>OY997268.1:161876916-162501916 GCA_963921465.1 Triticum timopheevii | reverse complement strand
CACCTACAGCATAATCACTAGCATCGCACATAATTTCAAAAGGTAAATTCCAATCAGGTTGTTGAACAATAGGTGCAGTGATCAAAGCTTTCTTAAGTGTTTCAAATGCTTCTCCACAATCATCATCAAAGACAAAAGGAATATCTTTTTGCAATAAATTAGTCAGAGGCCTAGAGATTTTAGAAAAGTCCTTAATGAACCTCCTATAAAAACTGGCATGACCAAGGAAACTTCCTATACCTTTTATGTCCTTGGGACATGGCATCTTTTCAATAGCATCAACTTTGGCTTTATCAACTTCAATACCTCTCTCGGAGATCTTGTGCCCCAATACAATGCCTTCATTAACCATAAAGTGACACTTCTCCCAAGTCAGGACGAGACTAGTGTCTTCGCGTCTCTGCAAAACTCGATCAAGGTTGCTCAAACAATCATCAAAAGAGGATCCATAGACGGAGAAGTCATCCATGAATACCTCACAAATCTTTTCACAAAAATCAGAGAATATAGCCATCATGCATCTTTGAAAGGTAGCAGGTGCATTATATAAACCAAAAGGCATATGTCTATAAGCAAAAGTACCAAAAGGGCAAGTAAAAGTAGTTTTAGATTGATCCTTCGCTGACACAGGTATCTGAGAGAAACCAGAATAACCATCTAGAAAGCAGAAATGAGTGTGTTTGGATAGCCTTTCTAGCATTTGATCAATAAAAGGTAAAGGGTAATGATCTTTCTTAGTAGCTTTATTTAACTTACGGAAATCAATTACCATCCTATAACTTGTAATAATTCTTTGCGGGATCAATTCATCTTTATCATTAGGAACAACGGTAATACCACCCTTTTTAGGGACACAATGGACAGGGCTTACCCATTCACTATCAGCAACGGGATAAATAGTACCTGCCTCGAGGAGCTTTAGTATCTCCTTTCTTACCACTTCCTTCATCTTGGGATTTAATCGTCTTTGAGGATCTCTAACTGGTTTGGCATCTTTCTCCACTGAAATTTTCTGCTGACATAATGTGGAACTAATGCCCTTAAGATCATCCAGAGTATATCCAATAGCAACTCGGTGCTTCTTCAGAGTTTTCAATAATCTTTCTTCTTCTTTCTCTGAAAGGTTAGCACTAATAATAACAGGATATATTTCTTTTTCATCAAGATAAGCATATTTAAGATTATTAGGTACTGGTTTGAGTTCAAACACGGGATCACCCTTGGGTGGAGGGGGTCCCCAAGAATTTCAACGGGAAGGTTATGTTTCAGCATAGGTTCCTGTTTAAGGAACACTTCATCTATTTCCTCCCTTTCCTTCATAAACATATCGTTTTCATGGTCTAACAAATATTGTTCTAACGGATCAGTTGGATGAACAACAATGGAAGCAAGACCAATAATTTCATCCTTACTAGGTGGTTCCCTTTCACAAGGTTGTCTACTAAACTTAGCAAAATTAAACTCATGAGACATACCATCTATCCCAACAGTGACAATGTTCTTTTCACAATTAATCCTAGAACTAGAAGTATTCAAGAAGGGTCTACCAAAAATAATGGGACAAAAATCATCTTGTGGGGAACCGAGAACAAGAAAATCAGCAGGGTATTTAACCTTCCCACACAAAACTTCAACATCTCTAACAATCCCAATAGGTTTAATGGTATCCCTATTAGCAAGCTTAATAGTAACATCAATGTCTTCTAATTCAACGGGTGCAATGTCGTGCATAATTTATTTATAAAGATCATAAGGTATCGCACTAGCACTAGCACCCATATCACATAAGCCATGATAACAATGATCTCCTATTTTAACAGAAATAACAGGCATGCCTACAACAGGTCTACGTGTCTTAGTATCAAGTCTAGCAATATTAGCAGTTTCACCCAAGAAAGAAATAACATGCTCATCTAAGTTCTCATCCAAGAGATCTTTAATCATAGCAATACTAGGTTCAACATTAATTTGCTTAGGAGGTGTATAAGTCCTAGTATTACTCTTACGAACAACAGTCGAAGCTTTAGCATGATCTTTTATCCTAACAGGAAAAAGAGGTTTTTCAACATAAGCAGTAGGAACAATAGGATCACTATAGGTAATAGTCTTTTCTTCGACTGTAATAGGTGCAACTACTTTCACTTCAACAGGAGGATTATATTTGAACCACTTATCTTTAGGGAGATCAACGTGAGTAGCAAAAGTTTCACAAAAAGTAGCTACTATCTCAGAGTCAAGTCCATACTTAGCACTAAATCCACGAAAAGCATCGGTATCCATAAAAGATTTAACACAATCGAACTTAGGTGTCATACCTGACTCCTTACCATCGTCAGAACCCCAATCTTCAGAGTTGCGTTTAATTCTTTCCAATAAGTCCCATTTGAAATCAATAGTCTTCAGCATATAAGAACCAGCATAGGAAGTATCGAGCAGGTTGCGATTATCAAGAGAAAGTCGAGCATAAAAATTCTGAATAATCATTTCCTGAGAGAGCTCATGATTGGGGCATGAATATAACATTGACTTAAGCCTCCCCCAAGCTTGAGAGATGCTTTCTCCTTCGCAAGGCCAGAAATTATATATGTAATTACGATCACGATGAACAAGATGCATAGGATAGAACTTCTGGTGAAATTCCAACTTCAATCGCTTATAATTCCAAGATCTCGTATCATCACACAGCCTATACCATGTCAATGCATCTCCCTTCAAAGATAAAGGGAAGACCTTCCTTTTGACAACATCATCGGGCATACCTGCAAGCTTAAATAATCCACAAACATCATCCACAAAGATAAGGTGTAAATCGGGATGCAATGTTCCGTCTCCTGCAAATGGATTAGCTAGCAGTTTTTCTATCATACCCGTAGGAATCTCAAAGTGGATACTTTCATAAAGTTCAGTAGGTTGAGGAGCAACTCTTTGCTCTTCTGGTTGGGGTGAAGATACCCCAAACAAGCCCCTTAAAGGATTAGTTTCCATAGTGACAAGTAACAGAAAATTTCAGCACACTATATAAATGTTTCCTTACCAAGTTCCACTCACCAAAAGCGCTACACTCCCCAGCAACGTCGCCAGAAAAGAGTCTTGATGACCCAAAAGTGTAGGGGATCTATCGTAGTCCTTTCGATAAGTAAGAGTGTCGAACCCAACGAGGAGCAGAAGGAAATGATAAGTGGTTTTCAGTAAGGTTTTCTCTGCAAGCACTAAAATTGTAGGTAATAGATAGTTTTGTGATAAGATAAATAGTAACGAGCAACAAGTAAATAAAGTGCAGCAAGGTGGCCCAATCCTTTATGTAGCAAAGGATAAGCCTGGACAAATTCTAATAATGGTAAAGGAGCTCCCGAGGACACATTGGGAATTATCGTCAAGCTAGTTTTCATCACGTTCATATGATTCGTGTTCGGTACTTTGATAATTTGATATGCGGGTGGACCGGTACTTGGGTACTGCCCTAACTTGGACAAGCATCCCACTTATGATTAACCCCTATTGCAAGCATCCGCAACTACAAAAGAAGGTATTAAGGTAAACCTAACCACCGCATTAAGCATATGGATCCATATCAGCCCCTAACGAAGCAATGCATAAACTAGGGTTTAAGCTTCTGTCACTCTAGCAACCCATCATCTACTTATTACTTCCCCATGCCTCCCTCTAGGCCCAAATAATGGTGAAGTGCCACGTAGTCGACGTTCACCTAACACCGCTAGAGGAAAAGACAACATACATCTCATCAAAATATCGAACGAATACCAAATTCACATGACTACTAATGCCAAGACTTCATCCATGCCCTCAGGAACAAACGTAACTACTCACAAAGCATATTCATGTTCATAATCGGAGGAGTAATTGAAGGAAATATGCCCTAGAGGCAATAATAAAGTTATTATTTATTTCCTCATATCATGATAAATGTTTATTATTCATGCTAGAATTGTATTAACCGGAAACATGATACATGTGTGAATACATAGACAAACCTATAGTCACTAGTATGCCTCTACTTGACTAGCTCATTAATCAAAGATGGTTATGTTTCCTAACCATAGACATGTGTTGTCATTTGATTAGTGGGATCACATCATTAGAAGAATGATGTGATTGACATGACCCATTCCGTTAGCCTAGCACTTGATCGTTTAGTATACTGCTATTGCTTTCTTCATGACTTATACATGTTCCTGTAACTATGAGAATTATGCAACTCCCGTTTATCGGAGGAACACTTTGGGTACTACCAAACGTCACAACGTAACTGGGTGATTATAAAGGAGTACTACAGATGTCTCCGAAGGTACATGTTGAGTTGGCGTATTTCGAGATTAGGTTTTGTCACTCCGATCGTCGGAGAGGTATCTCTGGGCCCTCTCGGTAATGCACATCATTATAAGCCTTGCAAGCAATGTGACCAATGAGTTGGTTACGGGATGATGCATTACAGAACGAGTAAAGAGACTTGCCGGTAACGAGATTGAACTAGGTATTGGATACCGACGGTCAAATCTCGGGCAAGTAACATACCGATGACAAAGGGAACAACATATGTTGTTATGCGGTTTGACCGATAAAGATCCTCGTAGAATAAGTAGGAACCAATATGGGCATCCAGGTCCCGCTATTGGTTATTGACCGAGAATAGTTCTAGGTCATGTCTACATAGTTCTCGAACCCGTAGGGTCCGCACGCTTAACGTTACGATGACAGTTTTATTATGAGTTTATAAGTTTTGATGTACCGAAGTTTGTTCGGAGTCCCGGATGTGATCACGGACATGACGAGGAGTCTTGAAATGGTCGAGACATAAAGATCGATATATTGGAAGCCTATATTTGGACATCGGAATTGTTCCGGGTGAAATCGGCATTTTACCGGAGTACCGGGAGGTTACCGGAACCCCCCGGGGGGTTATTGGGCCTACATGGGCCTCGAGGGAGAAGAGGGAAGGAGCCAGGAGGGGGCCGCGCACCCCTCCCCTTCCTAGTCCGAATAGGACAAGGGAAGGGGGGCGGCGCCCCCTCTTTCCTTCCCCTCTTCCTCCTCTTTCCCCCCTTCTCCTACTCCTACTTGGAAAGAAGGGAGTCCTACTCCCGGTGGGAGTAGGACTCCCCCCTTGGCGCGCCCTCCTTTGCCGGCCGCCTCCTCCCCCCTGGCTCCTTTATGTACGGGGGCGGGGGGCACCCCATAGACACACAATTTGATCTACGGATCGTTCCTTAGCCGTGTGCGGTGCCCCCCTCCACCATATTCCACCTCGGTCATATCGTCGCGGAGTTTAGGCGAAGCCCTGCGCTGGTAGAGCATCATCATCGTCACCACGCCGTCGTGCTGACAGAACTCATCTTCGGAGCTTTGCTGGATCGGAGCACGGAGATCGTCATCGAGCTGAACGTGTGCTGAACTCGGAGGCCCCGTACGTTCGGTGCTTGGATCGGTCGGATCGTGAAGACGTACGACTACATCAACCGCGTTGTGCTAACGCTTCCGCTTACGGTCTACGAGGGTACGTGGACGAACACTCTCCCCTCTCGTTGCTATGCCATCACCATGATCTTGCGTGTGCGTAGGAATTTTTTTGAAATTACTACGTTCCCCAACAGTGGCATACGAGCCTAGGTTTTATGCGTTGATGTTATATGCACGAGTAGAACACAAGTGAGTTGTGGGCGATACAAGTCATACTGCTTACCAGCATGTCATACTTTGGTTCGGCGGTATTGTGAGATGAAGCGGCCCGGACCGACATTACGCGTACGCTTACGCGAGACTGGTTTCACCGTTACGAGCACTCGTGCTTAAAGGTGGCTGGCGGGTGTCTGTCTCTCTCACTTTAGCTGAATCGAGCGTGGCTACGCCCAGTCCTTGCGAAGGTTAAAACAGCACCAACTTGACGAACTATCGTTGTGGTTTTTGATGCGTAGGTAAGAACGGTTCTTGCTAAAGCCCGTAGCAGCCACGTAAAATTTGCAACAACAAAGTAGAGGACGTCTAACTTGTTTTTGAAGGGCATGTTGTGATGTGATATGGTCAAGACGTGATGCTATATTTTATTGTATGAGATGATCATGTTTTGTAACCAAAGTTATCGGCAACTGGCAGGAGCCATATGGTTGTCGCTTTATTGTATGAAATGCAAACGCCCTGTAATTGCTTTACTTTATCACTAAGCGGTAGCGATAGTCGTAGAAACAATAGATGGCGTAACGACAACGATGCTACGATGGAGATCAAGGTGTCGCGCCGGTGACGATGGTTATCACGACGGTGCTTCGAAGATGGAGATCACAAGCACAAGATGATGATGGCCATATCATATCACTTATATTGATTGCATGTGATGTTTATCATTTATGAATCTTATCTTGCTTTGATTGATGGTAGCATTTTAAGATGATCTCTCACTAAATAATCAAGAAGTGTTCTCCCTGAGTATGCACCGTTGCGAAAGTTCTTCGTGCTGAGACACCACGTGATGATCGGGTGTGATAGGCTCTACGTTCAAATACAACGGGTGCAAAACAGTTGCACACGCGGAATACTCAGGTCATACTTGACGAGCCTAGCATATACAGAAATGGCCTCGGAACACGGAGACCGAAAGGTCGAGCGTGAATCATATAGTAGATATGATCAACATAGTGATGTTCACCATTGAAACTACTCCATCTCACGTGATGATCGGACATGGTTTAGTTGATTTGGATCACGTGATCACTTAGATGACTAGAGAGATGTCTGTCTAAGTGGGAGTTCTTAAGCAATATGATTAATTGAACTTAAATTTATCATGAACTTAGTACCTGATAGTATTTTGCTTGTCTATGTTTGTTTGTAGATAGATGACTCGTGCTGTTGTTTTGAATTTTAATGCGTTCCTTGAGAAAGCAAAGTTGAAAGATGATGGTAGCAATTACACGGACTGGGTCCGTAACCTGAGGATTATCCTCATTGCTGCACAGAAAAGTTACATCCTGGAAGCACCGTTGGGTGCCAGGCCTGCTGCTGATGCAACTGACGACGTTAAGAACGTCTGGCAGAGCAAAGCTGATGACTACTCGATAGTTCAGTGTGCCATGCTTTACGGCTTAGAACCGGGTCTTCAACGACGTTTTGAACGTCATGGAGCATATGAGATGTTCCAGGAGTTGAAGTTAATATTTCAAGCAAATGCCCGGATTGAGAGATATGAAGTCTCCAATAAGTTCTATAGCTGCAAGATGGAGGAGAATAGTTCTGTCAGTGAACACATACTCAAAATGTCTGGGTATAATAATCACTTGATTCAACTGGGAGTTAACCTTCCTGATGATAGTGTCATTGACAGAATTCTCCAATCACTGCCACCAAGCTACAAGAGCTTCGTGATGAACTATAATATGCAAGGGATGAACAAGACTACTCCCGAGCTCTTCGCAATGCTAAAAGCTGTGGAGGTAGAAATCAAGAAGGAGCATCAAGTGTTGATGGTTAACAAGACCACCAGTTTCAAGATAAAGGGCAAAGGGAAGAAGAAGGGGAACTTCAAAAAGAACGGCAAGCAAGTTGCTGCTCAAGAGAAGAAACCCAAGTCTGGACCTAAGCCTGAAACTGAGTGCTTCTACTGCAAGCAGACTGGACACTGGAAGCGGAACTGCCCCAAGTATTTGGCGGATAAGAAGGATGGCAAAGTGAACAAAGGTATATGTGATATACATGTTATTGATGTGTACCTTACTAATGCTCGCAGTAGCACCTGGGTATTTGATACTGGTTCTGTTGCTAATATTTGCAACTCGAAACAGGGACTACGGATTAAGAAAAGATTGGCTAAGGACGAGGTGACGATGTGCGTGGGAAATGGTTCCAAAGTCGATGTGATCGCGGTCGGCACGCTACCTCTACATCTACCATCGGGATTAGTTTTAGACCTAAATAATTGTTATTTGGTGCCAGCGTTGAGCATGAACATTATATCTGGATCTTGTTTGATGCGAGACGGTTATTCATTTAAATCAGAGAATAATGGTTGTTCTATTTATATGAGTAATATCTTTTATGGTCATGCACCCTTGAAGAGTGTTCTGTTCTTATTGAATCTCGATAGTAGTGATACACATGTTCATAGTGTTGAAACCAAAAGATGCAGAGTTGATAACGATAGTGCAACTTATTTGTGGCACTGCCGTTTAGGTCATATCGGTGTAAAGCGCATGAAGAAACTCCATACTGATGGGCTTTTGGAATCACTTGATTATGAATCACTTGGTACTTGCGAACCGTGCCTCATGGGCAAGATGACTAAAACGCCGTTCTCCGGAACTATGGAGCGAGCAACTGATTTGTTGGAAATCATACATACTGATGTTTGTGGTCCAATGAATGTTGAGGCTCGCGGCGGGTATCGTTATTTTCTCACCTTCACAGATGATTTGAGCAGATATGGGTATATCTACTTAATGAAACACAAGTCTGAAACATTTGAAAAGTTCAAAGAATTTCAGAGTGAAGTGGAAAATCATCGTAACAAGAAAATAAAGTTTCTACGATCTGATCGTGGAGGAGAATATTTGAGTTACGAGTTTGGTCTGCACTTGAAACAATGCGGAATAGTTTCGCAACTCACGCCACCCGGAACACCACAACGAAATGGTGTGTCCGAACATCGTAATTGTACTTTACTAGATATGGTGCGATCTATGATGTCTCTTACTGATTTACCGCTATCGTTTTGGGGTTATGCTTTAGAGACGGCCGCATTCACGTTAAATAGGGCACCATCAAAATCCGTTAAGACAACGCCTTATGAACTGTGGTTTGGCAAGAAACCAAAGTTGTCGTTTCTTAAAGTTTGGGGCTGCGATGCTTATGTGAAGAAACTTCATCCAGATAAGCTCGAACCCAAATCGGAGAAATGTGTCTTCATAGGATACCCAAAAGAGACTATTGGGTACACCTTCTATCACAGATCTGAGGGCAAGATTTTCGTTGCTAAAATCGGATCCTTTCTAGAGGAGTTTCTCTCGAAAGAAGTGAGTGGGAGGAAAGTAGAACTTGATGAGATAACTATATCTGCTCCCTTATTGGAAAATAGTTCATCACAAAAACCGGTTCCTGTGACAACTACACCAATCAGTGAGGAAGCTAATGATATTGATCATGAAACTTCAGATCAAGTTTCTACTGAACCTCGTAGGTCTACCAGAGTAAGATCCGCACCAGAGTGGTACGGTAATCCAATTCTGGAAGTCATGTTACTTGACCATGATGAACCTACGAACTATGCGGAAGCGATGATGAGCCCAGATTCCGCAAAATGGCTAGAGGCCATGAAATCTAAGATGGGATCCATGTATGAAAACAAAGTATGGACTTTGGTTGACTAGCCCGATGATCGGCAAGCCATTGAGAATAAATGGATCTTTAAGAAGAAGACTGACGCTGATGGTAATGTAACTGTCTATAAAGCTCGACTTGTTGCGAAAGGTTTTCGACAAGTTCAAGGAGTTGACTACGATGAGACTTTCTCACCCGTAGCGATGCTTAAGTCTGTCCGAATCATGTTAGCTATTGCTGCATTTCATGATCATCAAATTTGGCAAATGGATGTCAAAACTACATTCTTGAATGGATTTCTGGAAGAAGAGTTGTATATGATGCAGCTAGAAGGTTTTGTTGAACCAAAAGGTGCTAACAAAGTGTGCAAGCTCCAGCGTTCCATTTATGGACTGGTGCAAGCATCTTAGAGTTGGAATAAACGCTTTGATAGTGTGATCAAGGCATATGGTTTTATACAGACTTTTGGAGAAGCCTGTATTTACAAGAAAGTGAGTGGGAGCTCTATAGCATTTCTGATATTATATGTAGATGACATATTATTAATTGGAAATGATATAGAATTTCTGGATAGCATAAAGGGATACTTGAATAAAAGTTTTTCAATGAAAGACCTCGGTGAAGCTGCTTACATATTGGGCATCAAGATCTATAGAGATAGATCAAGACGCTTAATAGGACTTTCACAAAGCACATACCTTGACAAAATTTTGAAAAAGTTCAAAATGGATCAGGCAAAGAAAGGATTCTTGCCTGTGCTACAAGGTGTGAAGTTGAGTCAAACTCAATGCCCGACCACAGCAGAAGATAGAGAGAAAATGAAAGATGTTCCCTATGCTTCAGCCATAGGCTCTATCATGTATGCAATGCTGTGTACCAGACCCGACGTATGCTTAGCAATAAGCTTGGCAGGAAGGTACCAAAGTAATCCAGGAGTGGATCACTGGACAGCGGTCAAGAACATCCTGAAATACCTGAAAAGGACTAAGGATATGTTTCTCGTATATGGAGGTGACAAAGAGCTAGTCGTAAATGGTTACGTCGATGCAAGCTTTGACACTGATCCGGACGATTCTAAATCGCAAACCGGATACGTGTTTTTATTAAACGGTGGAGCTGTAAGTTGGTGCAGTTCTAAACAAAGCGTCGCGGCGGGATCTACATGTGAAGCGGAGTACATAGCTGCTTCTTAAGAAGCAAATGAAGGAGTCTGGATGAAGGAGTTCATTTCCGATCTAGGTGTCATACCTAGTGCATCGGGACCAATGAAGATCTTCTGTGACAATACTGGTGCAATTGCCTTGGCAAAGGAATCCAGATTTCACAAGAGGACCAAGCACATCAAGAGACGCTTCAATTCCATTCGGGACCAAGTCCAAGTGGGAGACATAGAGATTTGCAAGATACATACGGATCTGAATGTTGCAGACCCGTTGGCTAAGCCTCTCTCACGAGCAAAACATGATCAGCACCAAGACTCCATGGGTGTTAGAATCATTACTATGTAATCTAGATTATTGACTCTAGTGCAAGTGGGAGACTGAAGGAAATATGCCCTAGAGGCAATAATAAAGTTATTATTTATTTCCTCATATCATGATAAATGTTTATTATTCATGCTAGAATTGTATTAACCGGAAACATGATACATGTGTGAATACATAGACAAACCTATAGTCACTGGTATGCCTCTACTTGACTAGCTCATTAATCAAAGATGGTTATGTTTCCTAACCATAGACATGTGTTGTCATTTGATTAGTGGGATCACATCATTAGAAGAATGATGTGATTGACATGACCCATTCCGTTAGCCTAGCACTTGATCTTTAGTATACTGCTATTGCTTTCTTCATGACTTATACATGTTCCTGTAACTATGAGAATTATGCAACTCCCGTTTATCGGAGGAACACTTTGGGTACTACCAAACGTCACAACGTAACTGGGTGATTATAAAGGAGTACTACAGATGTCTCCGAAGGTACATGTTGAGTTGGCGTATTTCGAGATTAGGTTTTGTCACTCCGATCGTCGGAGAGGTATCTCTAGGCCCTCTCGGTAATGCACATCATTATAAGCCTTGCAAGCAATGTGACCAATGAGTTGGTTACGGGATGATGCATTACAGAACGAGTAAAGAGACTTGCCGGTAACGAGATTGAACTAGGTATTGGATACCGACGGTCAAATCTCGGGCAAGTAACATACCGATGACAAAGGGAACAACGTATGTTGTTATGCGGTTTGACCGATAAAGATCCTCGTAGAATATGTAGGAACCAATATGGGCATCCAGGTCCCGCTATTGGTTATTGACAGAGAATAGTTCTAGGTCATGTCTACATAGTTCTCGAACCCGTAGGGTCCGCACGCTTAACGTTACGATGACAGTTTTATTATGAGTTTATAAGTTTTGATGTACCGAAGTTTGTTCGGAGTCCCGGATGTGATCACGGACATGACGAGGAGTCTTGAAATGGTCGAGACATAAAGATCGATGTATTGGAAGCCTATATTTGGACATCGGAATTGTTCCGGGTGAAATCGGCATTTTACCGGAGTACCGGGAGGTTACCGGAACCCCCCGGGGGGTTATTGGGCCTACATGGGCCTCGAGGGAGAAGAGGGAAGGAGCCAGGAGGGGGCCGCGCACCCCTCCCCTTCCTAGTCCGAATAGGACAAGGGAAGGGGGGCGGCGCCCCCTCTTTCCTTCCCCTCTTCCTCCTCTTTCCCCCCTTCTCCTACTCCTACTTGGAAAGAAGGGAGTCCTACTCCCGATGGGAGTAGGACTCCCCCCTTGGCGTGCCCTCCTTTGCCGGCCGACTCCTCCCCCCTGGCTCCTTTATGCACGGGGGCGGGGGGCACCCCATAGACACACAAGTTGATCTACGGATCGTTCCTTAGCCGTGTGCGGTGCCCCCCTCCACCATATTCCACCTCGGTCATATCGTCGCGGAGTTTAGGCGAAGCCCTGCGCTGGTAGAGCATCATCATCGTCACCACGCCGTCGTGCTGACGGAACTCATCTTCGGAGCTCTGCTGGATCGGAGCACGGAGATCGTCATCGAGCTGAACGTGTGCTGAACTCGGAGGCCCCGTACGTTCGGTGCTTGGATCGGTCGGATCGTGAAGACGTACGACTACATCAACCGCGTTGTGCTAACGCTTCCGCTTACGGTCTACGAGGGTACGTGGACGAACACTCTCCCCTCTCGTTGCTATGCCATCACCATGATCTTGCGTGTGCGTAGGAATTTTTTTGAAATTACTACGTTCCCCAACAGTGGCATACGAGCCTAGGTTTTATGCGTTGATGTTATATGCACGAGTAGAACACAAGTGAGTTGTGGGCGATACAAGTCATACTGCTTACCAGCATGTCATACTTTGGTTCGGCGGTATTGTGAGATGAAGCGGCCCGGACCGACATTACGCGTACGCTTACGCGAGACTAGTTTCACCGTTACGAGCACTCGTGCTTAAAGGTGGCTGGCGGGTGTCTGTCTCTCTCACTTTAGCTGAATCGAGCGTGGCTACGCCCGGTCCTTGCGAAGGTTAAAACAGCACCAACTTGACGAACTATCGTTGTGGTTTTTGATGCGTAGGTAAGAACGGTTCTTGCTAAAGCCCGTAGCAGCCACGTAAAATTTGCAACAACAAAGTAGAGGACGTCTAACTTGTTTTTGAAGGGCATGTTGTGATGTGATATGGTCAAGACGTGATGCTATATTTTATTGTATGAGATGATCATGTTTTGTAACCAAAGTTATCGGCAACTGGCAGGAGCCATATGGTTGTCGCTTTATTGTATGAAATGCAAACGCCCTGTAATTGCTTTACTTTATCACTAAGCGGTAGCGATAGTCGTAGAAACAATAGATGGCGTAACGACAACGATGCTACGATGGAGATCAAGGTGTCGCGCCGGTGACGATGGTTATCACGACGGTGCTTCGAAGATGGAGATCACAAGCACAAGATGATGATGGCCATATCATATCACTTATATTGATTGCATGTGATGTTTATCATTTATGCATCTTATCTTGCTTTGATTGATGGTAGCATTTTAAGATGATCTCTCACTAAATAATCAAGAAGTGTTCTCCCTGAGTATGCACCGTTGCGAAAGTTCTTCGTGCTGAGACACCACGTGATGATCGGGTGTGATAGGCTCTACGTTCAAATACAACGGGTGCAAAACAGTTGCACACGCGGAATACTCAGGTCATACTTGACGAGCCTAGCATATACAGAAATGGCCTCGGAACACGGAGACCGAAAGGTCGAGCGTGAATCATATAGTAGATATGATCAACATAGTGATGTTCACCATTGAAACTACTCCATCTCACATGATGATCGGACATGGTTTAGTTGATTTGGATCACGTGATCACTTAGATGACTAGAGAGATGTCTGTCTAAGTGGGAGTTCTTAAGCAATATGATTAATTGAACTTAAATTTATCATGAACTTAGTACCTGATAGTATTTTGCTTGTCTATGTTTGTTTGTAGATAGATGACTCGTGCTGTTGTTTTGAATTTTAATGCGTTCCTTGAGAAAGCAGAGTTGAAAGATGATGGTAGCAATTACACGGACTGGGTCCGTAACCTGAGGATTATCCTCATTGCTGCACAGAAAAGTTACATCCTGGAAGCACCGTTGGGTGCCAGGCCTGCTGCTGATGCAACTGACGACGTTAAGAACGTCTGGCAGAGCAAAGCTGATGACTACTCGATAGTTCAGTGTGCCATGCTTTACGGCTTAGAACCGGGTCTTCAACGACGTTTTGAACGTCATGGAGCATATGAGATGTTCCAGGAGTTGAAGTTAATATTTCAAGCAAATGCCCGGATTGAGAGATATGAAGTCTCCAATAAGTTCTATAGCTGCAAGATGGAGGAGAATAGTTCTGTCAGTGAACACATACTCAAAATGTCTGGGTATAATAATCACTTGATTCAACTGGGAGTTAATCTTCCTGATGATAGTGTCATTGACAGAATTCTCCAATCACTGCCACCAAGCTACAAGAGCTTCGTGATGAACTATAATATGCAAGGGATGAACAAGACTACTCCCGAGCTCTTCGCAATGCTAAAAGCTGCGGAGGTAGAAATCAAGAAGGAGCATCAAGTGTTGATGGTTAACAAGACCACCAGTTTCAAGATAAAGGGCAAAGGGAAGACGAAGGGGAACTTCAAAAAGAACGGCAAGCAAGTTGCTGCTCAAGAGAAGAAACCCAAGTCTGGACCTAAGCCTGAAACTGAGTGCTTCTACTGCAAGCAGACTGGACACTGGAAGCGGAACTGCCCCAAGTATTTGGCGGATAAGAAGGATGGCAAAGTGAACAAAGGTATATGTGATATACATGTTATTGATGTGTACCTTACTAATGCTCGCAGTAGCACCTGGGTATTTGATACTGGTTCTGTTGCTAATATTTGCAACTCGAAACAGGGACTACGGATTAAGCAAAGATTGGCTAAGGACGAGGTGATGATGTGCGTGGGAAATGGTTCCAAAGTCGATGTGATCGCGGTCGGCATGCTACCTCTACATCTACCATCGGGATTAGTTTTAGACCTAAATAATTGTTATTTGGTGCCAGCGTTGAGCATGAACATTATATCTGGATCTTGTTTGATGCGAGACGGTTATTCATTTAAATCAGAGAATAATGGTTGTTCTATTTATATGAGTAATATCTTTTATGGTCATGCACCCTTGAAGAGTGTTCTGTTCTTATTGAATCTCGATAGTAGTGATACACATGTTCATAGTGTTGAAACCAAAAGATGCAGAGTTGATAACGATAGTGCAACTTATTTGTGGCACTGCCGTTTAGGTCATATCGGTGTAAAGCGCATGAAGAAACTCCATACTGATGGGCTTTTGGAATCACTTGATTATGAATCACTTGGTACTTGCGAACCGTGCCTCATGGGCAAGATGACTAAAACGCCGTTCTCCGGAACTATGGAGCGAGCAACTGATTTGTTGGAAATCATACATACTGATGTTTGTGGTCCAATGAATGTTGAGGCTCGCGGCGGGTATCGTTATTTTCTCACCTTCACAGATGATTTGAGCAGATATGGGTATATCTACTTAATGAAACACAAGTCTGAAACATTTGAAAAGTTCAAAGAATTTCAGAGTGAAGTGGAAAATCATCGTAACAAGAAAATAAAGTTTCTACGATCTGATCGTGGAGGAGAATATTTGAGTTACGAGTTTGGTCTGCACTTGAAACAATGCGGAATAGTTTCGCAACTCACGCCACCCGGAACACCACAACGAAATGGTGTGTCCGAACATCGTAATTGTACTTTACTAGATATGGTGCGATCTATGATGTCTCTTACTAATTTACCGCTATCGTTTTGGGGTTATGCTTTAGAGACGGCCGCATTCACGTTAAATAGGGCACCATCAAAATCCGTTAAGACAACGCCTTATGAACTGTGGTTTGGCAAGAAACCAAAGTTGTCGTTTCTTAAAGTTTGGGGCTGCGATGCTTATGTGAAGAAACTTCATCCAGATAAGCTCGAACCCAAATCGGAGAAATGTGTCTTCATAGGATACCCAAAAGAGACTATTGGGTACACCTTCTATCACAGATCTGAGGGCAAGATTTTCGTTGCTAAAATCGGATCCTTTCTAGAGGAGTTTCTCTCGAAAGAAGTGAGTGGGAGGAAAGTAGAACTTGATGAGATAACTATATCTGCTCCCTTATTGGAAAATAGTTCATCACAAAAACCGGTTCCTGTGACAACTACACCAATCAGTGAGGAACCTAATGATATTGATCATGAAACTTCAGATCAAGTTTCTACTGAACCTCGTAGGTCTACCAGAGTAAGATCCGCACCAGAGTGGTACGGTAATCCAATTCTGGAAGTCATGTTACTTGACCATGATGAACCTACGAACTATGCGGAAGCGATGATGAGCCCAGATTCCGCAAAATGGCTAGAGGCCATGAAATCTAAGATGGGATCCATGTATGAAAACAAAGTATGGACTTTGGTTGACTTGCCCGATGATCGGCAAGCCATTGAGAATAAATGGATCTTTAAGAAGAAGACTGACGCTGATGGTAATGTAACTGTCTATAAAGCTCGACTTGTTGCGAAAGGTTTTCGACAAGTTCAAGGAGTTGACTACGATGAGACTTTCTCACCCGTAGCGATGCTTAAGTCTGTCCGAATCATGTTAGCTATTGCTGCATTTCATGATCATCAAATTTGGCAAATGGATGTCAAAACTACATTCTTGAATGGATTTCTGGAAGAAGAGTTGTATATGATGCAGCTAGAAGGTTTTGTTGAACCAAAAGGTGCTAACAAAGTGTGCAAGCTCCAGCGTTCCATTTATGGACTGGTGCAAGCATCTTAGAGTTGGAATAAACGCTTTGATAGTGTGATCAAGGCATATGGTTTTATACAGACTTTTGGAGAAGCCTGTATTTACAAGAAAGTGAGTGGGAGCTCTATAGCATTTCTGATATTATATGTAGATGGCATATTATTAATTGGAAATGATATAGAATTTCTGGATAGCATAAAGGGATACTTGAATAAAAGTTTTTCAATGAAAGACCTCGGTGAAGCTGCTTACATATTGGGCATCAAGATCTATAGAGATAGATCAAGACGCTTAATAGGACTTTCACAAAGCACATACCTTGACAAAATTTTGAAAAAGTTCAAAATGGATCAGGCAAAGAAAGGATTCTTGCCTGTGCTACAAGGTGTGAAGTTGAGTCAAACTCAATGCCCGACCACAGCAGAAGATAGAGAGAAAATGAAAGATGTTCCCTATGCTTCAGCCATAGGCTCTATCATGTATGCAATGCTGTGTACCAGACCCGACGTATGCTTAGCAATAAGCTTGGCAGGAAGGTACCAAAGTAATCCAGGAGTGGATCACTGGACAGCGGTCAAGAACATCCTGAAATACCTGAAAAGGACTAAGGATATGTTTCTCGTATATGGAGGTGACAAAGAGCTAGTCGTAAATGGTTACGTCGATGCAAGCTTTGACACTGATCCGGACGATTCTAAATCGCAAACCGGATACGTGTTTTTATTAAACGGTGGAGCTGTAAGTTGGTGCAGTTCTAAACAAAGCGTCGTGGCGGGATCTACATGTGAAGTGGAGTACATAGCTGCTTCTTAAGAAGCAAATGAAGGAGTCTGGATGAAGGAGTTCATTTCCGATCTAGGTGTCATACCTAGTGCATCGGGACCAATGAAGATCTTCTGTGACAATACTGGTGCAATTGCCTTGGCAAAGGAATCCAGATTTCACAAGAGGACCAAGCACATCAAGAGACGCTTCAATTCCATTCGGGACCAAGTCCAAGTGGGAGACATAGAGATTTGCAAGATACATACGGATCTGAATGTTGCAGACCCGTTGGCTAAGCCTCTCTCACGAGCAAAACATGATCAGCACCAAGACTCCATGGGTGTTAGAATCATTACTATGTAATCTAGATTATTGACTCTAGTGCAAGTGGGAGACTGAAGGAAATATGCCCTAGAGGCAATAATAAAGTTATTATTTATTTCCTCATATCATGATAAATGTTTATTATTCATGCTAGAATTGTATTAACCGGAAACATGATACATGTGTGAATACATAGACAAACCTATAGTCACTGGTATGCCTCTACTTGACTAGCTCATTAATCAAAGATGGTTATGTTTCCTAACCATAGACATGTGTTGTCATTTGATTAGTGGGATCACATCATTAGAAGAATGATGTGATTGACATGACCCATTCCGTTAGCCTAGCACTTGATCATTTAGTATACTGCTATTGCTTTCTTCATGACTTATACATGTTCCTGTAACTATGAGAATTATGCAACTCCCGTTTATCGGAGGAACACTTTGGGTACTACCAAACGTCACAACGTAACTGGGTGATTATAAAGGAGTACTACAGATGTCTCCGAAGGTACATGTTGAGTTGGCGTATTTCGAGATTAGGTTTTGTCACTCCGATCGTCGGAGAGGTATCTCTGGGCCCTCTCGGTAATGCACATCATTATAAGCCTTGCAAGCAATGTGACCAATGAGTTGGTTACGGGATGATGCATTACAGAACGAGTAAAGAGACTTGCCGGTAACGAGATTGAACTAGGTATTGGATACCGACGGTCAAATCTCGGGCAAGTAACATACCGATGACAAAGGGAACAACGTATGTTGTTATGCGGTTTGACTGATAAAGATCCTCGTAGAATATGTAGGAACCAATATGGGCATCCAGGTCCCACTATTGGTTATTGACCGAGAATAGTTCTAGGTCATGTCTACATAGTTCTCGAACCCGTAGGGTCCGCACGCTTAACGTTACGATGACAGTTTTATTATGAGTTTATAAGTTTTGATGTACCGAAGTTTGTTCGGAGTCCCGGATGTGATCACGGACATGACGAGGAGTCTTGAAATGGTCGAGACATAAAGATCGATGTATTGGAAGCCTATATTTGGACATCGGAATTGTTCCGGGTGAAATCGGCATTTTACCGGAGTACCGGGAGGTTACCGGAACCCCCCGGGGGGTTATTGGGCCTACATGGGCCTCGAGGGAGAAGAGGGAAGGAGCCAGGAGGGGGCCGCGCACCCCTCCCCTTCCTAGTCCGAATAGGACAAGGGAAGGGGGGCGGCGCCCCCTCTTTCCTTCCCCTCTTCCTCCTCTTTCCCCCCTTCTCCTACTCCTACTTGGAAAGAAGGGAGTCCTACTCCCGATGGGAGTAGGACTCCCCCCTTGGCGTGCCCTCCTTTGCCGGCCGACTCCTCCCCCCTGGCTCCTTTATGTACGGGGGCGGGGGGCACCCCATAGACACACAAGTTGATCTACGGATCGTTCCTTAGCCGTGTGCGGTGCCCCCCTCCACCATATTCCACCTCGGTCATATCGTCGCGGAGTTTAGGCGAAGCCCTGCGCTGGTAGAGCATCATCATCGTCACCACGCCGTCGTGCTGACGGAACTCATCTTCGGAGCTCTGCTGGATCGGAGCACGGAGATCGTCATCGAGCTGAACGTGTGCTGAACTCGGAGGCCCCGTACGTTCGGTGCTTGGATCGGTCGGATCGTGAAGACGTACGACTACATCAACCGCGTTGTGCTAACGCTTCCGCTTACGGTCTACGAGGGTACGTGGAGGAACACTCTCCCCTCTCGTTGCTATGCCATCACCATGATCTTGCGTGTGCGTAGGAATTTTTTTGAAATTACTACGTTCCCCAACAGTGGCATACGAGCCTAGGTTTTATGCGTTGATGTTATATGCACGAGTAGAACACAAGTGAGTTGTGGGCGATACAAGTCATACTGCTTACCAGCATGTCATACTTTGGTTCGGCGGTATTGTGAGATGAAGCGGCCCGGACCGACATTACGCGTACGCTTACGCGAGACTAGTTTCACCGTTACGAGCACTCGTGCTTAAAGGTGGCTGGCGGGTGTCTGTCTCTCTCACTTTAGCTGAATCGAGCGTGGCTACGCCCGGTCCTTGCGAAGGTTAAAACAGCACCAACTTGACGAACTATCGTTGTGGTTTTTGATGCGTAGGTAAGAACGGTTCTTGCTAAAGCCCGTAGCAGCCACGTAAAATTTGCAACAACAAAGTAGAGGACGTCTAACTTGTTTTTGAAGGGCATGTTGTGATGTGATATGGTCAAGACGTGATGCTATATTTTATTGTATGAGATGATCATGTTTTGTAACCAAAGTTATCGGCAACTGGCAGGAGCCATATGGTTGTCGCTTTATTGTATGAAATGCAAACGCCCTGTAATTGCTTTACTTTATCACTAAGCGGTAGCGATAGTCGTAGAAACAATAGATGGCGTAACGACAACGATGCTACGATGGAGATCAAGGTGTCGCGCCGGTGACGATGGTTATCACGACGGTGCTTCGAAGATGGAGATCACAAGCACAAGATGATGATGGCCATATCATATCACTTATATTGATTGCATGTGATGTTTATCATTTATGCATCTTATCTTGCTTTGATTGATGGTAGCATTTTAAGATGATCTCTCACTAAATAATCAAGAAGTGTTCTCCCTGAGTATGCACCGTTGCGAAAGTTCTTCGTGCTGAGACACCACGTGATGATCGGGTGTGATAGGCTCTACGTTCAAATACAACGGGTGCAAAACAGTTGCACACGCGGAATACTCAGGTCATACTTGACGAGCCTAGCATATACAGAAATGGCCTCGGAACACGGAGACCGAAAGGTCGAGCGTGAATCATATAGTAGATATGATCAACATAGTGATGTTCACCATTGAAACTACTCCATCTCACATGATGATCGGACATGGTTTAGTTGATTTGGATCACGTGATCACTTAGATGACTAGAGAGATGTCTGTCTAAGTGGGAGTTCTTAAGCAATATGATTAATTGAACTTAAATTTATCATGAACTTAGTACCTGATAGTATTTTGCTTGTCTATGTTTGTTTGTAGATAGATGACTCGTGCTGTTGTTTTGAATTTTAATGCGTTCCTTGAGAAAGCAGAGTTGAAAGATGATGGTAGCAATTACACGGACTGGGTCCGTAACCTGAGGATTATCCTCATTGCTGCACAGAAAAGTTACATCCTGGAAGCACCGTTGGGTGCCAGGCCTGCTGCTGATGCAACTGACGACGTTAAGAACGTCTGGCAGAGCAAAGCTGATGACTACTCGATAGTTCAGTGTGCCATGCTTTACGGCTTAGAACCGGGTCTTCAACGACGTTTTGAACGTCATGGAGCATATGAGATGTTCCAGGAGTTGAAGTTAATATTTCAAGCAAATGCCCGGATTGAGAGATATGAAGTCTCCAATAAGTTCTATAGCTGCAAGATGGAGGAGAATAGTTCTGTCATGAACACATACTCAAAATGTCTGGGTATAATAATCACTTGATTCAACTGGGAGTTAATCTTCCTGATGATAGTGTCATTGACAGAATTCTCCAATCACTGCCACCAAGCTACAAGAGCTTCGTGATGAACTATAATATGCAAGGGATGAACAAGACTACTCCCGAGCTCTTCGCAATGCTAAAAGCTGCGGAGGTAGAAATCAAGAAGGAGCATCAAGTGTTGATGGTTAACAAGACCACCAGTTTCAAGATAAAGGGCAAAGGGAAGACGAAGGGGAACTTCAAAAAGAACGGCAAGCAAGTTGCTGCTCAAGAGAAGAAACCCAAGTCTGGACCTAAGCCTGAAACTGAGTGCTTCTACTGCAAGCAGACTGGACACTGGAAGCGGAACTGCCCCAAGTATTTGGCGGATAAGAAGGATGGCAAAGTGAACAAAGGTATATGTGATATACATGTTATTTATGTGTACCTTACTAATGCTCGCAGTAGCACCTGGGTATTTGATACTGGTTCTGTTGCTAATATTTGCAACTCGAAACAGGGACTACGGATTAAGCAAAGATTGGCTAAGGACGAGGTGATGATGTGCGTGGGAAATGGTTCCAAAGTCGATGTGATCGCGGTCGGCATGCTACCTCTACATCTACCATCGGGATTAGTTTTAGACCTAAATAATTGTTATTTGGTGCCAGCGTTGAGCATGAACATTATATCTGGATCTTGTTTGATGCGAGACGGTTATTCATTTAAATCAGAGAATAATGGTTGTTCTATTTATATGAGTAATATCTTTTATGGTCATGCACCCTTGAAGAGTGTTCTGTTCTTATTGAATCTCGATAGTAGTGATACACATGTTCATAGTGTTGAAACCAAAAGATGCAGAGTTGATAACGATAGTGCAACTTATTTGTGGCACTGCCGTTTAGGTCATATCGGTGTAAAGCGCATGAAGAAACTCCATACTGATGGGCTTTTGGAATCACTTGATTATGAATCACTTGGTACTTGCGAACCGTGCCTCATGGGCAAGATGACTAAAACGCCGTTCTCCGGAACTATGGAGCGAGCAACTGATTTGTTGGAAATCATACATACTGATGTTTGTGGTCCAATGAATGTTGAGGCTCGCGGCGGGTATCGTTATTTTCTCACCTTCACAGATGATTTGAGCAGATATGGGTATATCTACTTAATGAAACACAAGTCTGAAACATTTGAAAAGTTCAAAGAATTTCAGAGTGAAGTGGAAAATCATCGTAACAAGAAAATAAAGTTTCTACGATCTGATCGTGGAGGAGAATATTTGAGTTACGAGTTTGGTCTGCACTTGAAACAATGCGGAATAGTTTCGCAACTCACGCCACCCGGAACACCACAACGAAATGGTGTGTCCGAACATCGTAATTGTACTTTACTAGATATGGTGCGATCTATGATGTCTCTTACTGATTTACCGCTATCGTTTTGGGGTTATGCTTTAGAGACGGCCGCATTCACGTTAAATAGGGCACCATCAAAATCCGTTAAGACAACGCCTTATGAACTGTGGTTTGGCAAGAAACCAAAGTTGTCGTTTCTTAAAGTTTGGGGCTGCGATGCTTATGTGAAGAAACTTCATCCAGATAAGCTCGAACCCAAATCGGAGAAATGTGTCTTCATAGGATACCCAAAAGAGACTATTGGGTACACCTTCTATCACAGATCTGAGGGCAAGATTTTCGTTGCTAAAATCGGATCCTTTCTAGAGGAGTTTCTCTCGAAAGAAGTGAGTGGGAGGAAAGTAGAACTTGATGAGATAACTATATCTGCTCCCTTATTGGAAAATAGTTCATCACAAAAACCGGTTCCTGTGACAACTACACCAATCAGTGAGGAAGCTAATGATATTGATCATGAAACTTCAGATCAAGTTTCTACTGAACCTCGTAGGTCTACCAGAGTAAGATCCGCACCAGAGTGGTACGGTAATCCAATTCTGGAAGTCATGTTACTTGACCATGATGAACCTACGAACTATGCGGAAGCGATGATGAGCCCAGATTCCGCAAAATGGCTAGAGGCCATGAAATCTAAGATGGGATCCATGTATGAAAACAAAGTATGGACTTTGGTTGACTTGCCTGATGATCGGCAAGCCATTGAGAATAAATGGATCTTTAAGAAGAAGACTGACGCTGATGGTAATGTAACTGTCTATAAAGCTCGACTTGTTGCGAAAGGTTTTCGACAAGTTCAAGGAGTTGACTACGATGAGACTTTCTCACCCGTAGCGATGCTTAAGTCTGTCCGAATCATGTTAGCTATTGCTGCATTTCATGATCATCAAATTTGGCAAATGGATGTCAAAACTACATTCTTGAATGGATTTCTGGAAGAAGAGTTGTATATGATGCAGCTAGAAGGTTTTGTTGAACCAAAAGGTGCTAACAAAGTGTGCAAGCTCCAGCGTTCCATTTATGGACTGGTGCAAGCATCTCAGAGTTGGAATAAACGCTTTGATAGTGTGATCAAAGCATATGGTTTTATAAAGACTTTTGGAGAAGCCTGTATTTACAAGAAAGTGAGTGGGAGCTCTATAGCATTTCTGATATTATATGTAGATGGCATATTATTAATTGGAAATGATATAGAATTTCTGGATAGCATAAAGGGATACTTGAATAAAAGTTTTTCAATGAAAGACCTCGGTGAAGCTGCTTACATATTGGGCATCAAGATCTATAGAGATAGATCAAGACGCTTAATAGGACTTTCACAAAGCACATACCTTGACAAAATTTTGAAAAAGTTCAAAATGGATCAGGCAAAAAAAGGATTCTTGCCTGTGCTACAAGGTGTGAAGTTGAGTCAAACTCAATGCCCGACCACAGCAGAAGATAGAGAGAAAATGAAAGATGTTCCCTATGCTTCAGCCATAGGCTCTATCATGTATGCAATGCTGTGTACCAGACCCGACGTATGCTTAGCAATAAGCTTGGCAGGAAGGTACCAAAGTAATCCAGGAGTGGATCACTGGACAGCGGTCAAGAACATCCTGAAATACCTGAAAAGGACTAAGGATATGTTTCTCGTATATGGAGGTGACAAAGAGCTAGTCGTAAATGGTTACATCGATGCAAGCTTTGACACTGATCCGGACGATTCTAAATCGCAAACAGGATACGTGTTTTTATTAAACGGTGGAGCTGTAAGTTGGTGCGGTTCTAAACAAAGCGTCGTGGCGGGATCTACATGTGAAGCGGAGTACATAGCTGCTTCTTAAGCAGCAAATGAAGGAGTCTGGATGAAGGAGTTCATTTCCGATCTAGGTGTCATACCTAGTGCATCGGGACCAATGAAGATCTTCTGTGACAATACTGGTGCAATTGCCTTGGCAAAGGAATCCAGATTTCACAAGAGGACCAAGCACATCAAGAGACGCTTCAATTCCATTCGGGACCAAGTCCAAGTGGGAGACCTAGAGATTTGCAAGATACATACGGATCTGAATGTTGCAGACCCGTTGGCTAAGCCTCTCTCACGAGCAAAACATGATCAGCACCAAGACTCCATGGGTGTTAGAATCATTACTATGTAATCTAGATTATTGACTCTAGTGCAAGTGGGAGACTGAAGGAAATATGCCCTAGAGGCAATAATAAAGTTATTATTTATTTCCTCATATCATGATAAATGTTTATTATTCATGCTAGAATTGTATTAACCGGAAACATGATACATGTGTGAATACATAGACAAACCTATAGTCACTGGTATGCCTCTACTTGACTAGCTCATTAATCAAAGATGGTTATGTTTCCTAACCATAGACATGTGTTGTCATTTGATTAGTGGGATCATATCATTAGAAGAATGATGTGATTGACATGACCCATTCCGTTAGCCTAGCACTTGATCGTTTAGTATACTGCTATTGCTTTCTTCATGACTTATACATGTTCCTGTAACTATGAGAATTATGCAACTCCCGTTTACCGGAGGAACACTTTGGGTACTACCAAACGTCACAACGTAACTGGGTGATTATAAAGGAGTACTACAGGTGTCTCCGAAGGTACATGTTGAGTTGGCGTATTTCGAGATTAGGTTTTGTCACTCCGATCGTCGGAGAGGTATCTCTGGGCCCTCTCGGTAATGCACATCATTATAAGCCTTGCAAGCAATGTGACCAATGAGTTGGTTACGGGATGATGCATTACAGAACGAGTAAAGAGACTTGCCGGTAACGAGATTGAACTAGGTATTGGATACCGACGGTCAAATCTCGGGCAAGTAACATACCGATGACAAAGGGAACAACGTATGTTGTTATGCGGTTTGACTGATAAAGATCCTCGTAGAATATGTAGGAACCAATATGGGCATCCAGGTCCCACTATTGGTTATTGACCGAGAATAGTTCTAGGTCATGTCTACATAGTTCTCGAACCCGTAGGGTCCGCACGCTTAACGTTACGATGACAGTTTTATTATGAGTTTATAAGTTTTGATGTACCGAAGTTTGTTCGGAGTCCCGGATGTGATCACGGACATGACGAGGAGTCTTGAAATGGTCGAGACATAAAGATCGATGTATTGGAAGCCTATATTTGGACATCGGAATCGTTCCGGGTGAAATCGACATTTTACCGGAGTACCGGGAGGTTACCGGAACCCCCCGGGGGGTTATTGGGCCTACATGGGCCTCGAGGGAGAAGAGGGAAGGAGCCAGGAGGGCGCCGCGCGCCCCTCCCCTTCCTAGTCCGAATAGGACAAGGGAAGGGGGGTGGCGCCCCCCCTTTCCTTCCCCTCTTCCTCGTCTTTCCCCCTTCTCCTACTCCTACTTGGAAAGAAGGGAGTCCTACTCCCGGTGGGAGTAGGACTCCCCCCTTGGCGCGCCCTCCTTGGCCGGCCGCCTCCTCCCCCCGGCTCCTTTATATACGGGGGCGGGGGGCACCCCATAGACACACAAGTTGATCTACAGATCGTTCCTTAGCCGTGTGCGGTGCCCCCCTCCACCATATTCCACCTCGGTCATATCGTCACGGAGTTTAGGCGAAGCCCTGCGCCGGTAGAGCATCATCATCGTCACCACGCCGTCGTGCTGACGGAACTCATCTCCGGAGCTTTGCTGGATCGGAGCATGGAGATCGTCATCGAGCTGAACGTGTGCTGAACTCGGAGGCCCCGTACGTTCGGTGCTTGGATCGGTCGGATTGTGAAGACGTAAGACTACATCAACCGCGTTGTGCTAACGCTTCCGCTTACGGTCTACGAGGGTACGTGGACGAACACTCTCCCCTCTCGTTGCTATGCCATCACCATGATCTTGCGTGTGCGTAGGAATTTTTTTGAAATTACTACGTTCCCCAACAGTAATAATATGCATAAAGGATCTGAACATATGATAGTCCACCAAGTAAACCAATTAGCATCAACTACAAGGAGTAATCAACACTACTAGCAACCCACATGTACCAATTTGTGGTTTTGATACAAGATTGGATACAAGAGATGAACTAGGGTTTTGAGAGGAGATGGTGCTAGTGAAGATGTTTATGGAGATTGACCCTCTCCCGATGAGAGGATCATTGGTGATGATTTCCCCCTCCCGGAGGGAAGTGTCCCCGGCAGAACAGCTCCGCCAGAGCCCTAGATTGATTCTGCCAAGGTTCCGCCTCGTGGCGGCGGAGTTTCGTCCCAAAAGCTTGCCCACGATTTTTTCCTGGGTAAAAGTGATGATATAGCAGAAGATGGACGCCCGAGGCCCACCATGAGGCCCAGGAGATAGGGGGCGCACCCTATAGGGGGGGTGCCCCCTGTCTCCTGGACAGGGTGTGGGCCCCCTGGCCTATTTCTTTTGCTCATAAATTCTTATTAAATCCAAAAGGTTGTTTCGTGGAGTCTCAGGACTTTTGGAGCTGTGCAGAATAGGTTTCCACGTTTGCTCCTTTTCCAGCAAGAATTCCAGCTGCCGGCATTCCCCCACTTCATGGTAAACCTTGTAAAATAAGAGAGGATAGCCATCAGTATTGAGATAAAATGTGTAATAACAGCCCATAATGCAATAAATATTGATATAAAAGCATGATGCAAAATGGACGTATCACATAGCAAGAAGGATTTCTGGTGCCGTTGCCGGGGAGGTCTTCGCTCAAGCCAAGACATACCAAGTACTAATCACAAACTCATCTCCCTCGCATTTACATTATTTGCCATTTGCCTCTCGTTTTCCTCTCCTCCACTTCACCCTTGCCGTTTTATTCGCCCTCTCTTTCCCTATCTCCTCCTCTCCCTCTTTCGCTTGCCTTTTTCTGTTTGCTTGTGTGTTGGATTACTTGTTGCCATGGCGCAAGATAATACCAAATTGTGTGATTTCTCGAATACCAATAATAATGATTTCCTTAGTACTCCGATTGCTCCTCTTAATGATGTCGAGTCTTGTGAAATCAATACGGCTTTGCTGAATCTTGTTATGAAAGATCAATTCACCGGCCTTCCTAGTGAAGATGCCGCTACTCATCTAAACAACTTTGTTGATTTGTGTGATATGCAAAAGAAGAAAGATATGGATAACGATATTAATAAATTGAATTTATTTCCGTTTTCACTTAGAGATCGTGCTAAAGTTTGGTTTTCGTCTTTGCCTAAAAATAGTATTGATTCTTGGAACAAGTGCAAAGATGCTTTTATCTCTAAGTATTTTCCTCCCGCTAAGATCATCACTCTTAAGAACAATATTATGAATTTTAAACAACTTGATCATGAGCATGTTGCCCAATCTTGGGAAAGTATGAAATTGATGATTCGCAATTGCCCTACTCATGGTTTGAATTTATGGATGATCATACAAAAATTTTACGCTGGTTTGAACTTTGCTTCTGGAAATCTCTTAGATACGGACGCGGGAGGCACGTTTATGGAAATCACGTTAGGAGATGCTACAAAACTTCTTGATAATATTATGGCTAATTATTCTCAATGGCACACTGAAAGATCTTCTAGTAAAAAAGTGCATGCTATAGAAGAAATCAATGTTTTGAGTGGAAAGATGGATGAACTTATGAAATTGTTTGCTACTAATAATACTCCTCTTGATCCTAATGATATGCCTTTGTCTACTTTGATTGAGAATAATAATGAATCTATGGATGTGAATTTTGTTGGTAGGAATAGTTTCGGAAACAATGCTTATAGAGGAACCGTTCCCTAGTAATTCCCCTAATAATTATGGAAATTCCTACAATAATTCTTATGGTAATTTTAATAAGATTCCCTCTGATTTTGAGAATAGTGTGAAAGAATTTATGATCTCTCAAAAGAATTTTAATGCTTTGCTTGAAGAAAAATTGCTCAAAGTTGATGATTTGGCTAGGAACATTGATAGACTTTCGCTTGATGTTGATTCTCTTAAACTTAGATCTTCCTCTCCTAAGCATGATATCAATGAGTCTCTCAAAGCAATGAGAATTTCCATTGATGAGTGCAAGGAAAGAACCGCTAGATTGCGTGCAAAGAAAGATTGCTTTATAAAAGCGTGTTCTTCTAGTTTCCATGAAAATAATGATGAACATCTTAAAGTTATTGATGTGTCTCCTATTAGATCTTTGTTTGGCAATATGAATCTTGATAATTATGGGACTGATGATGAGTCAACTTTGCCTAGAAGGTGTCCCAAGAATTCGGAATCTTTAGATCTTGATGCTAAAATTGGTAAAAGTAGGATTGGAGAGGTCATGACTTTAAATAGCATTGAACCCACTATCTCGGATTTCAAGGAATTTGATTATGATAATTGTTCTTTAGAAGGTTGTATTTCCTTGTTGCAATCCATTGTTAATTCTCCTCATGCTTATAGTCAAAATAAAGATTTTACCAAACATATCGTTGATGCCTTGATGCAATCTTATGATGAAAAACTTAATTTGGAAGTTTCTATACCTAGAAAATTTAGTGATGAATGGGAACCTACTATAAATTTTATAATTAAACATCATGAGTGTTTTCCTTTGTGTGATTTGGGTGCTAGTGTTTCCACGATTCCGAAAACTTTATGTGATATTCTAGGTTTCCATGATCTTGATGATTGCTCTTTAAATTTGCACCTTGCGGATTCCACCATTAAAAAGCCAATGGGAAGGATCAATGATGTTCTCATTGTTGCAAATAGAAATTTGGTTCCCGTAGATTTTATCGTTCTTGATATAGATTGCAATCTTTCTTGCCCTATTATTCTTGGTAGACCTTTCCTTAGAACGATTGGTGCGATTATTGATATGAAGGAAGAGAATATTAGATTCCAATTTCCATTAAATAAAGGCATGGAGAACTTTCAAGAAAGAAAGTCAAATTACCTTATGAATCAATCATGCGAGCTACTTATGAATTTAGTGCCAAAGATGGCACTACTTAGATCTATCTTCGCTTTTATGCCTAGCTAGGGGCTTTAAACGATAGCGCTAGTTGGGAGGCAACCCAATTTTCTTTGTGTTTTTTGTTTTTATTCCTGTTTAGTAATAAATCTTGCATCTACCTTCTGTTTAGATGTGTTTTTATCTTTTAATTAGTGTTTGTGCCAAGTAGAACCTATAGGATAACCTATGATGATAGTTGATTTGATTCTGCTGAAAAACAGAAACTTTGCACACACGAATTTAGTTTTGTTAAATCACAGAAACGTGATTTTACGTTGATTCTTTTTGCTGCTGATCAATAAACAACTTTTCCAGGACTTCCTATTTTGGTAGGATTTTTAAAGTTCCAGAAGGTTGCGTTAGTTACAGATTTCTACAGACTGTTCTATTTTTGACAGATTCTGTTTTTCGTTTGTTGTTTGCTTATTTTGATGCATCTATGGCTAGTAAAATAGTTTATAAACCATAGACAAGTTGGAATACAGTAGGTTTAACACCAAAATAAATAAATAAATGAGTTCATTACAGTAACTTATGTGGTGGTTTTGTTTTCTTTCACTAACGGAGCTTATAAGATTTCCTATTGAGTTTTGTGTTGTGAAGTTTTCAAGTTTTGGGTAAACCTTTTATGGACTATAGAATAAGGAGTGGCAAGAGCCTAAGCTTGGGGATGCCCATGGCACCCCAAGATATTCAAGGATAGCCAAAAGCCTAAGCTTGGGGATGCCCCGGGAAGGCATCCCCTCTTTCGTCTTCGTTCATTGGTAACTTTACTTGGAGCTATATTTTTATTCGCCACATGATATGTGTTTTGCTTGGAGCGTCGTATATTATATTAGTCTTTGATTTTTAGTTTACCACAATCATCCTTGCTGTACACACCTTTTGGGAGATGCCTACTTTATTAGAATTTGCTAGAATACTCTATGTGCTTCACTTATATCCTTTGAGCTTGATAGTTTTTGCTTTAGTGCTTCACTTATATTTTTTAGAGCACGGTTGTGACTTAATTTTGAAGAAATTGCTAGTCTCTCATGCTTCAATTATATCTTTTTGAGAGTCTTTTAGAACAGCATGGTATTTGCTATGGTTACAAAGTTGGTCCTAGAATGATGAGCATCCAAGTTGGGTATAATAAAAACTATCTTAGAAAAGAATTGGATGCTATGATCAATATGATGCTTGATAATTGTTTTGAGATATGGAGGTAGTGATATTAGAGTCATGCTAGTTGACGTGATTATGAAATGTACTTGTGTTGAGGGTTGTGATTCCCATAGCATGCACGTATGGTGAACCGCTTTGTGATGAAGTTGGAGCACAATTTTATTTATTGATTGTCTTCCTTATGAGTGGCGGTCGGGGACGAGCGATGGTCTTTTCCTACCAATCTATCCCCCTAGGAGAATGCGTGTAGTGCTTTGGTTTTTGATGACTTCTAGATTTTTGCAATAAGTATATGAGTTCTTTTAACTAATGTTGAGTCCATACGCACCTCATCCTTCCACCATTGCTAGCCTCTGCTGTACCGCGCAAATTTCGCCGGTACCATACACCTACCATATACCTTCCTCAAAACCGACACCATACCTACCTATTATGGCATTTCCATAGCCATTCCGAGATATATTGCCATGCAACTTTCCACCGTCCCGTTCATATGACACGCATTACTTTTGTCACATTGCTTTTTGCATGATCATGTAGTTGACATTGTATTTGTGGCAAGGCCACCTTCATAATTTTCATACATGTCGCTCTTGATTCATTGCATATCCCGGTACACCGCCGGAGGCATTCATATAGAGTCATATCTTGTTCTAGCTTTGAGTTGTAATTCTTGAGTTGTAAATTCATAAAAGTGTGATGATCTTCATTATTAGAGCATTGTCCTAGTGAGGAAAGGATGATGAAGATTATGATTCCCCCACAAGTCAGGATGAGACTTCGGACTTTACAAAAAGAAAAAAAGGAAAAAAAGAGAAAGGCCAAAAAGAAAAGAAAAAAAGAAGGCCAAAGAAAAAAAGAAAAAAAAAGAGAGAAAAAAATGGGAGAAAAAGAGAGAAGGGACAATGCTACTATCTCTTTTTCCACACTTGTGCTTCAAAATAGCACCATAATCTTCATGATAGAGAGTCTCATACGTTGTCACTTTCATATACTAGTGGGAATTTTTCATTATAGAACTTGGCTTGTATATTCCAATGATGGGCTTCCTCAAAATGCCCTAGGTCTTCGTGAGCAAGAAAGTTAGATGCACACCCACTTAGTTTCTTTTGTTGAGCTTTCATATATTTATAGCTCTAGTGCATCCGTTGCATGGCAATCCCTACTCACTCACATTGATATCTATTAATGGGCATCTCCATAGCCCGTTGATACGCCTAGTTGATGTGAGACTATCTTCTCCTTTTTTGTCTTCTCCACAACCACCATTCTATTCCACATATAGTGCTATGTCCATGGCTCACGCTCATGTATTGCGTGAAAGTTTAAAGAGTTTGAGATTATTAAAGTATGAAAAAATTGCTTGGCTTATCATCGGGGTTGTGCATGATTAAATACTTTGTGTGATGAAGATAGAGCAACAGCTAGACTATATGATTTTGTAGGAATAACTTTCTTTGGCCATGTTATTTTGAGAAGACATGATTACTTTGATTAGTATGCTTGAAGTATCACCATTTTCATGTTAATATGATCTTTTTGTATCATTTGGATCTGAACATTCTTGCCACAATAAATAAAATTACATTGAGAATTATGCTAGGTAGCATTCCACATCAAAAATTTCTTTTTTATCATTTACCTACTCGAGGACGAGCAGGAATTAAGCTCGGGGGTGCTTGATACGTATCCAACGTATCTATAATTTTTGATTGTTCCATGCTATTATATTACCCCTTTTGGATGTTTATGGGCTTTATTTTACACATTTATATCATTTTTGGGACTAACCTACTGACCGGAGGCCCAGCCTGTATTGCTGTTTTTTTGCCTATTTCAGTATTTCGAAGAAAAGGAATATCAAATGGAGTCCAAACGGAATGAAACCTTCGAGAGCGTGATTTTTGGAATGAACATGATCCAGAGGACTTGGAGTGCAAGTCAAGAAGCAGTCAAGGCCTCCACGAGATAGGAGGGCGCCCCCCCCCCTATAGGGCGCGCCCCCTGTCTCATGGGCCCCTTGGGCGGCCACCGACGTACTTCTTCCTCCTATATAAGCCTACGTACCCCGAAAACTTCCAGGGAGCCAACGAAACACAATTTCCACCACCGTAACCTTCTGTATCCGCGAGATCCCATCTTGGAGCCTTCGCCGGCGCTCCACCCGAGGGGGAATCGACCACGGAGGGCTTCTACATCAACATCCTTGCCCCTCCAATGAGTTGTGAGTAGTTTACCACAGACCTTCGGGTCCATAGTTATTAGCTAGATGGCTTCTTCTCTCTTTTTGGATCTCAATACAATGTTCTCCCCCTCTCTTGTGGAGATCTATTCCATGTAAACTCTTTTTGCGGTGTGTTTAACGAGATCCGATGAATTGTGGGTTTATGATCAAGTTTATCTATGAATAATATTTGAATCTCCTCTGAATTCTTTTATGTATGATTGAGTTATCTTTGCAAGTCTCTTCGAATTATCAGTTTGGTTTGGCCTACTAGATTGATCTTTCTAGCCATGGGAGAAGTGCTTAGCTTTGGGTTCAACCTTGCGGTGTCCTTTCCCAGTGACAGCAGGGGCAGCAAGGCACGCATTGTATTGTTGCCATCGAGGATAAAAAGATGGGGTTTATATCATATTGCTTGATTTTATCCCTCTACATCATGTCATCTTGCTTAATGCGTTACTCTGTTCTTTATGAACTTAATACTCTAGATGCAGGCAGGAGTCGGTCGATGTGTGGAGTAATAGTAGTAGATGCAGGCAGGAGTCGGTCTACTTGTTGCGGACGTGATGCCTATATACATGATCATGCCTAGATAATCTCATAATTATTCGCTTTTCTATCAATTGCTCAACAGTAATTTGTTCACCCACCTTAATACTTATGCTATCTTGGGAGAAGCTACTAGTGAAACCTATGGTTCCCGGGTCTATCTCTTATCATATTTGCTTCCAATTTACTTTTATTTGCATCTTTACTTTTTGCATCTATATTATAAAATACCAAAAAAAATTATCTTATCATACTATCTCTATTAGATCTCACTTTCGCAAATGGCCGTGAAGGGATTGACAACCCCTTTATTGCGTTGGTTGCGAGTTCTTTGTTTGTTTTTGTAGGTGCGTGGGACTTTTGAGGAGCCTCCTACTGGATTGATACCTTGGTTCTCAAAAACTGAGGGAAATACTGACGCTATTATTGCTGCGTCACCCTTTCCTCTTCAAGGAAAACCAACGCAAGCTCAAGTCGTAGCACTAATCACCCACAAGTACCAATCTATAGTTCGGTACAAAGATTGAACACAAGAGATGAACTAGGGTTTGAGAGGAGATGGTGATGTTGAAGATGTTGATGGAGATTGCACTCCCCTAGATGGGAGAGTTGTTGGTGATGATGATGACAATGATTTCCCCCTCTAGGAGGGAAGTTCCCCCGGTGGAATTGCTCCGCTAGAGGGCAAAAGTGCTCCTACCCAAGTTCCGCCTCGAGACGGCGGCGCTTCGTCCCGAAAGTCCTCTCCTTATTTTTTTCTAGGTCAAAATGACGTATATACCAGAAGATGGCCACCGAAGGTGGGCCAAGGAGGGCATAACCCACCAGGGCGTGCCTGGGCCTCCTGGCGCGCCCAGATGGGTTGTGCCCACCTGGTGGCCTCCATTTGGTACTTATTGGCTCCAATATTTCTTATATATTCCATAAAAAATCTCCGTAAAGTTTCAGCTCATTTGGAGTTGTACAGAATGGGTAACCTGATGTAACTTTTTCATGTCCAGAATTCCAGCTGGCGGTATTCTCCCTCTTTGTGTGTACCTTGCATATTATGAGAGAAAAGGCATTGGAAATACTCCAAAAATGATTACTATAGATAAAAACAATATGAATAACAGTAGGTAAACATGATGCAAAATGGACGTATCAACTGTCTCCCGACGATGCTTTGACGTGCTCGAGCGAGAGCAAAGAATGATACGACACGGCACTTTACCCAGGTTCGGGCCACCCTGCTTTGTGTCGATTGCCTCACAGGGGAGGATGATTGTGAGAGTACAAAGAGGATGAACTGCCTCGGGAGGATCTAGATCCCAAGGGTTCTCTCTTCTCTATGGTGAAGCATAGCCTCTACTTATAATGGCCATGGTCCTCTTCCCCCAAAAACTCTAGGCGGGAAGGGTTGCCACAACGGCCAAATTCAAAGGGGAACAGGAGTACAACTTATCCTAACTAAAGGTGGTCTCTGCCTACAAAAGCTTCTGTCCATGATGCGCTGGTGCGCTCGACGATGACTTCCTCCTGGCATGCCCGCTATCCTAGTCTTCTTGCACCAAAGTGGCAAGCTTTAGAGATTGCTTGGGGAACCGATGCACTGTCCTTGCTATCTTAGCACGAAAGAGGAAAACATTCTTATCTGTGCCTTCTGGCGCCCTTCTGGCTCTGCCCGTCGTGGCTCGCGTCACCCACATGCAGTGCGAGGTGGGGCCTCGCGAGCCTAGACATATCTACCCTGCGAGGGGCCTCGGGAGGCTGCCCCGCGCGAGGCCCTCGGGTAGCTCCTAACGATGCTTGCTAACGCCCACCTCGTGAGCCGGAGGCCCTCGCGAGGATCCTGCTCATGAAGTCCCGAGCATGGGTTGTGTTGGGCCCATGCCAGTCGTCGTGCCTTGGGCTGCAGGCAGACGGGCATGGGTACCCCCGGTCCCATGGGCATGACACTCACATCTTCTGGATCTTCAAAAAATATGTCCTCCACCTCCTTGTCCAAAAGCACCATACTACCCAATCTAGTCGACAGGCTTCAAGCACAGTCCGGCGTCTTGCTCTTTGTCGTAGACTTGGAAGTTCCCCGGCTACCTGATCCATCAAGCTTCCGTGCCACCGCCATTGCTGTCGGGATTGGTTTGTTCTTTGGAGTCATTGCAGCCTTCTCTTCCGTCCTCTTTGCCATCAGCACCGCTCCTAACAAGGACGAACCACACTGATCCGCGATTAGGGTTATGTCATCGCCGTAGCCACCACCGGAGCCAAGCCACCCCCTGCGGCAAAACCCTAACCCTAGCACCAGAAGCCAACTGCCTCGGGATAGCCATAGCTTTTTCCTAAATGGTGGACTCGCACTAGCCTTGTTTTTGGGTCGATGTGAAGAGATTTTTTTTTGCAACACCCCACTGCAACACGATTGAAATGAATTGATCGTTGGGCGGAAGTTCAAAAAAAGAGTAGAAAAATGAATCGACCGCTCACGCGGAAGTTTCAAAATCAAAAAATAAAATGAGAAAAAAGAAAGAATGGACGCTGGGCGCAGAATCCTATGATTCTTGAGGTGCCGCCTGGCCCCGTGACGGCGTGCCATGTGTCGGCTGGCACACCTGCCACTGCTATAGATTTGTCAATATCACCGAGGGGTTGGTATTTTCTATAAATTGCACTGTGTATGTGGTCCTTTTGGACAAAAGTTCTCTGCAAAGTTTCCAAAGATTATCAAGCAGAAAAAGTAGAACTATGAAGTAATCCACTACAACAAGATTTTTTAGGGGAAATCATGCCGCTTTATTCAACCAAAGCTAGGAATCTCATCTGAAAATACATCAAGAATAAAGTCTGGTGCTGAGCCTGAGGGAGTCCTGTATTATGGGGTCCTCGGGGAGCCGGTCAATGTGGCATGGGGCGGACTGATGGGCCGTGAAGATACAAGACAAAAGGCCTTCTCCCGTGTCCGGATGAGATTCTCCTTTGCGTGGACGGCAAGCTTGGCGTCCGGATGTGTGGTTTCCTTCCTCTGTAAACCGACTTTGTACAACCCTCCAGTCCCCTCCGGTGCCTATACAAACTAGAGGGGTTGGTCCGTAGAGACAATCATAATCATACAACCTACACATCTACGGTTTAACTATTACGATCTTGAGGTAGATCAACTCTTGTAACCCCTATACTCATCAAAGTCAATCAAGAAGGAAGTAGGGTATTACCTCCATCAAGAGGGCCCGAACCTGGGTAAACATCGTGTCCCTTGCCTCCTATTACCTTCGATCCTTAGACGCGCAATTCGGAACCCCCTACCCGAGATCTATCAGTTTTGACACCGACATTGGTGCTTTCATTGAGAGTTCCTCTGTGCCATCGACAGAATGGTTGATGGCTCACCTTTTAATCAAGGACAATCACTTCCGGAGGAGCCCTAGATTCAGGGCAAGCCCTCCAGCTTAGCAGCTTCACCATGGGCGCGCGTTCGGCCGTTAAGCCAAAGGCAGCCCAGCCTCTCACTAAAAATCACCTCCACGTCGGTGCCGAATACTCCGACAAGATGGATCCGGTAGATGTATCGGCCTTAAAAGAACTACTAGATCGCATCGCTGCCCTGGGGATCGCCACTGACTATGATCGGATTGGGTTTAAACCCGATCAGAGAGAAATCAAATCTCCACCGATCACCCATCAGGTGGCAGTTGTGGAGGAACAAGCTGATGATAACTCTTCTCCCATGTTGAGAACAAAGTATGTTCGGATTTCCGAGCTCGTAGAGCCGGACACCCATCATCGGGAAGACACTCCCTGTCCTCCGAAGATAGAATCAAGCGTTGAGCCTAAGAACTCAATAGACACTCCGGAGCCCGGGCTGGTAACCTCGGAAGTCCTTCAAACTCTGGACTCCACAGTGGGTTAGGGTGCGGACTTATCCCCACCCACCCACCACAAGCAATATTCCCCAAGAAATTCTGGTCCTCCGGATATATGCTACCTAATGCACATGAGGCAGCAGCCTCAAGAAACAGTCCATCACTTCTGGGCCAGATTCCTCCTTGTTAAAAACAAGATCAAAGATTGCTGCGAAAGCGACACAATCTTAGTATTTTGTAACAACTGTACGGATGAGGGAATCCTTAATGCCCTCAACTTCCATCATATACTGCACTTTACAGATTTGGCACACATAGTACAGAAGTACTGCACAATGGAAAGCGCCTGGAAAACCCAGATAGCCCGCTGGGAACCGCGGGCCTTTAGGCCATCTCCCGGACGGGAAAAAAGGATGCACCCTCGTAGGGCATCTGATCATCATCCCATAGACAAGAAAATCAATCCCTTTACGGGACATAGAACTTTCCTCGAGGAATGGCTCGACGGGCCCAGTCAAATTCACATGACGCCGAATACCGAACCAACGCATAGCCTCTGAGCATGTTGGATACTCTGGCAAGTGGCCAAAAGCCGAGGGTATCCTCACCAACACTACCCCACAGAACTACTCTTCAGAGGACAATGATCTCAAAGTATTCATGATCTTCGAGACCTTTTCATCAAATAATTGGCGCAAAAGGGTGATCCGCGACCTCGCCAAAGTCTACTAAGTGGCAGCAATAAATCCTTGGAACGACACGGCGATCACTTTCAATTCCGACGACGAACCAAGATCCCGCTCAGTCAGGGCACCAGCCGCCTTGGTCCTAAACCCAATTGTGGACGGCTTTCGGCTCACTAAAGTGCTAATAGATGGTGGCAGCAGACTAAACCTCATTTACGAAGACATGCTCAATAAATGAAAATAGACAGGAGTCGCATTGAGCAAAGTAACACAGCCTTCCGAGGCATTATCCCCAGTCGGGAAGCAAGATGCTCGGGGAAAATCAAACTCGACGTGGTATTCGGCACGCCGAAGAACTATAGGTCCGAAGAGTTACTCTTCCATGTGGCACCTTTCAACAGCGGGTATCACGCCCTAGTGGGGCAAGGCGCATTCACACGCTTCCAAGCCATACCCCGTTACGGGTATATGAAGCTCAAAATGCCCGGGCCCAACGGAGTTATCACTATCGCCAGTGATCCGGACATAGCACTCCGCACCGAAAACAAAACCGCCTCTCTGGCCCTCAAGGCATTATTCGAGGCCCTGGCGGCCGAAGAATTAACCACCCTACGTTCCACAGTGGATAGAGATGACATAATCCTCGATAAGAGACCCAAATCCACTTCCTTCAAACCAGCAGACGAAATAGTCAAATTTCAAGTCCACCCGACAGACCCCAAGAAGATAGCGTCCATTGGGGCACAGCTGGATCCGACGGTCGATGCTGCATTACGTGCATTCTTGCGTGAGAATTAGGACATCTTTGATTGGCACCCTTCGGATATGCCAGGTATACCATGCAGACTGGCCGAACATAGTCTCAATATACTGAAGGGATACAAACTAGTCAAGCAAACACTGCACTGATTTTTCGAACCCAAAGACAGGCTATGGGGGAGGAGCTAGCCAAGCTACTCGAAGCTGGCTTTATCAGAGAGATCAAACATCTGGACTGGCTAGCAAACCTGATGATGGTACCGAAGAAGGATAAATCCTAGCGCCTGTGTGTCGATTTCAAAGACCTTAATAAGGCTTGCCCTAAGGACCCCTTCCCACTACCTCGCGTTGACCAGATTATTGACACGACCGCGGGACACGATTCACTGTGTTTCCTTGACGCATACTCCAGATACCGATGAAAGAATCCGACCAAGCCACAACGGCATGCATCACCCCATATGAGCCCTTCTGCTTCAACACTATGCCTTTCGGGAACAAGAACACCGGCACAACCTACCAACGCATGATTCAAACATGCCTGGAAAAGCAAATCGGCAGAACTGTGGAGGCATATGTAGATGACGTAGTCATCAAAACCAAGCATGTCGAATCATTGGTGGATGACTTACGCCTTACATTCGACAACCTCCGAGCATATGACATATGGCTCAATCCGGAAAAATGTGTTTTTGGCGTTCCAGCCGGAAAACTACTTGGGTTCATTGTCTCCAATAGAGGAATATAAGCAAACTCAGCCAAAATCCGAGCCCTGTCACAGCTGGCAACACCAACAGACCTCAAGCAGGTCCAAAACCTAGCTGGGTGCGTGGCAGCTTTGAGCCGTTTTATCTCCAGACTAGGGGAAAGGCATTGCCATTATATCACCTACTCCACCGCACCGACCACTTCGTGTGGATGGACGCTGCCATAGCCGGACTGGAAGAAATAAAAACTTTGTTAGCAAGTAACCCAATCCTGGCCGCACCAAACATCAGCGAACCATCGTTGCTGTACATATCTGCAACTCACCAGGTGGTGAGTGCGGTGCTCGTCATCGAATGAGATGAAGAGGGACATAAATTCCCACTCCAAAAACCAGTATATTGCGTATCGACGGTCCTTACACCATGCAAGTCCCGATACCCGCATTATTAAAAGATAGCATATTGAATCTTTATGGCATCCCACAAGCTGTGGCACTACTTCCAAGAGTGCTCGATCACGGTGGCCTCTGAAGTACCACTCAAAGATATCATAAACAACCGGGACGCCACCGGACGGATTGCCAAATGGTCCATTGAGCTCTTACCATTCGAAATAACTTACAAGCCACGCCGAGCTATTAAATCTCAGGTGTTCGCCGACTTCGTCGCCAAATGGACAGAGGCCGAACTCCCTAAAGAGTACGGGAAATATTCAAACGGGGTGATGCACTTCGATGGCTCTAAAATGCTAGGTGGACTTGGGGCTGGTGTCGTCTTGGCATCCCCCATAGGAGACACAGTCCGCTATGTGCTCCGAATACTGTATACAGACTCCAACAACGCAGCCGAATACGAGGCCCTATTGCACGCCGTCTCCATGGGCATACAACGCCTCGAGGTGCGCGGGGATTCAAACCTCGCAATATCCCAAATAAACAGAGAATTCGACGCAAAAGATCCAAAGATGGCAGCTTACTGCAACATCGTACTCAAAATATCAGCTCGGTTTGAGGGGCTCGAGTTTCATCACGTGGCTCGAGAGAGTAATCAAGCCGCGGACATCCTTGCTCGCATGGGTGATAAATGCGACCCCATCCCACCTAACACCTTTGTGGAGAGGCTCTTCAAGCCATCCGTGGTTGCAGGGCGAGAGCGGCAACACTGGTCCGGAGCCGACCATACCTCCAGACTCTGTACACAGATCCGATATAATTGGGGGTTCGGGCACCGAAATAACACCATCAGCCCACGAAATCATGGCTATAATTGCCCCGTGGACTAAACCTTTCCTCGCCTACCTTACTAGGAACGAGCTCCCTGATGATTAGACTGAGGCCCATCGTATTGTTCGACGCTCAAAGGCCTACAAAGTTCACGAAGGGGAACTATACAAGAAAAGTAACACCGGAGTACTTCAAAGATGTATCTCCGAAGAAGAGGGACGATAGCTCTTGGCTGAAATACACGCTAGTCTTGGTGGCCATCACGCCATAGCTCGGGCCCTTGTAAGTAAGGCCTTCCGTATGGGTTTCTTTTGGCCCACGGCCCGAGCAGACGCACAGGACCTCGTACAACGCTATGTTGGATGCCAGCTTTTCGCCAATCAAAGCCATATGCTGCCCACTACCCTACAAACAATTCCCATTACTTGGCCTTTTGTGGTCTGGGGGCTAGACATGGTCGGACCCCTTAAAGGGGGAAGCCATAAGAAGAAATATTTACTGGTTATGGTCGACAAGTTCACTGAGTGGATAGAAGCCAAACCAGTCAAAATGGCCGAAGCCGGATCGGTTATAGACTTCATATCCAGTGTCGTGCACCGTTACGGTGTCCCGCATAGTATCATTACTGACAACGGTTCTAACTTTACGGTCGATGAGGTGAAAACCTAGTGCGCTAATTTGGGCATCAAGCTCGATTACGCCTCCGTATATCACCCTCAGACAAACGGTCAGGTCGAACGGGCTAACGGCCTAATGAGCGGCATCAAACCCAGACTAGTGCGATCTCTGCAAGAATCAGACAAGCACTGGGTTGAAGAACTCGATTCTGTACTCTGGGGGCTGCGGACCACGCCCAATCGCACGACCGGATATACACCTTTTTTCATGGTGTACGGCGCGGAGGCAGTGTTGCCTTGCGACATTATTCATGACTCACCTCGAGTGCGCATGTATGAAGAGAGAGAGGCCGAGCTCGATCGGCAGGACGATCTGGACAGCTTGGAGGAGGAGCGCGATGTCGCGAAGGCCCGTTCCGCATTCTACCAACAGCAAGCTCGGCGATATCAAAGCAGGGAAGTACGGGCAAAGACTTATAATGTCGGTGAACTCGTTCTACGCCTACCAGAGAACAAAAAGGACAAGCTCAAGCCCAAATGGGAGGGTCCCTTCATTATAGATGAAGTTATCACTTGAGGAATCTATCGCCTTTGCAACGCTTTGGATAATCGCTTGGAACCAAACCCATGGAACGCTGCCCAGCTTCGAAGATTCTACGCCTAAGTTCGCACTTATACCATTTTCTTCGTCCCTTATTTTCTCCCTCTCACTTTTTTCTTTTTGTTTTTATACAACTTCTATCTAGTGTTTGAATAAACCACACACTTAAGGGGCATACATCATTAAATGTACATACCCCATAATACCTAGGGGCTTCTTTTCACAGAAGCTTATTATCATTATTATTTTTCGAGCATCAAGCTCACCCTATATACATGTTGTCTACCCATATATGCCTTTTCTTCGCCACTACATGCACCTTTATGACTTCAGTTTTTGCCAAGCTCGGTTGCCTGGCTCCTATGCTTATGTCCTATGTTCCCGCTTGTTCGGCTAGGGCATAAAGGGAGCACCTCTGCGATTGTTACAGCCAGGTTATCCGGACGTGTACCTCAGACGAGTGAAGCCGAAAGCTAGCATTCTTAAGGGAGTAATTGCTCAGCGGAAAAAAATACAAACTGCCCTCGCTGCAATATAAGCCCCCAAATTATAACGTATACTGTGATTTTTAGCATCACAGCCTCGGCATGCACAAAAACGCATGCTGGCCCGGGGAGAGGAACCTTGAACTATTCTGTCTGGAAGATGTTTCTTACGATTAAATGTAATATAACATAACTCCCCGAATACAACTTGTTTGTTCAAGCAACTATGATCAAACTTCCTGGTTTCCGAACATACTTTGGTGTTTACCAACGGTATGGTATTCGGAAACACTCCAAACCTTGGGTTCCGGAGGTCGAAGCAGAAAGTCTGCCATGACAATCGTTTTACAATTCGGCTGGAGATAAGTTTGCCAATGAAAGTACATTGCTACTTGGACTCAAAAACTTCTTCCTCCTCTAGACCATCTAACAGGTTTTCTAGTTTACAATCCTGTTGCGAAAACTTAGCGACTATTTTTACTTGGTCGCACACTAAGCTAATAGGAATTTCTTGTCCATATAGTCCCCGAGGTCTGACCCGGGCCATATGATTCGGATCAAGTCTGGTGTACCACATTTTCACCATGGCCCAAGCCTCTCGTGCGCCTTCCCGACATGTTGATATCTTCCATAGCACAATATGGCGACGAGCTCCCTTGAATAAACTCACGAGCTCCTCCATACTTCCTGGAGGAGGATCGGATGGCCATAAAGCCTTAGCCATGTTCCCCATTGCTTTCCGAGCTCGCTCGTGCACTTTGGAAAACTCTTGCAGCAGGTCGCCTTGAAATCTAGACACTTCTCCCTCAGGACATCCAGTCAGCACACCTACAGAAACAAACTTGTAAAACTTTCCATCAGGGGATCATGTGAAAGTTAGGTTAAAGAGCATACTGAATATGCCGCCTTTCAGCTTTCTGTTCTCCTTCAAGGCATCCGATAGTTGGGCTCTTACGTCCTTCAGTTCTTCGGCTTGCTTGATATTTGCATCATGTAGTTTGTTCTTCTCATTAATGGTCTGTGTTAATACACGCTGACCAGCGGCTTCTTGCCCTTCGGCATGTTGCTTGTCCGCCTGAGCAGCCCTTAGCCTCTCCTCCAGCTGATCTATCACCCCTACCAACAAAACGATGCATATTTAAGCAATATCATTGTAGGCACGGAATCTTATTTCCGGGCTACTGTTGTGCTTACCATTAGGTGCCTTCTTGGATTTCTTTAAATTTTCCAGTTCGGCAGTGGCAACAGTTAGCTTAGTTCGACATTCTTCTAGCTCCTTGGATAATGTGTTATTTTTTTCCGTGAGTACCTGATGATATAACAACCCTTAAATCAGTTGGGCCAACTGCTTCAAGACTCGGGGGCTACTGGCATATGATTATTGAATCTGCACAAAAAGTCCTTACCCGCATATCCTTTGCAAGCTGGTGAGTGGCTCCAGCAAGTTCATCCCGAGCAGCTCGGATGTAAGCATCCACTGAGCCGAGAGCGTTGAATGCCACCGGTGATTCATCGCACTCTCCACTTCGGAGTTGGCGACGGATACATTATCTGAATCCTCTAAGAGATGACAATCCGGCATGGCCGTCACGTCAACCCCAGTCCTTGTGGTTGGGTCTGGGGCCGGATTAGCCTGTGCATGGCCGACCAGGTCTCTAGATACAGTCTGGCGTACGCTCCTCCTACGATATGGCTGTCGGGGAACATAGCAGAAATTCAAATTTTTCTACGCATCACCAAGATCAATCTATGGAGATACTAGCAACGAGAGAGAGGGGAGTGCATCTTCATACTCTTGAAGATCGCGATGTGGAAGCGTTACAAGAACACGGTCGGTGGAGTCGTTCATGAAGCGATTCAGATCGCGACCGGATCCGATCTAAGCACCGAAGAACGCTGCCTCCGTGTTCAACACACGTACAGCCCGGGGACGTCTCCACCTTCTTGATCCAGCAAGGGGAGAGGAGAAGTTGAGGGAGAACTCCGATAGAACGACGGCGTGGTGGTGGTGGAGCTCGTGGTTCTTCAGCAGGGCTTCGCCAAGCACTACGGAGGAGGAGGAGGTGGTGGAGGAGGGAGAGGGCTGCGCCAGGGGAAGGGTGCGGCTGCCCTCTCTCTCCCTCACTATATATAGGGGGAAAGGAGGAGGGGGAGGCGCCCTAGGGTTCCCTAGGGGAGGGGCGGCGGCCACAGGGGAAACCCTAGATGGGTTTGGGCGCCCCCACCCCCTAGGAAACTTCCCCTGCAAGCCGGGAGGGGCGGCTGCCCTAGGGGTGGCGCCCCCACCTCTCCTGGTTACGTGAGATGGGGTGGGAGGGGCGCTCAGCCCCTTAGTGGGCTGATGTCCCCTCTCCCCTTGGCCCATAAGGCCCCCCAACGCTTGTCGGGGCCTCCAAAACCCCTTTCGGACACGCTGGTCATCACCTGGTACCCCCGAAACAATTTCGGACTCCAATACCCTTGGTCCGATATACCGATCTTCACCTTAGGACCATTCCGGAGCTCCTCGTCATGTCTGAGATCTCATCTGGGACTCCGAACAACCTTCGGTAACAACATACAATTTCCCATAACAACTCTAGCGTCACCGAACCTTAGGTGTGTAGATGCTACGTCTTGAGCTTGCGTTGGTTTTCCTCGAAGAGGAGAGGGTGATGCAGCAAAGTGTAGCGTAAGTATTTCCCTCAGTTTTGAGAACCAAGGTATCAATCCAGTAGGAGGCTCCTCAAAAGTCCCACGCACCTACACAAACAAACTGAGAACTCGCAACCAACACAATAAAGGGGTTGTCAATCCCTTCACGGCCACTTGCGAAAGTGAGATCTAATAAACATAGTATGATAAGATAAATATATTTTTGGTATTTTATAATATAGATGCAAAAAGTAAATATGCAAATAAGGTAGATTGAAAGCAAATATGATAAGAGATAGACCCGGGGGCCACAGGTTTCACTAGAGGCTTCTCTCGAGATAGCATAAGTATTACGGTGGGTGAACAAATTACTGTCGAGCAATTGATAGAAAAGCACATAGTTATGAGATTATCTAAGCATGATCATGTATGTAGGCATCACGTCCATATCAAGTAGACCGACTCCTGCCTGCATCTACTACTATTACTCCACACATCAACCGACTCCTGCCTGCATCTAGAGTATTAAGTTCATAAGAACAGAGTAATGCATTAAGCAAGATGACATGATGTAGAGGGATAAACACATGCAATATGATATAAACCCCATCTTGTTATCTTTGATGGCAACAATACAATACGTGTCTTGCAACCCTTTCTGTCACTGGGTAAGAACACCGCAAGATTGAACCCAAAGCTAAGAACTTCTCCCATGGCAAGAAAGATCAATCTAGTAGGCCAAACCAAACTGATAATTCGAAGAGACTTGCAAAGATAACTCAATCATACATAAAAGAATTCAGAGAAGATTCAAATATTATTCATAGATAAACTTGATCATAAACCCACAATTCATCGGATCTCGACAAACACACCGCAAAAAGAGATTACATCGAATAGATCTCCACAAGAGAGAGGGAGAACATTGTATTGATATCCAAAAAGAGAGAAGAAGCCATCTAGCTAATAACTATGGACCCATAGGTCTGTGGTAAACTACTCACGACTCATCGGAGGGGCAAGGATGTTGATGTAGAGGCCCTCCGTGGTTGCTTCCCCCTCCGGCAGAGTGACGACAAGGGCCCCAAGATGGGATCTCGCGGATATAGAAGGTTACGGCGGTGGAAATTGTGTTTCATGGTGCTCCTGGATGTTTTCGGGGTACGTAGGTATATATAGGAGGAAGAAGTACGTCGGTGGCCGCCCGAGGGGCCCACAAGACAGGGGGGCGCGCCCTCCTATCTCGTGGGGCCCTCGGAGGCTTCTTGACTTGCACTCCAAGCTCTCCGGATCAGATTTGTTCCAAAAATAATGCTCCCGAAGGTTTCATTCCGTTTGGACTCCGTTTGATATTCCTTTTCTTCGAAATACTGAAATAGGCAAAAAAACAGCAATATGGGCTGGGCCTCCAGTTAGTAGGTTAGTCCCAAAAATGATATAAATGTGTAAAATAAAGCCCATAAACATCCAAAAGGGGTAATATAATAGCATGGAACAATCAAAAATTATAGATACGTTGGAGACGTATCAAGCATCCCCAAGCTTAATTCCTGCTCGTCCTCGAGTAGGTAAATGATAAAAAAGAAATTTTTGATGTGGAATGCTACCTAGCATAATTCATAATGTAATTTTCTTTATTGTGGCATGAATGTTCAGATCCAAATGAATACAAAATAAAAGTTTATATTTACATAAGAATAGTAATACTTCAAGCATACTAATCAAAGTAATCATGTCTTCTCAAAATAACATGGCTAAAGAAAGTTATCCCTACAAAATCATATAGTCTGGCTATGCTCTATCTTCATCACACAAAGTATTTAATCATGCACAACCCCGATAACAAGACAAGCAATTGTTTCATACTTTAATAATCTCAAACTTTTTCAACTTTCACGCAATACATGAGCGTGAGCCATGGACATAGCACTATATGTGGAATAGAAGGGTGGTTGTGGAGAAGACAAAAAAGGAGAAGATAGTATCAGATCAACTAGGCGTATCAACGGGCTATGGAGATGCCCATTAATAGATATCAATGTGAGTGAGTAGGGATTGCCATGCAACGAATGCACTAGAGCTATAAATATATGAAAGCTCAACAAAAGAAACTAAGTGGGGTGCATCCAACTTGCTCGCTCATGAAGATCTAGGGCACTTTTGAGGAAGCCCATCATTGGAATATACAAGCCAAGTTCTATAATGAAAAATTCCCGCTAGTATATGAAAGTGACAACATATGAGACTCTCTATCATGAAGATCATGGTGCTATTTTGAAGCACAAGTGTGGAAAAAGAGATAGTAGCATTGTCCCTTCTCTCTTTTTCTCTCATTTTCTTTTTTTTTCTTTTTTTTCCTTTTCTTTTTTTCTTTTTGGCCTTTCTCCTTTTTTTTTCTTTTGTAAAGTCCGAAGTCTCATTCCCACTTGTGGGGGAATCATAGTCTTCATCATCCTTTCCTTAGTAGGACAATGCTCTAATAATGAAGATCATCACACTTTTATTGATTTACAACTCAAAGCTAGAACAAGATATGACTCTATATGAATGCCTCTGGCGGTGTACCGGGATATGCAATGAATCAAGAGCGACATGTATGAACATTATGAAGGTGGCCTTGCCACAAATACGATGTCAACTACATGATCATGCAAAAAGCAGTATGACAAAAGTAATGCGTGTCATATGAACGGAACGGTGGAAAGTTGCATGGCAATATATCTCGGAATGGCTATGGAAATGCCATAATAGGTAGGTATGGTGGCTGTTTTGAGGAAGGTAAATGGTGGGTGTATGGTACCAGCGAAAATTGCGCGGTACAAGAGAGGCTAGCAATGGTGGAAGGATGAAAGAGTGCGTATAATCCATGGACTCAACATTAATCAAAGGAACTCATATACTTGTTGCAAAATTTTAGAAGTCATCAAAAACCAAAGTACTCCGTGCATGCTCCTAGGGGGATAGATTGGTAGGAAAAGACCATCGCTCGTCCCCGACCGCCACTCATACGGAAGACAATCAATAAAAAAAATTGTGCTCCAACTTCATCACAAAGCGGTTCACCATACGTGCATGCTACGGGAATCACAAGCTCCAACACAAGCATTCTTTAAATTCATAATCACCCAACTAGCATGACTTTAATATCACTACCTCCATATCTCAAAACAATTATCAAGCATCAAATTGATCATAGCATCCAATTCACTTTCTATGATAGTTTTTATTATACCCAACTTGGATACTCATCATTCTAGGACCAACTTTATGATAATAGCAAATACCATGTTGTTCTAAAAGACTCTTGTCGGTGTCAAAACCGGCGAATCTCGGGTAGGGGGTCCCGAACTGTGCGTCTAGGCGAATGGTAACAGGAGACAAGGGACATGATGTTTTTACCCAGGTTCGGGCCCTCTCGATGGAGGTAAAACCCTACTCCTGCTTGATTAATATTGATGATATGGATAGTACAAGAGTAGATCTACCACGAGATTAGAGAGGCTAAACCCTAGAAGCTAGCCTATGGTATGATTGTTGTTCGTCCTACCGACTAAAACCCTCCGGTTTATATAGGCACCGAAGAGGGTTAGGGTTACACAGAGTCGGTTACAATGGTAGGAGATCTACATATTCGTATCGCCAAGCTTGCCTTCCACGCCAAGGAAAGTCCCTTCCGGACACGAGACGAAGTCTTCAATCTTGTATCTTCATAGTCCAGGAGTCCGGCCAAAGGCTATAGTCCGGCCATCCGGACACCCCCTAATCCCAGACTCCCTCAGTAGCCCCCGAACTAGGCTTCAATGACGACGAGTCCGGCGCATAGATTGTCTTCGGCATTGCAAGGCGGGTTCTTCTCAAAATCCTGTGTACCTGTTGAATAGCGTCCGGCTCCTTATAAATATTGCGCTCCTCGGCTTCCATGCCCAATAATGGCCATCTTCCACGTGTTAAACGAATGCGAAAAGCTAGGGTATTTTTACTTTTACCCCCCTAGCTGCGCAAAGGAGCTGCTTATAAAAGAGACGAGGATCTAGATACGAATCACACCATTCCCCCTTCACGAGCATTCATCGGAGCGCATGTGACAGAAATCCATTCCATCATGGACAGTCGACGCGGCTCCTCCTCTCGCCCTTCCAGCCCTCAGCCTGGAGATTGGGAGATATGCTCCATCCCGCACAGCGAGCTAGTGGCGCTCCAAACCAAGGGATTCCTTCCCCCAGCCTTCATGGTTCCGGTTCAAGCCGGACTCGCCACCTATAAGGGCGGAAAGAAAGCAGAGAGCGTCCCCAGTCCCTCCAAAGGAGAGCGGGTATGCCTTGTCCCTTATCTGATAAGAGGGCTCGGATTTCCAATTCATCCGTTTCTCCGGGGGCTCCTGGAGTTCTATGGCCTCCAGTTGCACAACCTTACGCCTACCTCCATTTTGCATATTGCGGGCTTCGTGGCCCTTTGCGAGCTGTTTTTGGGCATCGAGGCTCATTTTGCACTGTGGAAGAAGCTGTTCTGCCTTGTGCCCCATTCTCAAGAGGGGTCAATATATCAAGTGGGCGGAGCCGAACTATGGCGCATCGCTGGGACCGGATATCTATCCGGAACCCCAAAGAAGGTGTCCGAAGACTGGCCTTCGGAATGGTTTTATATAGAAGATGTTCCCCTGACGAACCCTATTCGGATCGGCCTCCCTGAGTTCAATGATGCTCCTTTGAAGAAACGCATAAGCTGGCGTCCACGGAGCCCTCAGAAGGAAAATGACACGGACGTCCTTTATCTGATGAGCCGAATTAGGTTGTTAGCTCATTCCGGACTGACCATGATTGGGGTCATGGCCACATGCATTATGCGGGGGGTGCAGCCGCTCCAGTATAGAGGCCACCCCATGTGGGATTTCAACGGGGAGGATGATGCCACCCGCTGCGGCCGTAAGGGGCCGGGATCAGTCGCCGATCTGACGAAGATCTTGTCCGCATTGTACAAGGGAGAAGAGGAGGAATTCCTCTGCGTCAATCCGCAGGACGGATTTTCTATGTACAATCCTCGAAGTTGGGTAAGCGGACATTTCTTTTTGCCCATCCGATCCATATTCCCATAGTCAAGTATCTCATTTTGTGATTTCGACGCAGGAACTGCGCCAGGCCATAAGGGATATAAACAGCCCGCCTCCAGAACCCGAGGATCCGGAACGGTTCCTTGATCCGGCCTCCCAAGAGGATCCGGACATATCGATGGAGTTGATTGATGGGGTATTTCACCAACTATGCATCGATAATGCCTTGGTCGCCATCATGGCCGATTACCCCGGAATACTCCCAGCCTCACAGGTAATTGAGATCGAAGTCCCAACACTTTGAAAATGACCCATCTGTGCTTATTTTTGATCACCGTATACCAATGGTGTTTCGCAGGGGGTGCCCTTGAGGCGGGAGGCCGAGCCCGCGGCGGCTAGCCAACAAAGGGCAGCACAGCCCAGCAGGCTAAAAAGAAGTGCGGTCCGGATCGAAACGCCGGCGCAATGGTATGGCATGTCACCATATTCCCAAGTTTGATTCTCGGAAGGCATACTAACGCTCATGCTCTCTTCAGGAAAAAGAGCGCTCGCCGGACTATACCCGGAGAGGTTGCCAATCGAGCCTCCGCCAGCCAGGCTCCAAAGCCAGGCCCAGAAGCGGAGGCGAACACGAGGCGTGCATCGGATGCTCCTCCGACAGAGGATGCCGACAGATTGTCCACCACCAACTCCGAGGTGGAGAGTGCCATGAATCACAGGCGCCGCCGGACAGTTCTTCGTGACACATGTTTCTCCCAAGAGGCATTGAATGCCTTCTCTTCGGGAGATGCGCACCTCCGTGCCGCTCAAGATGGTCTAGCCAGAGCCACAGAGAAGTATGTAAAAGACATACGGGTGAGAAAATTTGACAGTTATATATGCCAGTAGGCCCCGAGACTTGAAATAGTTAGAATAACTGATTTAAGGATCATTTGTTATGCAGGATCTTACAGAAAAGAATACCCAACTGTCCTAGGAGCTTGAAAAGTGCAAAGCCCAACTTGAGGCCACACTAGCCACGACAGGGGAAGCCAGAGAGACCCCCTCTGGTAATATATGCTTCAAAAGATAAGTAATTTGATAAGTGCGGCGTGTGTATAAGTCTGACAATAATATTGCAGATGGCGCCGGGATAGATCCGTACAAGCAATAGCTCTTGCGCTAGTTAAAGGCCGGCGAGAATGTGCTTACAAGGGTGAGGCAAGAGAAGAATAATCTCCAAGATGCCAACACCCAGCTGGGTGAGGAACTAAAAGATGTTCGTGCCCAGCTGTCTGACTCCGTTAAGGAGAATCGGCGGCTTCAAAGCGGCATTTTTAGTAAGTGCTTGAACGAACTTAGAAAAAGAGTTCGGCGAGGAAGTCGACTAACAGAGTTATGTCTGTAGGTATGCTCACAGGCCGTCCTGCAGAGGAAATGCCCGGTTCTACGGGTGACCTTCTTCCTGAGCTCTTGCAACTGCACGAACGAGTTCGGCAGGCAATGAAAGGCGTCGCCCAGGCCTTGTGGCCATCTGTCTCCCTGCCCGAAGACCTTGGAGAGCTTGCAGAGAGGCTTCAGGGAGCGCGGCAGCGCTTCCGATTATGGAAGATATCGGCCTGCCGTCAAGGCGCCAGGGAGGTTTGGGCCATGGTGAAGACGCGGTACACGAAGGCTGACCCAAACCACATGGCCGAGGTCGGACCTGTGGGGCCCGATGGGAAGGAGATCCCTGTGAGCTTAGTGTACGGCCAAGTAGAGTTGGCCGCAAAGTATTCCCAGTGGGACTGTAAACTAGACAGCCTATTAGATGGCATTGAAGAGGAATACAATCAGTCGAATTGACTATGTAATTTAAGATGACATGTAAAATGCCTTCTAGCCGGATTGTAGATCGTTTGTCATAGCGGACCTTTTTGCTTCAACCTCGGGACCCAATAGTACGGAGTGTGTCCGAATACCCTCGCGGTTATATAAGAACCGGGGCATGCGTGGAGACCGGGCGTAGGGGTCATTAGTGCTTTATCAGACAAGTGCCCAACTAGTTATGTTATATTACATGGTTAGTAAGAAACATCTTCCAGGGAGAATAGTTCTGTTAGGGGTTCCTTTCCCTGGGAGGCATGCCCTAAAGTGCATGTCCGGACTGCGAAAAAAGCAGAAAAACATCTGGGGGCAGATAAACAAATAGGAGAGAAATCGTCTTTTAGTTCACCGACCGAATATTCCCTTAAGAACGCTAGCTTTCGGCTTCACCCAGTCTGAGGTACACATCCGGCTGATCCGGTAGTAACAATTGCAGAGGTGCTCCCTTTACCACCTAGCCGAACAATCGGGAACGTAGGGGTAAGCACAGGAGCCAGGCAACCCAGCTTGGCCAAAACTTAAGTCATATTGATGCATATAATGGTGAAAAAAAAGGTACATGCGGAAGCGAGACACATGTGTTGGGCATGGAGCACGTATAAATAAGCTTCTGTTAAAGAAGCCCCCAGGTATAATGAGCGCAGATACCGCATCAAGTGTGTGCGAACAAAGCGCGAACGGGCCTTCAAAGGCTGTAAAAGAAAAGGAGGGAGAAGGGGAGAAATATAAGACAGCTACTGTATAAAATATAGACGGAGGAAGGAGACGAACTCAGAATCCAGCGCTAGGCGTAGAATCTTCGGAGACGGGCTGCATTCCATGGGTTCGGCTTGAGTCGGTTATCCGATGCATTTCGCAGATGGTACGCTCCGCCAGTCGGGACTTGGTCGATGATTAAGGGACCTTCCCATTTGGGCTTGAGTTTGTCCTTTTTCTAGTCCGGCAGGCGTAGAACTAGCTCGCCAACATTGTAAGTTTTGGCCCGTACTTCTCTGCTTTGATATCTTCGAGCCTGCTGTTGATAGAATGCGGAATGGGCTTTTGCCACGTCACGCTCCTCCTCCAAGGCGTCCAAACTGTCCTGCCGATCGAGCTTGGCTTCTCTTTCTTCGTACATGCGCACGCGAGGTGAGTCATGAATTATATCGCAGGGCAAAACTGCCTCTGCGCCGTATACCATAAAGAATGGTGTGAATCCGGTAGTGCGATTCGGCGTGGTCCGCAGCCCCCAGAGTACGGAGTCGAGCTCCTCTACCCAGTGCGTGTTAGATTCCTTGAGGGACTGCACTAGTCTGGGTTCGATGCCGCTCATGATTAGACCATTTGCTCGCTCGACTTGACCCTTAGTTTGAGGGTGATAGACTGAAGCATAGTCGAGCTTGATGCCCATGTTTTTGCACCAGAGTTTGACCTCGTTGGCCATGAAGTTCGTGCCGTTATCAGTGATGATGCTGTGGGGGACGCCGTAACGGTGTACGACCCCTGATATGAAGTCTATCAGCGGTCCGGATTCGGCCGTCTTAACAGGTTTGGCCTCTATCCATTTGGTGAATTTATCCACCATGACCAGTAGGTATTTTTGCTTGTGGGTTCCTCCTTTAAGGGGTCCAACCATGTCAAGCCCGCAGACCGCGAAGGGCCAGGTTATGGGTATAGTTTTGAGGGCGGTGGGTGGCATGTGGCTTTGATTAGCAAACAGCTGGCAACCGACGCATCGTTGGACTAAGTCCTGAGCATCTTCCCGGGCCATCGGCCAATAAAATCCTGTACGAAAGGCCTTGCCTACAAGGGCCCGGGCTGCAGCGTGGTGCCCGCCGAGTCCGGCATGAATTTCAGCCAGAAGATTCTGCCCTTCCTCTTCGGAGATACACCTTTGAAGGACTCCGGTTGTGCTTTTCTTGTAAAGCTCTCCCTCATGGACCTTATAGGCTTTAGATCGCCGCACTATGCAGCGGGCCTCATTTTGGTCCTCGAGAAGTTCCTGCCTGGTTAGGTAGGCTAGGAATGGTTCAGTCCACGGGGCAATGACTGCCATTATTACGTGGGCTGAGGATGTTACTTCGTTGGCAAAACCACCAATTGTGTCAGAATGTTCGGTGTAGGGCAGTGCGGTTGGGTCCGGGTTGTTATTTCCGGACTCCCCCTCCCATAGTATGGATGGCTTGAACAACCTCTCTAGGAAGATGTTGGGAGGGACGGCATCGCGCTTTGCGCCAATGCGTGTGTCGGTGTCAAAACCGGCGGATCTTGGGTAGGGGGTCCCGAACTGTGCGTCTAGGCGGATGGTAACAGGAGACAAGGGACACGATGTTTTTACCCAGGTTCGGGCCCTCTCGATGGAGGTAAAACCCTACTCCTTCTTGATTGATATTGATGATATGGGTAGTACAAGAGTGGATCTACCACGAGATCAAGGAGGCTAAACCCTAGAAGCTAGCCTATGGTATGATTGTTGTAATGGTTGTTATCGCCTACGGACTAAAGCCCTCCGGTTTATATAGACACCGGAGAGGGCTAGGGTTACACAGAGTCGGTTACAATGGTAGGAGATCTAAATATCCGTATCGCCAAGCTTGCCTTCCACGCCAAGGAAAGTCCCATTCGGACACGGGACGGAGTCTTCAATCTTGTATCTTCATAGTCTTGGAGTCCGGCGGACGATGATAGTCCGGCTGTCCGGACACCCCCTAGTCCAGGACTCCCTCAGTAGCCCCTGAACCTGGCTTCAATGACGATGAGTCCGGCGCGCATAATGTTCGGCTTTGCAAGGCGGGTTCCTCCTCCAAATAATCCATATGAGATTGTGAACACCAGGATAGTGTCCGGCTCTACAAAATAATTTCCACATTCCACCGTAGAGAGAATATCATGTACACAGGTTCAATTTGCTGACGTATCTTGTAGCGTGACGTCACGCCACTACCAAGCCTTTACTTGAATCGTTTTTTATTATACCACCTCAGCGCGTTTAGCAAAGCGGTTCCCTTGGCACGTCTTGTCGAAGCAGAGATCGTGTTCCCCTTATTCCGGGATCCTCATCAATACGGACGTGGGTAACCCAACCGCGCCATTGATGGTGGCGCTTGGGAGATAAGCGAGTTTTACCAGGCCGGTGGAGACGTATAGTCTTCGTCTGCCTATATATAAGGGGATAAGGATCCACCGTTTTACCTACGCCTTCTTCCTCCTTTGCTTATCCATCTCCGCGCACTCGAGCTCCAGCGCCCAAGTTCACGCATCTCGCCTCAACCTTCTCCGACCATGTCCGGAGCGGGAGGTAAATGGTTGGCCTCCACCGTTAAGGAGGAGCACATCGCCAAACTGCGCAGCGTCGGATACCTTTCCGGCGACATTGCGCACCGGCTGCCTGACAAGGGGCAGCTCATCCCTACCCCCAGGCCCCATGAGAGGGTCGTATTTCTCCCCCACTTCCTCCGCGGACTGGGCTTTCCACTTCACCCCTTTGTCCGGGGGCTCATGTTCTACTACGGCCTGGATTTCCATGATCTGGCGCCGAACTTCATCCTCAACATCTCGGCATTCATCGTCGTGTGCGAGGCCTTCCTCTGCATCCAGCCCCACTTCGGCTTGTGGCTCAAGACCTTCAACGTCAAGCCAAAGGTAGTGAAGGGCACGCAGGCAGAGTGCGGAGGCGCATATTGGGCAAGATGCCCAACGTCCTCTGGTTCGAAGGGGCCTTCATGGAGTCCGTCAAGGGGTGGTAGTCGAGGTGGTTCTACATCGCCGAGCCGCGCAACCCTACGTGGGCGGCGGCCCCCGAGTTCAGATCTGGTATCCCTGTGCAGCTCACCTCCTGGAAGGAGAAGGGCTTGCTATGGGGTAGTTCGAAGGAGCTGACGGGACTCCAAGCCTGTATCCAGAAGCTGGTGAACAAGAAGCTCAGGCTTGTTAATGTGGTCCAAGTCATGCTCGTCCACCGGATTCTCCCATGCCAAGAACGGGCATGTCACATCCCTAGCCTTGCCATGCACTTGGACTAGCTTGGTTGCTGCATCATGTATAAATTTCATTTTAATTTGAAATGGGGATTGCTCAAACCCTAGCACCAGATCAAATCAACTAGGTTCAAATAAAAATATTCTCAAAGAACCCAAAGTGCCCTTCAGAAAAGTTCATCATTTTTGGATTAGTCTAGAACCTCTCCCAAAAATGGTGCACATTTTTCTAGGCCATTCTGGATTTTTGAATTAAATCATATGCTATTTGCATTTGGGCATTTAATTGCTAAATAATATTTTAAATGCTCAAATAATCACAAACTGAAATGTTTGCTGTTGGAAATATTCCAAACAGTGATATTGAGCAGTTTCATGATTTTTGGAAATGCCCTGGCATTTTTATTAAAGCCAAACACAATTACAGAAAATAGAAAATGAAAATAAAAGAGAGAGAGAGCTAGTACCTGTCCCTTACCTGCAGCCCACTTACCTCGGCCCAGCATTGTAGTCGGCCGGCCCAGCCCACCAGCGCCTCCCTGTCGTCTTCCTCCTCGGGACAGTAGGACTGGGGCGTGTGCCCGCGGCGCGCACGCACGCGTAGCGCCACCTCCTCCCTCCCTGCCTGCCTGCCCCCTTCCGCGACGCCGCTGCGGACGCCACGACACCTCCTGGACCCTTCTCGCTCTCTCCCTCACCCTCACTTTTCCCCTGGATCCCTCTCTCTTCCCCACCGAGCGGAGCTCGTCGCCACCGACGCCGTTTAACGCGGCCACAGCCACCCCCTCGCTCCCTCTCCGCATCCCTGGGCTCCGCCCTGACCCCGTGGAGCTACACACCCGACGCACGCGACCAGAGGAGGCCCCAGTCGACCGGAGCGTCGTCGTCTTCTTCTCCGGTGCCCGGAGATCGCCGTCGTCAATTCGCCGTCGCAGAAGCCTCCCCGAGCCCACCGAGCTTCTCTCCCGACTCCTTGTGAGCTCCTACGCTTTTCCCCTCTCTCCCCGCAGTCTAACTCTCCCTTTAGCGCTAGCGCTGCCATGCCCGAGAGCTTGCTGCCGCCGTCCATGGCGCCGCTGCAGCCACAGCTGCTTCCACCCGCGTCCGAGCGTTGCCCCGTGCTCAGCACTCCCCCAGGAGCCGGGCGCGCCCGCCCGTTCGACCTGTTGTGCCCCCTAGCGCCAAACCGAACCTATCCGAACTCTGGCCGCCGCCGATTTGGTCGCCGCCGTCGATCCCGACCACCACAGCTCCTACCACCGCCAACAATGGATGCGCCTCATTCCCAGGAACCCATAGGTGCAACCCGCGCATCGAATGGTGCCCTGTAGAGCATTTCCGAGCCGCCCTGCCGTCTCTGTCGTCACTGGCGGCTAAACGCCGGCGGGTTGACCGTGTTGACCGGCGAGGTTTGACCCCTGCTAACCAGAGGTTTGACCCCTCTCTCTCACTGACATGCGGGCCCCGCCCGGCTAACTAAGTTAGTTAGGACTAATCCTAATTAGGTTAGTTAGGTTAGTCACTGACCAGTGGACCCATGCCCTAATCAACCTAGGTTAGTGCTAACGTAACACTAACTAACCCTGTTAGTTAGTTGCTACACTGACATGTGGGCCCCAGCCGTCAGGTTTGACCTGGGCTACTGCCTTTGACCTGATGACGTCACCCTGACGTCATGCTGATGCAGTTAATTATTTTCTGGATTTATTCTTATTTAGGAAATTTCAGAAAATAATGCAAACGTCTAAAAATCATATAAAATCAACCGTAGCTCAGAATGAAATAAATTATATATGAAAAATGATCAGAAAAATCCAATCTATCCATCTGTACCATTTTCATGCATGTTAGAACAACTTATAGCTGCTGTTTAGCACAAATCATATTAATGACATTTAAATATCCACATATGGAGTTTGAATTTGAACCTAGGGTTCAAACCAACTTCATTTAACTTGCTGCTAGTTGCATTAGCTCAAACCACAGCATATTGCCATGTCATGATCATGCATCATATTGTGCATTGCATTGATTGTGTTTCTTCTTTGTTTGTCGGTGGTTGTTCCCTCTCGATAGACGTGTTCCGGCGATGTGATCGATGACACCGATGAAGAACTATATTATCTTCAGAAGTGCCAGGCAAGCAAAACCCCCTTGTTCATACCGATACAATCCCACTCTCTCGCTCCTTCTCTCTTTTACTGCATTAGGACAACAACGATTCATTTGTTACTTGTTGCGGTAGCTGAACCCCTTTATCCTCTGCATGACCTGTCATTGCCACAGTAAATAGATGAAACCCACTAGCATGAGTAGGAGTTGTTTGAGCCCTGTTGTGCCTACTCATTCATGCTTGTTTGTCATGCCTGCTACTGCTAGAGTTGAGTCAGGTCTGATTCATCGGGGATGAATCAGAGGTGTGCGAACATGTCCTACTGTGTGTGAGCTAAGTGTGTGAACACGATTTGGTAAAGGTAGCGGTGAGAGGCCATGTAGGAGTACATGGTGGGTTGTCTCATTGAAACCGTCCTCAGGAACTGAGTTCTGTGTTTGTGATCCATGAACAGTTACTACCACACATTGGGCTCCGGGCGCTCCAAGCTCTCTCGACTTATTGATCAACTCGATCTCTGTCCAGGAGTTGCAACTAGTTTCTGGTGTTTGTAGGTAGTGTTAGTAGTCTACCAAGTGGCACCCAGTACAGGTGGGCTTGGGACAGACTAGGCACCGTGGCACGGTGTACCAAGCATAGATCCACCCGTCGAGGTGGCCTTGGGAACCCTGCTCACATCGTTTGGGGCCGTGAGCGACACCCCGGCCGGATCTCCTTGCGGATGGAACCCGAATAGGCGATAAACCTGGACAAGAGACTTGTGTGGTTAGTCAGGTCGTGGCCGACTCCCTCGCCAGGCTTCCGCTTGAAGGTTGCCGAGATACATGACGTGTACATGGCGGTAAGTGGCGAAAGCGTGTGTGAAGAATTACACCCCTGCAGGGTTAATATGATCTATTCGAATAGCCGTGTCCGCGGAAAAGGACTTCTGGGTTGCCTGTACAGTTCATAGACAAGTGAAAGTGGATACTCTAAAATGCGCAAGATAAGCGTGAGTGCTATGGATGGCGTTCTCGTAGGGAGACGGGAGCGGATCCATAGTGGTGTATTGGTTGGTGAATATGTGGACTCGTGTGCGCCACCTCAAAAGAGTTACTTGCAGTCGTAGTTCAGGATAGCCACCGAGTCAAAGCTGGCTTGCTGCAGTTAAACCCCAGCATCCCCTTTGTTGACAATGATGCATATGTAGTTAGATCTGATGTAAGTCTTGCTGGGTACATTTGTACTCACGTTTGCCTATTTTATGTTTTTGCAGAGAGACTTCAGTCTCACTAGTAGTTCCACGTGGACTTCGACGTTTAGCTTGTTACCTCAGCTACGATCTTGTGCCCTCGGCAGGATCTGGTAGTTAGCCAGGCTTCTAAGCCTTTTTCATTTGTAGATGTCTATACTCAGACATGTTAAGCTTCCGCATGTGCTTTGACTTGTATGCTCTGAGTGTTGGGTCATGAGACCCATGTTTGTAATATCTCGCTCCTCGGAGCCTATTGAATAAATACTTGAGTCGTAGAGTCATGTTGTGATGCCATGTTGTATTTGCACATATCGAGCATATTGTGTGTATGTTTTTGAAATGCTTGGTATGTGTGGGATCTGACTATCTAGTTGTTTATCCTTAGTAGCCCCTCTTACCGGGAAATGTCTCCTAGTGTTTCCACCGAGCCATGGTAGCTTGCTACTGCTCCGGAACACTTAGGCTGGCCGGCATATGTCCTTCTTCGTTCCTGTGTCTGTCCCTTCGGGGAAATGTCACGCGATGAATACCGGAGTCCTGTTAGCCCGCTACAGCCTGGTTCATCGGAGTCCTGCTAGCCCAGTGCTACAGCCGGGATTCACTCGCTGTTGACCGACACGTTCGATGCTGGGTCATGGATGCCTGTCCCTGTAAGTTTGTGCCACTTTGGGTTTACGACTAGCCATGTCAGCCCGGGCTCCTTATCATATGGATGCTAGCGACACTATCATATACGTGTGCCAAAAGGCGCAAACGGTCCCGGGCAAAGGTAAGACGACACCCGTGGGAATACCGTGCGTGAGGCCGCAAAGTGATATGAGGTGTTACATGCTAGATCGATGTGGCATTGAGTCGGGGTCCTGACAGCTTTGGTATCAGAGCTTGACTGCCTGTAGGATTACCAAGCCAAACTGGTTGAAGTTGAGTCTAGAAATTCTTTAGTTACATAAGGGAATTGATTATGGGATGGAACGTAAGGCTCTTTTTACTCCTTTACCTCATGCCCTTCTGATCTGAGTCATCTTATCTTTCCTACAGGGTTAAGGAACTAGGCCTTCTCTTCTTTCTATCAGGATCACGTGTTACTAATCCGTAGACTTATAGGATTGATGGATTTAAGCATCAGTTCAGCTCCTACTATCTTCTGTATGTTCATAGTTGATCTCAGAACCTTGATATTATGATGATCGAGTGGTTATGCCACCATTTTTGTAGCATGTCTCAAATCTTTTCGAGCATTTACAGCCGTTATGCTCTCCGACTCATCCCAGGTTTCTAAACAATCTGATGCACTTGCAAATCCTTTCCCTCTGGTGTCTATGTTCCTTTGGGCCAGGTTAATCACACTAATTGTTGAGTTGAGGCATTCTATTGCCTTGACATATATGTTGGAGTTATCATTATGGCCCTAGGTGTCTTAGGGGATCATCTAGTAATTTAGCCACGTTTTGTATCCCCGGTGTGATGATTCTAGCCATTATTCTCGAAAGCATCCCATGATGCCATTTAGTTAATAGTATTCTATTCCTGGGTTCTTGAACCCGAGATTCACCCTACTTACTTCGTGTTGATAGCATTTGCTAGTTCCTTTAGGATATTAGTAACCTTTGCATTAGTCCTCGAAGTCCGTGGTATTTCCTTCTTCCAAATACTATGAACCACTTATGGCAGAAGATTGTTGGATCAAAGGTCACAACAAGAGTACTCTTGAGGAGTTCTCCATTTATAATTGTGATTCTGCCAGTTCTACCTTTCTGCATGGGTTATCTGGAAGAAACCTGTTGAATTTGGTTCGACATATTAATCTATGCATCCACAACTCAGAAAATCATATGTTCCTTTGAGTTGTCCCTCTTTACTTGTCTTCTGACCTTCGTCTATCAATGGATAGTCAAGAGTATGCGTGCATTCGTTCATCGGTGCCTATCATTCTTGTGGTCCGTCAAGCCATTCTAGTTCAGAATGACTAGGAGAAACAAACTCCAGTACCTCATCCATTTCTAGGATTGGGTCAAAGCAGTTGTATTCCGCAGATCAAATGCAATCAAGATTTTGGTCTGTTCCACCTTGGAGTGTTACCCTCTTTACGTCGGGATTGTCATGAGAATTGCACCATCTCTTATGAATTCTTGACGCAGTGATACTTCTCGCCATCATTTTCATTTCTCGGTTCCGTGTTGTTGCAACCGGAATGCCGACAGGTGAATCATGATGTGTGAACTCAATACTCCCAGCAACTGTGTTGCTTGGTAGTTAATGGACAATAAATTCATTCTTAGTGTGCTGGTTATTGAATTATCATTCCAACACTGATCGTGCTACTTAGTCCATTTTTCCTGGTGCACTCTGCGATCAAGAGTTAGGATTGTGTCAATCCCTCACTATTTTGATCATATCTTCTTGCCCTAAAAAGCAAGATTGTTCTCGAGCTTAGTAATATATCGGTGGTTCGTGATTTTCCGATTATCTTCTCGGAAGTATCACCAGGTTGTCACCTGACCGCTATGATGAGCTCGTGATCAAGTTGGTTTTCGAACCTACCCTTTCTCCAAGAATTCGTGTTGGATACCCTGAGCTAGTTGGTTAAGCTAAACAACAACTTGGAGAGTTGGAAGATAAAAGCTTGTCCGACTCAGTTCATTCCAAAGGGATATCTTTGTGTATGTGTGTGTGTGTGTGTTGAAGAAAGATGATATCTTCATTGATTGATCCTCGTGGTCAATTGTTGGATTTATTGTCTTACCCCAAACCTTTGATTTGAGTATGGGCTATCATCAAATCAACTCAGAACCAACGATATTCATAATGTTTTCTTACTCGTGGTTGTTTCCTCGGGCATACACCATTACATCTTTTGGTCTGACCAATGCTATCGCCTTGTTCACATAGTTGTGGAATTCCATCACCATGGGAATCTTGATGACTTGTTGTTGAGCTCATCAGCAACATTTTATCCCCTCCATGACTCATGTTGAACATCTAATCTAGCATTGGGAACTTGTGTAAGCATTCTCTTCATGACCCGTTCGTGAAGTATATGTTTGGATGAAAGAAGTGACTTCCTTTGATTCACGTGCATTTGATGTAAGTTGCCGCCGTGAATTCGAGAAAGCATGTTTTTACCTCCTCTGGAACCATCCCAAGTCAGTTATGCACGTGCGAAGTATTCTGTGGTTTGATAGACTGATCATCTTCATTCCATATGTGTATCCTAGCACACCAAGCCACTGACTGATTTGTTCAAGGAGAAGGAGTATCTTCATAAGAGCTAATCCGGACTTATGAAAGAACTTCGATATCCTCGCTGATGGTTCCCAACCAAAACTCGGTAGTGTTTTATTGTAAGACTACCATGTGGGCATGCTTGTCTGGGACAACGTGTTCACATGTTTGTAGCAGAACCAGCTCATGTTTTGGAGCTTACTACCGTAGTCCATTTCCCAAGAATCTTGCAACGTCGTCTCGTCGATTTGTGTTGCAAACTTTCATTCTTCTTTCTAGACTTGATGAGTCTAGAATATTCTGACACCGACCGGATCTGAATCTCAGGCAGATATGATGGTTGGAACATTTCCCAAGAACTATTATATTGGTCTCTCTGTAACCCGGTAAAGTGGATGTCGTGGCCAACACACCCAGCCGGAAGACCTATTATTGTAGTATCTTGATTGAGGAAGTTGGCCACCTCCCCATAAGGATTTCGTAGGATTTACTCCCTAGTTGTGCCTTATGATTTTTGCTTTTCTTGAAGTCCGACTTGTTACTTGATGTTCTAGATACCAAACCATTTCAATGAATGGGTTACGCTAGCACATCAAGGAGAACATTAGAAGCGGAGTGCTAAATGTCTCTCGGTCGATCATCCAGATTTTGTTTCCTTGGCCTCGCTAAGGTGAAATCTGAGAAGGTGTTATCTTCATTTGCATCTGCATCATCCACCACTATTCATCATGGTAGTATGTTGTGTTGCCAGGATCCTTGACACGGTTGTTGGTAAAACCTTGATGAATATGGAAATGCTCAAGTTCTTGAGAGAACGCTCAGACACTAGGTTATATCTTCGGTATCGGTCGGATTGTGCCTTCCATTTGCCAATTGTTCTATACCCATAGTTCCATTCCAAAATCGAGTATGCCATTTCTTTGAATTCCTTCAAACCATCGTTTGATAATTGCCTTAGTCTGGTATGGAGAGTTTCAATGATCCGTTCCGACAGAGTTTCTTTCCGACATCATCGAGTTGGATGAAGACTTCGCAAGCAAGGATGTCCAGATCAATTTGGGTCAACAAATCAACAACTTCGAGAAGGGCAAATGGATCATGAAGATTGTGATAGTTTTGTGACCCCCCTTTCCTCTTACCTCACGTCTTGAATCAAGGGGCAAGATTCTTGTTTAGTGGGGGTGAGTTGTCACATCCCTAGCCTTGCCATGCACTTGGACTAGCTTGGTTGCTGCATCATGTATAAATTTCATTTTAATTTGAAATGGGGATTGCTCAAACCCTAGCACCAGATCAAATCAACTAGGTTCAAATAAAAATATTCTCAAAGAACCCAAAATGCCCTTCAGAAAAGTTCATCATTTTTGGATTAGTCTAGAACCTCTCCCAAAAATGGTGCACATTTTTCTAGGCCATTCTGGATTTTTGAATTAAATCATATGGTATTTGCATTTGGGCATTTAATTGCTAAATAATATTTTAAATTCTCAAATAATCACAAACTGAAATGTTTGCTGTTGGAAATATTCCAAACAGTGATATTGAGCAGTTTCATGATTTTTGGAAATGCCCTGGCATTTTTTTATTAAAGCCAAACACAATTACAGAAAATAGAAAATGAAAATAAAAGAGAGAGAGAGAGAGAGAGAGAGCTAGTACCTGTCGCTTACCTGCAGCCCACTTACATCGGCCCAGCATTGTAGTCGGCCGGCCCAGCCCACCAGCGCCTCCCTGTCGTCTTCCTCCTCGGGACAGTAGGACAGGGGCGTGTGCCCGCGGCGCGCACGCACGCGCAGCGCCACCTCCTCCCTCCCTGCCTGCCTGCCCCCTTCCGCGACGCCGCTGCGGATGCCACGACACCTCCTGGACCCTTCTCGCTCTCTCCCTCACCCTCACTTTTCCCCTGGATCCCTCTCTCTTCCCCACCGAGCGGAGCTCGTCGCCGCCGACGCTGTTTATCGCGGCCACAGCCACCCCCTCGCTCCCTCTCCACATCCCTGGGCTCCGCCCTGACCCCGTGGAGCTACACACCCGACGCACGCGACCAGAGGAGGCCCCAGTTGACCGGAGCGTCGTCTTCTTCTTCTCCGGTGCCCGGAGATCGCCGTCGTCAATTCGCCGTCGCAGAAGCCTCCCCGAGCCCACCGAGCTTCTCTCCCGACTCCTTGTGAGCTCCTACACTTTTCCCCTCTCTCCCCGCAGTCTAACTCTCCCTTTAGAGCTAGCGCTGCCACGCCCGAGAGCTTGCTGCCGCCGTCCATGGCGCCGCCGCAGCCACAACTGCTTCCACCCGTGTCCGAGCGTTGCCCCGTGCTCAGCACTCCCCCAGGAGCCGGGCGCGCCTGCCCGTTCGACCTGTTGTGCCCCCTAGCGCCAAACCGAACCTATCCGAACTCTGGCCGCCGCCGATTTGGTCGCCGCCATCGATCCCGACCACCACAGCTCCTACCACCGCCACCAATGGATGCGCCTCATTCCCAGGAACCCATAGGTGCAACCCGCGCATCGAATGGTGCCCTGTAGAGCATTTCCGAGCCGCCCCGCCGTTTCTGTCGTCGCCGGCGGCTAAACGCCGGCGGGTTGACCGTGTTGATCGGCGAGGTTTGACCCCTGCTGACCAGAGGTTTGACCCCTCTCTCTCACTGACATGCGGGCCCCGCCCGGCTAACTAAGTTAGTTAGGACTAATCCTAATTAGGTTAGTCACTGACCAGTGGACCCACGCCCTAATCAACCTAGGTTAGTGCTAACGTAACACTAACTAACCCTGTTAGTTAGTTGCTACACTGACATGTGGGCCCCAGCCGTCAGGTTTGACCTGGGCTGGCGCCATTGACCTGATGACGTCACCCCGACGTCATGCTGACGCAGTTAATTATTTTCTGGATTTATTCTTATTCAGGAAATTTCGGAAAATAATGCAAACTTCTAAAAATCATATAAAATCAACCGTAGCTCAGAATGAAATAAATTATATATGAAAAATGATCAGAAAAATCCAATCTATCCATCTGTACCATTTTCATGCATGTTAGAACAACTTATAGCTGCTGTTTAGCACAAATCATATTAATGACATTTAAATATCCACATACGGAGTTTGAATTTGAACCTAGGGTTCAAACCAACTTCATTTAACTTGCTGCTAGTTGCATTAGCTCAAACCACAGCATATTGCCATGTCATGATCATGCATCATATTGTGCATTGCATTGATTGTGTTTCTTCTTTGTTTGTCGGTGGTTGTTCCCTCTCGATAGACATGTTCCGGCGATGTGATCGATGACATCGATGAAGAACTATATTATCTTCAGAAGTGCCAGGCAAGCAAAACCCCCTTGTTCATACCGATACAATCCCACTCTCTCGCTCCTGCTCTCTTTTACTACATTAGGACAACAACGATTCATTTGTTACTTGCTGCGGTAGCTGAACCCCTTTATCCTCTGCATGACCTGTCATTGCCACAGTAAATAGATGAAACCCACTAGCATGAGTAGGAGTTGTTTGAGCCCTGTTGTGCCTACTCATTCATGCTTGTTTGTCATGCCTGCTACTGCTTAGAGTTGAGTCAGGTCTGATTCATCGGGGATGAATCAGAGGTGTGCGAACATGTCCTACTGTGTGTGAGCTAAGTGTGTGAATACGATTTGGTAAAGGTAGCGGTGAGAGGCCATGTAGGAGTACATGGTGGGTTGTCTCATTGAAACCGTCCTCAGGAACTGAGTTCTGTGTTTGTGATCCATGAGCAGTTACTACCACACATTGGGCTCCGGGCGCTCCAAGCTCTCTCGACTTATTAATCAACTCGATCTCTGTCCAGGAGTTGCAACTAGTTTCTGGTGTTTGTAGGTAGTGTTAGTAGTCTACCAAGTGGCACCTGGTACAGGTGGGCTTGGGACAGACTAGGCACCGTGGCACGGTGTACCAAGCGTAGATCCACCCGTCGAGGTGGGCTTGGGAACCCTGCTCACATCGTTTGGGGCCGTGAGCGACACCCCGGTCGGATCTCCTTGCGGATGGAACCCGAATAGGCGATAAACCTGGACAAGAGACTTGTATGGTTAGTCAGGTCGTGGCCGACTCCCTCGCCAGGCTTCCGCTTGAAGGTTGCCGAGATACATGACGTGTACATGGCGGTAAGTGGTGAAAGTGTGTGTGAAGAAGTACACCCCTGCAGGGTTAATATGATCTATTCGAATAGCCGTGTCCGCGGAAAAGGACTTCTGGGTTGCCTGTATAGTTCATAGACAAGTGAAAGTGGATACTCTAAAATGCGCAAGATAAGCGTGAGTGCTATGGATGGCGTTCTTGTAGGGAGACGGGAGCGGATCCATAGTGGTGTATTGGTTGGTGAATATCTGGACCCGTGTGCGCCACCTCAAAAGAGTTACTTGCAGTCGTAGTTCAGGATAGCCACCGAGTCAAAGCTGGCTTGCTGCAGTTAAACCCCAGCATCCCCTTTGTTGACAATGATGCATATGTAGTTAGATCTGATGTATGTCTTGCTGGGTACATTTGTACTCACGTTTGCCTATTTTATGTTTTTGTAGAGAGACTTCAGTCTCACTAGTAGTTCCACGTGGACTTCGACGTTTAGCTTGTTACCTCAGCTACGATCTTGTGCCCTCAGCAGGATCTGGTACTTAGCCAGGCTTCTAAGCCTTTTTCATTTGTAGATGTCTGTACTCAGACATGTTAAGCTTCCGCATGTGCTTTGACTTGTATGCTCTAAGTGTTGGGTCATGAGACCCATGTTTGTAATATCTCGCTCCTCGGAGCCTATTGAATAAATACTTGAGTCGTAGAGTCATGTTGTGATGCCATGTTGTATTTGCACATATCGAGCATATTGTGTGTATGTTTTTGAAATGCTTGGTATGTGTGGGATCTGACTATCTAGTTGTTTATCCTTAGTAGCCCCTCTTACCGGGAAATGTCTCCTAGTGTTTCCACCGAGCCATGGTAGCTTGCTACTGCTCCGGAACACTTAGGCTGGCCGGCATGTGTCCTTCTTCATTCCTGTGTCTGTCCCTTCGGGGAAATGTCACGCGATGAATACCGGAGTCCTGTTAGCCCGCTACAGCCCGGTTCACCGGAGTCCTGCTAGCCCAGTGCTACAGCCGGGATTCACTCGCTGTTGACCGACACGTTCGATGCTGGGTCATGGATGCCTGTCCCTGTAAGTTTGTGCCACTTTGGGTTTACGACTAGCCATGTCAGCCCGGGCTCCTTATCATATGGATGCTAGCGACACTATCATATGCGTGTGCCAAAAGGCGCAAACGTTCTCGGGCAAAGGTAAGACGACACCCGTGGGAATACCGTGCGTGAGGCCGCAAAGTGATATGAGGTGTTACATGCTAGATCGATGTGGCATTGAGTCGGGGTCCTGACAGGGCATTCAACCTGTGGGAGTTTGATCCGGCACAACACCAGGCGTTGAGCAGGCTCTTCGACACAACGTACGAAGGCGCCTGGAGGGTGCTGTTTAAGGGCGCCGAAGCCCCCGCATCCGCGACGGAAGATCGCGGATTTCACTCGCAGCGTCCAGCTGACGAGGTAAGTGATTCTACCCCTTTACGGGACACTTGTTGTTAATAGTTCGACCCTAAGTGGGTTTGAATCTCCCTTTTCCTTTAACAGAACTGGATGAAGAAGGCCGAGCAGCTCATCTGCCCGGCTCCCATGCCAGAAAACCCAGTGGACGCCCGTCTAGCGGGGCTGCTGGTTCCGGCACCGCATGTGGTGCCGGAGAAGAAGGCCAAGAAGGTGGTCACGGGTACTCGAAAGAGTCCCCATTTTCAGGTGTCCGACGACTCCGAGGCGGATTCCTCCCCCGAAGATGAGGAGGAGGAAGAAGACTCTCTCCCAGAGGAGGGAGAGAGAAAGAGGAAGGCTTCCCCAACAGGGGAGGCCAAAGGGTCCAAGAGGGGAAGAACTATTCCCCCGGACAGCTCCGCCAACACCAACATTGGCGATGAAGAGTGGCCCTCAAGGGCCATGCCTCCGGCGAGATCGTAAGTATCCGGATTCCTGAATGATTCATAATTTCTTATGTGTCGCATAGTGTCCTTCTAATGCCGCATACTGCCCGCAGTCCGGCCGATGATGATCTCCCCACTTCGTCGAGCGGGTCGTTGGCTCCGTCGGATGTGGATTCCATTCCGACTGCCTCCACCCCTTGCGCCGCCGAGGACGCCGAGGTGGGATCCCAGGAAGGGACCCATCAGGAGGAGGCTCCAGAGGCGCCGCAAGGCAGCCTCCCGGACTTTGCGCCGGACTCCACACCGGAACCCGCAGTGGTTCCGGAGTCCGGCAGGCGGCCCCTTCGCAAGAAGGGCAAGACCATGACACCGGCGGCCCCCGTCCAACCGGAGGCGCCGGACAACTTGTTGGAGGCGCTCAAAGGCGCTTCCATCGAGGAAGAACATCGCACTATCATGAGTGCGGTGATTCAGAAGGTTCAGCTCGCCAAGAGCGGGCTGACCGAAGCCTGCAGCAGCCTTCTAACAGGCTTTGAGGTAAGAAGTTAAAATTATGTAATGTAATACCGCATGGACAGTAGCCCCTGATGCTAGGTTCGGTGTTCGGAAAGAAAAGCCGGACTGAGGATCTAAAAAGATACACGCAGGGTTACTAAAAATTATGTCAATATGGGTTTGCAGGCTGCGCTGCTGACCTCTGCCGCACTGACTGTGGAGGTCGGTGCTTTGAAGCAGGACCTCGAGCGGTCCGAGCAAGAGCTCGGCCGTGCCAAGAAGCAGCTCGAGGACAAAGAAGGTGAGTAACACCACTTTGAATAGTTACCTTACAGAAAAGGATTTAGGTTGCAATAAAGATAACAAGGATAACGTGGGTACTGCAGGGGCCACGAACGAGGTGGCAACCCTGAAGGAGGCTGTGTCCACGGCCGAACGCAATGCGGCCGCGGAACGGGCAGAGCGAGAGAAGCAGGAGGCGCGGGTGGCGGAAGTGCGGCAAGAGATCCAGGCTCTCATGGAAAAGCATGAGAGTTTGCAGCGCGACTCAAAGACTCGAGAGTCCGAGCTTGCCTCGGCTCTCGAAAGTGCCAAAGCCGCCAAGGCCGAGGCCCATAAGGCCCTTCAGGAGGTTGAGGATGTGAAGAAAATAGCGGCGGGTAAGGCATTTTTCATGCAAAGCAAGCATGTTAATGTAAACTACCTGACACTTACCCGAATTCGGAGCTCTCCAGGGGCGTTTGCAGATCTGCCTCGCAGTGTATCCAATGCCGCCGCATTCTACCGTGGCGAGGAGGGGAGCTCAACGGAGAAGTTCTTCTGGTCTCAGTACGCTGAGGCCGGCCTTCCGGTGCCCCCTAGCGACCAGCTGAAGCGGCTGGTCGAGCTCCACAAGGTAGCCGAGCAGGCCATGAAGGGCCTCATAGTCCGGCTGTGGCCTAGAGAGGCCATGCCTGGGAGCTACTTCGGCCTCGTGTGGCGGTTGGTGGATGCGTGCCCCTGGGTGGAGGTTATCAAGCACTCCGCCTGTATTGAAGGCACTCGTCGGGCCCTTGCCCGCGCAAAGGTGCACTGGGGCAGGCTAGATGCGGAGAAGCTTATCACTGACGCGCCGCCAGCGGGCAAGGAGTATCGTACGCCCGAGATGTACTATAAGACTGTCCTGAAGGGTGCCCGCAAGATTGCGGATGAGTGCCCCAGAGATGTAATTATTGAGTAGACTCGCTATGTATTATCCTGTGCGCTGAAAACTTTGTTCATATGCGCGAAGCAACGCTTGTTTTGATTTAAAATATTACCTTCTGTGCGGCCATTTATAAAATCTGAGAGATGGCAAGTCGTCCGCTTCAGCCCCCAAGCCACGAGTGCTGGGGTGTTTGGGATAAACTTGAGCACTCTTGTTCCCATTTTTGGGTCCATCCAGGGAGGCGCTCAACACAACGAACAAGGCAACCGGACTTATAATGCTTGAACACTCTCACTTAGCCATAGAATTCTATAATTTTAAATTTCGGCGAAGCCCCTAGTATTCGGAAGACCGAGTTCGGGGCACTATCCACGCCTTGGCTGGACATTATCCGGTTCTTCGCTTGAAGCGACATAAGTCTTTAAGGACTCGAAAAGACCTCTCGAACAGCGACCAGTCTCTCGCCTTATCATGACAGTCAGTTTTAGCTTGCTCCACTGAGGCGCTTGCTCAGCTCAACTGGGGCGCAATCGCAGTGGTTCTCCCAGTGCCACCTTAGCCGACAGAACGGAACGTAAGGTACCAAAACGTGGGAGCCGGGCAAACCCAACTATTGACCCAAGACATGATTCGGAGCCGATTCATATAATGCTATAAGTTCGGGGTGCCGCACTTGTGAAAGTGTTCGGACTTATCACACCATAATGCGGGGAACATAAGCCCCTGGTGTATTCGGCCATACCAAAATATACGGGTGCAAGATGTCATTAGTGAACATATATGTAAAGTAATGCAATTACAGGAAAAAAGTGCTGCATTATTTATTCAAGGAATTCTACTATGAGTGCGGAATGATACAAATAGTACGGTAAGCAAGGGATTGGACTGATTAAACATGTCCCCCTCCAGGGGTGGGCTGCGGACTGGTGTATATAATCAAATTTAATGCTCGTAATGGAGACCACCTGAGTGTTCGTCGCAGCCTTCTTCCCTCCCTGGCTGTTGCATCGTGAGTTCGGCGGGTTCGCCGGCAGACAGGGCCTCTGGTGAACGGAGTCCTGTGTATACAAAGAAGGAAAATAATAAAAAAGGGCGACACACTTGTGAGCCCCTGGTGTGGTCGAGCCGCACTCTGGGTCTATTGTGGTCGTGCCCCTCCCCCTAGGCCCATGGTATCTCCAGAGCGTAATGATGTACACGGAGGGTTGGTCTTGCAACTATGCAAGGGCTAGGGTTGGGGCCGCATTGCTATGCATGCTCGGAACGTGCCAGGTGGTCTTGGTTGATGTTGCTCCGGGCGCGTTTGGCCGTGTCCGGCCGTTTAACGGGCGGACTCGAAAATTGCCTTAGAAGGCTGCTCTGTACTTCTGCCGCGAGAGCCGCTGTATGTTCCTCCGTTCGAAGGGAGTGTTCCGTATTTCTGTTGACCGTGATGACTCCACGAGGGCCTGGCATCTTGAGCTTGAGGTATGCGTAATGCGGCACCGCGTTGAACTTTGCGAACGCGGTTCGTCCGAGCAGAGCATGATAGCCGCTGCGGAGCGGGACTATGTCGAAGATTAACTCCTCGCTCCAGAAATTGTCCGGGGATCTGAAGACCACTTCTAGTGTGACTGAGCCTGTACAATTGGCCTCAACACCTGGTATGACGCCTTTTGAAGGTCGTCTTTGTAGGTTTAATCCTTGAGGGGTCTATGCCCATCTTGCGCACTGTATCCTAATAAAGCAGGTTCAGGCTACTGCCGCCGTCCATCAGGACTCTCGTGAGGTGAAATCCATCGACGATTGGGTCTAAGACCAATGCGGCGAATCCGCCATGGCGGATGCTGGTCGGATGGTCTCTTCGATCGAAAGTGATCGGGCAAGAGGACCATGGATTGAACTTAGGGGCGACTGGCTCCATCGCATATACGTCCCTTAGTGCACGCTTCCGCTCCCTCTTGCGTATATGGGTTGCGTATATCATGTTCACCGTCCGCACTTGTGGGGGGAAACCCTTCTGTCCTCTACTATTCGGCGGTCGGGTCTCTTCCTCGTCGTCGCTGTGCAGCCCCTTGTTGTTGTTCTCGGCAATTAACTTGCCTGCCTGCTTAAATACCCAACAATCTCTGTTGGTGTGGTTAGCTGGCTTTTCGGGGGTGCCATGTATCTAGCATGAGCGGTCGAGTATTCGGTCCAAATTGGATGGACCCGAAGTGGTTCTTTTGAATGGCTTCTTCCACTGACCGGGTTTAGAGCCTCGGAATCCGGCATTGACTGTCGTATCCTCCTTGTCGTCGCTGTTAACACAGCGTTTATTTTTGCTTCGACGCGACCTACCACTGTGGTCCTTAGTGTCCGGACTACCAGCATTTTTTCAGAGGTTGTTGCTGCGAGCTAGCCAGCTATCCTCTCCCACACAGAAGCGGGTCATTAATGATGTGAGGGCTGCCATGGATTTCGGCTTTTCCTGTCCTAGGTGCCGGGCTAGCCACTCGTCGCGGATGTTATGTTTGAAGGCTGCGAGGGCCTTTGCATCCGGACAGTCGATGATTTGATTTTTCTTTGTTAAGAACCGTGTCTAGAATTGCCTGGCCGATTCGTCTGGCTGCTGGATTATGTGGCCTAAGTCATCGGCGTCTGGTGGTCGCACGTATGTGCCCTGGAAGTTGTCGAGGAATGCAGCTTCCAGGTCCTCCCAACACCCAATTGACTCTACGAGCAGGCTGTTAAGCCAATGCCGAGCTGGTCCTTTAAGCTTGAGCGGGAGATATTTGATGGCGTGGAGATCATCGCCGCGGGCCATATGGATGTGAAGGAGATAATCTTCGATCCAAACCGCGGGGTCTATCGTGCCATCGTAGGATTCAATGTTTACGGGTTTAAACCCTTCAGGGATTTGATGATCCATTACTTCGTCAGTGAAGCATAGCGGGTGTGCGGCGCCTCTGTATTGAGCAATATCACGACGTAGCTCAAGGGAGCGTTGTCTGCTGTGTTCGGCCCGGCTGGAGTTTATGTATCCGGCTCGACAGTATTTGTCGTGGGTCGTGGGGCGCCCACGTGATCCATAGATAGATCTGGATTGTCTTGCCTTATCCTCCAATATATCCCGCAAGTCCGGCGCGTTCCCCCGTGGCTTCGTACTTTTCGAGCGATGCCGGGGTACGGTCTTGATGGAAGGCCTGGATGCCTCTCTATCGCGACCACGGGGTGGTCGGTCGGCCATATTGTGCGCTGGTGATGAAGGTATGTATGCTTCCTCTTCTACTCGGGGGAGCAACTTGCGTTTTGGGTAGCTCTTGGAGGGGCGTTCAAGTTCATACTCTTCGGCCGCGAGGACCTCGGTCCATCTGTCGGCCAGCAGGTCTTGATCAGCTTGAAGCTGCTGCGGCTTTTTCTTTAGGCTATTTGCTGTGGCCATTAGCCTGCGTTCGAAACGCTCTTGTTCGACGGGATCCTCGGGCACGACGAATTCGTCGTCGTTGAGGCTTGCCTCGTCTCCGGAGGGAGGTATGTAATTATCATCCTCGACCTCTTCGTCTGCCGCTCTCTCGTGAGGGCTTGCTTCTGCATCCCCCTGCGCTGAATCTTGTAGGAGGGGATTGTCTTCGGCACTCTCTGGGGTGTTATTATCCCCCGTGCCGGAATCTCTGTTCTTGCTGTGGCGGGATTTAGAGCGGCGCCGCTGACGCCGGCGCTTGGACTGTTTCTTTGAGGAATCTGCCTCCGCTGCTTTTTCGCCGTCCCCATCTTTTGGGGTGTCCACCATGTATCTATCGTATGACGAGGTGGTCTTCCAGTGCCCTGTAGGCGCTGGTTCTTGATCGTCTCCGGCATCGTCGTCCATACCGTCGATGTCCTCGGAGTCGAAGTCTAGCATGTCGGTTAGATCGTCGACAGTGGCTACAAAGTGGGTGGTGGGTGGGCTTTGAATTTCTTCGTCTTCCGCATCCCAACCATCCTGGCCATAATCTGGCCAGGGCTCTCCGGATAGCGAGAGATGCTTTAGCGAATTTAGGATGTCGCCAAAGGGTGAGTGCTGAAAGATGTCCGCAGCGGTGAACTCCATGATCGGCGCCCAATCGGATTCGATTGGCAGGGGCGCAGGAGGTTCGGAGTCCGGCAGGGAGTCCAGCACCTCAGAGTCATGAGCTTTATAGGGGATAAGGTCAGTGTTCGGCTCCATCGCCGCGGATGTTGCAGCTCCCGAGACGGTGTCCAGCCACTCGTCCTCGATCTGCACGATCGGCTCCGAACTATGGGTCGGAGCGGATTCATGTGCGGCCTCCAAGGCACTGTCCGGCGGCAGAGTTAGATCGTGATCATCGCGACAGTGCGGCACGCTCGGCTGCGGATCGGATCCATCGAAGATTAAGTCTCCACGGATGTCCGCCGTGAAGTTTAGGCTTCCAAATCTGACCTGACGGCCAGGGGCGTAGATTTTGATCTGCTCCAGATGGCCAAGTGAATTAGCCCGTAGTGCGAAGCCGCCGAATATGAAGATCTGTCCGGGGAGAAAAGTCTCACCCTTGACGGAGTTGTTGTTGATTGAAGAAGCCATCGAGCCTATCGGTGACGACACAAAGGAACTCTCAATGAAAGCACCAATGTTGGTGTCAAAACTGGCGGATCTCGGGTAGGGGGTCCCGAACTGTGCGTCTAGGCGGATGGTAACAGGAGACAAGGGACACGATGTTTTTACCCAGGTTCGGGCCCTCTCGATGGAGGTAAAACCCTACTCCTACTTGATTGATATTGATGATATGGGTAGTACAAGAGTGGATCTACCACGAGATCAAGGAGGCTAAACCCTAGAAGCTAGCCTGTGGTATGATTGTTGTAATGGTTGTTGTCGCCTACGGACTAAAGCCCTCCGGTTTATATAGACACCGGAGAGGGCTAGGGTTACACTGAGTCGGTTACAATGGTAGGAGATCTAAATATCCGTATCGCCAAGCTTGCCTTCCACGCCAATGAAAGTCCCATCCGGACACGGGACGGAGTCTTCAATCTTGTATCTTCGTAGTCTTGGAGTCCGGCGGACGATGATAGTCCGGCTGTCCGGACACCCCCTAGTCCAGGTCTCCCTCAGCGTGCCAATACGTCTGCTGCCTGGTTGTTATCCCGGGCTATATGATGAAATTCGAGCCCCTCAAACCGAGCTGACATTTTTAGGACGGTGTTGCGATAAGCTGCCATTTTTGGATCCTTGGCATCGAAGTCTCCATTTATTTGGGATATCGCGGGGTTCGAATCCCCGCGCACCTCTAGGCGTTGAATGCCCATGGAGACTGCCATCCGGAGGCCATGTAGAAGGGCCTCGTATTTGGCTGTGTTGTTGGAGTCCGTATACATTATCTGGAGTATGTATTGAACCGTATCTCCGATTGGGGACGTCAGAACGATGCCAGCCCCCAGACCAGCCAACATTTTGGAGCCGTCGAAGTGCATGATCCAGTTGGAATATGCGCCGTACTCTTTAGGGAGTTCAGCTTCAGTCCATTCGGCGACGAAGTCGGCCAAAACTTGCGACTTAATAGCTCGTCGTGGCTTATAGGTTAAGGTCCTTGAAATCGACGCATAGGCGCCCGGATTTGTCCTTCTTTGGTACCATCACCAGGTTTGCTAGCCAGTCCGGATGTTTTATATCTCTGATGAATCCGGCCTCCAGTAGTTTGGCTAGCTCCTCTCCCATGGCATGTCTCTTGGGTTCGGAGAGACGCCAAAGATCTTGTTTGACTGGCTTGAATCCTTTTAGGATGTTTAGGCTGTGCTCAGCCAGCCGGCGTGGGATTCCTAGCATGTCTGAAGGGTGCCACGCAAAAATGTCCCAATTTTCGCGTAGGAATTCTCGTAGTGCGGCGTCTACATCAGGGTTTAATTGTGCCCCGATGGAGGCCGTTTTTGTAGGGTCCGTTGGATGGACATGGAATTTGACTATTTCGTCCGCCGGTTTAAAGGAGGTGGACTTGGATCTCTTATCGAGTATCACATCGTCCCTATTCACCATGGAGCGCAGCGTAGTGAGTTCCTCGGCCGCTAGGGCTTCGGATAGTGCCTCAAGGGGCTAGTGCGGCTGTCTTGTTTTCGGCGCGGAGTGCTATGTCCGGGTCACTAGCAAGACTGATGATTCCGTTGGGCCCGGGCATTTTGAGCTTCATGTACCCGTAATGGGGTATAGCTTGAAAAGTTGTGAATGCCTCTCGCCCTAATAGAGCGTGATATCCGCTGCTGAATGGGGCCACTTGGAACGTGACCTCCTCGGACCTGTAATTATCCGGCGTGCCGAACACCACATCCAGTGTGATTTTTCTAGTACAGCATGCTTCCCGACTGGGGATTATTCCTCTAAAGGTTGTGCTGCTTCGCTCAATGCGGCTCCAGTCTATTTCCATTTTTCTGAGGGTTTCCTCGTAAATGAGGTTCAATCCGCTGCCACCGTCCATGAATACCTTGGTAAGGCGAAAGCCGTCCACTATTGGACTGAGGACCAATGCGGCTGGTGCTCGGGCTGTTCGGAATTTAGGTTCATCACTGGCATTAAAGGTAATAGCCGTGCCACTCCATGGGTTTATTGTTGCTACTTGGTAGACTTCGGCAAGGCTGCGGAGTGTTCGTTTCCGCATATTGTTTGATGCGAAAGTCTCAAAGACTGTTAATACCGTACTGTATCCTTAGGCTGGTGCTCTGGGGTTAGAAGCTCTTCGTCACTTTTGGCCACCTGCCGTAGTATCCAACATGCTCTAAGGCTATGAGTTGGAGTGGCGCCCTCTGTACTATGAATTTTGCAGGGTCCATTGAGCCATCCTTCCAGTACGGTTCCATGCCCTATAGAGGGTTTTTGCTTTTTGGTGTTTAACCCAGGTGCTTGGCGATAATGCACCCTTTTATTTTGGACTGGGGTTGTATTCAGGGCCGGATTGTCCCAAAATTTGATTTCGGTTTTCCAGGCGCTTTCCATCGCGCAGTACTTTCGTACTATGGACGCCAAGTCAGCGAAGCGTGTAATTTCACGATGACTTACGGCGTTGAGGATTCCCTTGTCCGTGCAATTATTGCAGAAGAATGAAATTGCGTCCTCCTCGCGGCAGTCCTTTATCCTGTTCATAACCAGGAGGAATCTAGCCCAGTAATGGTGTACTGTTTCTGCGGGCTCTTGCCAGATTTGGGATAGATCGCTTATGTTTGGGTGGGCGGATGGAATTAAATTCGGAACCCCATCCACTTTAAGGCTCTGGGGCCAAGTAGTTTCCGAACTTGGAAGCTTGGGTTCTTGGATGTTGTCCAATGAATCTAGCCCGCCGCCTGACTTTAGATTCAGGGCTTGAGTAACATCCTCCCCTCCGCGGGAATCCGGCATGGAGGGATCGGGAATCTGGACATAGCTAGTCCTTAAGATAGAAGAAGGGTCGCCGTATTGTTCCTCTACCACAGCAACGTGGTGGGTAACCTGGGGAGAGTTAATCTCTCTCAGATCGGGTTTAGGCCCAATCTGATCGTAGTCTATAGCGACTCCCAAAGCGGCGATGCGATCCAAGAGCTCGTTTAAGGAAGAGAGCTCCATCGGATCTAACTGCTCGGCGAGTTCCGAGCTAACATGAAGATTGCTTTTGATGACCCGAGAAGTCATCGTCGGCGCGGTGGCCGGACAGGCGGTCATAAGGAAACCGCCTAGCCAGAGAGTTTGGCCGACAGCTAAAGCTCCTTTGGCAACAGTGCCATCTTTAAAGACGGGATGAGGCATCCTTCCTGATGGCGACGGCACACAGGAACTCTCAATAAAAGCACCAATGTCGGTGTCAAAACCGGCAGATCTCGGGTAGGGGGTCCCGAACTATGCGTCTAGGTGGATGGTAATAGGAGACAAGGGACACGATGTTTTTACCCAGGTTCGGGCCCTCTCGATGGAGGTAAAACCCTACTCCTGCTTTATTAATATTGATGATATGGGTAGTAAAAGAGTAGATCTACCACGACATTAGAGAGGCTAAACCGTAGAAGCTAGCCTATGGTATGATTGTTGTTCGTCCTACGGACTAAAACCCTCCGGTTTATATAGGCACCGAAAAGGGTTAGGGTTACACAGAGTCGGTTACAATGGTAGGAGATCTACATATCCGTATCACCAAGCTTGCCTTCCACGCCAAGGAAAGTCCCATCCGGACACGGGACGAAGTCTTCAATCTTGTATCTTCATAGTCCAGGAGTCCGACCAAAGGCTATAGTCCAGCCATCCGGACACCCCCTAATCCAGGACTCCCTCAACTCTCAAAATAATATAAGTGAAGCATGAGAGACTAGCAATTTCTTCAAAATTAAGACACCATCGTGCTCTAAAAGATATAAGTGAAGCACTAGAGCAAAAACTATCAAGCTCAAAAGATATAAGTGAAGCACATAGAGTATTCTAGCAAATTCTAATCAAATAGGCTTCTCCCAAACGGTGTGTACAGCAAGGATGATTGTGGTAAACTAAAAAGCAAAGACTAATATAATACATGATGCTGCAAGCAAAACACATATCATGTAGCGAATAAAAATATAGCTCCAAGTAAAATTACCAATGAACGAAGACAAAAGAGGGGATGCCTTCCCGGGGCATCCCCAAGCTTAGGCTTTTGGCTATTCTTGAATATCTTGGGGTGCCATGGGCATCCCCAAGCTTAGTCTCTTGCCACTCCTTATTCCATAGTCCATAAAAGCTTTACCCAAAACTTGAAAACTTCACAACACAAAACTCAACGGGAAATCTTATAAGCTCCGTTAGTGAAAGAAAACAAAACCACCACATAAGGTACTGCCATGAACTCATTATTTATTTATTTTGGTGTTGAACCTACTGTATTACAACTTATTTATGGTTTATAAACTAATTCACTAGCCATATATGCATTGAAATAAGCAAACAACACGCGAAAAACAGAATCTGTCAAAAACAGAACAGTCTGTAGCAATCTGTAACTAACGCAAACTTCTGGAACTCTAAAAATCCTATGAAAATAGGAAGTCCTGGAAAATCTGTCTATTGAACGGCAGAAAAAATAATCAACGCAAAATAATGTTCCTGTGATTTAACAAAATTATATTCGTGCGTGCAAAGTTTCTGTTTTTCAGCAGAATCAAATCAACTATCATCGTAGGTTATCCTATAGGTTCTACTTGGCACAAACACTAACTAAAAGATAAAAACACATCTAACCAGAAGGTAGATGCAAAATTTATTACTAAATAGGAGCAAAAACAAAAAACATAAAGAAAATTGGGTTGCCTCCCAACTAGCGCTATTGTTTAACGCCCCTAGCTAGGCATAAAAAGCAAAGATAGATCTAACGAGTGCCATCTTTGGCACTAAATTCATAAGTAGCACGCATGATAGATTCACAAGGTAATTTGACTTTCTTTCTTGGAAAGTGCTCCATGCCTTTATTTAATGGAAATTGGAATCTAATACTCCCTTCCTTCATACCAATAATCGCACCAATCGTTCTAAGGAAAGGTCTACCAAGAATAATAGGGCAAGAAAGATTGCAATCTATATCAAGAACGATAAAATCTACGGGCACCAAATTTCTATTTGCAATAATAAGGACATCATTGATCCTTCCCATAGGCTTTTTAATGGTGGAATCTGCAAGGTGCAAATTTAAAGAGCAATCATCAAGATCATGGAAACCTAGAATATCACATAAAGTTTTCGGAATCGTGGAAACACTAGCACCCAAATCACACAAAGCAAACACTCATGATCTTCAATTTTAATATTTATAGTAGGTTCCCACTCGTCATTAAGTTTTCTAGGTATAGAAACTTCCAAATTAAGTTTTTCATCATAAGATTGCATCAAGGCTACAACAATATGTTTGGTAAAAGCTTTATTTTGACTATAAGCATGAGGAGAATTAACAACGGATTGCAACAAGGAAATACACCCTTTTAAAGAACAATTATCATAATAAAATTCCTTGAAATCCGAGATAGTGGGTTCAATATTATTAGAAGTTGAGGATTCTCCAATCTCACTTTTACCAAATTTAACATCAAGATCTAAAGACTCCGAATTTTTGGGACGCCTTCTAGGCAAAGTTGATTCATCATCACTCCCATAATCATCAAAATTCATATTGCAAAACATAGATCTAATCGGAGACGCATCAATAACTTTAAGATCCTCATCATTATTTTCATGAAGACTAGAAGAACACGCTTTTATAAAGCTTTCTTTTTTAGCACGCAATCTAACGGTTCTTTCCTTGCACTCGTCAATGGAAATTCTCATTACTTTGAGACTCATTGATATCATGCTTAGGAGAAGAAGATCCAAGTTTAAGAGAATTAACATCAAGCGAAAGTCTATCAACGTTCCTAGCCAAATCATCAACTTTGAGCAATTTTTCTTCAAGCAAGGCATTAAAATTCTTTTGAGAAATCATAAACTCTTTCACACTATTCTCAAAATCAGAGGGCAACTTATTAAAATTACCATAAGAATTATTGTAGGAATTTCCATAATTATTAGAGGGATTACTAGGGAACGGTCTAGCATTAAAATTTCCTCTATAAGCATTGTTTCCAAAACTATTCCTACCAACAAAATTCACATCCATAGATTGATTATTATTCTCAATCATGGAAGACAAAGGCATATCATTGGGATCAAGAGGAGTATTTTTCGTAGCAAACATCTTCATAAGTTCATCTATCTTTCCACTCAAAACATTGATTTCTTCTATAGCATGCATTTTTTTACTAGAAGATCTTTCGATGTGCCATTGAGAATAATTAGCCATAATATTATCAAGAAATTTTGTAGCATCTCCTAACGTGATTTCCATAAAGGTGCCTCCCGCGGCCGAGTCTAAGAGATTCCTAGAAGCAAAGTTCAAACCGGCGTAAAATTTTTTTATGATCATCCATAAATTCAAACCATGAGTAGGGCAATTGCGAAGCATCAATTTCATTCTTTCCCAAGATTGGGCAACATGCTCATGATCAAGTTGTTTAAAATTCATAATATCGTTCCTAAGAGTGATGATCTTAGTGGGAGGAAAATACTTAGAGATAAAAGCATCTTTGCACTTGTTCCAAGAATCAATACTATTTTTAGGCAAAGACGAAAACCAAACTTTAGCACTATCTCTAAGTGAAAACAGAAATAACTTCAATTGACAATATTGTTATCCGTATCTTTCTTCTTTTGCATGTCACACAAATCAACAAAATTGTTTAGATGAGTAGCAACATCTTCACTAGGAAGGCCGGTGAATTGATCTTTCATAACAAAATTCAACAAAGCGGTATTGATTTCACATGACTCAACATCATTAAGAGGAGCAATCAGAGTACTAAGGAAATCATTATTTTTGGTATTCGAGAAGTCACACAACTTGGTATTATCTTGTGCCATGGCAACAAGTAATCCAACACACAAGCCAACGGAAAAACGGCAAGCGGAAAAGAGAGAAGGAGATTGGGAAAGAGAGGGCGAATAAAACGGCAAGGGTGAAGTGGGGGAGAGGAAAACGAGAGGCAAATGGCAAATAATGTAAATGCGAGGGAGATGGGTTTGTGATGGGTACTTGGTATGTCTTGAATTGAGCGAATACCTCCCCGGCAATGGTGCTAGAAATCCTTCTTGCTACGTCTTGAGCTTGTGTTGGTTTTCCCCGAAGAGGAGAGAGTGATGCAGCAAAGTGTAGCGTAAGTATTTCCCTCAGTTTTGAGAACCAAGGTATCAATCCAGTAGGAGGCTCCTCAAAAGTCCCACGCACCTACACAAACAAACTAAGAACTTGCAACCAACGCAATAAAGGGGTTGTCAATCCCTTCACGGCCACTTGCGAAAGTGAGATCTAATAAAGATAGTATGATAAGATAAATATATTTTTGGTATTTTATAATATAGATGCAAAAAGTAAATATGCAAATAAAGTAGATTGAAAGCAAATATGATAAGAGATAGACCCGGGGGCCATAGGTTTCACTAGAGGCTTCTCTCGAGATAGCATAAGTATTACGGTGGGTGAACAAATTACTGTCGAGCAATTGATAGAAAAGCGCATAGTTATGAGATTTTCTAGGCATGATCATGTATGTAGGCATCACGTCCATATCAAGTAGACCGACTCCTGCCTGCATCTACTACTATTACTCCACACATCGACCGACTCCTGCCTGCATCTAGAGTATCAAGTTCATAAGAACAAAGTAACGCATTAAGCAAGATGACATGATGTAGAGGGATAAACACATGCAATATGATATAAACCCCATCTTGTTATCCTCGATGGCAACAATACAATACGTGTCTTGCAACCCTTTCTGTCACTGGGTAAGAACACCGCAAGATTGAACCCAAAGCTAAGCACTAGGAACCGCAAGATTGTTCCATGGCAAGAAAGATCAATCTAGTAGGCCAAACCAAACTGATAATTCGAAGAGACTTGCAAAAAGAACTCAATCATACATAAAAGAATTCTGAGAAGATTCAAATATTATTCATAGATAAACTTGATCATAAACCCACAATTCATCGGATCTCGACAAACACACCGCAAAAAGAGATTACATCGAATAGATCTCCACAAGAGAGGGGGAGAACATTGTATTGAGATCCAAAAAGAGAGAAGAAGCCATCTAGCTAATAACTATGGACCCGTAGGTCTGTGGTAAACTACTCACAACTCATCGGAAGGGCAAGGATGTTGATGTAGAGGCCCTCTGTGGTTGCTTCCCCCTCCAGCAGAGTGCCGGCAAGGGCTCCAAGATGGGATCACGCGGATACAGAAGGTTACGGCAGTGGAAATTGTGTTTTGTGGTGCTCCTGGATGTTTTCGGGGTACATAGGTATATATAGGAGGAAGAAGTACGTCGGCGGGCGCCCGAGGGGCCCACGAGATAGGGGGTGTGTCCTACAGGGGGGCGCCCTCCTATCTCGTGGGGCCCTCAGAGGCTTCTTGACTTGCACTCCAAGCTCTCCGGATCAGATTTGTTCCAAAATAACGCTCTCGAAGGTTTCATTCCGTTTGGACTCCATTTGATATTCCTTTTCTTCGAAATACTGAAATAGGCAAAAAAACAGCAATATGGGCTGGGCCTCCGGTTAGTAGGTTAGTCCCCAAAATGATATAAATGTGTAAAATAAAGCCCATAAACATCCAAAAGGGGTAATATAATAGCATGGAACAATCAAAAATTATAGATACGTTGGAGACGTATCAGTAGACCCTACGGGTTCGGGAACCATGTAGACATGACCGAGACGTTCTCCGGTCAATAACCAACAGCGGGATCTGGATACCCATGTTGGCTCCCACATGTTCCACGATGATCTCATCGGATGAACCACGATGTCAAGGATTCAAGCAATCCCGTATGCAATTCCCTTTGTCAATCGGTATGTTACTTGCCCGAGATTCGATCATCGATATCCCAATACCTCGTTCAATCTCGTTACCGACAAGTCACTTTACTCGTTCCATAATGCATGATCCCGTGACTAACTAATTAGTCATATTGAACTCATTATGATGATGCATTACCGAGTGGGCCCAGAGATACCTCTCCGTCATACGGAGTGACAAATCCCAGTCTCAATTCGTGCCAATCCAACAGACACTTTCGGAGATACCCATAGTGCACCTTTATAGCCACCCAGTTACGTTGTGACGTTTGGTACACCCAAAGCACACCTACGGTATCAGGGAGTTACACAATCTCATGGTCTAAGGAAATGATACTTGATATTAGAAAAGCTTTAGCAAACGAACTACACGATCTTGTGCTATGCTTAGGATTGGGTCTCGTCCATCACATCATTCTCCTAATGATGTGATCCCGTTATCAATGACATCCAATGTCCATGGTCAGGAAACCATGACCATCTGTTGATCAACGAGCTAGTCAACTAGAGGCTCACTAGGGACATGTTGTGGTCTATGTATTCACACATGTATTACGGTTTCCAGTTAATACAATTATAGCATGAACAATAGACAATTATCATGAACAAGGAAATACAATAATAACCATTTTATTATTGCCTCTAGGGCATATTTCCAACAGTCTCCCACTTGCAATAGAGTCAATAATCTCGTTCACATCACTATGTGATTGTAATGAATTCAACACCCATGGGGTTTGATCATATCTCGCTTGTGAGAGAGGTTATTAGTCAACGGGTCTGAATCTTTCAGATCCGTGTGTGCTTTACAAATGTCTATGTCATCTCCTAGATGCAGCTACCACGCTCTATTTGGAGCTATTCCAAATAACTGTTCTACTATACGATTTCGGTTTACTACTCAGAATAATCTGGATTAGTGTCAAAGTTCGCATTGGCGTAACCCTTTACGACGAACTCTTTTACCACCTCCATAATTGATAAAAATCCTTAGTCCACTAGTTACTAAGGATATGTTTGACCGCTGTCTTGTTATCCATTCTTGGATCATTCTTGTACCCCTTGACTGACTCATGGCAAGGCACACTTCAGGTGCGGTACACAGCATAGCACACTGTAGAGCCTATGTCTGAAGCATAGGGGACGACCTTCGTCCATTCTCTCTCTTCTGCCGACGTCATGTCTTGAGTCTTACTCAATACTCACACCTTATAGCACAGCCAAGAACTCCTTCTTCGCCGATCTATTTTGAACTTCTTCAAAATCTTGTCACGGCATGTATTCATTTGAAAGTATTATTGAGGGTTTTTGATCTATCCTTATAGATCTTGATGCTCAATGTTCAAGTAGCTTAATCCAGGTTTTCCATTGAAAAACACCTTTTCAAATACTCTATATGGTTTCTAGAAATTCTATATCATTTCTGATCAACAATACTGTAGGACCTTGAGAAGAGGTGTCTAGAGGGGGGGTGATTAGACACTAAGTACCAAAGTTGCAATTTTTAAGATCTTTAAGTTTAGGTGGAGTTTAGGCACAAGTTTAACATTCACAATACATAACAAGCAAGCATGCAAAGAGTATATGAGCAGCGGAAAGTAAAGCATGCAACTTGCAAGAATGTAAAGGGAAGGGTTTTGGAGGATTCAAACGCAATTGGAGACACGGATGTTTTTGGCGTGGTTCCGATAGGTGGTGCTATCGTACATCCACATTGATGGAGACTTCAACCCACGAAGGGTAACGGTTGCGCGAGTCCATGGAGGGCTCCACCCACAAAGGGTCCACGAAGAAGCAACCTTGTCTATCCCACCATTTCCGTCGCCCACGAAGGACTTGCCTCACTAGCGGTAGATCTTCACGAAGTAGGCGATCTCCTTGCCCTTACAAACTCCTTGGTTCAACTCCACAATCTTGTCGGAGGCTCCCAAGTGACACCTAGCCAATCTAGGAGACACCACTCTCCAAGAAGTAACAAATGGTGCGTTGATGATGAACTCCTTGCTCTTGTGCTTCAAATGATAGTCTCCCCAACACTCAACTCTCTCTCATAGGATTTGGATATGGTGGAAAGAGGATTTGAGTGGAAAGCAACTTGGGAAGGCTAGAGATCAAGATTCATATGGTAGGAATAGAATAATTGGCCTCAACACATGAGTAGGTGGTTCTCTCTCAGAAATGATAAGTTGGAAGTGTAGGTTTGTTCTGATGGCTCTCTCCACGAATGAAGAGGAGGTGGAGGGGTATATAGAGCCTCCACACAAAATCTAACCATTACACACAATCTACCAAACTCGGTGGGACCGAATCAACAAACTCGGTCGGACCGATTTAGTAAACTTAGTGACCGTTAGGATTTTTGGTGGGACCGATATGCAACTCGGTGAGACCGATATGGTTAGGGTTAGGGCATAACGTAATCTTGGTGAGACCGATTACACAAACTCGATGGGACCGATTTTGGTAATAAGTTTTCCAGAGAGTTGGTTAGGCAAACTCGGTTGGACCGATTACACAAACTCGGTAGGACCGATTTTGGTAATAAGTTAACCAGGAAGTTTGCATTGTAATCTTGATAGTACCGATTGCTCAAACTCGGTGAGACTGATTTTGGTAATGGACATACACAGAGAGATTACAATCCCATCTCGGTGAGAACGAGATCCCTATCGGTGAGACCGATTTGCCTAGGGTTTGTGGCAGTGGCTAAGACATCTGAACTCGGTGGTGCCGGATAGAAAGAATCGGTGGGGCCGAGTTTGACTTTAGATTTAGGTCATATGTGTGGAAGTGGGAAAGTAGTTGAGGGTTTTGGAGCATATCACTAAGCACTATGGAGCAAGAAACTCATTAAGCAACACCTCATCCCTTCTTGATAGTATTGGCTTTTCCTATGGACTCAATGTGATCTTGGATCACTAAAATATAAAATGAAGAGTCTTGAGCTTGAATCTTGAGCCAATCCTTTGTCCTTAGCGTCTTGAAGCAGTTCCCACATCCTTTAGTCCATGCCACTCCATTGTTGAACTTATCTGAAACATACTAGATAAAAGTGTTAGTCCAAGAAGAGATATGTTGACATTAATTACCAAAACCACCCAGGGAGCACTTGTGCTTTGAATCTCCCCCTTTTTGGTAATTGATGACAACATACATCAAAGCTTTAGATAAAGATATAAAGAATAGCAAGTAAAGCTTTGGAAAGACATGTAACAAGCATAGGCTCCCCCTACATGTATGCAATCATGTGAATGTGGAATATATAGAAGCATGTGAGAGCACAACCATGATAGAGCAGGCAATGTGTTACATGTATCTTGGCCATGTGCATCAGAGCAACGAATATTAAAGAAAATACCTTCATGCCCATGAGCCCTTCTTGCAAACAGTATGTACATCAGCAAGAATTCCTCATACACATGATTGTGATGCATATACTTACCTTGTAGTCTTGAGTTGGCTTAGGATGGAATGAACCTGCACAAACAAGGTTAGATAACACAGGTACATCTACTAGCCAGAGCAAACAGAAGAAACCACAAGAATACCAAGAGTGGGATGACATGTAAAGGACATGTCCCCAAGAGTAAAGATATGTAATGAATTTAAATGATTTCTTTCCCTTAGATGTCTTGCTTCCCCTGAATCTAGCATGGGATACTGGGAGAAGATAGGGAACAGAAAATCAGAGCTGAAAGATATAAATGAACAGAGCTAATGCAAGCTAATGCAAATAAGCACATATGAACATATGAACATGTCTTTCCCCTCAAGAAGACATGTGGCATCTCTCCTCTTGAACACCAAGCATCTGGGATCCTTGAGAAATACTTTCTACTTGAGTATTCTCTCCCCCTGGATATCTCTTTCTCCCCCTGAGGAGGTGATATTCTCTCTCTCTGATGTGATCTCTCTAAGTGATAAGCTTTGACGTGATCTCTCTCTCCCCTTTGACATCAATTTCCAAGAAGGTTTGATCCTTGAGACACAGTACACCGCATTTATATAATTGTGATGCTTGTAGAGGACAAGATTCATTGAGTGGAGCTGGATCAGAAGAAACATAGAATAAGTGGCAAACTATTTTTCCTATTGTGAAATCGGTGGCACTGAGTGGTATGCTTCGGTTGTACCGAAAGGATTCGGTTGGACCGAAAACAAAAAATCGGTGAAACCGAGTTCATCACAGAGAAAACACTTGTCACCTCAGCTCACTAGACTAGTAAGATCTCACAAAGATTTGCAAGGAATTTACTGAATGATATGCAATGAATTGGATGCAGAAAATACAGAGCAAACAGAAAGAAATCTAGATGAAGTTTTGTTTTTGAAAGGGGAAACAAATATGCATGAGACAAATGCAAAAACACAGAAAAGAACACAAGAGAACTTAATCTAGAGACGGTCGGCGACAAAGTCACCTATGTTAGAATATATTGACTTAGGAGTCAAGTGAGATCACTTGATCATAGGTCATACTCATCATTTAAGCTCAAAATGGGGTTGCCATTTTTCGTTTAAGCATCTTGATGTATTCACATCTTGTCGAGTTGCTTTAGCTCATGACTTGGAGTAAAGCTTCTCTAAGATGGAATAACATACCTTGGTTGGTGGTGTTGTCCATGTAGTTGAACTTGTGTGGGTTGCTCAAGGTTGATGTAGCTCATCAAGAATTGGGAGCACCACTTGGAATTTGAGTCCATCTACCTACATGGGTTAGTTCTTACAAGGAAGAGCACTTGTGTATTCAAAAATGATAATCATGAAGCTCAACATAGAATTTGTCAAAGGATATGTTTGAATGGTTCTGTGCTTCCTTGTCTTCAACCACCATAGTGTAGAAGCTTGGTGATGTAGAGATTGCTCAAGATGTGAGTAGATTACAATCTCATGGAGTTTGATCCAACCAAGTACCTATGTGGGTTAGATAACATGCAAGATGCAAATATATCCAAGACATAAGATTTTCATCATAAGAGAAATATCAAGGATTAGTCATAAGCTCATGTCTTGCATGTATCCAATGGAGTTTCTACTCCAAGTTTGAAGCATCAATGATGTTCAATTATCCCCTTAACCTGCAAAACACTTTCTCATCAAGAGGTTTAGTGAATATATCTGCTAATTGCTTTTTGGTGCGAACATGCTTAAGATCAATGTCACCCTTAGCAACATGATCTCGAATGAAATGATGACGAACTTCAATATGCTTAGTTCGAGAATGTTGTACGGGATTATGTCCAATTTTGATAGCACTTTCATTGTCACAAAGCAATGGAACATGTTTCACATATATCCCATAATCTTTAAGATTATGGGTCATCCAAAGTAATTGAGCACAACATGAACCAGCGGCAATGTATTCCGCTTCGGAGGTGGATAAGGATACCGAGTTTTGTTTCTTGGAGGACCAAGACACAAGAGATCTACCAAGAAATTGAGTACCCGAAGTGGACTTTCTATCAACCTTGTCTCCGGCATAGTCCGAGTCAGAGTAGCCAACAAGATCGAAAGAGGCCCTCTTAGGATACCAAATGCCAAAATTTGGTGTATGGATTAAGTATCTCACTATCCTTTTCACGGCCTTAAGATGACATTCTTTAGGAGCAGCTTGATATCGTGCACACATGCACACACTTAGCATGATATCGGGACGTGAAGCACATAGATATAACAATGAACCAATCATAGAGCGATAAACCTTTTGATCAACCGGTTCACCATCTTTGGTCAAGTCAAGATGTCCACTAGTAGGCATGGGTGTAGACATACCTTTGCATTCTTGCATATTGAACTTCTTGAACAAGTCCTTGGTGTACTTCGTTTGGGAAACAAAGGTACCTTCCTTAGTTTGCTTGATTTGCAACCCAAGAAAGAACTTAAGTTCACTCATCATAGACATCTCAAACTTCTCCGACATTAGCTTCCCAGACTTTTCACTAAAATGAGGGTTAGTTGAACCAAATATAATATCATCAACATAGATTTGGCACACAAATATTTCTCCATTAGCCCTTTTAGTAAAAAGTGTGGAATCAATTTTCCCAATTTCAAAGCCTTTTTCAATAAGGAACTTGGTCAAGAATTTATACCACGCTCTAGGAGCTTGTTTAAGACCATAAAGAGCTTTGTGAAGTTTGTAAACATGATTTGGTTTCTTAGGATTGACAAAGCCAGGAGGTTGCTTAACATAAACTTCCTCCTCTATTTCACCATTTATAAAAGCACTTTTAATGTCTATTTGGTACAAGGTGATATCATGATGATTTGCATAGGCAAGTAAGATGCGAATGGACTCAAGTCTAGCAACGGGAGCATAAGTCTCACCATAGTCCATACCTTCGACTTGTGTGTAGCCTTGGGCGATGAGACGTGCTTTGTTGTGAACTATTTGTCCATCTTCATCTTGCTTCTTGCGAAACACCCATTTGGTACCAATGATGTTGTGGTTGTTGTCGGGCTTCTCAACCAATGTCCAAACTTGGTTCCTCTCAAAGTTGTGTAGCTCTTCATGCATAGCATTTATCCAGTCCGGATCTTCCAATGCTTCTTCGACCTTCATAGGTTCAATGCTAGAGATGAAAGAATAGTTTTCACAAAAGTTAGCTAAACGAGTTTTAGAGCGAGTGATCCTCCCGGTTTGGATATCATTGTAGATTTGCTCGACGGGATGGTCTTTAGCAATTCTTGCTCGAACTCATGAAAGCTTTTGCTTGGTTCTTGGTTGAACTTCTTCTTCATCTCGTTCTTCTTCTTGGCCTTCTTCATTGTTGGCGTTGTTGTTCTCTTGTCGTGGTGGAGAAGGAGGTTGTTGACGTTCATCTTGATGCACTTTCTCGTTTTCTTCATCTTGGTGTGTCCCACTTGTGGATGCTTCCGTATCAACTCTTGGTTCACCTTGTCGTGAAGTAGAAGCTTCCATTTGGACGGACAAGGTACTCTCCTTCACCTCCATTGGACGGACCTTGCCAATAGACAAGTCTTGGATTGCTTCCGAAGGATCTTTGTCTCCTACATCAATTGGCAATTGCTCTACTTGCGAGCCATTAGATTCATCAAACTTCACATCTACCGTCTCTTCAACCTTTCGGGTGAAATTGTTGTAGACACGGTAAGTGTGAGAGTTTGAGCCATAACCTAGTAGGAAACCTTCATGAGACTTAGGAGCAAATTTAGAACGGCGATGCTTATCAAGAATGTAGCATTTTGAGCCGAATACTCGAAAGTATCCAACTTGGGGTTTGTTACCGGTGAGGAGCTCGTATGCCGTCTTGCCGAGTAGCTTGTGAAGATACAAGCGATTTGTTGCATGACAAGCTGTCTCAACCGCTTCTGCCCAAAAGTGCTTCGGCGTCTTGTACTCATCAAGCATCGTTCTCGCCATTTCGATGAGCGTCCGGTTCTTCCTCTCAACAACTCCATTTTGTTGAGGTGTGTACGTAGCCGAGAACTCGTGTGAAATCCCTTCTTCGTCAAGAAAGGTGTCCACATTTGCGTTCTTGAACTCCGTTCCGTTGTCGCTGCGAACCTTCTTGATCTTCACTTCAAATTGATTTTGGGCCTTCCTAGCGAAGTTTTTGAAGATCTTTTGGACCTGCGATTTATCATCGAGAAATAACACCCACGTAAATCTTGAAAAATCATCAACTATAACTAGACCAAAAGAATTTCCACCGAGACTCTTGTAAGAGTTGGGACCAAAAAGACCATGTGAAGTAGCTCGAGTGGACTCCTTGTGGTCATGATGTTCTTCACGGGATGCCTTCCTCCAACCTGTTTACCTGCCTGACAAGCGCTGCAAAGTCTATCCTTATCAAATATGACATCGTTAACTCCAAGGATATGATTTCCTTTAAAAAGCTTGTCGAGGTTTCTCATGCCAATGTGACCTAGTCGTCTATGCCATAACCAACCTTTTGAGGATTTAGCAATGAAGCAAGTTTTAGGTTGAGCCTTTTTAGTGAAATCAACAATGTATATAACACCTCTACGCACACCGGTAAAGACCATTTTATGATTATCTTGATGAAAGACTTGGCAATCTACTTCAGTAAATAGGACATTGAAACCGAAATCAGCAAGTCTAAATACTGAAAGTAAGTTGTATTCAAGAGATTCAACGAGCATGACATTTTGTATGGAGCTATCATGTGATATGGCCACCTTACCGAGGCCAACCACCTTACCCTTTGAGTTGTCACCAAAATTGACATACTTTCGAGAACTATCATTTTCAGCAAGCTCGCGAAACATGTCTTTATCTCCGGTCATGTGATCGGTACATCCACTATCAAGAACCCATACCTTTCCTCCTGACATATATCCACGAAGATTTGCCATAAGACCAAAGTGTCTCATTGCATCAGCAAGATCAAAGTCACTATCATCATCCTCATCATAGTATCCATGTTCAACATCGTCATGTGGTGGATCAAATCCTAGAGAGGGTGCTTCATTAGAGTGAGTTTGACAATGATCTTGCTTATGAATTTTTATAGCTTCGGAAATAATATCACAAATAATTCCAACATCTCCTTTGGCACGCATAAGGTTTGTAAGCTCAAATAGACGATCACCAAACATAGGATCACTAGTATTCATCTTACTCGAAGCAATAGACTTATGGAGAATTTCATCAAGATTTTTCAAGGAATAATTTGGAAAGCATTCCTCAAGGAATTTCCATATAGTGTAGGCACAATTAAGAGTAGGCAAACATCCGATCAAATTTCTAGGCAATACTCTAATAATAAGTTCGGCAGTTCTAAGATTCCTAATCATGTCAATTGACTCATCAAGAGTAGGATGCATAGGATCAACATGAGGTGCACAAGGGCTAGCAATGTACTTCTTCAAATGATATTGATTGAAAATTACAAGCATCTCATTTTTCCACTCATGAAAATACTCTCCATCAAGAATAGGCACTCTATGTCTAAGACTCCCCAAAGTAGACTCATCCATCTTCCTCCAATGGTGATTAAACCAAGTCAAAGGAGACCAAGCCTCTGATACCACTTGTAGGACCTTGAGAAGAGGTGTCTAGAGGGGGGGTGATTAGACACTAAGTACCAAAGTTGCAATTTTTAAGATCTTTAAGTTTAGGTGGAGTTTAGGCACAAGTTTAACATTCACAATACATAACAAGCAAGCATGCAAAGAGTATATGAGCAGCGGAAAGTAAAGCATGCAACTTGCAAGAATGTAAAGGGAAGGGTTTTGGAGGATTCAAACGCAATTGGAGACACGGATGTTTTTGGCGTGGTTCCGATAGGTGGTGCTATCGTACATCCACATTGATGGAGACTTCAACCCACGAAGGGTAACGGTTGCGCGAGTCCATGGAGGGCTCCACCCACAAAGGGTCCACGAAGAAGCAACCTTGTCTATCCCACCATTTCCGTCGCCCACGAAGGACTTGCCTCACTAGCGGTAGATCTTCACGAAGTAGGCGATCTCCTTGCCCTTACAAACTCCTTGGTTCAACTCCACAATCTTGTCGGAGGCTCCCAAGTGACACCTAGCCAATCTAGGAGACACCACTCTCCAAGAAGTAACAAATGGTGCGTTGATGATGAACTCCTTGCTCTTGTGCTTCAAATGATAGTCTCCCCAACACTCAACTCTCTCTCATAGGATTTGGATCTGGTGGAAAGAGGATTTGAGTGGAAAGCAACTTGGGAAGGCTAGAGATCAAGATTCATATGGTAGGAATGGAATATCTTGGCCTCAACACATGAGTAGGTGGTTCTCTCTCAGAAATGATAAGTTGGAAGTGTAGGTTTGTTCTGATGGCTCTCTCCACGAATGAAGAGGAGGTGGAGGGGTATATATAGCCTCCACACAAAATCTAACCGTTACACACAATCTACCAAACTCGGTGGGACCGAATCAACAAACTCGGTCGGACCGATCTAGTAAACTTAGTGACCGTTAGGATTTTCGGTGGGACCGATATGCAACTCGGTGAGACCGATATGGTTAGGGTTAGGGCATAACGTAATCTCGGTGAGACCGATTACACAAACTCGGTGGGACCGATTTTGGTAATAAGTTTTCCAGAGAGTTGGTCTGGCAAACTCGGTTGGACCGATTACACAAACTCGGTAGGACCGATTTTGGTAATAAGTTAACCAGGAAGTTTGCATTGTAATCTCGGTAGTACCAATTGCTCAAACTCGGTGAGATTGATTTTGGTAATGGACATACAGAGAGAGATTACAATCCCATCTCGGTGAGAACGAGATCCCTATCGGTGAGACCGATTTGCCTAGGGTTTGTGGCAGTGGCTAAGACATCTGAACTCGGTGGCGCCGGATAGAAAGAATTGGTGGGGCCGAGTTTGACTTTAGATTTAGGTCATATGTGTGGAAGTGGGAAAGTAGTTGAGGGTTTTGGAGCATATCACTAAGCACCGTGGAGCAAGAAACTCATTAAGCAACACCTCATCCCTTCTTGATAGTATTGGCTTTTCCTATACACTCAATGTGATCTTGGATCACTAAAATATAAAATGAAGAGTCTTGAGCTTGAATCTTGAGCCAATCCTTTGTCCTTAGCGTCTTGAAGGAGTTCCCACATCCTTTAGTCCATGCCACTCCATTGTTGAACTTATCTGAAACATACTAGATAAAAGTGTTAGTCCAACAAGAGATATGTTGACATTAATTACCAAAACCACCTAGGGAGCACTTGTGCTTTCAAATACGTCAACAACATATACTCATCAGAACTTCTATAGTGCTCCCACTCACTTCTTTGGAAATACAAGTTTCTCATAAACTTTGTATAAATCCAAAATCTTTGATCATCTCATCAAAGCATATATTCCAACTCCGAGATGCTTATTCCAGTCCTTAGAAGGATTGCTGGAGCTTTGCATACTTGTTAGCATCTTTTAGGATTGTCAAAACCTTCTGGTTGTATCAGATACAACCTTTCCTCAAGAAAATCGTCAAGGAAACTATATTTTGACATCCTATCTGCAAGATTTCATAAATAATGCAGTAGCTGCTAATATAATTCTAACAGACTCTTAGCATCGCTACGAGTGAGAAAGTATCATCGTAGTCAACTCCTTGAACTTTTCGGAAAACATCTCAGCGACAAGTCGAGCTTTGTTAATGGTGACACTTACCATCATTGTCTGTCTTCCCTTTTAAAATCCATCTGTACCCAACAGCCTTATGACCATCAAGTAGTTCTTCCAAAGTCTACACCTTGTTTTATACATGGATCTTCTCTCGGATTTTATGGCCTCGAGCCATTTGTCAGAATTCGGGCCCACCATCGCTTCTCCATAGCTCGTAGGTTCATTGTTGTCTAGCAACGTGACCTCCAAGACAGGATTACCGTACCACTCTGAAGCAGTACGCGTCCTTGTCGTCCTATGAGGTTCGGCAGTGACTTGATCTGAGGCTTCATGATCACTATCGTTAGCTTCCACTTCAATTGGTGTAGGTGCCACAGGAACAACTTCCTGTGCCCTGCTCCACACTAGTCGTAGTGACGGTTCAATAACCATATCAAGTCTCCACCATCCTCCCACTCAATTCTTTCGAGAGAAACTTTTCCTCGAGAAAGGACCCGTTACTAGAAACAATCACTTTTGCTTCCGGATCTGAAATAGGAGGTATACCCAACTGTTTTGGGTGTCCTATGAAGATGTATTTATCCTCTTTGGGTTCGAGGTTATCAGGATGAAACTTTTTTTTCACATAAGCATCGCAGCCCCAAACTTTCAAGAAACGACAGCTTAGGTTTCTCTAAACCATAGTTCATACGGTGTCATCTCAACGGAATTACGTGGTGCCCTATTTAAAGTGAATGTGGTTGTCTCTAATGCCTAACCCATGAACGATAGTGGTAATTCGATAAGAGACATCATGGTATGCCCCATATCCAATGGGGTGCATCTATGATGTTCGGACACACCATCACACTATGGTGTTCCAGGTGGTGTTAGTTGTGAAACAATTTCCACAATGTCTCAATTGTGTACCAAACTCGCAACTCAGATATTCATCTCTATGATCATATCATAGACATTTTATCCTCTTGTCACGACGATCTTCAACTTCACTCTGAAATTACTTGAACCATTCAATAATTCAGACTTGTGTTTCATCAAGTAAATATACTCAGTATCTACTCAAATCATCTGTGAAGTAAGAACATAATGATATCCACTGCGTGCCTTAGCACTCATTGGACTGCACGCATCAAAATGCATTACTTCCAACAAGTTGCTTTCTTGTTCCATTTTACTAAAAACGAGGCTTTCAGTCATCTTGCCCATGTGGTATGATTTGCATGTCTCAAGTGATACGAAATCAAGTGAGTCCAAACGGTCCATCTGCATGGAGTTTCTTCATCCGTATATACCAATAGACATGGTTCACATGTCTCAATCTTTTCAAAAACAAGTGAGTCCAAAGATCCATCAACATGGAGCTTCTTCATGCATTTTATACCAATATGACTCAAATGGCAGTGCCACAAGTAGGTGGCACTATATCATTACTATCTTATATCTTTTGGCATGAACATGTGTATCACTACGATCGAGATTCAATAAACCATTCATTTTAGGTGCAAGACCATTGAAGGTATTATTCAAATAAACAGAGTAACCATTATTCTCCTTAAATGAATAACCGTATTGCAATAAACATAATCCAATCATGTCTATGCTCAACGCAAAGACCAAATAACAATTATTTAGGTTTAACACCAATCTCGATGGTAGAGGGAGTATGTGATGCTTGATCACATCAACCTTGGAAACACTTCCAAACCATATCATCATCTCACCTTTAGCTAGTCTCTGTTTATTCCGTAGCCTTTTATTTCGAGTTACTAACACTTAGCAACTGAACCGGTATCTATTACCATGGTGCTACTAGGAGTACTAGTAAAGTACACATGTATATCCAATATACTTCTGTCGACCTTGCCAGCCTTCTCATCTACCAAGTATCTAGGGTAGTTCTGCTTCAGTGACTATTCCCCTCATTGTAGAAGCACTTAGTCTCGGGTTTCGGTTAAACCTTGGGCTTCTTCACTAGAGCAGCAACTGATTTGCCATTTCATGAAGTATCCCTTCTTGCCCTTGCCCTTCTCGAAACTAGTGGTTTCACTAACCGTCAACAATTGATGCTCCTTCTTGATTTCTACTTTCGCGGTGTCAAACATTGCGAATATTTCAAGGATCATCATATCTATCCCTGATATGTTATAGTTCATCACGAAGCTCTAGCAGCTTGGTAGCAATGACATTGGAGAAACATCACTATCTCATCTGGAAGATTAACTCCCACTCGATTCAAGTGATTGTTGTACTCAGACAATCTGAGCACAAGCTCAACGATTGAGCTTTTCTCCCTTAGTTTGCAGGCTAAGAAACTCGTCTGAGGTCTTATACCTCTTGACGTGGGCACGAGCCTGAAATCCCAATTTCAGCCCTCGAAACATCTCATATGTTCCGCGACGTTTCGAAATCGCCTTTGGTGCCTCAATTCTAAACCGTTTAACATTATTGAACTATCACGTAGTTATCAAAACGTGTATGTCAGATGTTCGCAACATCCACAGACGATGTTCAAGGTTCAGCACACCGAGCAGTGCATTAAGGACATAAGCCTTCTATGCAGCAATGAGGACAATCCTCAGTTTACGGACCCAGTCCGCATAATTGCTACTATCAACTTTCAACTAAATTTTCTCTAGGAACATATCTAAAACAGTAGAACTGAAGCGTATGCAATGACATAATTTGCAAAAACCTTTTGACTATGTTCATGATAATTAAGTTCATCTGGTTATTTAATGAACTCCCACTTAGATAGACATCCCTCTAGTCATCTAAGTGATACATGATCCGAGTCAACTAGGCCATGTCCGATCATCACGTGAGACGGACTAGTCATCATCGGTGAACATCTTCATGTTGATCGTATCTACTATACGACTCATGTTCGACCTTTCGGTCTCTTGTGTTCCGAGGCCATGTCTGTACATGCTAGGCTCGTCAAGTCAACCTAAGTGTTTTGCATGTGTAAATCTGGCTTACACCCATTGTATGTGAATGTTAGAATCTATCATACCCGATCATCACGTGGTGCTTCGAAACAACGAACTTTCGCAATGGTGCACAGTTAGGGGGAACACTTTCTTGAAATTATTATGAGGGATCATCTTATTTACTACCGTCGTTCTAAGCAAATAATATGCATAAACATGATAAACATCACATGCAATCAAATAGTGACATGATATGGCCAATATCATTTTGCTCCTTTTGATCTCCATCTTCGGGGCTCCATGATCATCATCGTCACCGGCATGAAACCATGATCTCCATCATCATGATATCCATCATCATGTCTCCATGAAGTTGTCTCTCCAACTGATTACTTCTACTACTATAGCTAACGGTTTAGCAATGAAGTAAAGTAATTACATGGCGTTATACAGTGACACGCAGGTCATACAATAATTAAATACAACTCCTATGGCTCCTGCCGGTTGTCATACTCATCGACATGCAAGTCGTGATTCCTATTACAAGAATATGATCAATCTCATACGTCACATATATTTCATTCATCACATCCTTCTTGGCCATATCACATCACATGACATATGCTGCAAAAACAAGTTAGACGTCCTCTAATTGTTGTTGCAAGTTTTTTACGTGGCTGCTATAGGTTTCTAGCAAGAACGTTTCTTACCTACGCCAAAACCACAACGTGATATGCCAATTGCTATTTACCCTTCATAAGGACCCTTTTCATCGAATCCGATCCGACTAAAGTGGGAGAGACTAGCACCCGCTAGCCACCTTATGCAACAAGTGCATGTCAGACGGTGGAACCTGTCTCATGTAAGTGTACGTGTAAGGTCGGTCCGGGCCGCTTCATCCCACAATACCGTCGAAACAAGATAGGACTAGTAACGGTAAGCATATCGAACAAAACCAACGCCCACAACTACTTGTGTTCTACTTGTGCATAGAATCTACGCAATAGACCTAGCTCATGCTGCCACTGTCGGGGAACGTAGCAGAAATTCAAATTTTTCTATGCATCACCAAGATCAATCTATGGAGATACTAGCAACGAGAGAGATAGGGGAGTGCATCTTCATACCCTTGAAGATCGCGACGCGGAAGCGTTACAAGAACGCGGTCGGTGGAGTCGTTCACGAAGCGATTCAGATCGCGGCCGAATCCGATCTAAGCACCGAAGAACGGTGCCTCCGCGTTCAACACACGTACAGCCCGGGGGCGTCTCCTCCTTCTTGATCCAGCAAGGGGAGAGGAGAAGTTGAGGGAGAACTCCGACAGCACGACGGCGTGGTGGTGGTGGAGCTCGTGGTTCTCCAGGAGGGCTTCGCCAAGCACTACGGAGGAGGAGGAGGTGTTGGAGGAGGGAGAGGGCTGCGCCAGGGGAAGGGTGCAGCTTCCCTCTCTCTCCCTCACTATATATAGGGGAAGGGAGGAGGGGGAGGCGCCCTAGGGTTCCCTAGGGGAGGGGCGGCGGCCACAGGGGAAACCCTAGATGGGTTTGGGCGCCCCCACCCCCTAGGAAACTTGCCCCCCAAGCCGGGAGGGGCGGCTGCCCTAGGGGTGGCGCCCCCACCTCTCCTAGTTACGTGAGATGGGGTGGGAGGGGTGCTTAGCCCCTTAGTGGGTTGATGTGCCCTATCCCCTTGGCCCATAAGGCCCCCCAACGCTTGTCGGGGCCTCCGAAACCCCTTTCGGACACGCTGGTCATCACCCGGTACCCCCGGAACAATTCCGGACTCCAATACCCTTCGTCCAATATATCGATCTTCACCTCCGGACCATTCCGGAGCTCCCCGTCATGTCCAGGATCTCATCCGGGACTCCGAACAACCTTCGGTAACCACATACTATTTCCCATAACAACTCTAGCGTCACCGAACCTTAAGTGTGTAGACCCTACGGGTTCGGGAACCATGCAGACATGACTGAGACGTTCTCCGGTCAATAACCAACAGCGGGATCTGGATACCCATGTTGGCTCCCACATGTTCCACGATGATCTCATCAGATGAACCACGATGTCAAGGATTCAAGCAATCTCGTATGCAATTCCCTTTGTCAATCGGTATGTTACTTTCCCGAGATTCGATCGTCGGTATCCCAATACCTCGTTCAATCTCGTTACCGGCAAGTCACTTTACTCGTTCCATAATGCATGATCCCGTGACTAACTACTTAGTCATATTGAGCTCATTATGATGATGCATTACCGAGTGGGCCCAAAGATACCTCTCCGTCATACGGAGTGACAAATCCCAGTCTCGATTCGTGCCAACCCAACAGACACTTTCGGAGATACCCGTAGTGCACCTTTATACCCACCCAGTTACGTTGTGATGTTTGGTACACCCAAAGCACTTCTATGGTATCAGGGAGTTACACAATCTCATGGTCCAAGGAAATGATACTTGACATTAGAAAAGCTTTAGCAAACGAACTACACGATCTTGTGCTATGCTTAGGATTGGGTCTCTCCATCACATCATTCTCCTAATGATGTGATCCCGTTATCAATGACATCCAATGTCCATGGTCAGGAAACCATGACCATCTGTTGATCAACGAGCTAGTCAACTAGAGGCTCACTAGGGACATGTTGTGGTCTATGTATTCACACATGTATTACGGTTTCCAGTTAATACAATTATAGCATGAACAATAGACAATTATCATGAACAAGGAAATATAATAATAACCATTTTATTATTGCCTCTAGGGCATATTTCCAACAATGGCACAGCAAGAAATGCCACCGTCCGATCTATCCACTAAGTGTGTGTTAAAGAATTATACCTATTTGATGAGGGAGAGGGCCCGATAGTATCATCGTTTGCCTTTCTTTTCGAAGACTCGCCCTGTGCAAGCATCGTCTTCTTAGAGGACGCCTTTGCTGTAGTACGATGGTGCGAGCGTCGTCCCTTGGGAGCACGATGTAGTGCGGTGGGTGAGTCGCAAGGGGAAAACTCTTTTTGAGGGGATGTCTCCTGGGTATACATGGGAGGAGGGGAGAAGGCCGGGGTAATCGGCTATAATGGCCACTTCCGTGTTGTCGTAGCTCGTCTAATAAAAGACTCCCTCCTTAAATTCTATAAATATATCCGGATCCTCTTCAAATCCAGGTTCAAGGTCTCGATTATGGTCCTCCGGCTATGGAGCGGGGCTGTAGATCCCCGCGACGACCTTTCTCCATTCCTGTTAAAGGTAGCCGGATTAAGTTCGACTAAGCATAATTAAGGAAAAAGATTGAGTGAGGCCTATGATAAAAAACTCACCCAGTCAATGGGATTATACATGGAGAAACCTTCTCGGCACTTAAGGCGAGTGAAGTCTTCCTTTTCCCCTTTGAAAAGGTCAGCCAACATGGTGGCCAAAGCGGCAAAATTGGCTGGACCCTTGCGCCCACAGCGTGATGCGTCGTCCTCCCCGTTGTAATGCCACATGGGAAGCCCTCTGGATTGGAGTGGTTGAACGCATCGCATTATTGAAATCGCCATTACCTCGACTATAGACAGTCCAGAGTGGGCGAGTATTCTGATCTTACTCACTAGCCTCTTAATCTCCACACTGTCTTCTTCTACAAAGCTGCAGAGACGCCAGCTGGCGCGCTTCTTTAAAGGAGCAGTGGAAAATTCGGGAAGACCTTGCCGAATTGGGTCCGGGAGAACAACGTTTTCGATGTAGAACCACTCCGAGGGCCACTCTTCGGATACCTTCTTCGAAGTGCCGGACAGGTATCCTTTTCCGGCTATGCGCCACACTTCGGTGCCGCCCACCTCGAATATGGATCCCTTTTGGGAGCGGGGGACGAGGCAGAAAATTTTCCTCCATAACTCAAAATGGGCCTCGCAGCCTAGAAACAGCTCGCAAAGAGCAACGAAGCCTGCGATGTGCAGGATGGAGCCAGGCGTGAGATTGTGTAGTTGGAGGCCGTAATACTCCAGAAGACCTCTGAGGAAAGGGTGAATTAGAAATCCCACGCCTCGCAGGAGGAAGGAAACAAAGCACACCCGCTCCCCTTTAGTAGGATTGAGGAAGTTCTCCGCCAGGGCTTCGCCATTTATAGAAGTTAATCCCGCACGAATGGGGACTAGATCCGGGGAGGAAGACATCCCTGCGTCTGAAGCTTGGTCAACTGGGCATGGGATACCGAGCAGCTCTCCCAATCACCTTTTTTAGGGCCGTGGGGGTGCGAGGAAGAACTAGGAGCACCAGCCATGTTTGAATGGTTTCCTATGTCAAGCTCTAAGGATTTTTTCGTCTGGTGAGGAATGGCATCTGAGATTCAATCTCTTTAAATAGACGCCTTCTGTCGGGGATATACCCCGCGGTATGACCCGGCCGGAGATATGACCCGGCTGGGACTTGGTGCTTCATCGGTAACCCATCGGAGGACTGGCGACTCACGGGTCCAGCGACTCACTGGTCTGCCGCTCACTAGCCTGGTGACTCATTGGTGACCCGACGGGTGTTTTAGATGAATGACAAGGCCCAAGGCCTAGAAGGTCGGCTCATGCTATGGTGGGCCGGTTTACGAGGAAAGGCATAAGGAATATTCCCGTATAAAGGAAGCAAGACTAGTACTCCATTTGTAATAGAGCAATCCTAATCCTACTAGGACTAGTCATGTAACCCGCCCCTTCAACTTATATAAGGAGGGGCAGGGCATCCCAAGAGGGACAAGTAAGAAAATAATCGTTAAGGATAGACACAACTAGAGGAGAGTCAGATTTACGGTGTCTCCCTCATGAGCATAATGAGACCTAGCCAGAAACAGCATGTAGGTCTATTACCGGATGATGTTTCCCGGGGTCTGAAGCTTTCTAAATCCTTGTCTTGTGTGTTGCGTCTCTCGTCCCGATCAACCCCTCTCAAACTACCACATAGATGCGTTGGCCTCACGACTAAGTCCTCACATTAGGACATCTGCCGTGACGTTTCCACGACAGTTGGCGCCCACCGTGGGGCCTGATGCACGGTGGTGTTAAGTTCTTGAAGGGATTTTTTTAGGGATAAAAAATCTCGTAATTCACACATGGAGGTTCGAGTTCAAGAAAATTAATACGGTGTTGGGTGTGCCGCCGCCGCTGCAAGTGGAAGACCGATCAGTACAAGGATCACGTCGCAGGAACCAACAGGAAATTTTCGCAGCATATTGTGCGATTGGGGAGCGGTCAAATCATAAGTCGCCGAGACCGCGTTTTCCTGTTGCAGCGCGTTTCACCGGCGCGCCAAAGTCCCGAGGTGTTCTGTCGCTATTACTAGTACTACTTCCGGGTCGTACTACTACTCCACATCATCACACAAAGGATTGAGTGCCTATGCTTCTCACGTGGATTGAGTGCTAGACTGCTAGTTCAGTTTTTTGAGTTGTTATCTCTGATAGCTATACGTACACACAAGGAGGCGGGCTGTATGAGGAAACACGAGCTGCAGGGTCCAGATCCGTACGCCAACGTACAGTCAAATTTATATGTAAAAAAATATCGCAGGCAGGACATTGATTCGCCTCCTGAAGCTGGAACAAAAAACTTCGAGCTGCTACCATCACCAAGTCTACCAACGTTTGGATCAAGGAAAGTACTGAGCACATGCACAGATTAGATGGAGAAAATAAACCACCTGGCCGCATGTTTCCCCGAGATCAAACAAATTTTTTTTCAGCTACCGCTAAGCAGAAGCAGTAACACCAAGCTGTACTAGAGTCGGATTCGGTCCCACGCCCGTATTGAGTACTCAAGCTGGACGATGCATACCAGATTGATAAAAAAAAGGGCGAGCGCTTTATTGCGAGCGGCCGGTCTAAACTGATTGATTTGACAGTGATCAGGAGGCTTCGATCTGAATAATAGCAATTATATCAGCGATGACCAGTGGCTGCGTGTAGACAGCGACATCCAAAAGTAATAAGCGGCGGTAGCGAATCTGCTATTATTGCTATCGCCTACGACAAAAAATAAACTACGGCAGCAGACGCCCAAGGCACCCGGACAAAAACGTGTTCAAGGCATGTGCTCGTTAGCCCCGTTTGACGGTGCACGTACATGCAGGAGTACATGCATGTTCTTGGAGTAGTACAATACTACGACCGGTTCATCATCACATCAAGACAAGAGAAGACCACGTGGGGTTAGGGGAGTATGTAAGATCATATGAGCTAGACGTACGTTTCAGTGCGGGCTATTTTGTTCGTCTCACTACGTCCAGCATTATCGAGCACCAATATACCCATTGACCCGACAAAAAATACCAGGTGCTATTTTTCTATCTATTTTAAAAAGTACATATTAATTATCCAAGAACAATTGCTCTGGCTCGCGATGTTTTCTATGCAGGATAATTACTCACTACAAGAATGATCGTTATGTCACGGATATAAAGCTCGCGCCAATATTATCAAGCGTCAGCATCTAACCGTACCGCATTGTTCAACAAATATGTGTGCGCAAGCCGCTGCCTCTGTGGCTCAGTCTACAACAACAACACCGCGGCCGGCTCACTCGTCTGCGTCGGTTTTCAACACCACATGCAACTCACCCGTCCGCCCTCGCGGCCGACTCTGCCACCCGCGCCGGCTTACAACGCCGCGGCCGACTCATCTGTCTGTGCCGCCTCTGATGCTGCGTGTCGTCTTTACCGTCCGTTTCTCGGGCCTGGTTTATACCAACATACCAGGCCGCACCTATCTGCATGAGCTAATTATTGAGTATGAGCAAGTCACTGCTTGGGTAGCCCGGTTTTTCTTCCAACAAATTGGAGGCAAATTATCATGTATTATCAGCCGCTGTCTGCACTGGGTGGCTCAATGGACTGGCGCACAAATTGTCGTCACTACAGTTTGGTTAACTTCAAACAGCCAGTTGGAAGGAACCATTGGCTGAGTTGCTGACACGGCTCATACGGGATCATTTATAACCCGCCGCAGTCACCTCAACATTCTGTGGATTCACATTGCGCTATCAACGCCAATGATATACACCTTCTGCTATGGTCAACTATGGAGAATCTCAAGACGACTCATCGATCCGCCTTGAGACTTGGGGGCTAGGATGACACGACTCAGTAAATGATTGCCAGTTTAAAGAAGATTCAAGAACTCCGGGTTAGTGGAGGGAAGATAACCCGGTCTCGGGGGCTACTGCCCTATTGGGGAAAATTTGAAGGCCGTTAGAGAATCTCCGGCTTAAAAAGAAGGATTCCGGTTCAAAATCTGGTTCAAGGGAAACTTATCCCCCACAAAGCTCTGAAGCTCTCAAATCCGGTTTAAAGTTTCGGTTCAAAAAGAATTAATCTCTCGCAAGTTCGAGTTCTCAGGAAAAATTAAAGGGAACAAAGAGAGTTTGTTGCAAAGCACAACTCAAACATAGGTACCCTGCTTCCAAGACCATTGGGGGCTGATCGTATTCGAATCTAGCTTAACCCCTTTGGCACAGCTTCCTGATCGTATTTGAATCATAGTTGTTCAAACCTTTTGATCACTTGGGGGCTGGATTGTATTCGAATCATAGCTTAACCCCTTTTGGTCCGACTCTGATCGTATTCGAATCAAAGTCGTTAAAAAGTCTCGAGGTCATTTGGGGGCTTCCTGTTCAAACATAGGTCGTATTCGAACCAAAAGAACATAGATGTCGGTACCCTCTTGATCGACGCAATGCCAAACCCACTTGGGGGCTGGATCGTATTCGAATTATATCTTAACCCCTTTGGGTCCGACGCTGATCGTATTCGAATCAGAGTCGTTAAAAAGTCTCAAGGTCATTTGGGGGCTTCCTGTTCAAACATAGGTCGTATTCGAACCAAAGAGAACATAGCTGTCGGTACCCTCTTGATCGGCGCAATGCCAAACCCACTAGGGGGCTTCTTGATCGTATTCGAATCATAGCTTAACCCCTTTTGGTCCGGCTTACTGATCGTATTCGAATCAGAAGCCTCGCTTTTTCTCCCTATTTGACTTAAGTTTTTTGAAACAGTCTTTTGGGTTTGTCTTGAGACTTTTTTGTTCATATCTGAAGCATATATGCATGGTTTCTACTACCCGGCTTAATGAAGGCAACAAGTCGCTAGCATATGACAATATTAATACTTGGAAGGTTTGGCTTCTAAGTTTTGGGTTATCACCCTTACTACACAGGTATCATAAGCCGGCAGTACAATTCAATATCACAAGTATGATATTGTTTATACATGATTATGTTTAAACTGGCCCTGGCTATGGACTTTAAGTTGTCAGTATATTTTGGATTGCGCTATTGGAATCATGCGCTTATCAATCATTGGAATATTGCCCTTATTGGATACGGCGATGTAAGCCGGCAGTATGAGCCAATTCTACATGTATGTTTTCCTGATTATATAAATATGCGAGGTTTGGTAACCCGCCCTGGCTTTTGACGTTAAATCGCCAGTATGTTTAGGTTTGAATGGCCTTAACTCTAGTATTTTCCATACTTGCATAAAGACTATATTATGTTTGGGTTGTTACCTGCCCTAGCTTTTGACGTTAAGTCGCCACGGCATATGTTGTTCCATATGTGCAGGATTTGTAGAACTATGACTTATATAAATGCCTAAGTTCAAGCTCATCATTAAAATTGATGCTTCAAAATGATTATCCGTTCTGGATTTTCTCAAAGGCTATAAGCCGCCGGGTTATAAAAATTCCGGCTTACAATGGAGGCGTATTAAATCGCCATGGGCCAAGAGCCGCCGAGTATTTAAACTCCGGATTTACTTGTCACCCAATAAGGTATTCAGATCTTTAATAGCCAAACTCGGCTGGATTGTCATGATAATATTGAATGATTGAGATTTTCATACCGGATTATATTATTCAAATCTTGAATAGCCAACATGGCTGGATTTTTATTATGGTTATCAATAACCTGTATTATGATTGAGGTTTTCAAAGTCGCTTTAGCACAATGGCTATTATTTTATCAATGGATATGATTTATTCTACAATGGAAGGAATAGTCCCGAGTCGCTACAGGCTTATGACCCGGCACTTGGGGGCTACGTTATTCATGTTGAGATTGCATCAAATATACAAGTCCCATGTCACTGCCAGCATGCACCATGACACTTGGGGGCTAATGCAAGGTCATTTTTACTTGCCTTATTGAAGACCCGACTCGTCACATCGTAATGAGCTGGCCCTTGGGGGCTACCAATTGCTCCTATCAAAATTCAAGGTACACAAGCCTTAATCCATTATATTGAAAGGTCCACTACTCAGTTGGTAGAGTACAAAGCTCTTAACCTTATGGACGTGGGTTCAAGCCCCATGGTGGAGATTACATCATATGATGTTATTATCAATGAATTATATACAAAGTCCCAGCTTAGTATTATCTTACTGAGCCGGCCCTTGGGGGCTACACGTTGCTGCTCAAGTCTACATGATCATATCTACAAAGTCCCTGCTCATTATTGCATAATGACTCGGCACTTGGGGGATACAAGTGATATGAATATAATGGGGGTACATTTTCAAATTTGATGTTAGGCAATTATAACCCGGTGCCATCAATATTTACAAGCCGGCAATTTTGGATAAACCGGCAAGTTTTACATCTTCAAGCCGGTTGAAGATCAGATGAGTATTTCAAAGACCAATATTTTTGTTAAGCATTGGGGGCTGAGTCAAATGAATTATTCTTCACAATATTTTTCTCGGAGAAACCAAAGTCAGTGAATTGTTTACGAAGCTGGCTTATTGACCCGGATTTTCTAGAAGAAGGAAATGACAAGGACTTAAGGATGATCAGGTGCCGGCTTACAAGAATATTTAACCCGGAGCACAATTTATTACATTTATTATTGTGTTTATGTTGTAGATCAGTTTAACATGGATAAATCCAAATTAAATTGGGGGCTAATGTCAGGGATATACCCCGCGGTATGACCCGGCCGGAGATATGACCCGGCTGGGACTTGGCGCTTCATCGGTAACCCATTGGAGGACTGGCGACTCACGGGTCTGGTGACTCACTGGTCTGCCAACTCACTAGCCTGGTGACTCATTGGTGACCCGACGGGTGTTTTAGATGGATGACAAGGCCCAAGGCCTAGAAGGCCGGCTCATGCTATGGTGGGCCGGTTTATGAGGAAAGTCATAAGGAATATTCCCTTACAAAGGAAGCAAGACTAGGACTCCACTTGTAATAGAGCAATCCTAATCCTACTAGGACTAGTCATGTAACCCGCCCCTTCAACTTATATAAGGAGGGGCAGGGCACCCCAAGAGGGGCAAGTAAGAAAATAATCGTTAAGGATAGACACAACTAGAGGAGAACCGGATTTATGGCATCTCCATCATGAGCATAATGAGACTTAGCGAGAAACAGCATGTAGGTCTATTACCGGATGATGTTTCCCGAGGCCCGAAGCTTTCTAAATCCTTGTCTTGTGTGTTGCGTCTCTCGTCCCGATCAACCCCTCTCAAGCTACCACATAGATTTGTTGGCCTCACGACTAAGTCCTCACACTAGGGCATCTGTTGTGATTTTTCCACGACACCTTCCCTACTTGGTCAAGGGGTTGCCTGTAAAAACGCTCAGACCCTTCATATTCACTCGACACATGGAGGCCGAGGCGATGGCGGCACATAAGTTGAAGGATATGATATTTAATATAAAAGCCGAACTATACGAATTACAATTGGGAACCCGCCTTGCAAAGCCAAAGACATGAAGCCGGATACAATGTCGTCATTGAAGGCAAGTTCGGGGGCTATTGAGGGAGTCCTGGATTCTGGGGTCCTCAGGGAGCCGGTCAATGTGGCATGGACCGGACTGATGGGCCGTGAAGATACAAGACAGAAGGCCCTCTCCCGTGTCCGTATGAGATTCTCATTTGCATGGACGGCAAGCTTGGCATCCGGATGTGTGGTTTCCTTCCTCTATAAACCGACTTTGTACAACCCTAGTCCCCTCCGGTGCCTATATAAACCACAGGGGTTGGTCCATAGAGACAATCATAATCATACAAGCTAGACATCTAGGGTTTAGCTATTACGATCTCGAGGTAGATCAACTCTTGTAACCCCTATACTCATGAAAGTCAATCAAGCAGGAAGTAGAGTATTACCTCCATCAAGAGGGCCCGAACCTGGGTAAACATCATGTCCCCTGCCTCCTGTTACCTTCGATCCTTAGACGCACAGTTCGGAACCCCCTACCTGAGATCTGCCGGTTTTGACATCGACAAAGCCCACCTAAATCTCGCTACGATTCTCTCCTACACCTACCCTAGCAAGTTCATGAAGGAAATATGCCCTAGAGGCAATAATAAAGTTGTTATTTATATTTCCTTATATCATGAAAAATGTTTATTATTCATGCTAGAATTGTATTAACCGGAAACTTAGTACATGTGTGAATACATAGACAATACAAAGTGTCCCTAGTATGCCTCTACTTAACTAGCTCGTGAATCAAAGATGGTTACGTTTCCTAACCATAGACATGTGTTGTCATTTGATGAACGAGATCACATCATTAGGAGAATGATGTAATGGACAAGACCCATCCGATAGCTTAGCATTATGATCGTTACAATTTTATTGCTACTGCTCTCTTCATGACTTATACATGTTCCTCTGGCTATGAGATTATGCAACTCCCGAATACCGGAGGAATAGCTTGTGTTCTACCACACGTCACAACGTAACTGGGTGATTATAAAGATGCTCTACAGGTATCTCTGAAGGTGTTTGTTGGGTTGGCATATATCAAGAATAGGATTTGTCACTCCGTGTATCGGAAAGGTATCTCTGGGCCCTCTCGGTAATGTTCATCACTATAAGCCTTGCAAGCAATGTGACTAATAAGTTAGTTGCGGTATGAAACATTACAGAACGAGTAAAGAGACTTGCCGGTAACGCGACTAAACTAGGTATGATGATATCGACGATCCAACCAAATAATAAAAAGTCTCTTGTGTTCCCAACACACCAAATACAATGGTAAATTGTATAGGTGCACTAGTTTGGCAAAGAGATGATGATACAAGTGTAATATGGATAGTAGATATTGATTTTTGTAACAGTAACAATAAAAACAGCAAGGTAACGAGTAACAAAAGTGAGCACAAACAGTATTGCAATGCTTGAAAATGAGGCCTAGGGTTCGTAATTTCACTAGTCCAACCTCTCAACAATGCTAATATAATTGGATCATATAACACATCCCTCAACGTGTGATGAAGAATCACTCCAAAGTTCTTATCTAGCAGAGAACATAAGAAGAAATTATTTGTAGGGTACGAAACCACCTCAAAGCTATTATTTCCGATCAATCTATCCTAGAGTTCATACTAAAATAACACCATATGATACACATCAACCAACTCTAATGTCACCTAGATACTCCAATGTCACCGTGAGTATCTGTGAGTTGATTATACGATATGCATCAAACAATTTCAGATTCATAATACTCGATCCAACACAAAGAACCTCAAAGAGTGCCCCAAGATTTCTACCGTGGAAACAAAGGATGAAAACGTGCATCAACCCCTATGCATAGATTACCCCAATGTCATCTCGGGAATACTTGAGTTGAGTGCCAAGACATAGATTAAGTGCTCTCAAATCCAACAAAGTATTCAATCCGATAAAAGTGAAATCTCAAAGGGAAAACTCAATTCATCACAACAAGATAGAGAGGGGAAAACACCATGTGATCCAACTATATTAACAAAGCCCGTGATACATCAAGATCGTGACATCTCAAGAACACGAGAGAGAGAGAGAGATTAAACACATAGCTACTGGTACAAACCCTCAGCCCCGAGGGTGGACTACTCCCTCCTCATCATGGTGGCCGCGGAGATGATGAAGATGGCCACCGGTGATGATTTCCCCCTCCGGCAGGGTGCCAAAATGGGGTATAGATTGGTTTTTCATGGCTACAGAGGCTTGCGGTAGCGAAACTTCTGATCTAGGGTTATTTCTGATGGTTTCTCTATTTATAGGATTTTTCAGTGTTGGAATCATGCGAAGATGGGCCTCAAGGTGGGCACAACCCACCTGGGCGCGCCTGGGCCTCCTGACATGCCGAGGTGTCTTGTGCTCACCTCCTTCACCTTTTGGTCCTCCCACGAAGCTTCTAGTGCTGCTTTTGTTCCAATCAAATCGTCAAAAAGTTTCGTTGCATTTGGAGAACTTTTATTTCTGCACAAAAAACAACACCACGGTAGTTTGCTGAAAACTGCATCAGTCCGGGTTAGTTCCATGCAAATCATACCAAAACCATATAAAATTGTTGTAAAAATGACATGAATACTTCATAAATTATAGATATGTTGGAGACGTATTAGCCAACAAGGCTTGGTTGAACGCTTCCGGTCCCAAAACCCCATTCCACCATCACACTTGCTAGCACACATCTTCTGCCAGGCGATCCAATGAACCTTCCTTTCACCATTCATTGCACCCCACCAGAATTTCAAAAATATTGAAGTCAGGTTCTGGCACATCTTCTTAGAGAGGTGAAAACCGATCATGGTGTAGGTCGGTGTCGCCTGGAGGATAGATTTAATTAGAACTTCTCTGGTTGCTTTAGACAACCCTTGTCCCTTCCATCCGCTTACTTTTCCTTTGAAGCATTCAGTAACATGCTTGAAAGTGCCATCCTTGGACCTCCCAAGTCCCAACCAATTTTGGAAGTCCAGAATAACGCTCATTGAGAGCTTCAGACTGAATACCAACCACCTGCTTCACTTGCTCCTTCATTCCACTCTGGCTCCCCTTCCCAAAAAATATAGAAGACTTCTGCAAGTTTACTTTTTGGCTTATAGCTTTCTCATCTGTTTGAGAGTCTCCATGTTCCCCCTTGAACCTTCGAGGAAAACAGTGCTATCATCTACAAACAAAAGATGAGTTACATGGGGCCCAGTGCTCCCAAACTTAACATCTTTTATTTGCTTGTCTTGTTGTGCTTTATTTAACAATGCCGAAAAACCCTCCAGACAAAATAAAAAAATATGGTGACAAGGGATCACACTGCCTGAGTCCACGAGAAGGTGAGAAGCACCTCTAGCAACCCCCATTAAACTTAACAGAAAAATCTCACCAACGTAACACACCGCATGATCATGGAGACCCGCTAGCGAGCAAAACCAAACTGAGCCATCATATGTTCCAGAAAGATCCACTCCATCCTATCATATGCCTTCATCATGTCCAACTTCACCACGCACAAGCTCTTCTTCTTTCCCTGGTTTGTATTGCATGTACACACTCATATGCTACCAAGGCATTATCTGTGATCAACCATCTCGGAATGAATGCACTCTGTTCCTCAGAAATAAGAATAGGGAGGATGCCCTTTAGACGATTTGCAAGCACCTTAGTAGCGATCTTGTACATCATGTTACAAAGACTAACAAGTCGAAATTGCGAAAGTAACTCCGGTAAGTTTACTTCAGGAATCATAACAATGGTTGTTGCATTAAAAGCGTCTGGACAGCCCGGATACATTGCCTCTAACCAGCGACTAGTGTCGTTGGTAAAAAAGGGCAGCAAGGCCGTTTGGTCCCAATGCTTTTGTTTGCCCCATTTGGAAGAGAGCAGCTTCGATCTCCTCATCGAAAATAGGAGTTGTTAATTTAACGTTCTATCATTAGAGACCACCTGATCTATGTTTTCCAACAAATCTTGGGCATCGACAGACCCTTCTAACGTGAAAAGTTGCTCATAAAATCTACCTGCCATTTCTCTCACCTCCTCATCAATGGTGCACTTCGTCCCATCCTCTCTCCGTAGTGCCCTGATCGTATTCTTCCTCCTCCAGTGGGAAGCCCAGTTCTAAAAATACTTTGTATTTTGATCTCCAGCTTGTAGCTAGTCTACCCTTGATCTCTGTCTGTATAGCACCTCTTCCTCGCATAAATAGCTTTCAACTGCTCCTCGATCTCCAGAATCTCCAGTGAGCATCCGGTAACTGTAGCCCGAGTGTTTGTAATAAAGAGCTAATTTACTCTATGCCAAGTAGTGTCGTATTCCAAAAGACTTGATCTCTGGGCTGGAATACAGGGCATTCTGGTTCCTCTAAGCCAGGGTGCCACATGCTCCTCGATCTTCCGGATCTCCAATGAGCATCCCGTAACTGCAACCCTTGTATGAGCATCTACCAGTTGGGTTTTTAACTTGGCAATCTGTTGCCTAATGTAGCCAAATGCCTCACGATCCCACCTTTGCATGATTCCCTTCATGTTGCTAATTAAGCCGGTTCCAAACCGCAGTCAAAGAATTTTCTCCCAAGCCCGCCGCATCCCATGCTTCCTGGACCATAACATCGTATTGATCATGTCTCGTCCACACCTCCTCGAACTGAAACGGGCTTGTTCCCTTGCTGTCCATACGTGGAGCTATCTCCAACGCACGAACAAGAATGGCCTAATGGTCAGATTCTTTAGTTACAAGATGCTCTACACAAGTCTCAGGAAATAACTCCAAGAAGTTGTCCGTGCATGTAGCACGATCTAAGCGCACTTGGATACCTGCTGCACCATCGTGTTTGTTATCCCATGTGTATGGGTACTCAGAAAAAGCCCAGATCCACGAGGCCACAGTCCGCCAAACAATCATGAAAGTCTTTCATTTGCGCAAATGGCCTTGGGATGCCTCCTAGCTGATCAGTTTGGAAGAGAGCCTCATTATAATCGCCAACACAGATCCACAAAGAGGTTGTCTTCTGCTCTTAGGTACCGGATCACATCCCATGATTTCTTCTGTAATTTGGTCCTTGGCTCCCCATAGAATCCAGTGAATCTATAGGTCTTGCCCTCCCAAACCATCTCTGCATCGATGAAATATTGGCACCAAGGCCTGATCTTCACCTGCACATTTTCCCTCCACCACAAAGCAAGACCGCCGCTCAATCTTCACAATCCACAACCACTCCACTTCTAAAACCAAGGCTCTTCTTAAGTTTCTCCATCGCTCTCGCGTTTCTGAAAGGAACATGATCGCTGGGTTGTATGACCATATCAGGTCCCGTAATTCGCCAACTTTCGAGTCCAACCCCAACCCTCGACAGTTCCAGGCCAAGAAATTTATGGTGACCGGCGGCCCCGCACGTCGGGGTCCGCCGATGAATGATTATTTTTAGAGATGCGCTCAAACACAATAGACTTTTTACATCTCATGTCGTGAAAGAACGCCTCATGCTTAGTCTGCCTATCCGGATCATCCTTCGCCACCCACATCTGCTTGGTCCTTCTTTTCCTGCTCAAAATGTGTTTTGGGTTGCATCTGTTGTGTGGGCTTGTACTCTTTCCTTGGCTTCCTTCTGTACGTACCTTTAGTCCTTTCTTCGGAGCCACGACTACATGAACCAGACGCCTCATCAGTCCACCTTGCATGATCCTGACATTGTGAGTGTGACGAATGAACATTGTCCTTTCCCTTACTGTCCCAGGTCTTACCCTGAGAACTACCTCTCTACCTCTGCTGTCCAATCAGCTTTCTCCTCAGATCATGTTCTCTACGCTGTTCCAAGCCCCTCCACAGACCATTCTCTCTGAGACCTCGTCCCTAGTTTGTGCCTTATTAGGGATCATCACCTCCCCCTTGCTCGGTCTGTGATCCGCGCCAGTGCGCGAGTCAGCCGTTCGGGTAAATTGTGCATGTAAGTTTCTTTTGGTTGGAAGATCACGAACTCTCGGCTGGCCAGTGCGACTCATCTCGCTGTCACCAGTCCGGCCAGTGCCGAAACTATTCATGCTGCCCGCGGCAGCAGCCCCTTGCGATCCCTCCTTAGCAGAGCTACTTCTTCCTAGTGAAGCCCTAAGCCAACCTCTCCACTGATCCGTTGAATCAATCGGTGGCTCACATACACCATTTGCATGCACTAATTGTCCACATTCAAATAAAAAATGAGGAATCTTCTCATAATGAAAATAATACCATATCCCAATTTTATCCTCTAGTGAGGATTTCAAGTAGAAACCTCTGACCAAAGGTTCATACACAGATATCTTAGCTCTAACCCTTAAGTGTTGTCCTGTGGCCATACCCTCATAGCTGTTGGGGAACGTAGTAATTTCAAAAAAATTCCTACGCACACGCAAGATCATGGTGATGGCATAGCAATGAGAGGGGAGAGTGTTGTCTACGTACCCTCGTAGACCGTAAGCGAAAGCGTTAGCACAATGCGGTTGATGTAGTCGTACGTCTTCACGATCCGACCGATCCAAGCACCGAACGTACGGCACCTCCGAGTTCAGCACACATTCAGCTCGATGACGATCCCCGGGCTCCGATCCAGCAAAGCTTTGGGGATGAGTTCCGTCAGCACGACGGCGTGGTGACGATGATGATGTTCTACCAGCGCAGGGCTTCGCCTAAACTCTGCGACGATATGACCGAGGTGGAATATGGTGGAGTGGGGCACCGCACACGGCTAAGGAACGATCCGTAGATCAACTTGTGTGTCTATGGGGTGCCCCCCCCCCCCCCCCCCCCGCCCCCGTATATAAAGGAGCAAGGGGGGAGGCCGGCTGGCCCAAGGGGGGCGCGCCAGGAGGAGGAATCCTCCTCCTAGTAGGAGTAGGACTCCTCCTTTCCTACTCCTACTAGGAGGGGAAGGAAGGGGGAGAGGGGGAAGGAAAGAGGGGGACGCCGCCCCCCTCCTAGTCCAATTCGGACCAGAGGGAGAGGGGGCACGCGGCCCACCCTGGCTGCCCCTCTCTCTTCCCACTAAGGCCCATGTAGCAACCAGACCTCAAACAGTCTGATCTCTGTGCTCAGTGTCATCCCTGGATCAGTAATGCTGACACCACACAGTACTTGGAGGATTTATAACAGAGTAGCAATCACACACTTATTACATCGAATGTCTCAAAAGAGAACTTATTGAAATAAATATGGCTTAAGGCCATCTAAAACGATAACAGCGGAAGGCTTGGAAGATAAGCGAGTCCATCAACTCCAACGGCATCACTGAGTATAGAACCACGACCTAACAGCACCTTACTCGTCGTCTGAAAAGTCTGCAACATGAAACGTTGCAGCCCGAAAACGGGTTAGCACATGGAATATGCTGGCAAAGTAACACATAGAGAATAATAATGGAGATAGGCTATACTACATGCATATTTGGCTGGTGGTAAAGCTCTATGGTTACAGTTTTTGCATAAAGCCAATTTTTCCCTACTGCAAAGGAATAAATTCATTTAACTATCATGGTGGTTGTTAAACATTGAGAATCGTTGACAGCATTCTCAATCCCGATTACAAAGTACTCATTAAAACCCAACAATATTAATTAAAGTAACATGATGAGATTCACATGATATCCAGGTACTAGATACTCAAGATGTCCATAACAGGGGACACGGCTAACCATGATTAGTTTATACACTCTGCAGAGGTTTGCGCACTTTTCCCCACATGACTCGATCACCTCCGCTTGATTTCTCGCACTACATGATGTTTGAGAAACGGATGACCGAGACATAGTCTTTCAGAAGCACTTGCACCTTACAAGAGGGGTAGACCATACCAACCTACATCCCCTACATCTGCTAGTCCACCTCGTAAGAGTTCGCACAACTTAGTCAACTATGCTAGAGCCCATAATAGCATGTGGCTGCACACGGAAGTTTCTAGTTTGAATAATCTCATGATCCCTTTGAGCCTGGGTGGCGGTCCGAAGAAATACAGGCAAGTCCTGCTAGAAAACAGGTGCCTCAATCCACCCAGATGTGTATTCAAGTTGCCACCTTAAATAAACCATTAATTAACAATCTCACATCTGTCATGGAAATTCACTCACCCAATCCACGTCTACTAGCATAGCATGGCATAATAAGCAAACGTAGAAGTAACTCCCAAAGGTTTGATAATAAAACAGGTAATAGGTACTACCTCATCTACTTCCCATCCCACAATTTGATTAGATCCTAATCATGCAATGTTTGAGGATAGATCTAATGCATAAAAACTGGGTAGTAGAAAGGTATGATCAAGTGTTACTTGCCTTGCTGATGATCCGTGAAACCTAGAGACTCGAAGTAACAGGCGGCGCACTCCGGGTATTCTATCGCAGACAAACAAAAAAGCATACAATAAGTACTCATCTAATGCACAGATAAAACTCGAATAACAGATCCAACCAGAATGTTCAACTTAAGAACTCCGGTTTGCAAAAGAATCAAATGAAACAAAGCAACGAAAGTCAAACGGCGAAAGAAAACAGCTTCGTTTTACTAATCTAGATCTAAGTCAAATTTTACAGAAGCAAAAACTTGTTTAAGTAGATTATTCGGAAAGAGGGTTTCGAGACGAAACTCCAGGCGCTTGAATCGCCTGATTCCGATAAACGAGTGAAAAGTTATACTAAAACGAAAATCGGATCAGAAATCGCGATCAGAAAATAACCGCGAAAAATCCGACGAAAAAGAAAAACGACGAACGAATTAATCGTTAATTATCCTAATCCGAAAATAATTAAAATAATAAAATAATAATAAAATAATAAAAAAATCAAAAATAAAACCGACGAAAATAATTATTTTTAAAATGTATGTATGTATATATATATATATATATTTTCAGCACGGATTTCGAGGCGGCGGCGAACCTCGGGCGGCGTGCAACTCCGGCGGCGGTGGCAGCGGCGGCTGGCGGCTAGGGTTAGGGCGCGGGGTGGGCTCGGGTGGGCTGGGGCGCTCGGGGCGGCGCTATATAAAGGCGCCCTCGGCCGGAGTCCCGCTCGGGCACGGCCCGTAGGTCGGTGCGCGTTTTTTTTGTTTTTTTAAATAATTCCGCGCAGAAGAAAAATAAAAAGAAATACTAAACGAACTCCAAAAATCCCGAAATAAATTTTCCCCGGCTTCTAAAATCAAGTCGGACTAGATGAACATTTATTTAGGGCCTAAATGCAATTTTGAAAAACGCACATTTTTCCTAAATTCAAATAAAAAGCGAAAAACTCCAAAATAAATCTTATTTGGTTTTTTTATTAAATCTTCATTATTTCTTTATTTTGGGTAAGTCATTTTATTCCCTCTCAGAATTTTTGGTAGTAGAAATAATTGAAGATAAAATAAGTAAAATCAATGATCCCATTTTCAAAATTTGAGAAATACTCAAATAAGAAAATAACGAAATCCCCAACTCTCTCCGTGGGTCCTTGAGTTGCGTAGAATTTCTAGGATCGAGCCAATAATGCAACAAAATATGATATGCAATGATGACCTATGTATAACATTCCAAATTGAAAATTTGGGATGTTACAAACCTACCCCCCTTAAGATGAATCTCGCCCTCGAGATTCGGGTTGGCTAGCAAATAGGTGAGGGTGGTCCTTGAGCAGATCTTCCTCTCGTTCCCAGGTGGCTTCCTCCTCAGTGTGGTGGCTCCACTGAACTTTGCAAAACTTGATAACCTTGCTGTGGGTAACTCTGCTGGCATAATCCAAAATCTTAACAGGTTTCTCTTCATAGGTCAAATCTTCTTTCAACTGAATCGTTTCCAATGACACTGTATCTCTCAATGGTATATCAGCCATCTCTGCGTGACACTTCTTCAACTGTGAAACATGGAACACATCGTGAACTCCTGACAATCCCTCAGGTAATTCCAACTTGTATGCTACTTCTCCCATGCGTTCCAAAACCTTGTATGGCCCCACAAAACGTGGCGCTAACTTTCCTTTAACTCCAAAATGCTTAACTCCTCGAAGTGGGGATACTCGAAGATAAACTCTGTCTCCGACTTCGTATTCTATCTCCTTGCGTTTCGAATTTTCATAGCTCTTCTGCCTTGACTGAGCTACCTTGAGCCTGTCGCGAATCAACTTTACTTTCTGTTCAGACTCCTTAATCAAATCTGGTCCAAACAACTGGCGGTCTCCAACCTCATCCCACAACAACGGGGTTCTGCACCTCCTTCCGTACAAGGCTTCGAAAGGGGCCATCTTCAAGCTAGATTGGTAACTATTGTTGTAAGAAAACTCCGCGTATGGCAAGTTGTCATCCCAACTTGATCCATAATCCAAAAAACAAGCTCTAAGCATATCTTCCAAAATCTGATTGATTCTCTCGGTCTGTCCATCTGTGTGTGGGTGGAAAGCTGTGCTAAACTCAAGTCAGGTTCCCAATGTTTCGTGCAACTGCTTCCAGAACTTCGAGGTGAATTGGGTTCCTCTATTTGATACGATACTCCTCGGAACTCCAAGCAAACATACAATCCTCGTCATGTATATCTTAGCCAATTTGGCACTGCTGTAGGTAGTCTTTACAGGGATGAAATGAGCTACCTTCGTCAAATGATCAACTACAACCCAAATCGAGTCATAGCCTGAACGAGTCCTGGGCAATCCCATGATGAAATCCATGCCTAGTTTGTCCCACTTCCATTCGGGTATAGGCAATGGCTGCAACAATCCAGCTGGCTTCTGATGTTCTGCCTTCACCCTCTGACATACATCACAAACTGCTACATACTCTGCGATATCCTTCTTCATTCCAGTCCACCAGAAAGTTTCCTTCAGATCCAAGTACATCTTTGTATTTCCGGGGTGGATCGAATATGGTGAATCATGTGCCTCTTGCAGAATCAACTTCCTGATCTCCGGGTCATTGGGCACATAAACACAGTCCTCAAACCGTAGGGTATCATACTCATCCTCACGAAATCCCTTAGCCTTCCCCTTGCTCATCTGTTCCTTAATAGTGGCAACTTCCGTATCTGCCTTTTGAGCTTCTCTGATTTTATCCATCAACGTAGACTGAATCTCCAATGCTGCTACATAGCCTCTCGGAACTATTTCCAAACATAGCTCTCGAAGGTCCTCGGCTAACTCCTTGGGTATTTCTCCCGTCATTAGAGTATTGACATGGCACTTGCGGCTCAACTCGTCTGCTACAACATTAGCCTTCTCAGGGTGATAATGCAATCTCATATCATAATCCTTAATAAGTTCCAACCATCTCCTCTGCCTGAGATTTAACTCCTTCTGCGTGAAGATGTACTTCAAACTCTTGTGATCCATGTACACCTCACAATGATCTCCAATGAGAAAATGTCTCCACGTTTTCAGTGCATGCACTACGGCTGCTAACTCCAAATCATGAGTAGCATAGTTCAACTCATGGGGCTTAAGCTGTCGTGAAGCATACGAAACAACTCTTCCCTCCTGCATAAGCACTGCTCCAAGTCCTCGTCGTGAAGCGTCGCAATACACTTCATAATCCTTAGTCTGATCTGGCAGAATCAACACTGGTGAGGTAACCAAACGTTTCTTCAACTCTTGGAAACTAGCCTCACACTCCTCAGTCCAAATGAACTTAGTATCCTTCTTCAACAACTCTGCCATAGGCTTGGCAATCTTTGAGAAATTTTCAATGAATCTTCGGTAGTATCCTGCGAGTCCAAGGAAACTCCTGATCTCTCCAACTGTGGTTGGTGCTTCCCAGTTAGTCACAGTGACTACTTTAGTGGGGTCTACTGCGATACCTTCTCCAGATATAACATGTCCGAGAAATCCAACTTCCTTCAACCAAAACTCACACTTGATGAACTTGGCGTATAGCTGATGTTCCCTGAGCTTCTCGAGTACTAATCGTAAGTGCTCCTTGTGTTCCTCTTCATTCTTCGAGTAAACCAAGATATCATCAATGAACACTATGACGAACTTATCCAAAAACTCCATAAACACCTTGTTCATCATGTTCATAAAATAGGCTGCGGCGTTAGTCAGACCAAATGACATAACGGTATACTCATACAGCCCGTACCTGGTGGTAAAAGCCGTCTTCGGTATATATGGCTCTCGAATCTTCAACTAATGGTACCCTGATCGCAACTCGATCTTGGAAAACACCTTAGCTCCTTGCAACCGATCAAACAGATCATTGATCATTGGTAGTGGGTACTTGTTCTTGATTGTTACTTCATTCAATCTGCGATAATCAACAACCATTCTTAACGATCCATCCTTCTTCTCCACTAGAAGTACTGGCGATCCCCAAGGTGAAGAACTTGGGCGAATGAAACCTTTATCCAACAACTCCTTAATCTGCTTCTTGATTACCTCCAAATCTTGGGCTGGCATCCTGTACTGTCTCTTGGATATAGGCCCAGTGCCTGGCAGTAGCTCAATTAAGAACTCAATGTCTCTATCTGGTGGCATGCCTGGCAACTCTTCTGGAAATACATCGGGGAAATCCTTTACCACTGGTACTTCCTCCTGCACAACTCCTGATAAGGAATTTACGTGTGCTCTTCTCGGCTCATGCCGTGATACATACTTAATTCTTCTTCCTTCAGGGGTGGTAAGAAAAATCGACTTACTAACGCAATCAATATTCCCCCCATACTTTGATAACCAATCCATGCCTAATATCACATCCAAACCTTGCGATTCCAAAACTATTAGGTCCGAGGGAAATACATGGTGTCCAATCCTTAGTGGCAGTCGATCACACCATTTACTAGTCGTATACTCTGCTCCGGGTGAGGTTACTAGCATGGGTGACCTAAGTGCTTGGGTTGGCAATTTATATTTATCCACAAATCCCCTTGATATGTATGAATGCGATGCACCAGTATCGAAAAGAACAACTGCAGTAAATGCCTTAACCAAAAACTTACCTATTACTACATCTGGCTGAGCTTCAACCTCCTCCACGGTAACGTGGTTCACTTGCCCCCTGTTGAAAGGGTTCGGCTTCTTTCCTGAGCTTCCATTTCCATTTCCATTTTGGGCTTCTGGGCAATCATTTGCATAATGCCCCGTCTTGCGGCACTTATAACAGGTGATATGGCTCAGGTCTGCTTTGGATGGTGTTGACGGGTTGGTGCGGCTTTGTCCATTGCTTCCTCCATTCCCGTTTCCATTCTTTGTGCCATTGTGATTGTGTGAGCTGCCTCCTCCATGAGTATGCTGAAAATGTCCTCCTGACTTTGGGGTAAAGCGTGGCTTCTGCTGAGCTCCAAAATTATACTTCCCCTGTGCATACTTCCTCTTACGATTATCAATCTGCTACTGCTTTCCTTCAATCATAAGAGCACGATCTACTAACTCCTGGTAGTTATTGAAAGTGGCTACCATCAACTGCATGCTCAGCTCATCATTCAGTCCTTCTAGAAACTTCTCCTGCTTAGCTGCATCCGTAGCAATGTCATCTGGGGCATAACGTGCTAGCTTACTAAAATCATCCACATACTGGCCAACTGTCCGTCCTCCTTGGCGTAAGTTGCGAAACTCACGCTTCTTCATGGCCATAGCTCCTACTGAAACATGGGCAGTACGAAATGCTTGCTGAAACTGATTCCATGTGACAGTGTCTACAGGGTAAGTGGCTGTAAAATTCTCCCACCATGCTGCTGCGGGTCCGTCAAGCTGATGTGCGGCAAACTTCACCTTTTCTCCATCTGTGCATCCTGCAGTGGTCAACTCCCTCCCTATCTTATGGAGCCAATCATCTGCTACTATCAGCTCGGTGCTACTGGAAAACACCGGCGGATTCAACCTTAAGAAACATGCCAGATGGTCAACAGGTGGTGGTGGTGGGTTGTTGTTGTTGTTGCCTTGGTTCTGTACCAATGTTTGAATCAAGGTATTCTGCTGCTGAATCAACTGAGTGATCTCGGGCGGAAAAACAAACTCGGGGTCGCGTCTCGGAGGCATCTGAGGGTTTAAAGGGAAGAGTTAAGAATAGAATGAGGTCTAGTGAGATAACACTACCCATATGCACATGAGACAAACACACAATATCATTCCAATCAATTCAAACAAGGGCATACAACGGTCTAACTATCGTTACAAAAGTCATTGGACTAAAACTAGTTAAATGGTGGAAAATTCTACTACTGTTATGGTGGTCAACTAGAAAAACTGCTCCGATGCAGATTCCATGATATCTGCTCCAGCTTCATCAACATAGTTATCATCGCTGTCGTCGGGATCCGAGTCGGTGTCGTCGATGATGATATAATTATCTGGACAAGTAGGTTCATCTTCTTCTCCTCTGGGTGCTGAACCTCCCATGAATACTCCAATCTTCTCCTTAAGGTCACCGTTCTGTCTTACTAGAGCGACGATTTCTTCCATATAGTCTTTACGCGTAGCCTTGAGTTCTGCTTCTAGCTCCTTAATCCTGGTCATAGCCTTCTGTAGCTCCTCCATATCTGCACACATCTGGTTCTCCTGGCGTCGGATGTGTTGGTTTAACTCCTGAATATAAGCTGCGATTGATCTGTCCCTCCTAGTGGTGATCATCTCCCAATGCTCATCTCGGCACCCACAAATCTGATAGATAGTATTCTTGAGATCGTTGTAGTAAACTTCTCCAATTCATCCCATGGCGATGTGAGCTGCCATGCTCTTTCCTAGGCTCCATGTTGGTACATCAAAGGTAAACTCTATTGGCTCCGTGACTGGTGCAAATGTCCTTCCTGGAATGTAGACTTGAATCCTCCAGCGCTCCTCTTCGGGTAAAGTGGCATCGAAAGTCCCAGTGAAGCTTCGTACTCATATGTTCAAGTATCTAGCGGCTTCCTTCAAGTGACATCCAAAAGGTGAATTCTCATCGGGTTGCGCGAAATTGATCCTTGCATCCGCCATCCTAAAGAATAGAAAAGATGAGGAGTCAGAAATGAGAAGAAAGAGTAGTGATCTAGGGCTTAAGCTTAGTGGCCGTGTCCTACAGTCAGCGTGTGCTCTGATACCACCTTGTAGCGACCAGACCTCAAACAGTCTGATCTCTGTGCTCAGTGTCATCCCTGGATCAGTAATGCTGACACCACATAGTACTTGGAGGATTTATAACAGAGTAGCAATCACACACTTATTACATCGAACGTCTCAAAAGAGAACTTATTGAAATAAATATGGCTTAAGGCCATCTAAAACGATAACAGCGGAAGGCTTGGAAGATAAGCGAGTCCATCAACTCCAACGGCATCACTGAGTATAGAACCACGACCTAACAGCACCTTACTCGTCATCTGAAAAGTCTGCAGCATGAAACATTGCAGCCCGAAAATGGGCCAGCACATGGAATATGCTGGCAAAGTAACACACAGAGAATAACAATGGAGATAGGCTATACTACATGCATATTTGGCTGGTGGTAAAGCTCTATGGTTACAGTTTTTGCATAAAGCCAATTTTTCCCTACTGCAAAGGAATAAATTCATTTAACTATCATGGTGGTTGTTAAACATTGAGAATGGTTAACAGCATTCTCAATCCCGATTACAAAGTACTCATTAAAACCCAACAATATTAATTAAAGTAACATGATGAGATTCACATGATATCCAGGTACTAGATACTCAAGATGTCCATAACCGGGGACACGGCTAACCATGATTAGTTTATACATTCTGCAGAGGTTTGCGCACTTTTCCCCACATGACTCGATCGCCTCCGCTTGATTTCTCGCACTACATGATGTTTGAGAAACGGATGACCGAGACATAGTCTTTCAGAAGCACTTGCACCTTACAAGAGGGGTAGACCGTACCAACCTACATCCCCTACATCTGCTAGTCCACCCCGCAAGAGTTCACACAACTTAGTCAACTATGCTAGAGCCCATAATAGCATGTGGCTGCACACGGAAGTTTCTAGTTTGAATAATCTCATGATCCCTTTGAGCCTGGGTGGCGGTCCAAAGAAATACAGGCAAGTCCTGCTAGAAAACAGGTGCCTCAATCCACCCAGATGTGTATTCAAGTTGCCACCTTAAATAAACCATTAATTAACAATCTCACATCTGTCATGGAAATTCACTCACCCAATCCACGTCTACTAGCATAGCATGGCATAATAAGCAAACGTAGAAGTAACTCCCAAAGAATAAAACAGGTAATAGGTACTACCTCATCTACTTCCCATCCCACAATTTGATTAGATCCTAATCATGCAATGTTTGAGGATAGATCTAATGCATAAAAACTGGGTAGTAGAAAGGTATGATCAAGTGTTACTTGCCTTGCTGATGATCCGCGAAACCTAGAGACTCGAAGTAACAGGCGGCGCACTCCGGGTATTCTATCGCAGACAAACAAACAAGCATACAATAAGTACTCATCTAATGCACAGGTAAAACTCAAATAAAAGATCCAACCAGAATGTTCAACTTAAGAACTCCGGTTTGCAAAAGAATCAAATCAAACAAAGCAACGAAAGTCAAACGGCGAAAGAAAACAGTTTTGATTTACTAATCTAGATCTAAGTCAAATTTTACAAAAGCAAAAACTTGTTTAAGTAGATTATTCGGAAAGAGGGTTTCGAGACGAAACTCCAGGCGCTTGAATCGCCTAATTCCGATAAACGAGCGAAAAGTTATACTAAAACGAAAATCGGATCAGAAATCACGATCAAAAAATAACCGCGGAAAATCCGACGAAAAAGAAAAACGATGAATGAATTAATCGTTAATTATCCTAATCCGAAAATAATTAAAGTAATAAAATAAAAAAAATAAAAAAATCGAAAATAAAATAGACGAAATTTTTTTAAAAAAAAATATTTTCGGCACGGATTTCGAGGCGGCGGCGTGCAACTCCGGCGGCGGCGGCTGGCGGCTAGGGTTAGGGCGCGGGGTGGGCTCGGGTGGGCTGGGGCGCTCGGGGCGGCGCTATATAAAGGCGCCCCCGGGCGGAGTCCCGCTCGGGCACGGCCCGTAGGTCGGTGCACGTTTTTTTGTTTTTTTTTAATAATTCCGCACAGAAGAAAAATAAAAAGAAATACTAAACGGACTCCAAAAATCCCGAAATAAATTTTCCCCGGCTTCTAAAATCAAGCCGGACTAGATGGACATTTATTTGGGGCCTAAATGCAATTTTGAAAAATGCGCATTTTTCCTAAATTCAAATAAAAAGCGAAAAACTCCAAAGTATATCTTATTTGATTTTTTTATTAAATCTTCATTATTTCTTTATTTTGGGAAAGTCATTTTATTCCCTCTCTAAATTTTTGGTAGTAGAAATAATTGAAGATAAAATAAATAAAATCAATGATCCTATTTTCAAAATTTGAGAAATACTCAAATAAGAAAATAACGAAATCCCCAACTCTCTCCGTGGGTCCTTGAGTTGCGTAGAATTTCTAGGATCGAGCCAATAATGCAACAAAATATGATATGCAATGATGATCTATGTATAACATTCCAAATTGAAAATTTGGGATGTTACAGCCCATGTGGCCCATTAACTCTCCTGGGGGGTTCTGGTAACCCTCCGGCACTCCGATTTTCTCCGAAAACGTCCGGAACACTTCCGGTGTCCGAATATAGTCGTCCAATATATCAATCTTTATGTCTCAACCATTTCGAGATTCCTCGTCATGTCCGTGATCACATCTGGGACTCCGAACAAACTTCGGTACATCAAAACTTATAAACTCATAATAAAACTGCCATCATAACGTTAAGCGTGCGCACCCTACGGGTTCGAGAACTATGTAGACATGACCTAGAACTATTCTCGGCCAATAACCAATAGCGGAACCTGGATGCCCATATTGGTTCCTACATATTCTACGAAGATCTTTATCGGTCAAACCGCATAACAACATACGTTGTTCCCTTTGTCATCGGTATGTTACTTGCCCGAGATTCGATCGTCGGTATCCAATACCTAGTTCAATCTCGTTACCGGCAAGTCTCTTTACTCATTACATAATGCATCATCCCGTAACCAACTTCATTGGTCACATTGCTTGCAAGGCTTATAGTGATGTGCATTACCGAGAGGGCCCAGAGATACCTCTCCGACAATCGGAGTGACAAAACCTAATCTCGAAATATGCCAACTCAACATGTACCTTCGGAGACACCTGTAGTACTCCTTTATAATCACCCAGTTATGTTGTGACGTTTGGTAGCACCCAAAGTGTTCCTCCGGTAAATGGGAGTTGCATAATCTCATAGTTTCAGGAACATGTATAAGTCATGAAGAAAGCAATAGCAATATACTAAACGATCAAGTGCTAGGCTAACAGAATGGGTCATGTCAATCACATCATTCTCCTAATGATGTGATCCCATTAATCAAATGACAACACATGTCTATGGTTAGGAAACATAACCATCTTTGATTAATGAGCTAGTCAAGTAGAGGCATACTAGTGACGTTATGTTTGTCTATGTATTCACACATGTATCATGTTTCCGGTTAATACAATTCTAGCATGAATAATAAACATTTATCATGATATGAGGAAATAAATAATAACTTTATTATTGCCTCTAGGGAATATTTCCTTCAATAGCAGCATCCACTTTGATCACCTCACCCAACCAGTTGCCGAGGGCCTTCCTGAACGCCTTAGTTCTCTTTCCCGGTGGCAAATCACGAACCTGGACCTAAACCTCAATCTTGTCGAAAATCATCTTAGAGGGCTGGTTATTACCTTCATACTCCTTTAGGATCAAAACATTGAAATCATACTGCCACGGGCCATTATTCATGGCGTGCTTCCAGTCTCCTTCACTACCAAAGTGCACCTCGAAGATGTTTCCACCAAGATCTCTGAACCTGGCCTGCCTATGCAGACCCCACGCATGTTGCATCGATCGTTCCAACACTGTCTTGTTCAAGGGCCTAGTCGTGCAAGTTTTTCCTACGGCTATCCAACGCCAGAATTTTGGCCTCACATCTTCTGGATCTTCGAAAAATATGTCCTCCGCCTGCTTGTCCAAAAGCACCATACTACCCAATCTAGCAGACAGGCTTGCAGCACGGTCCGGCGTCTTGCTCTCAGTCGGAGACTTGGAAGATTCCCGGCTACTTGATCCATCCAGCTTTCATGCCACAGGCATCGCCGTCGTCGCCGCCGCCGCCGAGATTGGTGTGTTCTTTGGAGTCGCTGCAACCTTCTCTCCCGTCCTCTCCGCCATCAGCACCGCTCCTAACAAAGACAACCACACTGATCCGTGATTAGGGTTGCACCGTCGCCGTAGCCACCACCGGAGCCAAGCCACCCCTGTGCGGCAAAACCCTAACCCTAGCGCCAGAAGCCAATTGGCTCGGGATCGCCATAGCTTTTTCCTACGTGGTGGACTTGCACTAGCCGTGTTTTTTGGGTCGATGTGAAGTGTTTTTTTTTGCAAGGCCCCACTCCAACACGATTGAAACGAATCGATCGCATGTTAAAAAAAGAAACGAATTGATCGCTGGCGCGGAAGTTCGAAAAAAGAATAGAAAAATGAATCGATCGCTCACGCGGAAGTTTCAAAATCAAAAAAGAAAAAAATGGATCGCTCGCGCGGAGAATGGCGCACAGTCGCAAAACAGACGCCCTCTCTGTGACCTGTGCAAAGGCGACCTGCCCCCACAACGCCGCCGCCTGCGACGAAGACAGCGGAGCAAAGCACCTTCTCACCGCCACCTTCCACTACTAATACCACCCCATATGCAAACAAGAGCAACACATCAAAGCAAGTTTAAATGAGGCCGGTAACAACATATGACAAAACTGGAAAGACCCCATATGTAAATTTAGAAGTTGGTCCAGATCTGAACAAATGTTAAGTTGAAGTTGTTAAACAACAAGTTAAGATGCACCAAGATGATCTACACGAAATTCTAGTCAAGTTACATATAAAGTTCAATTAGTTCGGAGCTACGACCTGGAAGATATGAGCAACACAAGTTAAACATGGCATTGATGCAAAATGCACTCAAACATCAAGCAAACACATTCAAAACAAGGATGCAACAAGGCAAGATGAAACTACATGCAATTCCAAGCAAGTTTCATATAGAGCATGCTCAAAACGGAGCAACGGTGCAACACATACACATGAAACAAGTTATAACAGCAATATGTCCAAAACAGCAACTAGGCATCTAGCAAGCATCAAAACAATATGCTAAAGCACCTCAACATGAAAAAAATGGCATGGACGTGATGTACAGGTAAAGCATTACAAAACATGAACACTGAGCTATCCCCAAAACGGACTATAACATACTCAAAAGGACATGGCAAGATTGCAAATAATAACCGTTCACAGACTGCAGAAAATCACCGAGCATGGCAGAAATAACATCAGGTTGCAATATTTAGAGCTATCAAACAACATGCTACAGGAAGCTATCATGTCAAAATAGTGCATGTCATGCTAATACTAAAGACAAAGAACAATCTCCCTTACTGAACTAATTCCAAAGATCAAAAGAAAAGATGGTAGCATCCATGCAAACATGGCAAATGATATGACAGATTTAGAATAATAGTACATGGCAGGAGCAATGATAAGTAGGCATGTTGGTGATCTTGTACAACTCACCACAGATCAATACATAGCATGTGAAGTCAACTAACAGTAATATGACACAATTATGAAGCTATACATGGCAAGAGCAAGTTCATAGGATGCATGGATCACTAGCAAAACACATGGCAAAACTGAACTTAATGTTAACAAGCTGACAGCAACATTATTTATCAATTTGAGAGCCAGATTACAACAAGCTACAGCAGGCTATAAATGCAACCAGGGGCATGGATGGGTAGGCCATGACATGTGTAACAAAACATCCTTAGTGAACATCTCCAGATTATGCATAAAATGACTTGTAGCAGCAGGTTTACATAGCATCATGATATAACAGACTCGGTCTAGCAAAACAGTAACAGCAAGTACCCTACTTCACGAGCTTGATGCACTCACCACAAGGCACACAAAAATACATGGATTGCACCACTGTAAAGATAGCATGAATATGCTCCCAAAACATGTACTCCCTTTCTCTCAGTTTACAGGGCGTGCGCGTACCTCTAGGATGTTAATTTGACCAACCTAATACAAGTCATGTATTACAAAAGAAAAATCAATATAAACTTCACATGTTCTATTTTCAAAAGGTATGATTTTTGTTTTATATAGTTTATATTAGGGTGATAAAATTGGCAACCTAGGTATACCCAAAGGACTTATAAACTGAAACGGAGGGAGTAGACATCATGCTCATAGGGTGTACACACAAAATGCAATGAAAAAGACAAAACAACAAGTTATAACAGTCTCAGCAGGTTAACATCATATAGCACTCTTGCAACGATGATTAGGGCATCAAGATGAACTCAAACAAGCATGGCACAGTGGAATAAAATGAAGAGCATCTCTCAATGAACATTTTGATATACTATATGCATGAAACGGAGCAGCACACATGAAGTTATGGCATGATGAACAGAGCACCAGAATGCAAAAATTACGGGGACAGCAAAAAAATCACCTCGCGAAATGGATCTAGGGTTCTGGGCACGTAACCCGAGGTTCACCAGAGAAGCGGAGGAAGACAAGGGCGAGCTCCCTCCGGCCGAATCTCGCCGGATCCGGACCGGAGCGGACGCGGGGTGGTGCGGCAGGGCGGCCAGCGACGGGCGGAGGCGGCGGGAAGGCGAGGAGCTCCGGCGCCAGAGCGGCGGAGTCCGGCCAAGGCGGCAGGGGTCGGGCGCAGGCACGAGGTCGGAGGACGGTGGGGCGCGGTCGCATGCGAAGAGGGAGGCGCGGGGCAGCGGTGACCGGGCGCGGCCGGGGAGGCGGCGGCGCTGGAGCGGCAGGGTGGCGCCTCCGGCGAAGAGGCGGGGTCGAGGCGCGGTGGGGAAGGCGAGCTGCAGCGAACGGCGGTGGGGGAGGCCAGCGAGGCAGTGCTCTCGGGCGAGCACCGGGCGGCGGTGCGGGAGCAATGGCGCGCGGGCCAGCGGCAGCGGCGGACGGGCCCCGCGGGCCCGACTCGGGCCCCGTGGGCCGGCGGCGGCGGGAGAAGGCAGAGGGGCCACGTGGCGCGATGCCACTGGCTTCGGGCGGCGGCGGGTTGATGTGGCGGGCTGATATTGGACGAGGTGACGTGGCTGGGCGGCGGCGGACGTGTCCGGCGGCGGGCGGACATGTCCGGCAGGCGAGATGGTGGTTTGATCTAGGGTTTGCCCGAAATTTCGGGGGAGGGGGCTGATTGAAGGAAATATGCCCTAGAGGCAATAATAAAGTTATTATTTATTTCCTCATATCATGATAAATGTTTATTATTCATGCTAGAATTGTATTAACCGGAAACATGATACATGTGTGAATACATAGACAAACATAACGTCACTAGTATGCCTCTACTTGACTAGCTCATTAATCAAAGATGGTTATGTTTCCTAACCATAGACATGTGTTGTCATTTGATTAATGGGATCACATTATTAGGAGAATGATGTGATTGACATGACCCATTCCGTTAACCTGGCACTTGATCGATTAGTATATTGCTATTGCTTTCTTCATGACTTATACATGTTCCTGAAACTATGAGATTATGCAACTCCCGTTTACCGGAGGAACACTTTGGGTGCTACCAAACGTCACAACGTAACTGGGTGATTACAAAGGAGTACTACAGGTGTCTCCGAAGGTACATGTTCAGTTGGCATATTTCGAGATTAGGTTTTGTCACTCCGATTGTCGAAGAGGTATCTCTGGGCCCTCTCGGTAATGCACATCACTATAAGCCTTGTAAGCAATGTGACCAATGAAGTTGGTTACGGGATGATGCATTACGTAACGAGTAAAGAGACTTGCCGGTAACGAGATTGAACTAGGTTTTGGATACCGACGATCGAATCTCGGGCAAGTAACATACCGATGACAAAGGGAACAACATATGTTGTTATGCGGTTTGACTGATAAAGATCATCGTAGAATATGTAGGAACCAATATGGCATCCAGGTTCCGCTATTGGTTATTGACCGAGAATAGTTCTAGGTCATGTCTACATAGTTCTCGAACCCGTAGGGTCCGCACGCTTAACGTTACGATGACAATTTTTATGAGTTTATAAGTTTTGATGTACCGAAGTTTGTTCGGAGTCCCGGATGTGATCACGGACATGACGAGGAGTCTCGAAATGGTCGAGACATAAAGATTGATATATTGGACGACTATATTCGGACACCGGAACTGTTCCAGACGTTTTTGGAGAAAACCGGAGTGCCGGAGGGTTACCGGAACCCCCCGGGAGAGTTAATGGGCCACATGGGCCTTAGTGGGAAGAGAGAGGGGCGGCCAGGGTGGGCCGCGCGCCCCCTCTCCCTCTGGTCCGAATTGGACTAGGAGGGGGGGCGCCCCCCTCTTTCCTTCCCCCTCTCCCCCTTCCTTCCCCTCCTAGTAGGAGTAGGAAAGGAGGAGTCCTACTCCTACTAGGAGGAGGATTCCTCCTCCTGGCGCGCCCCCCTTGGGCCGGCCGGCCTCCCCCCTTGCTCCTTTATATACGGGGGCGGGGGGCACCCCATAGACACACAAGTTGATCTACGGATCGTTCCTTAGCCGTGTGCGGTGCCCCCCTCCACCATATTCCACCTCGGTCATATTGTCGCGGAGTTTAGGCAAAGCCCTGCGCCGGTAGAACATCATCATCGTCACCATGCCGTCGTGCTGACGGAACTCATCCCCGAAGCTTTGCTGGATTGGAGCCCGGGGATCGTCATCGAGCTGAACGTGTGCTGAACTCAGAGGTGCCGTACGTTCGGTGCTTGGATCGGTCGGATTGTGAAGACGTACGACTACATCAACCGCATTGTGCTAACGCTTCTGCTTACGGTCTACGAGGGTACATGGACAACACTCTCCCCTCTCGTTGCTATGCCATCACCATGATCTTGCGTGTTCGTAGGAAATATTTTGAAATTACTACGTTCCCCAACAGTGGCATCAGAGCCTAGGTTTTATGCGTTGATGTTATATGCACGAGTAGAACACAAGTGAGTTGTGGGCGATACAAGTCATACTGCTTACCAGCATGTCATACTTTGGTTTGGCGGTATTGTGAGATGAAGCGGCCCGGACCGACATTACGCGTACACTTACGCAAGACTGGTTTCACCGTTACAAGCACTCGTGCTTAAAGGTGGCTGGCGGGTGTCTGTCTCTCTCACTTTAGCTGAATCGAGTGTGGCTACGCCCGGTCCTTGCGAAGGGTAAAATAGCACTAACTTGACGAACTATCGTTGTGGTTTTGATGCGTAGGTAAGAACGGTTCTTGCTAAGCCCGTAGCAGCCACGTAAAATTTGCAACAATAAAGTAGAGGACGTCTAACTTGTTTTTGCAGGGCATGTTGTGATGTGATATGGTCAAGACGTGATGCTATATTTTATTGTATGAGATGATCATGTTTTGTAACCAAAGTTATCGGCAACTGGCAGGAGCCATATGGTTGTCGCTTTATTGTATGAAATGCAAACGCCCTGTAATTGCTTTACTTTATCACTAAGCGGTAGCGATAGTCGTAGAAGCAATAGATGGTGTAAACGACAACGATGCTACGATGGAGATCAAGGTGTCGCGCCGGTGACGATGGTGATCACGATGGTGCTTCAAAGATGGAGATCACAAGCACAAGATGATGATGGCCATATCATATCACTTATATTGATTGCATGTGATGTTTATCCTTTATGCATCTTATCTTGCTTTGATTGACGGTAGCATTTTAAGATGATCTCTCACTAATAATCAAGAAGTGTTCTCCCTGATTGTGCACCGTTGCAAAAGTTCTTCGTGCTGAGACACCACGTGATGATCGGGTGTGATAGGCTCTACATTCAAATACAACGGGTGCAAAACAGTTGCACACGCGGAATACTCAGGTCATACTTGACGAGCCTAGCATATACAGATATGGCCTCAGAACACGGAGACCGAAAGGTCGAACGTGAATCATATAGTAGATATGATCAACATAGTGATGTTCACCATTGAAACTACTCCATCTCACGTGATGATCGGACATGGTTTAGTTGATTTGGATCACGTGATCACTTAGATGACTAGAGAGATGTCTGTCTAAGTGGGAGTTCTTAAGTAATATGATTAATTGAACTTAAATTTATCATGAACTTAGTACCTGATAGTATTTTGCTTGTCTATGTTTGTTTGTAGATAGGTGGCTCGTGTTGTTGTTCCGTTGAATTTTAATGAGTTCCTTGAGAAAGCAAAGTTGAAAGATGATGGTAGCAATTACACGGACTGGGTCCGTAACCTGAGGATTATCCTCATTGCTGCACAGAAAAGTTACGTCCTGGAAGCACCGCTGGGTGCCAGGCCTGCTGCTGATGCAACTGACGACGTTAAGAACGTCTGGCAGAGCAAAGCTGATGACTACTCGATAGTTCAATGTGCCATGCTTTACGGCTTAGAACCGGGTCTTCAACAACGTTTTGAACGTCATGGAGCATATGAGATGTTCCAGGAGTTGAAGTTAATATTTCAAGCAAATGCCCGAATTGAGAGATATGAAGTCTCCAATAAGTTCTATAGCTGCAAGATGGAAGAGAATAGTTCTGTCAGTGAACACATACTCAAAATGTCTGGGTATAATAATCACTTGATCCAACTGGGAGTTAATCTTCCTGATGATAGTGTCATTGACAGAATTCTTCAATCACTGCCACCAAGCTACAAGAGCTTCGTGATGAACTATAATATGCAAGGGATGAACAAGACTATTCCCGAGCTCTTCGCAATGCCAAAAGCCGCGGAGGTAGAAATCAAGAAGGAACATCAAGTGTTGATGGTTAACAAGACCACCAGTTTCAAGAAAAAGGGCAAAGGGAAGAAGAAGGGGAACTTCAAAAAGAACAGCAAACAAGTTGCTGCTCAAGAGAAGAAACCCAAGTCTGGACCAAAGCCTGAAACTGAGTGCTTCTACTGCAAGCAGACTGGACAATGGAAGCAGAACTGCCCCAAGTATTTGGCGGATAAGAAGGATGGCAAAGTGAACAAAGGTATATGTGATATACATGTTATTGATGTGTACCTTACTAATGCTCACAGTAGTACCTGGGTATTTGATACTGGTTTTGTTGCTAATATTTGCAACTCGAAACAGGGACTACGTATTAAGCGAAGATTAGCTAAGGACGAGGTGACGATGCGCGTGGGAAATGGTTCCAAAGTCGATGTGATCGCGGTCGGCACGCTACCTCTACATCTACCATCGGGATTAGTTTTAGACCTAAATAATTGTTATTTGGTGCCAGCGTTGAGCATGAACATTATATCTGGATCTTGTTTGATGCGAGACAGTTATTCATTTAAATCAGAGAATAATGGTTGTTCTATTTATATGAGTAATATCTTTTATGGTCATGCACCCTTGAAGAGTGATTTATTTTTATTGAATCTCGATAGTAGTGATACACATATTCATAGTGTTACCAAAAGATGCAGAGTTGATAACGATAGTGCAACTTATTTGTGGCACTGCCGTTTAGGTCATATCAGTGTAAAGCGCATGAAGAAACTCCATACTGATGGGCTTTTGGAATAACTTGATTATGAATCACTTGGTACTTGTGAACCGTGCCTCATGGGCAAGCTGACTAAAACGCCGTTCTCCGGAACTATGGAGCGAACAACTGATTTGTTGGAAATCATACATACTGATGTTTGTGGTCCAATGAATGTTGAGGCTCGCGGCGGGTATCATTATTTCCTCACCTTCACAGATGATTTGAGCAGATATGGGTATATTTACTTAATGAAACACAAGTCTGAAACATTTGAAAAGTTCAAAGAATTTCAGAGTGAAGTGGAAAATCATCGTAACAAGAAAATAAAGTTTCTATGATCTGATCGTGGAGGAGAATATTTGAGTTACGAGTTTGGTCTACACTTGAAACAATGCGGAATAGTTTCGCAACTCACGCCACCTGGAACACCACAACGAAATGGTGTGTCCGAACGTCGTAATCGTACTTTACTAGATTGGGGTTATGCTTTAGAGACGGCCGCATTCACGTTAAATAGGGCACCATCAAAATCCGTTGAGACGACGCCTTATGAACTGTGGTTTGGCAAGAAACCAAAGTAATCGTTTCTTAAAGTTTGGGGCTGCGATGCTTATGTGAAGAAACTTCAACCAGATAAGCTCGAACCCAAATCGGAGAAATGTGTCTTCATAGGATACCCAAAAGAGACTATTGGGTACACCTTCTATCACAGATCTGAGGGCAAGATTTTCGTTGCTAAAATCGGATCCTTTCTAGAGAAGGAGTTTCTCTCGAAAGAAGTGAGTGGGAGGAAAGTAGAACTTGATGAGATAATTGTATCTGCTCCCTTATTGGAAAGTAGTTCATCACAAGAACCGGTTCCTTTGACAACTACACCAATTAGTGAGGAAGCTAATGATATTGATCATGAAACTTCAGATCAAGTTTCTACTGAACCTCGTAGGTCTACCAGAGTAAGATCCGCACCAGAGTGGTATGGTAATCCTATTCTGGAAGTCATGTTACTTGACCATGATGAACCTACGAACTATGAGGAAGCGATGATGAGCCCAGATTCCGCAAAATGGCTAGAGGCCATGAAATCTGAGATGGGATCCATGTATGAAAACAAAGTATGGACTTTGGTTGACTTGCCCGATGATCGACAAGCCATTGAGAATAAATGGATCTTTAAGAAGAAGACTGACGCTGATGGTAATGTAACTGTCTATAAAGCTCGACTTGTTGCGAAAGGTTTTCGACAAGTTCAAGGGGTTGACTACGATGAGACTTTCTCACCCGTAGCGATGCTTAAGTCTGTCCGAATCATGTTAGCTATTGCTGCATTTCATGATTATGAAATTTGGCAAATGGATGTTAAAACTGCATTCTTGAATGGATTTCTGGAAGAAGAGTTGTATATGATGCAGCCAGAAGGTTTTGTTGATCCAAAAGGTGCTAACAAAGTGTGCAAGCTCCAGCGATCCATTTATGGACTGGTGCAAGCATCTCGGAGTTGGAATAAACGCTTTGATAGTGTGATCAAGGCATATGGTTTTATACAGACTTTTGGAGAAGCCTGTATTTACAAGAAAGTGAGTGGGAGCTCTGTAGCATTTCTGATATTATATGTAGATGACATATTATTAATTGGAAATGATATAGAATTTCTGGATAGCATAAAGGGACACTTGAATAAAAGTTTTTCAATGAAAGACCTCGGGATCAAGATTTATAGAGATAGATCAAGACGCTTAATAGGACTTTCACAAAGCACATACCTTGATAAAATTTTGAAAAAGTTCATAATGGATCAGGCAAAGAAAGGGTTCTTGCCCGTGCTTCAAGGTGTGAAGTTGAGTCAAACTCAATGCCCGGCCACAGCAGAAGATAGAGAGAAAATGAAAGATGTTCCCTATGCTTTAGCCATAGGCTCTATCATGTATGCAATGTTGTGCCAGACCTGAGGTATGCTTAGCAATAAGCTTGGCAGGAAGGTACCAAAGTAATCCAGGAGTGGATCACTGGACAGCAGTCAAGAACATCCTGAAATACCTGAAAAGGACTAAGGATATGTTTCTCATATATGGAGGTGACAAAGAGCTAGTTGTAAATGGTTACGTTCATGCAAGCTTTGACACTGATCCGGACGATTCTAAATCGCAAACCGGGTACGTATTTTTATTAAACGGTGGAGTTGTAAGTTGGTGCAGTTCTAAACAAAGCGTCGTGGTGGGATCTACATGTGAAGAGGAGTACATAGCTGCTTCTGAAGCAGCAAATGAAGGAGTCTGGATGAAGGAGTTCATTTCCGATCTAGGTGTTATACCTAGTGCATCGGGACCAATGAAGATCTTCTGTGACAATACTGGTGCAATTGCCTTGGCAAAGGAATCCAGATTTCACAAGAGGACCAAGCACATCAAGAGATGCTTCAATTCCATTCGGGACCAAGTCCAAGTGGGAGACATAGAGATTTGCAAGATACATACGGATCTGAATGTTGCAGACCCATTGACTAAGCCTCTCTCATGAGCAAAACATGATCAGCACCAAGACTCCATGGGTGTTAGAATCATTACTATGTAATCTAGATTATTGACTCTAGTGCAAGTGGGAGACTGAAGGAAATATGCCCTAGAGGCAATAATAAAGTTATTATTTATTTCCTCATATCATGATAAATGTTTATTATTCATGCTAGAATTGCATTAACCGGAAACATGATACATGTGTGAATACATAGACAAACATAACGTCACTAGTATGCCTCTACTTGACTAGCTCATTAATCAAAGATGGTTATGTTTCCTAACCATAGACATGTGTTGTCATTTGATTAATGGGATCACATCATTAGGAGAATGGTGTGATTGACATGACCCATTCCGTTAGCCTAGCACTTGATCGTTTAGTATATTGCTATTGCTTTCTTCATGACTTATACATGTTCCTGAAACTATGAGATTATGCAACTCCCGTTTACCGGAGGAACACTTTGGGTGCTACCAAACGTCAAAATGTAACTGGGTGATTATAAAGGAGTACTACATGTGTCTCCGAAGGTACATGTTGAGTTGGCATATTTCGAGATTAGGTTTTGTCACTCCGATTGTCGGAGAGGTATCTCTGGGCCCTCTCGGTAATGCACATCACTATAAGCCTTGCAAGCAATGTGACCAATGAAGTTGGTTACGGGATGATGCATTACATAACGAGTAAAGAGACTTGTCGGTAACGAGATTGAACTAGGTATTGGATACCAACGATCGAATCTTGGGCAAGTAACATACCGATGACAAAGGGAACAACGTATGTTGTTATGCGGTTTGACCGATAAAGATCTTCGTAGAATATGTAGGAACCAATATGGGCATCCAGGTTCCGCTATTGGTTATTGACCGAGAATAGTTCTAGGTCATGTCTACATAGTTTTCGAACCCGTAGGGTCTGCACGCTTAACGTTACGATGACAGTTTTATTATGAGTTTATAAGTTTTGATGTACCGAAGTTTGTTCGGAGTCCCGGATGTGATCACGGACATGACGAGGAGTCTCGAAATGGTCGAGACATAAAGATTGATATATTGGACGACTATATTCGGACACCGGAAGTGTTCCGGACGTTTTTGGAGAAAACCGGAGTGCCGGAGGGTTACCGGAACCCCCCGGGAGAGTTAATGGGCCACATGGGCCTTAGTGGGAAGAGAGAGGGGCGGCCAGGGTGGGCCGCGCGCCCCCTCTCCCTCTGGTTGAATTGGACTTGGAGGGGGGCGGCACCCCCCTCTTTCCTTCCCCCTCTCCCCCTTCCTTCCCCTCCTAGTAGGAGTAGGAAAGGAGGAGTCCTACTCCTACTAGGAGGAGGATTCCTCCTCCTGGCGCGCCCCCCTTGGGCCGGCCGGCCTCCCCCCCTTGCTCCTTTATATATGGGGGCGGGAGGGCACCCCATAGACACACAAGTTGATCTACGGATCGTTCCTTAGCCGTGTGCGGTGCCCCTTCCACCATATTCCACCTCGGTCATATCGTCGCGGAGTTTAGGCGAAGCCCTGCGCCGGTAGAACATCATCATCGTCACCACGCCGTCGCGCTAACGGAACTCATCCCCGAAGCTTTGCTGGATCGGAGCCCGGGGATCGTCATCGAGCTGAACGTGTGCTGAACTCGGAGGTGCCGTACGTTCGGTGCTTGGATCGGTCAGATCGTGAAGACGTACGACTACATCAACCGCGTTGTGCTAACGCTTCCACTTACGGTCTACGAGGGTACATGGACAACACTCTCCCCTCTCGTTGCTATGCCATCACCATGATCTTGCGTGTGCGTAGGAAATTTTTTGAAATTACTACGTTCCCCAACACTGATTTATAGGTAGAGGGAGCTAGGAGACTCCAAATGAGGAGCGGTTTTCACCCACACGATCGTGATCGAACGGCGAAGAGCATGGATGGGAGGTAGATGGTCTAAGTGGGCTGTGTGAAGAGGTGTTGGGCTGCTAGACAAAAGGGGCTTTCGGTGTTACACGGTTAACCGTTGGGGCATCAAACGACCTCCAAATGGAACGAAATTTGACGGGCGGTCTACCAGTGATATACCAAGGACACTCGGCAAATCTCGGTCCATTCCGAGAACATTTTTCTCCCGCTCACGAAACAAGGTCTGAGAGGTGCGACGGGCACGTGCGAGTGTGGTTGGGCTCAGAACGGACAACGGAGAGAACCAGGGGGACCCGAACGGATGCAAGTTTTGAAAATCATGCAGATGAAATGCAGATGATGACATGGCAAAATGCAACACGCAAGCAAATGACATGGCAAGGACGACGAATAACTGGAAGACACCTGGCGCATCGGACTCGGGGCGTTACAACTCTCCTCCACTAACAAGAGATCTCGTCTCGAGATCTTAGGAACGTGACAAAAGAGAAAGAGGAAGAGGTGAAGTAAGAACGCAAGAGAGAAGATGAACAAAGTCGAGAGCACTCGGGTAGAAAAGAGGAATGGCGAATATGACAAGAATCAAAAAACACAACGAATAAGATAGACTCTGAAACCACTCCGGTTAGAACAAGATAGAAAAGGAATGGATAAAAGAATTTGGGCAGCATTCCGACTAAACATGGAGGAATGGAGACCTGAAGTTCACCCAATGGGATGACACTTGATGAGATGAACAACGCAATGCCTCCGGAAGAATTGAAATAATGGAATGAAAAGAACTTAGAAGGAAGGATTGAACGGAGTTGTTGAGAAAAGCAACAACGAAACAATAAGCTTGTTATGGACTTAAGGAAAACATCTCAAAATTGTGAGGTGACAACCGGCCACAAACGGAAAAGATTGAATAGCTAAGAAGAATGAAGAAATGCAAAACTCCACTTCAAGAGAAAACGGTGAATTATTTGCACTTCGAGACGCGAGAAGAAAAGATACTTGAACTCCTCCAACAAGAATCTTGATGAACTCTTGAAGAATGAATTAAATCATGAAGAACTACCATGAAGAACTCCGGTAACAAAAGGATGATGAGATAGAATGAAGGAATAAAGAATAAGATGAGCCTTGCGGTGATTTAGATGGAGGTTCCGACGAAATGGCTGAGGAAATTTGAACTCCGGAAAAGAAAAGATGAAAACACTTAGAACTAGAATTTATTCATCAAGAACAAAATCCGAAGGAAGGGATTACTCACTTTGAGGAAATAAGAATAAGATTTATTGTATGCTTATCCTTCATCAAATTAAATTGATGACAAGCAATGGATTTTGCATACTACTTATTCTTCTTGAAAAGGATTGAGAAGTGACATATCGCAAACTTGAGAAGGTCTTCATGAACCACCCGTAGGATTGAAAAGAACGAATGGATTAAAATGATAACCAAGGAAAAGGAATCTGAAGGAACCACCGTAAGAATTAGAAAATGACTGATGAAAGAGAATGAATCACCGGGAAGAATTAAAAGAACAAATATGATTGAGGGGATTTAGATACAAGAGAACGGGAAGAACTCGATCTGATTGAAGAGCACTTGAACGAAGCGCCAGGATAATTGGATAACAGTAGCTAAAATGTGAGGATGAAGAATTCTTCTGGAACGATAGCCTCCGGTGACAAGAAACGGGAAAACAACTTCTGACATACTTCGGATGGGTAAAAAAAGGAATATCTGACAAATGGAATAATTTGAGATGATAACATGAAGCTAGAACCGCGAATCTTCGAGAGAACGGACAAGATTTAGAGGAAAACTCTTCTTCTATCTTGAAATGACGACGAGGAACGCCACCAAAATTTACTAAGATACTCCGGGAGAATGAAAAAGAGGAAGGTTGAACCAAAGATGAAAAGAATTTGAAAGCGATCTTGGAGATGGCATCTGACTGATTAAATTCATTCTTATGCCAAACTCAAAAAGAATTAGGAATGGCTCCGGAATAATTAGAAGAGTTGGGTAAGATCCTGGGAAAAGACCTGTGGGTTAGGGCCCACTAAAAGAAAAACACCGTTGGAAAGGATTGTTGAAGAGATAGATGATGCACCGGAACGATTGAAATATTTGAATGAGGTGATAACCTCGAATTAACAGGAACACAGACGAATCTCCTGAGATGTCTTGAACACTTCAGAACGATAAAATGGCGAGAGGCGAATGAGCAAGGAAAACACTTGAGCCGAGGGAAAGAATATAATCACTACCGAAAATTGGAATTGAATCCACCGGAGAAGAAAAAGAGATGAAGAATGTCAAACAAAAGAGAATTCACCGGTTGAAACAATTGACGAAAGACTGAAGAGGCTCCACACGAATGAAATTTATGGTTGAAAGAGACTCGGACTCCAGGAAGAAGAGGGTGGGAGGGCGGGAAAACAAAGGCAACTTGGAAGGGGAAAAACCGATGAATAACTTGAAGAGAAAACACCGGTTGAAAGAAAGCAAAGGCTTCACACGAGTAGGATGGATACTCGATTACAGACTCCGGCTCCGAGAAGAAAAAGGGTGGGCGGGTGGGAAAAGAAGACAACTGAGGGCAGAGAAACAACTTCATTGAGAGCGAACTGAGGATTGAACTTGCAAAAACAAAGAGGGTCGAATCGTCTTGACGAGAAAATGCACCGGATGAAAAGAGCTGAGAACCAACGATCGGAAAACCAACTGCGTGATCCTAAAGAAAAATTTGAAGGGGAAGAGGAGTAAGTCAAAACACCTACGTCAAGATTCCTCACCAGAGCGACGAATGGGCTGAGGAGTAAAAAAGAATTTCTACTCTCCGATATAACTAGACTCCGAAAAACAGTTTTCTTCTAGACTCAACAACGGCCAACTACGAACAATCAAGGGGGCTCCTATGGCCGGTCAAGGCTCTGATACCAACTTGTCACGCCTAATATGCGACCCTATCCTAAAGGAACTCGAAGGTCCCACCAAGGATAGAAGCGCATATTGGAGACGCTTTTGCAAGGTGGATATCATTACATCGAACCATTACATAAAAGTTGGGGATACATACAAAAGGCATAGAATGCCACACGAATACAACATCACCATACATAAGAGCTACATCCGACTACGGATGAAACACAAACAGAAACTCAAACGACATCCACCCTGCTAGCCCAGGCTGCCGACCTGGAACCTATCCCCTGATCGAAGAAGAAGCAGGAGAAGAACTCCAAAACAAGTAAACATCGCTCTCGCTGTTGGGAAACATAGTAATTTCAAAAAAAATCCTACACACACGCAAGATCATGGTGATGCATAGCAACAAGAGGAGTGAGTGTTGTCCACGTACCCTCGTAGACCGAAAGTGGAAGCGTTAGAACAACATGGTTGATGTAGTCGTATGTCTTCACGGCCCGACCGATCAAGCACCGAAACTACGGCACCTCCGAGTTCTAGCACATGTTCAGCTCGATGACGTCCCTCGTACTCCAATCCAGCTGAGTGTCGAGGGAGAGTTCCGTCAGCACGACGGCATGGTGACGATCTTGATGTTGTACCGTCGCAGGGCTTCGCCTAAGCACCGCTACAATATTATCGAGGAGGACAATGGTGGAGGGGGCACCGCACACGGCTAAGAGATCCAAGGGATCAATAGTTGTTTCTAGAGGTGCCCCCCTGCCCCCGTATATAAAGGAGGGAGGGGGGAGGTGCGGCCGGCCCCTAGGGGTGCGCCTGGAGGAGTCCTACTCCCACCGGGAGTAGGACTCCCCCCTCTTGCCTTGTTGGAGAAGGAAGGGGGAAGGGGGAAAGAGGAAAGGGGGGCGCCCCCCCTTCCTTGTCCTATTCAGACTAGGGGAGAGGGGGCATGTGGCCTGCCCTGGTCGTCCCTCCTCTTCTCCCTTAGGGCCCATGTAGGCCCATTAACCCCCCGGGGGGGGGGGGTCCGGTAACCCCCCGGTACTCCGGTAAAATCCCGATTTCACCCGGAACGATTCCGATATCCAAATATAGGCTTCCAATATATCAATCTTTATGTCTCGACCATTTCGAGACTCCTCGTCATGTCCGTGATCACATCCGGGACTCCAAACAAACTTCGGTACATCAAAACTCATAAACTCATAATATAACTGTCTCGAAACCTTAAGCGTGCGGACCCTACGGGTTTGAGAACTATGTAGACATGACCTAGAACTGTTTCCGCTCAATAACCAATAGCGGAACCTGGATGCTCATATTGGCTCCTACATATTCTACGAAGATCTTTATCGGTCAAACCGCATAACAACATACGTTGTTCCCTTTGTCATCAGTATGTTACTTGCCCGAGATTCGATCGTCGGTATCCAATACCTAGTTCAATCTCGTTACCGACAAGTCTCTTTACTCGTTACGTAATGCATCATTCCGTAACCAACTCATTAGCTACATTGCTTGCAAGGCTTATAGTGATGTGCATTACCGAGAGGGCCCAGAGATACCTCTCCGACAATCGGAGTGATAAAACCTAATTTCGAAATACTCCAACTCAACATGTACCTTTGGAGACACCTGTAGAGCTCCTTTATAATCACCCAGTTACGTTGTGACGTTTGGTAGCACACAAAGTGTTCCTCCGGTAAACGGGAGTTGCATAATCTCATAGTTGTAGGAACTTTGTATAAGTCATGAAGAAAGCAATAGCAACATACTAAACGATCAAGTGCTAGGCTAACGAAATGGGTCAAGTCAATCACATCATTCTCCTAACGATGTGATCCCGTTAATCAAATGACAACACATGTCTATGGTTAGGAAACTTAACCATCTTTGATTAATGAGCTAGTCAAGTAGAGGCATACTAGTGACATTGAGTTTGTTTATGTATTCACACATGTATCATGTTTCCGGTTAATACAATTATAGCATGAATAATAAACATTTATCATGATATGAGGAAATAAATAATAACTTTATTGTTGCCTCTAGGGCATATTTCCTTCACTCGCGTCATGATCATCGCATAACCTGTACCTGCAACTGTTGTTGTAGTAATCTATGAGCCACGAGGACTCAGCAATCCCATTACCATGGGTATCAAGACTAGCAAAGCTTAATGGGTAAGGAAGGGGTAAAGTGAGGTTGCAGCAGCGACTAAGCATGATATGGTGGCTAGCATACGCAAATAAGAGCGAGAAGAGAAGCAACGGAACGGTCGTGCAGCTGGCAATGATCAAGAAGTGATCCTGAACTCCTACTTACGTCAAACATAACCCAAAACTGTGTTCACTTCCCGGACTCCGCCGAAAAGAGACCATCACGGCTACACACGCGATTGATGCATTTTAATTCGAATCTAGCGTCAAGTTATCTACAACCGGACATTAACAAATTCCCATCTGCCACATAACCGCGGGCACGGCTCTCGAAAGTTTAAACCCTGCAGGGGTGTCCCAACTTAGCCCATCACAAGCTCTCATGGTCAACGAAGGATATTCCTTCTCCCAGGAAGACCCGATCTGTCTCGGAATCCCGGTTTACAAGACATTTCGACAATAGTAAAACAAGACCAGCAAAGCCGCCCAATGTGCCGACAAATCCCGATAGGAGCTGCACATATCTCGTTTTCAGGGCACACCAGATGAGACATCCTACGAGTAAAACCAGACCTCAAGTTTCCCCGAGGTGGCCCCGCAGTCTACTCGGTTCGGAACAACACTCGAAGGAGCACTGGACCGGGGGGTTAAATAAAGATGACCCTCGGGCTCCGGAAACCCAAGGGAAAAAGGCTTAGGTAGGCAAATGGTAAAACCAAGGTTGGGCCTTGCTGGAAGAGTTTTATTCAAAGCGAACTGTCAAGGGGGTCCCATAAATCACCCAACCGCGTAAGGAACGCAAAATCAAGGAACATAGCACTGGTATGACAGAAACTAGGGCGGCAAGAGTGGAACAGAACACCAGGCATAAGGCCGAGCCTTCCACCCTTTACCAAGTATATAGATGCATTAATTAAATAAGAGATATTGTGATATCCCAACATAATCATGTCCACCATGGAGCAAACTTCGACTTCACCTGCAACTAACAACGCTATAAGAGGCGCTGAGCAAAAGCGGTAACATAGCCAAACAACGGTTTTCTAGGAAGGGTGAAAAGGTTAGAGGCTGACATAGCAATTTGGGAGGCTTGATCAACAAGAGATAGGTAGCGCAGCATAGCGATAGAACGAAGCAACTAGCATAGCAATGATAGTAGTGAGATCCAAGGTGACGGTCATCTTGCCTGAAATCCAGCTAGGAAGAAGAACGAGTCCATGAAGAAGACGAATGGACGAAGACGAACCAAGCATAGACGAACGAATCCTCATGATCGCAATGAAACAGGAACTATCGAGAAGAAGCACACCCGGAAAGAAGCAAACAACAAGGTAAACACAAAACACATAAACATGGCATGATGCTCAACCAAATATGATGCATGACAAAGGCTATATGATGCTGCTCATGGCAAGAGATGATACAAACAAGAGCAACACATCAAAGCAAGTTTAAATGAGGCCGGTAACAACATATGACAAAACCGGAAAGACCCCATATGTAAATTTAGAAGTTGGTCCAGATCTGAACAAATGTTAAGTTGAAGTTGTTAAACAACAAGTTAAGATGCACCAAGATGATCTACACGAAATTCTAGTCAAGTTACATATAAAGTTCAATTAGTTCGGAGCTACGACCTGGAAGATATGAGCAACACAAGTTAAACATGGCATTGATGCAAAATGCACTCAAACATCAAGCAAACACATTCAAAACAAGGATGCAACAAGGCAAGATGAAACTACATGCAATTCCAAGCAAGTTTCATATAGAGCATGCTCAAAACGGAGCAACGGTGCAACACATACACATGAAACAAGTTATAACAGCAATATGTCCAAAACAGCAACTAGGCATCTAGCAAGCATCAAAACAATATGCTAAAGCACCTCAACATGAAAAAAATGGCATGGACGTGATGTACAGGTAAAGCATTACAAAACATGAACACTGAGCTATCCCCAAAACGGACTATAACATACTCAAAAGGACATGGCAAGATTGCAAATAATAACCGTTCACAGACTGCAGAAAATCACCGAGCATGGCAGAAATAACATCAGGTTGCAATATTTAGAGCTATCAAACAACATGCTACAGGAAGCTATCATGTCAAAATAGTGCATGTCATGCTAATACTAAAGACAAAGAACAATCTCCCTTACTGAACTAATTCCAAAGATCAAAAGAAAAGATGGTAGCATCCATGCAAACGTGGCAAATGATATGACAGATTTAGAATAATAGTACATGGCAGGAACAACGATAAGTAGGCATGTTGGTGAGCTTGTACAACTCACCACAGAGCAATACATGGCATATGAAGTCAACTAACAGTAAGATGACATAATTATAAACCTATACATGGCAAGCAAAAGTTCATAGGGTGCATGCATCACTAGAAAAACACATGGCAAAACTGACCTTAATATTAACAGGTTGACAGCAACATTATTTAGCAATTTGAGATCCAGATTACAACAAGCTACAGCAGGATATAAATGCAACCAGGGGCGTGGATGGGTAGGCCATGACATGTATAACAAAACATCCTTAGTGAACATCTCCAGATTATGCATAGAATGACTTGTAGCAGCAGGTTTACATAGCATCATGATATAACAAACTCAGTCTAGCTAAACAGTAACAACAAGTACCCTACTTTACGAGCTTGATGCACTCACCACAAGGCACACAAAAATACATGGATTGCACCACTGTAAAGATGGCATGAATATGCTCCTAAAACATGTATACATCATGCTCATAGGGTGTACACACAAAATGTAATGAAAAAGACAAAACAACAAGTTATAACAGTCTCAGCAGGTTAACATCATATAGCACTCTTGCAACGATGATTAGAGCATCAAGATGAACTCAAACTAGCATGTCACAGTGGAACAAAATGAAGAGCATCTCTCAATGAACAATTTGATATACTATATGCATGAAACGGAGTAGCACACATAAAGTTATGGCATGATGAACAGAGCACCAGAATGCAAAAAATACGGGGACTTGGCAAAAAAAATCACCTCGCGAAATGGATCTAGGGTTCCGGGCACGCAGCCCGAGGTTCATCGGAGAAGCGGAGGAAGACGAGGGGGAGCTCCCTCCAGCCGGATCTCGCCGGATCCGGACTGGAGCGGACGCGGGGCGGCGCGGCAGGGCGGCCGGCGATGGGCGGAGGCGGCGCCGAGGCATGGAGGCGGCGGGAGGCGAGGAGCTCCGGCGCCAGAGAGGCGGAGTCCGGCCAAGGCGGTGGGGGTCGCGCGCAGGCGCGAGGTAGGAGGACGACGGGGCACGGTCGCGGGCGAGGAGGGAGGCGCGGGGCGGCGGCGACCGTGCGCGGCCGGGGAGGCGGCGGCGTTGGAGCGGCAGGGCGGCGCCTCCGGTGAAGAGGCGGGGTCGAGGCGTGGTGGGGGAGGCGAGCTGCAGCAAAAGGCAGCAGGGGAGGCCGGCGAGGCGGTGCTCTCCGGCGAGCACCGGGCGGTGGCGCGGGAGCAACGGCGCGCGGGCCAGCGGCGGCGGCGGACGGGCCCCGCGGGCCCGACTCGGGCCCCGCGGGCCGGCGGCGGTGGGAGGAGGCAGAGGGGCCATGTGGCGCAATGCCACTGGCTTCGGGCGGCGGCGGGCTGATGTGGCGGGTTGAGATTGGATGAGGCGACATGTTTGGGCGGCGGCGGACGTGTCCGGCGGCGGGCGGACAGGGGAGGGGGCTGATTTATAGGTAGAGGGAGCTAGGAGACTCCAAATGAGGAGCAGTTTTTGCCCACATGATCGTGATCAAATGGCGAAGAGAATGGAGGGGAGGTAGATGGGCTAGGTGGGTTGTGTGAAGAGGTGCTGGGCTGCAAGACAAAAGGGGCTTTCGGTGTTACACGGTTAACCGTTGGGGCGTCAAACAACCTCCAAATGGAACGATATTTGACGGGCGGTCTACCGGTGATATACCAAGGCCACTCGGCAAATCTCGGTCCATTCTGAGAACATTTTCTCCCGCTCACGAAACAAGGTCTGAGAGGTGCGACGGGCGCGTGTGAGTGTGGTTTGGCTCAGAACGGACAATGGAGAGAACCGGGGGAACCCGAACGGATGCAAGTTTTGAAAATCATGCAGATGAAATGCAGATGATGACATGGCAAAATGCAACACGCAAGCAAATGACATGGCAAGGACGACAAATAACTAGAAGACACCTGGCGCATCGGACTTGGGGCGTTACACTCCTTTTTGAAATCTTTAGTAGGAAATAGGAACTTCTCTTGGTACCATTTACCTGCCCAAGGCTCTGCTGGAGGCATCCCGATGGGAGTAGATTTAGATCTTTTTGATGTTATCTCTTGGTCTAAACTAGAATCTTCTGTTAGTTGTGTAATGAAGATGAAGAATGCTGACACTATGTTTAGAGTAATTACTGTGTATGGATCCCCTTATGATGAAGGAAAAGAGAGCTTCATCTCTGAACACCATTCTTTATTCCTAGAGGATCCTTTCCCCACCCTGATAGGGGGGATTTTAATTTGGTTAGATATGCCAAAGATAAGAGTAATGGCAACATTAACCAAAGATGGAGTTATAGCTTTAATGTCTGGATTGAAATCTGGAGCCTTCTTGAGATCAAGCTACCCAGCAGGAAATTCACCTGGGCTAACAACCAAGTGGACCTGATCATGTCCACTTTAGATAGGCTCTTTTGCAATACTGAGATGGATATGATCTTCCCCCTAGCATCCTGTAGGGCTTTGCCTAGATGTGGAAGTGACCATGTTCCTATTATTTGGGAGTCTGGTCTAAACCAAATCCCTAAAAGTAGCAGCTATAAAATGGAGAAGTGGTGGCTCTTGAGAGAGGACTTCTCCAACTTAGTTACTAAGATTTGGAATGAACCTACACATGCCTCCTCCCATATAGAGAGCTGGCAGGTTAAAATTAGGAAGCTCAGGAAAATCACCAAGGGGTGAAGTTCCAATGAGGAAGCACAAATTAGAAGATACAAGAAAATTCTCTTAGAGGAGTATGATAAGATAGACATAAAATCTAAAACCATAAACCTCTCTGAAGCTGAATTCTCTTGACTCAGATTCATCCAGTCTGAGCTTCAGAAAATATGGCTGCAAGAAGAGGTCAAAGAAAAACATAGGTTTAGGGATAGAGAGATTAGAGAAGGTGACGGGAACACTGCATATTTTAATGCAGTAGCCAACCAGAGAAGAAGGAAAACAGTTATCCACACTCTGGATGGCCTTGAGGGACCTGTCACTGACAATGCTGAAATGCTTAAGATTGCTAGTGATTTTTATAAAGATCTATTCAAAAAGGAAGATAGGAATGGTTTTAATATGAACCCAAACTTTTTCTCTGATGGGGAAAAAGTAATTCCTGAAGAAAATAATATTTTAGAAGCCTCATTTTCAGAAGAGGAGGTTAAAAAAGGTGTTTTTGACTCCTATTCTGATGGAGCTCCAGGGCCTAATGGGATCCCTTTCTTCTTCTACCAGCACTTCTGGGATCTGGTGAAAAAAGACCTGATGGATATGTTTTCAGATTTCCACCAAGGGGAGTTTGACATATATAGGCTTAATTTTGCTATGCTAACTCTGATTCCTAAAGAAGCAGATGCCTCTTCTATGAAGAAGTTTAGGCCAATCAGCCTCTTGAATTGTAGTTTTAAGATTTTCACCAAAGTACTCACCAATAGGTTCTCAAAGATCTTGCATAGGCTGGTAGCTAGCAACCAGTCTGCCTTCTTAAAAGGCAGATATATTTTGGAAAGTGTGGTGACAGCACATGAGGTGCTACACTCAATCCACTCTAGTAAGAGAGAAGGCTTGGTACTTAAACTAGACTATGAGAAAGCCTTTGGTAAAGTCAATTTAGAATTCCTAGAGAAACTTCTTAAACTTAGAGGTTTTGGTGGAAAATGGACCCATTGGATTGAACAAATTACCCATGGGGGCTCCATTGGTGTCAAAGTGAGCAATAGTGAAAGTGATTTTTTTTCTCACTAGGAAAGGGCTTAGACAAGGAGACCCCATTTCCCCACTACTGTTCAACCTGGTAGTAGATGCTCTCACTAGAATGCTGATGAAGGCTGCCAACCAAGGGTTGGTTGAAGGGCTTTGCCCTGAAGTCTACCCTAGGGGAATCATCTGCCTACAATATGCTGATGATACCATACTCTTCCTTGATAAGAATACTCAGCATGCAGCTAACCTCAAAATGGTCCTGAACTGCTTTGAGAAAGTTTCTGGAATGAGGATCAACTACAGTAAAAGTGAATTAATTCCCATCAACTTAAATGCTGAAGATACTAGCTGCTTCATTGAAATTTTAGGATGCACTGAAGGTGCTTTTCCCATAAAATACCTGGGGATCCCTCTCCACTATGATAAGCTTAGGAGAGAGGACATACAACCCCTCATAGATAAAATTATGAAAAGGATTGCTGGATGGAGAGTGAAACTGCTCTCCTATAAAGGCAGACTTGTGCTAATTCAAGCATGCCTTGCCAGCATCCCAATCTATCTACTCTCCTTTTTCAAATTCCCCAAATGGGCCATTGACATGATCAATTCCCAAATGGCCAACTGCCTGTGGAATGACTTTGAAGGACATAGGAAACTTCACCTTGCTAGTTGGAAAATGATCTGTATGAAAAAAGAATTTGGGGGTCTAGGAATTACCAACCTCCAAGAGGTGAACACCTGCCTACTAGGATCCTGGGTTAAAAGATTCTATGAGGAAGGAGAAAAACCTTGGAAATCAATCATAGAACAAAAAAATTTGTCTGGAAAACCTAACCTGTTTGCAGTCAACTCCACCCCAAACTCTTCAAGATTCTGGAAGGGATTTCAATCCATCATTCAAAATCTGAAGTTTGGATTTAGATGGAAAGTTGGAAATGGGGAGAGGGTCAGATACTGGGAAGATACCTGGTTCGGGACTTCACCACTAGATACCCAATTCTGGCCTGTCTACTTAGTCTATAATGAGCAAACTAAAACTATCAAAGAAGTCTGGGATGGGGAAACCCTAAAATTAACCTTCAGAAGGAACTTTGATAGCAAACTCATGGAGCTATGGTACCAGTTATTCGAGGTCACCAGGAGCATTGCCCTCTGTGAGGATATAGATTCACTGACATGGCAGCTTGAGAGTAAAGGAGTTTACTCTTCGAGCTCTCTGTACCATGTGATAAACTTTAGAGGGGTGCAGCCAGTTTTCATCCCTACAGTGTGGAAACTTTGTGTGTCACCCAAAATTCATGTCTTCTTATGGCTTTTCTCATATAACAAGCTTATGACCAGAGACAACCTGAGGAAAAGACATATCATTAAGCCCCTTGATTGTGTTTTCTACTCTGAGCATGAAACCATCGCTCACCTGTTCTTTGAGTGTATTGTAGCAAAAAATGTCTGGTCGTTTATAGTTGACCACTTCAGGGTCCAGATAGGCACATATTTTGAATCAGTAGCCAGATTCTGGATCTCTAACAAGAAGAACTTGGCTTTAAATATAGTTTCTTCAGTTGTCCTATGGTGTTTGTGGAAGTATAGGAACTCTATCATCTTAACAACACCATTTGGACGTCTATTTCGCAGGTTTGGAGGCTGATCCTCAGAACACTCAAATTCTGGGCGATCTTGGCTCCAGAAAGTGGCAGAGTGCGTCTAGAGGACTTCTTGATAGCGCTAGCTACGTCCTCCCAGCTGCCGTTGAGGATAACGAATGGCTGATGCTTAAGAGCTATGCGGGAGAAGGGTTAGTACACCAATGGGACAAGCTGAAGATCTCGGAGGACGACTGGAGCTTCCATTCCCCAAAGAAGCAAGGGGGCCTGAAGAACAAGAGTACGTTGTGTAGCCCCGTCTCGACCCTGGCCTGTTGATCACCCCAGGCAGCTACGTCACCACCTTTAAAGCTCAGAAGATCGGAAGGGATGGAAGCAAACGATGCTCCGAAGATATCAGCCTAATGAACACCACCTGCACCTACCCCAGGCCTGCGTGCCGAGCGATCCAGGAGAAGGATCTGTAATGTGTTTTCTGTTTAATCATAGCACTCTGGTTTTCTATCGCTCAACTGCTCCTCTTAGTGAGCTGATGTAAAACATGCTGGTGCGTTTCGGGGTTTCATTCCCAGTAATGGAACCGGGGAGGGGGAACCTCCCTGCTCATCTAAAAAAAATCTATAGGGATCACAACTAATGATTTGAATGATCATTTTCTCGTGAATGATGGTTTGGTTCAACCTGACTTTTTTATGGGACATCTGAATGTCATAATGTAGGCTAGCGAAAAAAGTCCCCTTGCTTATGAAACTGTGACGCCCGGGTAATTAAGCTACAGTAACCCCCGCTAATGATGCCACGTCACCTCGGTTACTGTGGTTAAACTCGCGTTAGTTCGGAACCTAGTTCGAATTTCAAATTCAAAATCGAGCAAACAATAAAAGTTTTCAAATACTAAAATTTAAATGTTCGGAGTGAACCAAATAATACATAGGTAATTATGGTGGAGAAACCAAACTTTGATAAAATGTTTAAAGGCCCTAAGACAATTAAAACAATAGTGAAAACAATTAAACAAATGCCTATTGAATTTATAAAATGCTAACACTATTTTATTATGGGTTAAGAATTAATCTCGTAGTAGTTTAATGGTAAATACAAATTAGGCACTAGTGGTAATTTTATAAAACTGAAAATAAAAGAAACTACAAAATAAATAAAAGAAAGAAAATACAAAAGAGAAACAAAAAAAAGGGAGGAGAAGCCCCCCCCCCTGCTGGCCCGCGGCCCAGCTGGCCATCGGGCCAACCAGGCCGGCCCAGGTCGGCCCCCCACTCCTCTCCCTTATCCACTCCTCCTCCCCACTCGTCCCACCGACACCCCCCACTCCACCCACTCGCCCCCCCCTCCTCTCTCCCGATCTGGATCGGGATCCAGAGGAGACCGTCGCCGCCAGGCCTCGTCGCCGCCGAACGCCGTCCCCGTCCTCCTCCTCGCCGGTCCTCCCCGACCGCCGTCAAGCCCACTGCCCCGTCCCCTACTCCCCCCCGTGAGCTCCCCCTTCGCCCCCCCCCCTCTCCCCCTAGGTCGCCTCGGTCGTCGCCCTCACCGCCCGCGGTCGACGCGCTCCGGCGCCACTGTCGCCCGCGCCCTGCCGTGCCGGACCGTCCCGCCCCCGCCTCTCCTTTCCCCGACCGGCTCCACCACCGGGCCCCGACGAGCTTCACCACGCCCGGGCACGCGCTCGCCGCGCCCGCAACCTCCCGTGACCGCACCCCGGCCTCCTCTCCCTCCGGCGACGCTGGCCCCGTGCTCCCCCGCCTCGGCCACGCGCCCCGGCCACCGGCCTCCCTCGCTGCGCCTCCGTCCCCCTGCTTCCCCGCCGGCGCTCGCCCCTGCGCCCCCGCATCCTCCGCACACGGCCGCGGCCATGGCCGATGGCGCCGGCCCCCAGCGCTCCTCCGCGCGGCCGCCTTTCCACAGGCCACGGCCGGCGCGCCCCGCTTCGGCCCTAGCCTCGCCGTGGCCACCGCCCCTTCCTCCGGCGCCTTGCCGGGTCCGCCCGCACCTGGGCGTGCGCCCGCTCGGGCCGCGTCCTGCGCCCGCGCCCGCTAGGCGGCGCCCGATAGGCCTCTGTGCCTATGGCACGTGGGGCCCGCCCTGGAACGTTTAAAAAAATAAATAATAAAATTTTAAAAATATATTAAATAATTAAATAAATAATAACTAAAATAATTAAAATATTAATTAATTAATTAATTAAGTAATTAATTAAGTTAATTAATCCTGATTAGATTAACCTAATCACTAGTTAATTTAACTAATATGTAATTAACCTAAACAGAGAATGACAGGTGGGTCCCACTGGACCCACACGTCAGGTTGACCAGGTCAATGGTCAACGTTGACTGCTGACATCACTCTGATGTCATGCTGACATCATCATTTACTATTCTGGATAATGTTGGGATAAATAATTAATTAAATTCCAGAAATTAATAAAATCTTTAGAAAATCATATCTTTTAATCCGTAACTCGGATTAAAATATTTTCAACATGAAAGTTGCTCAGAACGACGAGACGAATCCGGATACGCAGTCCGTTCGTCTGCCATACCCCCCTAACCTATCGAACTCGCAACTTTCCCCCTCCGGCTCCTCTGCCCGAAAACGCGAAACACCGGGAATACTTTCCCGGATGTTTCCCCCCTTAACCGGTACCACCTCATACCACGTTAGGGCACGCCTAGCATCGTTACTTGTCTTGTCATGCATCGATATGCATCTGTTTACATGGTATTCATTGTTTCTTCCCCCTCTTCTCTCCGATAGACTACGAGACCGACGCTGCTGCTGCCCAGTTCGACTACGGAGTTGACGACCCCTCTCTCTTGCCAGAGCAACCAGGCAAGCCCCCCCCCTTGATCACCAGATATCGCATATTATACTCTATATTGCTTGCATTAGAGTAGTGTAGCATGTTACTGCTTTCCATTATTCCTATCCTGATGCATAGCCTGTCTTTGCTACTTCTGTTGATACCTTTACCTGTATTCCTACTTGCCTAGTATAGGATGCTAGTATTTCCATCTGTGGCCCTACATTCTTGTCCGTCAGCTGTGCTATACTATTGGGCCGTGATCACTCGGGAGGTGATCACGGGTATATACTATACATACATACATACTATACAGATGGTGACTAAAGTCGGGTCCGCTCGAAGAGTACCCGCGAGTGATTCACGGATTGGGGGCTGAAAGGACCTTTGTCCCGACGGCCCTCTGTGTGGATCTTTGTGGCGGAGCATCAGGGCAGGTTGAGACCGCCTAGGAGAAAGGTGGGCCTGGCCCTGTTCGGCGTTCGCGGATACTTAACACGCTTAACGAGATCTTGGTATTTGATCTGAGTTGGCTACGAGCCTATACGCACTAACCAACTACGTGGGAAAGATATGGGCACTCGGCGTCGTGGTATCAGCCGAAGCACTTCAAACGTCAGCGACGGAGCGGCGCGCGCCGGATTGGACTGGAACGCCACTAGGCTAGGTCTGCTTCCGGCCGCCCTCGCAACGTGCAGGTGTGCTATGGGCGATGGGCCCAGACCCCTGTGCGCTTAGGTTTAGACCGGCGTGCTGGCCTCTCTGTTTTTCCTAGGTGGGGCTGCGACGTGTTGATCTTCCGAGGCCGGGCATGACCCAGGAAAGTGTGTCCGGCCAAATGGGATCAAGCGTGTTGGGTAAGTTGGTGCACCCCTGCAGGGAAGTTAATCTATTCGAATAGCCGTGATCTTCGGTAACAGGACGACTTGGAGTTGTACCTTGACCTTATGACAACTAGAACCGGATACTTAATAAAACACACCCTTCCAAGTGCCAGATACAACCGGTGGTCGCTCTCTCTCAGGGATACGAGGAGGGGATCGCCGGGTAGGATTATTGCTATGTGATGTTACTTGGAGGACTTCAACCTACCCTCTTCTACTTGTTGCAAGACGAAGGTGACCAGAAGCATAGTCTTCGATAAGACTAGATATCCCCCTCTTATTCTGGCATTCTGCAGTTCAGTCCACTGATATGGCCCTTTACACATATACCCATGCATATGTAGTGTAGCTCCTTGCTTGCGAGTACTTTGGATGAGTACTCACGGTTGCTTTCTCCCTCCTTTTTTCCCCCTTTCCTTTCTTCCTGGTTGTCGCAACCAGATGTTGGAGCCCAGGATCCAGACGCCACCTTCGACGACGACTACTACTCTAGAGGTGCCTACTACTATGTGCAGCCCGCTGGCGACGACCAGGAGTAGTTAGGAGGATCCCAGGCAGGAGTTCTGCGCCTCTTTCGATCTGTATCCCAGTTTGTGCTAGCCTTCTTAACTTATGTCTGTACTCAGATATTGTTGCTTCCGCTAACTCATCTATGATCGAGCACTTGTATTCGAGCCCTCGAGGCCCCTGGCTTGTATTATGATGCTTGTATGACTTATTTATGTTTTAGAGTTGTGTTGTGATATCTTCCCGTGAGTCCTTGATCTTGATCGTACACATTTGCGTGCATGATTAGTGTACGATTGAATCGGGGGCGTCACAGAAACAGTGTGGTTGCTTTGACGTGGGTTTACACAATTCATATCTTCCACGATCTTGTAAAACAGCCTCCTTATACTTGGGCTAACAAGAGGTTTTCATCACTTACAAAAGATTGGATAGATGTACTTAAATATTTGAATGATGTGCTATTCATCGAAATACTACCCTCTATAATAATAGTTTTCTTTTATCGATTCCCACTTACACACGCTATGGGGCATTGTGCAGGTTCAAGCCACATATGCGCAGATGGATGAAAACTATGATGGAAACACTCGTCAGCGGGAATTTGCTCTACCAAAACACTTATGCCTTGGTGATACGGGTGCATGAAAGAAGTTGAATTATACAGAGACACGCATACCAACCATCAGCAGAATGACAACCTCTTAGATCTTGATGATGCTGTTGGGGAAATCAAGAGAATAAACTCGCATGGCGTGTCGAGACCACTACCAGAAATGGCATGTCTTTTCTAACTGCAAGCGTTGCTAGTTGCATGTGCCCAGTGCTGTTCAATCGAAGGCTGGCAAGAAGAGGGATTTTATTTGAAGACTGATGCTTTTTAGTTCTTATGATAGGTCAAGTCTAGTTGAGAGACATTATGTAAGGGCCAGACCATTCTGGCTGGTTCTGAATTTACATTCGGACCCTGCATCTATATTTTGTTTGTCTTGAAAACAGACCAAGTACAATGAAGTTTTAACTAACGCAGATTTTCATCAGTACTTTTTCATCGCATGAACCAGGAAACCATCACAATGACAATGTCCATCTAATTTTACATGGTGTTATTTCTATTTCTGTTTGTATACCAGAAGCCACTCATTTTCTCTTTGTCTGCGGCTGTTGCATAATATCATTTGTAGGATTTGCCACTATTGTTCCTATTCTGAACGTAAAGGATTCAATAGAAGTGGAAACATCAGTACTAAATTCTGCTGTATAAACAGTCTTCGTTAGAATCTAAGACACCAAAACCGTTCCATCCATCACAAAAGACCATTCACAAGATTTTTGTACAAAATTCTCGAATGAGCACACTAGACCCTAGTGCACACATCTCATGTGAAAGAAACAGAGTAAAAACTAATGCTAGCACTCGCTACAGAAGTCTCATGTGAAACAAAGTAAAAACTAATGCTATCACTTGCTACAGAAGCACCAAACAGTGGGCTCATTTGCTCAAACTATGTAGCTAGATATTCCTCTCCTTGGTTATAACAAGGAAGCCCTTCTTCTTGCAACCTTCAATCTCACTAGCAGGGGTGATTTTGACGGGGTGCTAGCATGAAAAACTACACATCCACATGAGTTATGAAGAAAAGTTACACATCACTATTAGGCAATTGCCCTGGGCAACATCCGAAGTTGCACATCCACTACGAGGCAGTTGGCTGAGGCAGCAAACAAGAAAAACTACACATCCACGGGCAGAGAAAAGTTGCACATCAACTACAAGGCAGTTGGCCTAAGCAATAAATGAAGTTGCAGATCTCACTGTTAGGGGGTTAGTTTAGGGTGAAGGTGCTATCAGTGAAAGTTGCTTATCCACGGGTAGGGAGAAAGTTGCACATTGACTACTAGACAGTTGCACCTAACGGGGACTAAATTGCACGTAAAAAAAGTTCATCAAAACCTACCAATGCGGTATCTAGTTTCGAAGAACACAACATGAGGATTCCAACGGTGAAATTGGATCTTAATTTGATGTTAGGTTCAAAAGTTATGACTTTTGGAAAAAAAAATCCGAATTTAATGTGTTCACACATGTTTGCATCAGTGAAAACTGCATGTCCATGAGTACACATCGACAATGATGTAGTTGCACCTCAACTACTACCAAGTTGCACCTAACATGGACTAAATTGCACAATTTTTTTGTCAAAACATACCATGCAGGACCTAATTTCAAAGAGCACATCGCGAGGATTCCAAGGGTGAAAGCGGGTCTTAATTCCGATATTTGGTTTGAAAGTTATGGCTTTTAAAATTTTAAATCTGAACTAAATGTGTTCCCACGGTTTCCATGCGTTTCCACCATTTAAAACACACTGCATGTTTTTTGTCTTTTCCTTGCTAATGGAACACAACTTTCTTTATTTGTTTGATGAGGACAAAAATATACTTAAAAGGAAAGGTGCTACGGAGCGCTAGCGAGCCACCGACCCCTCGCTAGACGTGCCCATGACTATGTTCTTGGTGAACTAGAAAGAGTAGAGAGGCACTGAAGGCAACAATAAAGATTTCAGAGAGAGTGCGTCTACGTAGGGAGCAGCTGCAGCAGCGCATATAAAAGAGAGGAGCACGTGAGTGTCGACACATCGCCTTAAAATTCACCTACAACGGCCTCGGGTTCCAGCTTCGGTTATGTCGCGTCGTTTGCAGCAACAACGGTGTCGTCGGCTTGTGCACATCATCAGCAGTAGCGACCACCTGGCCTCGTGGCGTCAGGGTCCGCCGGCCCGGCTCCATTCCGTCACAACACGCGCTGGGCTCGGAATCCTGTGATTTTCAGGGTGCCGCCTGGCCCCGTGACGGCAGCGCCACGTGTCAGCTGGCGCACTTGTCGCCATGGTAGATTTGGCAATACCACTTAGGGGTTGGTCTTTTTTGTCAATTGCACTATGTGCAGGTGGTTATTTTGGACAAAAATTCTCCGCATAGTTTTTAAAATTATCCGGCAGAAAAAGGAGATATACGAAGCAACCACTGCAACACGATTGAACCGAATCTATCGCTGGCGCGGAAGTTCGAAAAAAGAACAGAAAAATGCATCGATCGCTCGCGCGAAAGTTTTCAAATCAAAAAAGAAAATGAAAAAGGAATCGTTCGCTCGCGCTGAGCACACAGTGGTCGGTCGCATAACAGACGCCCTCTCCGCGGATCCAAGCACCTTCTCGCCGCCACCTTCCACTGCTAATACCACCCCGCCTCCTGCATCCCATTTACCGCCGCCGACGAAGCCCAAGCTCGCCGGCGCTACCTTCTGCCTTCCCGCGGATCCTGGGACGGCCGAGCCGTCTGGCTACACTGCGGCGGGCAATTAGTTGGTTCTCCTCTCCCGTCGTTGGGGGGCATCCGTCCGAGGCGCAGTGGAGCAATCGACGGGAGCCCTTGCGGTAATTGCTCGGATTCGAATTCCAGATCTTTTCGGAGTTTCTACGGAACAAGTCCCGGCCGTTTCCTCCTTGGATCCGGACTCCCTTCTTCTAATCGGATCACAGGTGAGACCTCGGCTCGTTTGGATATAAGTGCAGCCAGCCCTCGGTGTGCTTCTTCTCAGATTAGATTCAAGCAAGTTCAATTGGTTTGCCGCTGAAGCAACTCTTCTCCCACAAGACCTGCTTTTGCAATTGCTCCAATGGAGGTCTGTAGCGTAGCCAGGATAACGAGCTTTGCTCATTTTGGCCTGAAAATTTTGCCTAAACTCCTGTCTCTTTCTCCCGGTTCATTGGGGAAATTCAGAAAGGTCTCACCAGCGATGGAAACTGAAACTGTGGTGAGAAACTCGCCGGAGCTGCCGCAGGATGTATTGATGGACATATTTTCACTCCTGGAGATACCTGACCTTATGCGTGCGGCCTCTGTCAGCTCCTCCTGGCGCTCCGCCTATACCAGCCTCTGCAGCCAGCTTGAGCTGTACAAACGTCCTCAGACACCTTGCCTCCTCTACACCTCTGAATCTGCTGGTGAGAACGTAGCTTGTCTCTACAGCCTCGCGGAGAAGAGGGTCTACAATTTAACTCTCCCGGATCCACCCATCCGCAGCAGGTATATTATCGGGTCATCGCATGGTTGGCTAGTTACCGCGGATGACAAGTCTGAGCTACACTTTATCAATCCGGTCACTGGCCAACAGATTGCTCTCCCGTCGGTGGTCACCATTGGTTATGTAGAGCCAATCTTTGACAATGCAGGCACAGTTATTATGTATGAATTGTGGGAGCAACTGTACGATCCGGACTTAGACCCCGAAATGGTTGGTCCCGAAATGTTCCCCCATGCTCCTGACAAGCTTCGTGACCATGTCTACATCAGGGTATTTATCTTTCTGGATCCATCCACAGGAAGCTACATTGTGGTTCTCATCCATGGTCCAGGATGTCAGCTTTCGTTTGCAAGGGTAGGAGATTGTAAGTGGACCTTGCTGACGCCGGATTGGGACTATGATCAATGCATCTACATGGATGGTCTATTGTATGCATCCACAAGAGCCGGAAGAATGGATGCTTTTGACCTCACTGGTCCTACCGCCACGAGGAATATAATTGCAGATGAGATTGCCATTCACAGTTCTGAGTACAGGGGCGAATTCTACCTTCTTCAGGCTCCATGGGGTGATCTGCTGCAAGTTTGCAGGAAGGCTGAACTCATAGATGCGGGCTATGAGGAGCTCATAGTTAAAACTAATAAAATCTTGTTACACAAAGTCGATATGGAAGCACAAGAGCTTGTGGAAATAAATAGCTTGCATCATAACGTGTTGTTTCTTGGGCGTAACCAGTCTATATGCCTTATTGCTGAAGAATATCCGCAATTGAAGGCAAATTGTGTCTATTTCGCAGATGATGAGCAATATAATTGGATGTATAAGACGAATCCCCGGGATATAGGTGTTCTCAACCTTGAAGATGATAGTAGGGAGGAAATTGTGTCCCCGCTTTGGTCCAGCTGGCCAAGTCCCATATGGATAACACCCAGTCTTACAGTGATGAACCTGTCATTGTACAAATAGGTAGCCTTTTTTAATTATGTACCTTGATTATGGGGTATGTCGACCAAATTTGCCACTCTTTTGCGGGCAGATGCTATGAATGGAAGCATGTTCCGTTTATCTCTTTTTTCCATACATTGTTTGCTGTATCTGATGAAACTATGGCTGAAAAATAAATATTAGGAATGGAAATGGTGCTCTACAACAATTCTGTTTTCTGTTCTCACATTTCTTTCCTATTCACATGCATATTCTGGCTGAATATTGTTTGTTTGATACCCCCCCCCCCCGCCCCCGCCCCCACCCCCACTATAACTGAAAGTACAATTTACGTACTCTCGGAAAAAATAATAACCGGAAGTACAAGCCACGTAGTAACCATCCATAGCATGGTCTATTATTCTCTTCTGTATGATATACTATGTATTTCTGATGCTTTCATTGTGTCTGTATCATTTATTTAATTGGAATGTTCTTCATTAACTAGCCATTGAAGGTGACATCATTTTCTGATTATTATCGGCACATGTTGTCAGTGGAATTACTTATCCCTGTCCATGGTTCAAGATAACTGAAGATTTTATTTGAATGGTATAAGTAAATTACACTCTTCTCCTGGGCTACTTGATACGGTTCTTTCATGATTTGGCAAGCATTTCGGCTGAGTTACTTTGAAAAAGAGGAAGATTGCCACTCGAAACAGTTTAGAATCTTTAATTTACACCGAACGGTACTGTGGTCGGCATGTTTGTCGGCATACTCATGGAAACATCACGGTTTCCTTATGAGGTGAAGACGTGTTAGCCGTACAGCGTGCCTCTGGTATGTACCCCCTCCCGAACAACCTGAACTCCACAGCTTCTTATGTAAGGTATGATTACCAGTGCTAATTCACTATTTATTTAGCTGGTGTATTTTTGTTATCCTTGTATATAATGCAATTTTATGTTCCCTGTAAGGCATGTGCATGTCTTGGTTAAAAATAAAAATAGAAATATGCATGTCAGCAAAATTGTAGCATAGAACATAAGCATAAACACTTGCGGAACTGGTGGCACAACTCCAAATGTTTTCCCTTCAAATTAGCCCAGAAACTAATTTTATGCAATTCTTAGTATTACCTTCACAATTTTATTGATCCACTCAGTGTATAATTTAAAGCTCCAGATTTCAGAGGTATCTTAATGGTAGAGAAGAATCTGTTAGTCGGTGAGAGGGAATTGCAGAACCCTGAAGCGACAGTCATCAAGCCATCTCATGCTCAATGGGAAACAAATATTCCACTACAATATCAAGTTGGCGTAGTCTGCCAAAAAAATAGGAAGAAAACTGTTGGCGCCCGATTCCAAGGCGCTTAGCCAGCTATGAATCTGATCTCACGTTGAGGTTGAACAAGGGGCCACGATAGTCAAACATCAACCCATGCCTCGCAGTGTAGGTAATCTATATCTTAAAATTGAAATCTACAGGGATCACAACTAATGATCTGAATGATCACTTCTCGTGAATGATGGTTTGGTTCGACCTGACTTTTGTATGGGACATCTGAATCTCATAATGTAGACCAGTGAAAAAGTACCCCTGCTTATGAAACAACATGGTTGCTTTGACGTGGATTTACACAATTCGTATCTTCTGCGATCTTGTAAAACAGCCTCCTTATACTTGGACTAACAAGAGGTTTTCAGCACTTACAAAAGATTGGATAGATGTCTAGTAAATATTGAATGGTGTGCTGTTTATTGAAATACTACACTCTATAATAGTATAAATTTTTTTTATCGATTCCCACTTACACATGCCATGGGGCATTGTGCAGGTTCAAGCCACATATGCGCAGAATTTGCTCTACCAAGAACGCTTATGCCTTGGTGATAGAGGTGTATGAAAGATGTTGAGCATCAGCAGTAACAAACCTCTTAGATCTTGATGATGCTGTTGGGGAAAACAAGCGAATACACTGGCATGGTGTGTCTATACCACTACCAGAAATGGCGTGTCTTTTCTAACTGCAAGCGTAGGCAAGCTGTTGCATGTGCCAAATGCTGTTCGATCGAAGGCTGGCAAGAAGAGGGATTTTATTTGAAGACTGATGCTTTTTAGTTCTTATGATAGGTCAAATCTAGTTGAGAGACATTATGTAAAGGCCAGATCATTCTGGATGGTTCTGAATTTACATGGTTTATTTTTGTTGTGGGAAAAGAAGTGTTGTCACTGTAAATACAAAATTTACATACGAAATGACATGAGGCAGAAGATTACTAAACATGCTGGGTGGAAATAAGGGACAAGCATATGTTGTGCCTGATGCTCCCAGTACGCTAGTTTATCAGTTTATTGCTGAATACTCCCTCCATCTCCAAATTCTTGTCTTAGATTTGTCTAAATACGGATGTATCAAGTCACATTTTAGTATTAGATACATCCGTATCTAGACAAATCTAAGACAAGAATTTTGGGACGGAGGGAGTATATCACAAGCAGACCAGAATACTGCTGCGCGGCACAAACAAACAGGGATCCCTGCACACATCATTGACTAATCTAGACTGTGTATCAAATGACATGAGGCAGATGATTACCAAATCGCAGCGTATTTATTTTAAGGCCAACATTGCAGATGATTACCACATGTGCAAATCTAGCTGCTAGTAGGGATAAGATTGCATATAAAATACAGTTAACATGAGACATAAGCAGAGGATTGCTAACAATTCAGAAGATTGCAAAAAAGGGATTTTATTTGAAGACTGATGCTTTTTAGTTCTTATGAGTGTACTGCTACACCATGCAAAAAAACTGGGAGTATAATGCTAGGATTGGAACAACAAATGACATCACAGAACATGATTAAAAACATACCCAGAATTGAACCCAGCTTTGACATGTATACTGCAATTCGATTGCATTGGTTGTCATAGTGAATTTCGTACATGCATTCATCACCAAAGGCCATTCACAAGATTTTCGTACCAAATTCTCCAAACAGAGTAAAAACTAATGATAGCACTCGCTACAGAAGTCTCATGTGAAGCAGAGTAAAAACTAATGCTATCACTCAGCTACAGAAGCACCAAACAGTTGGGGCTCATTTGCTCAAACCGTGAGACCTACAGAAGCACCAAACTATGGAGCAAGATGTTCCTCTCCTTGGCTATAACAAGGAAGCCCTTTTTCTTGCAACTTTCAATCCCAACTCCCTTGTGCGATTTGCTGATATGATGACCAATCTGAAAGGAAAATCAATGGCATTTAGTCTCAAAATTTATTACGAGAGAGTGTTCACAATATTTGTACAAAATTCTCAAAAGAGATTCCTGCAAATTCTAAAGGCTATAACAAGGGCAGCCCTTCATGCTAAGCAGAGCATGGTCTTCACGAAGTGCAGAGGATATACCGTTTTACTTGCTGATGCCATGATAATAGTACCAGTGCTTCCCTAGCTGGCTCTTGTCCTTGGCAATCACAAAGCAACCCGGTTTCTCGCAGTGTTCCACTCCCGCTTTGTGAAGATTTCTGATATGGCGATCCTTCTGAAAAGAAAGAAACAAAGAAAAAACAAGATTAGTCCCTAAATTTAGTTTACCACACTCAATTAGAAAGTCGAGAGAAAAGCGCTACCTGTTTGTGAGTACAGCCGTATTCATAGTTCTTGTTATCAAAGAAGCAGATCATACATTGGGTCATTTGATTCTTCTTGAGGCTGCTAAGGTTCTTCTCCCAAAAGCTCCTGTGAGCGTCCCTCTCGATCTACAACAGTCAAACAGTTTTCAAAACCAGTCAGTTAATTTCATGCCTATGAGCAACAAAAATGCAGAAAACTAGTAAAACATAATGGGCAATTGGTCTTCGGAAAGGCTCAAACAAAAGGATACACTACGGAAATTTCTACATAGTCACAATATGATCAAACACTAAGGAAAGATACACATTCTTCACCAAAACAGCTATCTGATAAATCCCCGTCTTCAAATGACCAAAGATTTTCAGGCAGGCTTAGCGGTGGTGATTTATCCTTAGAACGGTCACTTCATCAAGATTGAACACTAGCTAAAATTCCATACAAAGAATCAACACCCTCTGCATCATACATAAGCAGAGCAGAGGTGGGCATTTTTCAGGCAATTCTTGAGAAACTAAAAATGGCAAGGGATTTTAAATTGTAATGTGACAGTAAACTATTCTACCATTATAGTGACAGCAAACATCAGTTTTTTTCAGAAATCTAAACCTGCCTACACGCTGATGAAGGGTCAAAACACGCTGATGAACGAGCACAGGAACGGAAAAGAACAATCGTCTGAAACTGAACTCATAGCAAAGCGAACGAGCGAGCGCATGATCGATCGTACCTCGTACTCATCCTTGTTTTTGTCCGCCTCCTTCCTCCTCTGAGCCTCCTCCCGCTTCCTTTGCCTGTCCTCCTCCTCCATCTTGGCATCCTCCATCCTCCGCGCGGCGTCCTCCCGCTGCCTTCTCTTGGCCTCCTCCTGGTCAGCCTTTTTCCTGTCCTCGGCAAGCTTCTGCCTGGCATCCTCCAGCTTCTGCCTGGCCTTCTCCTTCGCTGCCTTATGCTCTTCTTCCCAGATCCTGGCCTCCTCCCTGGCCGCCTCCTCCTCTTCTTTCCTCTTCATGGCCTCCTCCTCCTGCCTCTTCTTCTTGTTCTCCGCCTTGGCCTTCTTGGCCGCCGCCTCGGCCACCGCCTTGGCCTTCGCCTGGGCCTCCTTCCTGGCCGCTTTCCTGGTCTTATTCCCTGCTCGTTTCTTTGCGGCAATCTCCTTCTTCTTCTGGAGATCCTCATCGTCTTGGCCGGCTGCATTGTTCTTGTTCTTGGCATCATTGCGCTCCTCCTCGTGGTGGCCCGCCGGTAAGCGGCATGCGCGCCAGAGTAGCACCATCAGCGAGCGAAGAGATAACCCCAGTGAAGAGGCTACCGAGCGCAAGATCCTGATCCAGCTCCCTGTCGGCGGCGGTGGCCGCTGGCCGGCTTGCTTCATCGCAGAGGATGCGGGCTTACGGAGGGAGCACGAGGTGGTTTGGGGTGGAGGGGGAGGAGGGTGCAGTGCGGTGGCTGGCTTGCGGTGGGGGGAATCGTAGTGCTGCGCGGTGGCGTTGGGAGTTGGGACGGAGGTGGGAGGAGGAAGAAGGTTTCGAGCGACGAGTACGCGGGGAGGGCGGGGACGAACTGAATTTAACGGCCACCTCCTCGTCTCTCTGGCCTCTCTCTCTCTCTCTCTCTCTCTCTCTCTCTCTCTCTCTCAGGAGGCCTTTTTTCTCTTGGGCCGGGCTAATTGAGCCCAACCATTTTCTTCTCTTCTATCTTTTTTTTTAGTTCCTGTCCGGTTGCCTCTCCGAGCTCCGGCGGCCGGCGACCGTGGGTGCTCCCAAACCCCCGCGTGCCAATAGGGCAACCGACCGTGGGCACATTTCGGTTCGAACCGAACCGACCGAGCCGTAACCCCTAAGTGGCTCGAGGTCTGCTCACTGGCTCACCGCATCGCATCCTCGCTCCTCGGCGCTCAACCACCAGCACCGGCGGCGGCGAGTAACCTCAAGGGCTCTTCTCTGTTTCCTCGCTACCACGGACGTCCACGACCTCCTCCCCCTCATACCCACCCACCCACCCCTCCCAACTCCAATGGCAGCATGCCCGCCACCTGCTCGACGAAACGAAACGGCCGACCAACTGACCGGCATCCATGCCCAATCTACTCAATGGTACGTGTCTCAGATCCCATCTTTCCATTCTTCAGTTTGATGACCAATTCAAGACTCGTTCAAGGTCCATGGATGAGATGCTATCCAGTGAATGTAAGATTTCTGCCTATGAGAGTACTGGTCCTGAGGGAGGCAGATGCTGGACCTCTCAGTGGGGAGCAAAGTTTTCTGAGGATGACCCTTTTGCACCAGTTGAAATCCTCTAATGTAGATGGTTAGTATCATTCTCCAGCATCTACATGTAGTGCACTGCTTTAGAATTGTTTTGCATATGTTATCTGAACATTGTGTAGTTCCCAGATTATATTAGAATGATTAGCTTGAATAGCTGAAGTAACTAGTGTACAATACATGTGACCATCTGGAAGCATGATTTTTATTGGTTGCTGGTTGCATATTGCCTGTCATCATGATTGATCATGAGTCATGGCCATCTAGCAGTGCATTTTACTCTCCTGGTGTTTGAAATTTGAAGCTCTATGTGCACCTATGGAAACTAGGTTTATTGATTTAGCATGAATTTTGGGGATGTTATATCTTTCAAGTTTCAACTGCATGACCACCAAACATAGTCGACCAGCTGTGAGGCTTGACATCCAGAATACTATGGGTCACATGTTTCTCAGTTTTAAGTTTGCACATATCTACTGTACATTTCATTGATTGATTGCTTTGCTTCTTGTATGTTCATATTTTCTGCGGATATACTGTTTTTTTTTCATAGTGTTCAAGCACCCTGTTATATCTAGTTATGCACCTTGTGGCTGCTCTGCTAGGTTACTTTATGTTTCTATTTTGAGAAAAAGTCATGCTTCATGTTCTATCTACTGATATAAGATCCCACACCATTGTTTATTTAAGACTTCCACAAGTTAACTTCTAGTGAGGCTGTTAGCGTACTATGGCATTTCAGTCCACTACAATAGCTGAATAATTTACCTTACTAAGCGAACCCACTAAGTCATCATATATACTTTTACATAATGTGGTTCTGAAAATTGGGTAGTTCTCATATTCTAGTAGAATGATTAGCTTGAATTGTTGTGGTAACTAGTAGTGTTTACAACATGACCATATGGCAGCATGTTTTATTGCTTGCTGGTTGCGTAATGCCTGTCATCATGATTTGTCATGACCATCTAGCAGTGTATTTCACTCCGTGGTTTTCCCGAGTTCTTCGATTATGATATATGAAGCTTTATGTGCAGGTATGGAAACTACTAACTTCTAGTTGATTGAGTAGCGTAGTTAAGTTCACCATAGGAGACAAGACCAACATGGCTGATTGATTGCACTCTCCCTCTCCGCTCCGCGCTGCCCCCGCACGGCAGCGGGGAGGGAACCCTAGGCGGCCGCCGCCGAGCTCCCCACCCTCCCTCCTCCCCTCCCGCCACCGCCAGAGGGTCTGGCTGGGCAAAGCTCGTCCGGGTCGGCAGCGGCGGGGCCCTCTCGATCCCCCGTAGGCAGAGGTGCGGCACGGGCGCCGCGACGCGACGTCGCGCGGGCGCGCTGGAGGCCGCTGGCGTGGTGGCGGCGTGGACGGTGGAGGATCGTGCGGGGTGAGCTCTGGCGGTGTGGATGGCGCGTGAGGGGCTTATGCGATGAGGGTTGTGGGCAGCGCGGCCTGGCGCTTCCTGGGCTTCAGACGGCGGCTGTTGGCAGCAAGGTAGCCGGCGGCTCTTCTCATGGGCGGGTGGAGGAAGGTCAGCGGGTGGACGGTGGACGCCTTGGCCTCGGGCGGCGGTCGCGGGACGATGCGTGGAGAGCCGAGGGGGCGCGGGGTTGGCACCGTGGATGCGGCTGCTCGGCGGCCGGACTGCCAGCTGCCTTGGCGGCCTCTCATCTGGATCCGGGATGCCCGGATCTGATGGGGCGGCATCCGCCCCCCGGATGCGTTGGCTGGTAGTTGGCCGGCAACGCGGACTGGCCTCCGGTGCGAGAGTTTGACGCGGTCCTCCTGCCCGGGGCTCATCGCTCCTCGCGCGGCATCCGGCGTTCGGTCGCCCTGGAGTCGGTGCACGGCTCTGGGCCGCCTCCGTTCCGGTCAAGATGGGAGCTTGTGGTTCGATTGGGGGGCGTCTTCTCGTTATGGCGTTGATGAAGGACCGTGGCGGTGGTGGTCAGGATAGCGGTGTGCCAGCAGTCGGATCTGTGCCGTAGGCCACGGATTTGGCGTCCTCTGAGTTGATGGCTCGACGATGCCCGTCGGTAGCCACTGGGCCATCCCCCCCCCCCCCCCGCCCCGATCCACCTGGATAGGAGGGGACTTCAGGCGTGGGTGCCCCTACGGTGGTGGCGCTGACCCTAGCCTGGGGGCTGGTGCCAGACTTCTATAACCACGGTTTGTGCACGGTGAAGCGGACAGTCGGCTTTGTCTCGTGGCATGGATGCCGGGGCGGCGGCCCTGGAAGGTGGTCCACATGGTTGGCTCTCCGGCGGGCACCATGGCGGCGGTGGTGGCATTGTCTCTTGCTCGTGTGGGCGGCGAGAGGCTTGGCGCAAGGTAGCTCGGGCGTGCTCTCGGTCTCCATGGGGGCGTCTCAATCCGGATCTGGGGACATGAGCTCGTCATGCTTCTTCTGAAGACCTCGTGGTGACACATGAGAACTACCGGGCGAAAGCTCTGTGCTCTGGCGCCGACGATGGTGACGCTCGAGGGCGCCGCTCTCTTCTTGAAGACGTCGTCGTGGTGTTCCCATCCGTGTTCGGGTTCCAGGTGAAAACCTTTGTCCATTGTGGACTCGACAGCGGCGACGCTTGGCGCTGGCATCCCTCCTGAGGGCGTTGTCGTGGAGCTTAGGTGTGTATAGGGCGTAGCGTGGCGTTGTACTCGGGTCCTCCTGTGCTTTTTCGTCGGTACCATTGGTGATCCGTTTATTCTGGGATCGGCTTTGTAAGAGGACTACCTCTCCACCTTGTATCATTCGGCGCCGTGTATTTTGTTCGGTTGTTGCTTTATACATAAAGCGGGGCAAAAGCCTCTTTCGAGAGAGTTGATTGAGTTAGCATGAATTCTGGGGATGCTATATCTTTAAATTTTCAAATGCATGACAACTAGATATAGTTGACCAACTGTGAGCCTTGACATTCAGAATACTAGGGGTTGCATGTTTCTCAGTTTTCACTTTGCACAAAGCTACTACACATTTTGTTGAATGATTGCTCTGCTTCTTGTATGTTCATATTTTCTGCGCATTACTCTGTTTTGTCACAGTTTTCAAGCACCCTGTTATGTCTAGTTATGTTCCTTGTTACCAAACTTTATGCATCGCTGCTTTATTACTTTTTAGCTACTTTCCCTTGCTATTTAAGCACCATTCGGGGTCGGTGAGATCCATCTCTTGTGCAAGGGGTTGTCCCCCGGCTAGCTAAGAACCCTAGCTACAGTACTTCTAGATCGAGCAATCCATCTTCTTGAGGTGGCCTACTTTCTGTGTTTTGCATTTCATTTCTGAAGATCATCGACAGATCCTTAGTTAGCGCCTGTCAGTACCATACTTGCTGGTATTGATGAATCTAGCCTCGTATGAGATGGCTTCTGTAACCAACTTGCTTCATGTCGTGTGCACACCTTCTGTTAATTGATATAAGAAGATCCCGCACAGGCGTTTAGTTCAGGCTACCGGGAGCCAACTCCTGGTGAGGCTATTAGCACACTATGTATGGCATTTCAGTCGACAACACTAGCTGAATAATCTACCTTGCTTAGTGAATCCAGTAAGCCATCTTATATATTGTAATGTAGTGTGGCTCAGCTTTAAGAACTTAATCGCTTGAATGAAATGTACAGCCTGATTTTATTACTACACTCTGACTGTTGCTATGCGTTACTACTGGACTACATCTTCACTCATTCTAATCAGGCTGTATTTTGTTGTTACATCAATTGTAGGCGCTCGCAACTGAGGTCTTCAACAGTCAACACACACGACGCGGCGCATGAATGCAGGCAGGCACACGTTTTTGGAGAGCTAACCTGAATATCTGATGGTTCTGTAGTGAGTGCTGTAATGTTTACCTCAAGTTGCTACTCTGTGTTTGCATGAGGATGAGGTGTGCTTGATGTGAGTGTGTGGCTTGTTCTAAACGTGGAGTACCTAGTTGCTCTGTGGCAAGAGATAATTCTCTGGCAACTGAAAAAGACCTGATGGATGGAAACTTTAGCTCTGAATGAAGGAATCCTTGCCTTCGGTGGTGGGTTATAAAACACGATCACGCGCCAATCTATTCTCCTGCTATATAACTAACCAATACTAGTACTCGGGCTCATGTTTCCAACAAGCCATTCATTCATACTACTAACTCCATTCGGAATTAACTGTCGCTGAAATCATTTCAGCAACAGTTACTTCATAGCTTGGTGCAAAATACATTATCAGGAACACGGCAGTTCGAAATCTCCAATTACCAGCATCCATGTCGATGCTATACCAACCAGGGCCAAGGCCAGGCTGAATGATCCACAGCTAAACCATCACCAACATTCATGAGTTCATCACAAGATAACGTTTATACACTTCTACTTCACTGCTTCAGGAACCTAGGCACTTGGGCTCAGCGCTTCCGCTTCTGTGTGCGCCACTGCCTCAGCACGTACTGGACCACTTCTTTCAGGGTTGCCTTCCTATTCTCTTTGTAGTTCCACAACTCCGGCATGGAATAGCGGCCGCTAGGGTTGTACTCATTCACTTCAAGCAAAGCCTTTGTCACCAACCCATAGACTTCCTCACCATGCTCTTCTTTCAGTTCCTGCAGCTTCTCGTCATCCTCACGGAGAATTTCCTAACATGAACGCACACACCATTAGATAAACATACTACTCCATTTTAAACATGTAAGACAAAACAGGCACCAAAAGCTTCAAAACTTCGCGCGCTCCACAACTATGCCTAAGACAGACAGTGATCAACGATCTTGTGCTGTGAATTTAGCAAAGTATTTATACAGGAGCTATGTAGTGTCTAAATGCTGCCACAGTATAACAAAACATGGATGAACAAAAATAATTTATGTGTGTGAAATAATGTAAGACACGCCTGCTTCATTACATAGTAATGCATGGCTGCATTAATAAACCAGTATATCAAATATACGTACACAATGACCTTTCCATGCATGTGGAACAAGTATGCTACAGAAAGTTCAGGGGGGAAACATTGTTTGCAGATGGCAGGAGGGCTTTGAGCTCCATGTATCAAGTATCATGTCAAATTCCAACAGCCAAGACACGTTGTGTCCAGCTTAACCAAGCTAGGAACTGAGAACCAACTTTTAATTGACTAAGGAATATCATAAAGCGTCCCTATCATAAACTTCTAGGAGAGGGGCAGTTATTAGCATCCGGCAATGTGGGTACTGAGTGGCAAGCTTTTTATCGGTAAGAAGTTTGGTTACTCCATGAGCAAATGCTAGATGTACTATCTTTCCAAAAAGCTGGCGAATTAAATATAGCTTAACTGGTATAGAACTGACCATCAGATTCAAAGAAAAGCAACAAATGGAAGAAAGAGAGTCTTGAATAAATACAAGTCACCATTTATTTAATTAGATGCTATATATCTCAATCAAGAGCAGCTAACATCAACATAAGGTTTTGCACATAGGAACTCAAAAATCTTGCTTCCTAGCATTGAAGTTGCAGAAATATATGCATATGACCAAGCTCTCCACAAGCTGCTAAATCAAGTAAATGAAACTTATCTAACATTCACTACAAGCATAGATACATATGGCTAATTTTTCAGATTCCTTCATCAAGCATCCAATATTTGCTATTGCACAAAAGAAAAATTATTTATGGCATAGCCTAATTGACTTTCTAATTGGTTAGCTGTAAAAAGATATCGTGCGGTAGCTTACATCCACAGTTGAGACCATGCCATGAAAAACAAGATATTTATAACTCCCATGAAAAACTAGATTATTTAAATTACACAAGAATATAGCCCCTTGGCTGGTTACAATTGGTGGCTGACGTTTTCTTGTTTCCTCCACTCTTGTTTGCATGTCATGAAGGACCAAGGAAGTAACAGATGGAGGAAACAGAAAGGACCTGATTAGTAATGTAACTAATGTTTTTGGGTCAGACTCAAACACAGCAAGATTAATGTAAGAATATGCAGGGCAGTAAATTAAACTTTGTGTCTCCAATTTTCAGCTCTCACCACAATTTACTTATGAATAGATGAACCGAGCTAATGTTTGCAGAACAGGAAATTCAATGTGAAATTGATAACTCGAGATACAAGCTATTAGAGAACATCAAGTGTATAAAAGCAAGAGCGAAGATATTACTACCTTCTCTCTGCCCTCGACCATGATAACTTTAAAAGGGTGCCATTCTGGATTTTTAATCTCCTCTTCCCACTTTGAACAAAGAATGGAAGCAGTTACTTCTGCATCTTCTTCTGACATTTTACCTTTGCAAGCCTTAGCAAATGATTTCAGATCAAGATCACCCATTCTTTTAACGCCTACAGTTGCTCGGGCAGTTGTAACATCCCGCAGACCCTGCAGCATATGCAATAGATAGCTTTGAAATGTAATTCAAACATAATACTAGACAAATGCAAGTACTCAATCGATGAGATAACTTACATCTATTAGCTTCTTCCGAGCATCTTGCAACTCATCGTTGCTTATCCTTTCCTTCATAAGCAGAGTGTGGTGGAGTGCTTCCACTGCATCCATTTCATCATACTTGTCCTGAAGCTCGGCACTAAGTTCATCTATTTTTCTCTTTGATTCAGAGTCTTCTTCACCTGGCATATGCTTCATCACTTCCAATTTTCCCTGCAACTGTTTTATTTCTAGCTCAAGCTTCTGTTTGGCATCCAGTTTCTGCTCTAACTTGATAATCTCATCTAGAGCAGCCTTTTTCTCCCTCTGCAGTTTGCCATTTTCAGCACAGGAAGATAGTCATAGATATTAGTATCTCAAAACCTCAAGTAAAACAATATATAGTAAGGCACAAACCTTGTGTTTTGCCACAAGCTTCAGCACATTTTCATCTGCCTTCTGTTGCTCCGACGTTGCCATCTTAAGATACTTTGCTTTGATCTCGTTCTGTATTCACCACAACAACCTGACATGAGTTTTATGCAGAGATACTGGGGGGGGGGGGGGGGGGTCCAAATGGCATCTACATTTCACGCCTACCGTCATGCCCTCTCTAGAAGTAAAAAACAAATTACGTGCATTCTGCTGAAATTGTCCTACTGTTAAACCCTCTGCAATCTATTGTCGTCCAAGAGCGGAATTTTGAGTGACGACAAAAATAAGAAAAACTGCAATGATAGGAATCTATTTATTATATTGTTAAACCAACATGAAATGAAAGGTGAAGATTCACCAATTTAAGGTTAGAAAAATTGGACATCAAGATCAACTTAACAACAAAAACTAAGACGTTCAGATGGACGCACGCACACAAAACCATAGACCAATTTCAACTGACAATAGTGCTTGGTATAGAACTATAAGATAAAACTAGGAAAGAACTTATGTACATCTGAATCAGAATCCCATACGCGTGCTCCTCTCAAAATAAGAGCCTGTATGCTTAAATCAGCTTAGGAATCAAATAGGGAAAGTCACCTATGCATCTCAATTAAGGCATACTTCTCGTGAAAAATCAGAGCCCGCACACTTGAATCAGCTTAGGAGTCGAATTACGAAACTTCATGCATCCCAATTTGTACTACACGTCAACTTCAGAGTTCAGGCTACTACTCTTAGAAATTACTACGCTCAATTTCTGGAAATTACTACTACATGTGCAAACTGATCAAGTTCTGGAAAAAATAAAAACCCGCGCATCTCAAAACTACATGTCAAACACAAGAAAAGTGCAACAAAAACTGTCAGTAGATCTCAACTGAACAATATAGAAATACTTTCTGCAGATTCAATAGCGGTACTAGCACGCACAGCGTTAAGAAAGAAAGGTTCACAGCATTTACTTCTGATGGCCAACATGATAACATCTTTGATTGCTTCTATAAAAAAATAGAATATCTACACCACATATTTTGATGTATTTCAGAGTAATAGGAAACGTACGCAGGTTATTTTGATGAATGTACTATAACGGTGTTTATGCACTAGAAGAAAGTATCTACTTAAAGCATTTATTTTGGTAAAATCAGATCGCAACGGTGTAGATTACTATGAAATTGTGTAAAATAAGGCCAACAATTTTAGTGTAACATGCCATGGATCTAAGTACATTCATCGGGTGCATAGTTCTATAACCATGCATGCACGTATGGACTGGCGGTCAAAAGTTTACAGCAACTAAAAAAGACAGAGAGAAGTGGTAGATTGGAAAGGATCAAAAGTCCAAGCATACATAAGGACCACATACAGAGCATGCATGCCATCAGGTAAGAATGATCGATGGTAATGCATTGTGTGTAAGCGAAAACATAATGTATATAAAACGCAAAATGGTGCCATGGTTGTCAAAGTAAATATGGGAAGCAACAAATCACGTGAGTATCTAGTATGTAGTTTCAGCCGTGCTGAAAAATATAAGCCTATGCAATACAGCATGTGTACAACAGGAGAAAAAACTACCACGAGAGAAAATATTGTAGCAATTTTGAATAAATATCCCAGATAATTACATGCCTTAGATGGGTAGATGACAGAAACAACTAGAGCAATATGAGGATGCATGGAAGCTTCAGAAGGCATGGTATTTGCATTAGATAAAAGGACAACTAAAAAACCAGAACACGGTGTTTAAGTACTGGTGCCCCACGTTTGAATTTAATTCATGCTGGAGAATACGGAAAAATATATTCTCAGTAAGATAGGGACACGAGATAAACAAGAGTGGATGAGGTAAAATTAGAGGTTAGTAAGAAAGTCTATTGTTCTGTATATAGTGGGCCACGAATCTCAATGCTAACGGTCTTCCTTTGTTAAATAAAATACACTCGCTAGTGGCTACCGTTATTTTCTATATTAGAAAGACATACAAATACTAATGAATGTGGCATGAATTAAATCGTGGATCATTCATTTACAAATAGGAAGGAGAAGAAAACTCCAATATTAATGCCATGTAGTAATTCTAGCCGTGCATATGCACAGGTCATCCAGCTAGTTACTACTCCCACCGTCCCATAATATAAGACGTTTTTTGACACTAGTGTAGTGTCAAAAAACGTCTTACATTATGGGACGGAGGGAGTAGTAAACAGAAAGATGCTATATAAAAGAAGCACAGAAACAATCAACCATCCTCGAAAACAAACAAGAGGAGAGGACACAAAAAACTAACTTCCATAATTCTTTATCGGCGACAATGGACACGCACCTTCTCCTTCTCTTTCTCAAGGTTCCTTCTATCCGAGTCACTGCGCGCAGCAAGCTCATCAAGCTGCCTGGATTTGAATTCAAGATCCTGCATCTTGGCCTCCAGTTCCGAACGAAGTTTCTGATTCTCATTAAGGATCATCTGAGAATGCCTACGAGCAATTTGCTGCATATTGCGGATTTCTGGTGATAATGCAAGTTCAAAATGCATAATTAGATAACTGAAAGGGAAAGGCCCCAATGCTCAAAGGAGATAACAGCAAAAGATTGCAAACCAACCATCATTATATCTCTGGAGGACCAGCTCCTTTTCTTCCATCACCTTCTCAAGTGAGGTAGTCGTCTCATTGTACTTGCATTCAAGTTCTTGGGCATGCTTGGTCTTTACCTCAATTGCGCTGGCTAAATTAGCTACCAGCTTGTCGGTTTTGCGTGTTCCTTCATTCTCAAGTTCTGCAACGGTTTTCAGATCACCGTTTTTCTGCAGATGCTCCCCGATCGGTCCCGGGGCTCTTTGATCATCAGCCCTTGCAACCCATCCAAACATCTCGGGCCCTCGATACTTGTGCTGCTCCCAGTCCCGCTTGCCATATCCTTCTGCCTCAAAGTGGTTCTCAAACTTGAAGGCGTTGCAGAAAGAAGCATAGTCTTTTCCAAACTCAACGATGGCGTTCCCGGTGTGGCCTCTATGGTTCCACAAAGGAATGACCTTGTGCGGGCAAAAGGCCGAGAGCTGCTCCTTCAGGCGGTTCCCACTTTCCCCGACCTGGCGCCCACCTTTCCACTCGGTAGGCACATTGACCAGCACTCCCATCCAGGGCCAGACGAACTGCTCGTCTCTGTTCTGAGCGGGGTGAGGCTCCAGCTCCACAGCCTTCTTCAGCCGTGACGGCGGCGGCTCCGATGTGTCAGGCGATTCATCCTTCAGGCGCTTGGTAAGGACGCGGTCTCCCCCATGGCGATTAGCATCTGGACCTGCTCCAGTCGCGTGACGCTGAGGCAGGCCGTCTCTGCTCCGAGAACCCGTTTCCTCGCGAATCCTGCCAAAATCGGAAAAGAAAGGCGCTAAATTGCAGGCAGCTGCCGCGTTCCTTGATTTCGCAGGGCCTAGAGCGAGATCTCAAGAGACGGAAAGAGGAGGGGTTGAGCATCACGTACCGTTCAGGTGCATCGCCGGAATCCATGGATGGCCGCCGCTGACAGACGCCGTCACCACCAACCTAGGGTTTTAAGGCCCCGAGAGGATCAGTCCAATGTCGCTCAAAGGAAGGGGCGGGGAGGAGACGGACCACGAACAAGGGACGAGGGAGGGTCTGGGCTCACCTTGCGGTCCGCGGCGGCGCTGGGTGAGGCGAGCCGCCGCCTTGCTGTGTAGTGTAGGGCGCTGTGGCCGGGCGGGGGGCAGAGCAGAGGAGATGATCACGTGATCGAGGAGGCGAAAGGACGAAATGTCCAAATGGGGGAGACGGGGAGGGGGCAGAGCAAGTGAGTAGTACAGTATTTTTTTAATTTTTCTTTATTATTAACTAACAGTATAACAGAGCGAGCAACGACCTACTACAGTGACTTTCCTTCGTCAGCCGCTGGATCATTTAACGAGCGGTATAGATGTTTAGCACAGTCGTCGCCGCATGACAATCATCTATTGGGCTGCTGCTCCGAAGATTGGTTTAGGAGAGCCGTGGTTAATTGGGCTTATGTGGGCTGGTAACATTATCTGGCCCGTTCAGCTCGCACGCGAAGGTGGGTGCGAGGTGACAGCGGCGGCTCCCGCGTGAGGAGCTCATCGATGACCCCGCCGTGCGCCAGTCCGACGCCCTCTCTGCTAACATCAACGGCGCTACGACAACCATAGTGCCTCACGCTAAATTTTCTTCCACCACTATTTCAAAGCCTACCTCTTCCTGAAACCTAAAGGAGGGAGCGATTGTGGTGATGTTGCCCAGATAAAGACATCTGAAGGGGATTTGAAAACGACGCCGAATAGCTTTGGCATCGGAGAAAGTAATGTACAGGCAGGAGCGCGTGTGTAGAAGGGTGAGAAGGGAAACACCTGCTTCCCTCGTTGTGCCCCGTTTCGCAGCTTGCCGATGACGCCAGCCGGCCATTGTAGCTCTCCGTCTCTCCTAACTCATCATCCTTGAATCGCTGACAAACACCACGCACACGAAGCAGACTGTAATTTCAGTCCTGTTCTGAGTGACCCACCTCCTCATCAACCTAATCATGCAGACAATTAGTGGAACACTTTCTGAGTAAGTTTTGTAGTGAAGCATGAAGTCATACGCGCAACACAACAGAGTTGAAAACTATTGGCATAAGATTTGAACCTTCCATTGTTTTTGTTAGGACTTGGGAAACAAAAACCTGTGAGGTCACTTTTGTGCTAATGATAGCTCCCAAGTAAAGAGATAACGTGTGTTTATCTTCCTGAAAGAAAATTGTACCGATCGCTTAGAAATAGTTTTGTGTCCTTTTCATTACAATATTATGGTTGCTGAGTAAGGCTCTGTATGAGCGTATGATACTTCTCACATTTTTCAAAGTTTACTCACATTATTCAAAGCATTATTTATTATCACAATGCTTTGGCAAGAGTTCAACTGTCAGATCTTCTCTTCTCTTTTTATGACTATAAATAGATTTTTTTCAACCTCATATTTAACACATGAATGAATGTTGAACTTCCATAAAAAAAATTAATCCATCCACGTTTTGCATATATCTCTAGCATTCGTCCATTAAGATGGATGAGTGTGGCATGACAATGTGAGCCCAGTTTTCCATTCCACGGTACTTCACCACAAACCGATTTAATTTCTCCTATTCGATAACTGCCCAATGTATGAGTTAAGTTGTGCAAATTTAACATTCATATTTGGTACCTTCATGTAATTAAGGATATTTCGGTCAATATTATAAAAAAATGGACCGGCACGGCAACGCGCGCAATCATGGTCTAGTTAAGGACAGTATAACCGCACCTAATCCCTGTCCTCTCAGGCTATCAACATCTGGACCATTCATTTTTGTGATCTAGCTATTTCTGGCCGTCTGATCTCTGTGTCTCGCACGTCTCGCAACAAGTGGGCCGGCTGTCCAATGAAGAGGCTACTCCCGCGGCCGAATTGGAGTGTGCTGGTTGATTGGGCCGTTGGATGCATTGTCTGTTATGACCTGTACGACACGTTAAATTTTCTAGCCCAGCTGTCCTAGAGGCTGCTGCTCCAGAAGAAAAATCGGTGCACTCTGGTTAGCTGGGCCTTTTCGCAGCCCAATTTGCTTATCCCCGCAAAAGCCCGTCCGACTGGTGGCAAACCATGCCGAAGAAAAAACGTAGCACGGAGAGACAGGATCGGGTCGTCGGTCGCTGCGATTTTCTAGAGAAGGGGGAGGGGCGTCGGTCGCTGAGATTTGAAGGGGATTCGATGCGAGAGGAGGCCGGCATGGATTGTCCATGTGAGACAGATTGGGAAGGTGAAGGGGATGCCTCGATCGCTCGGAGGGAGGAGGGGACCCAACGGACGCGAGAGGTCGACGCCATGACTCTTCATATGAGAAACTGCTCCGCTGCGATTTGAAGACGCAATAAATCTTCAGTTTCTCTGCACAAAATCATGGCTGGTGATGTGCCCATCCTTTCCTCTGCCTCAGGGTACAAGTACTTGTATATATATGCTTCTTCTCTTACCACTCTTCACTTACCCTTTCCACCCCGGAAGCATAACATCCTTCGGCATGATGATTGGATAGGTTTCCCTATATATTTTTCAGTTCACGTATGAATGTATGATCCATTCTTCCACCAAGCAATTGAATTGTCCTGATTTTGTCTCATTCCAAAAACTGTACATACAGGTGTTGTTCATGCTTTGCTATGGTCGATTGATTTGAGCAGATCTTGGAGACTGTACTCGCAGTTTTTCTACTTCCACAGCTCACGATCATCTATGGCTTCTGGACAGGTAACTCATCTTTGTGGAAATATATCCAGTTCTGATTTATTCCCTTCCTAATAGAAAGAGGTAAATGAATTCAGTGAGTTGGTTTTTAGGCCAATTTGCATCTACCAGATCTAAAGCCATCCCTCGGCGTGTCACCGCGCTTGCACGTGTAGCTCTTGTATGAGATTTCTACAAGGACTGAATGCTTCTTGACATCATCTTTGTTGATGAACATGCCTACTAAAAACTTATTAGCGTGTATTCTCTGTTACATAATGTATCGTCCTTGTGTTTAATCCTGATCTTCTATATAGGGAAATAATATGTATGGAGAGATTCATGTGATGTATGCAAAAAATATTCAGGGCAAACTCAAGGTGGGCAATGTTTTCCTCATCAAGGATTCCCTTGTGAAATTAGCAAAGAACATGTATAAGGCTGTGGAAGGAAGTTCATTGAAAATAACTCCATGGTCGAAGGTTTGGGAGTAGCGTTATGTCCCTGTCAATTATCCTGATTATGCATGTTCACTCACTGATTTTATACCTCTACCCTATATGGTTGGAAAGACAGACTTCTTTATAGGCAAGGAAATTCTACTTTCCACGCACAATTATTCTTTTGTCACTTTGCTGCTTTACTATCTTCCTGGCCCATTATCATGCTCATGTTTCAATGTACAGATGTCGAAATACTTTCAGTAATTTCAGATTTCTTGAAGGTTTGACTGCCTGCTCGAGCCCAGGATTCTGACAAGAGGAACCTCCAGATAACATATATTGAAAAAACTTTCTTATCGAAATTACGAGACCATCTATTATCTTCTAAATTTCATAATTCACAAGACTATCTATTATCCTCTGAACTCTCACTATAGTAGCTGAATTGCATGTACTTAGTGCAACGGTATAATCAAAGCTTACATTACCGAGCCATTATCATAATTGCTGGCGACAAGTTATAACTAAAAGCAACTATATTTGTGATCTCTGAACTTCTCCAATGACAAGTGAACACTAGCACCGACGACAATGATAGCACCAACAGAACTGAGATTATGTTGATCTCTCGTGCAATTGGTCATGTACTTAGCACACCAGTATAAGTCATCTCTCAAATTATTAATTACTTTACATATTTCTTCACTGCATAACTCCAACATATCTCAAAATATTATGGGCAAAAAACGCCACTGCCTGCCAGCACCTGTCAATAATGCTTCCAGTAGCACAAACAAGAAAAATGCAAAAGGTAAATAGCCACATTATACTAAACTCCCTGTTCAAGGTTCTATTTTTTGACATACATACATATATATTAATACCTATCTAAACGATTTACAGGTCTGCAATGGACACAATCAAGACCTCTGCTTCGAAAAAGAAACTGCATCTCCCTGAGCAAAAATTGGCTCATCAACTTTGGGAGCTACTCCCTCCGTCCCATAATGTAAGACGTTTTTGCAAATTGTTTTAGCTTGCAAAAACGTCTTATATTGTGGTATGGAGGGAGTATTAATAAATTAAATAAATGGAGATGTTCTGCATGTGACCACCCTTTTTGGACGTTTTACTTATTATGTCATCTGCCTGCGACTTTGTGTTTGCCAATTCCAGCTTATCTGTACAGTGTTTCCAGAGAACCACTGCTCCTGTCTAAACTGAATTATCCAAGACTTGCAGCTCTACAATCACCCTTATTTATCATCTAAAGTGATGTTTCTGGTCTTTGCTACATTATGATCATGTGTCTCTGTTTCCATTACTGTGGTAAATCTCAATCCTATTGGTAGAAATTTCCAATTATTCTAATGTTTTCCTATCCATGTATATACATGTGTTTCCTTTAATTTATTGAGACAATTGCCCTATTATCAACCCTTCTTCTTCTTTGTACGGGTGAGCAGCTGCTACATCTTTCATCATAAAGGTCTCTTGTATTATACTTTCACATTGTGCACATCCGGCGTTTTCCTCTAATCTATTTTTGTGTTTGACATGCTACAAAAATAATACCACCAATAGTATTAATGGGAGTGCTTTCTTAGATTTATCACAAGCTCATGTGGATAGTTATAGGTGTATATTGTACATATATTATCTCATCCAGATATATTATTTGCTACTCAAACTCATTTTGTTTCATAAAGAACACCATGTTGAATTGACTTTAGTAGTTGTCTGTAAGATGAATGCTGGATATAAAGCTCACTTGGTGCTTGGAACATAGTAGGTTTATTTTCTTCCAGTAAGATGAATGCTTGGTTCTACCAAAATTTGTGAAGTCTTCTTTCGGTATGTAAAACTGTATCATACAACCTTACAAATAGACGGGCGCGGCAACGCGCGCCTGGAATGTCCTAGAAGGGACAACAATACATAAAATTTGACTGCCTAAATTCATTTTCTAGGTACATGAGTAAAGATTTGGGTAGGCAAAAAGATTATGCTTTTACAACGTATATATACCTAAAATTGACACCTACATTTCCAGAACCACATGGAACATAAAGATCCGTTCGTGGGATGCCCGAATCGAGTGGAACCATCACGCGTCGACCGGAGCAGGAGGTGGCGACAGCGGAACTCAGGGAATGGTTATGTCAGGCTATCGGGAGGAGGCCGGCTCTGACTGGCACGACGCCATAGCTTGAGCGTGAATGTCGGCTACGCGAAAAACTTGAGGAGCTCAGGGACAAGCGAGGGCGACGGGCAGACGAAACTAACACGTGTAGGGAGGAGTTCGGCGGGACCGAGCGGCGGCGATGGCACATCACAGGCTTGACGACAGTCGTGGGGGCTGAGGCAGATGGCCCTGAGCGGCGGGGCTCAGGGTGGCCGAGCAGTCGGCGGCCAAAATCGGTCGGCACGGGGGGCGGGGTTGGTGTCAACGATGAAAGTTTAATGGACTGTGGTTGGACTTGGCGCCACGTTTGTTTTTGTGTCTTCATGCAGATTTAGATGTGTTGCTCAAGCCATTTTTTAGGAGATTTTCTTTCCTAAATTCCAATTTTTACATATTTCAATAGTTGAGTGTTGTAAATGGTCTAGAAATGGAAGAGTCCAGCCCTCGCCGAACCAACCATGGAGACATGGAGTCGTCGAGGGCGTGTTTGGTAGCCTTGTGAGCCGGGTCTGGCTAGTCCAGCCCTCGCCGGAACCAACATGGAGACATGGAGTCATCGAGGGCGTGTTTGGTAGCCTTGTGAGCTGGGCCTGGCTCAGCGAAGCCTGGCTCAATGAAGCTTGGCTAAGTAGAAACAGCGTAAAACCCAACTTCTGCAACATGTTTGGTTGACTGCATCGACACTTCCTGCATTAGGGGATTGCTTTGCGCACGGTGTTTGGTTACCTGCATTGTCTCAACTCACACATAAGCACATTGTTTGGTTGCACACAAGGGTGTGAGGTGTGCTAACCTTGTCCCCTATGTGGTGAGGTTACCTTACACACGTTTTCACAGCTACCACACCAACACCACAACACTCCGATGGCGACTAACTACACGATGATAATCAAGTTATTCACCCCGAAGTGTGGCGCCACCTTGCCAACTTCAACCTTGCATGCCTCCTTTCGCACAAACTTGGTTTAAGCATCTTCTGCCACCTGCCTAGTATTAAACTATTAATAGTTGTTGTCGTTGTACCCTGAAACTTGTTGGTTGCAAGCTTCCCATGAATTGTAAACCCCTGGTTCCTTCCCGACGAACACCACATACCACTTGTCCTAGCAGTGCACAAAGAGCAACAATTGAAGCAACAAGCAATGGAGCATTCAAGCAGCAAGCAAATGAGCACACAAAGCAATGGAGTAGAAGAGCAGTACTAAGCATGCATGATTATATGGCATAGCAAGTTCGTGTCATCCTACTACCACCACATCCAAAAAAGGTGTCATCCTACCACCACAAGTTCACGATCATCGTGAGGGGTTAGTATATACCACCTCACTAAAATATACAGAACATAAGATTGTTTTCAAGCCCTAGCTACACAAAATATACGTCATCATCGTCATCGTCGACCCCATCGTCCAGGATTATGCATGTGATAACCACCAGCAAGCTCTAGTAGTAGTGCTTGCCCAGCCAGCTCCTGAGCCAGAGCACCCAGTGGGCATTTGGCATGGAAACAAACCCAACACCCTGGGCCTTGTTGTCCAGCAGGTGGTTCAGAGCTGCCGTGAGAGCCTCATCGTTGAACCCACCTTGCTCCATGACGGCGCTGTACAGGTCAGGGTGGACATCAAGGGACTTGCCCTCCGTAATGCCCCCCTCTTCCTCTTCCTATCGACCACATGACATGCTCAAATGGCTTGTCAGGGCCATCAAGGGTTGCCTCTACGTCCGGGGTGCCTGGGAACTCCGACATGGGAGAACCGAGAGTCTCACCGGAGCCCATGGCATGCTTTTCAGTTGCCAGCCCGAAGGAGAAGATGTGTTGCATCTAGTTTTAGTTATGGATGGGTGTGTTGAGGAACTCAACGTCTTTGGGGTGGTCCTAAGAAAGAAGCACAAGCGTTGTTAGTTGCGAGTAGGCAATGGTTGTCAGTGTGAAAAACAAAGGGGACAGTGAGCTAACCGCGATGTGGCTGGTGTAGTGTTATGCCTCCATAATGATCGCGCAAGTGTTCTGATCCAATGAGGCGCCGCTAAGGTCCCTAATCTTGGACACTTGGATCCATCGAGTTCTCCGCTTCCTGAGGTGGTTATACACCTGGGTGGCGGTCACCTCTTGGCTACAGAACTCGAACACCTGCTTCGCAACGGTGTTCAAGTGCACCTTCTTGGAGTCCTTAGTCCTAACCCCACTAGAGATGAGCTCACATATCTTGTTCAGCACAAACGTGGATGCGATGCCCCGACTTAATCGTGCACTAATCGCAAATGTGCACGATTAAGATCAGAGACTCATGGGAAGATACCATAACATGACTCTAAACACAAATTAAAGTCATACAAGCTTTATATTACAAGCCTGGGGCCTCGAGGGCTCGAATACAAATGAGTCAGCGGAAGCAACAATATTTGAGTACATACATAAGGTAAACAAGTCTGCCTTAAGAAGGCTAGCACAAACAGCAACATGATCGAAAAGGCAAGGCCTCCTGACTGGGAGCCTCTTAACTACTCTTGGTCGTTGTCGGCCTCCACGTAGTAATAGGCTCCGTCGGGGTAGTAGTAGTCGTCGTTGGTCTCATCTGGCTCCTGGACTTTGTCATCTGATCGCAGCAATCGGGTATAGGGAAAAAGGGGGTAGCAAAGCAACTGTGAGTACTCATCCAAAGTACTCGCAAGAATTACATCCGATCTAAACTAAGTATGCATCAGTATCAAAGGAATGGGGCTATATCTTTGGACTGAACTGCAAAAATGCCAAAAGAGAAGGGAAAGCCTAGCCTATCAAATACTAGCATCTTGCAGCAATCTTGCAGCCTCAGAAGAGAGTAGAGTAACATAGCACTAGTAATAAGTATGTTGTAGTAACGCCCAGAGATCCTTCCTCGACTCCCTGTGAGAAAGCAATCCCAGACTTCCTGTGAGAAAGCAATCCCAAAGCCATCATATTTCACATCTCCAGTATCCAATTCAAGTTGTATCGATTGGGATACAACTCCGAGCGTCCGTTACCATGGACACGACTATTCGAATAGATTAACTTCCCTGCAGGGGTGCATAGACTTACCCAACACGCTCGATTAACTTCGGCCGAACACACTTTCTTGGGTCATGCCCGGCCTCGGCTGATCGACACATCGTAGTCTTACCTAGGCTCAACAGAGAGGCCAGCATGCTGGTCTACATCCTAAATGCGAAGGGGTCATGGGCCAATTGTCCTTTGCAATCCTGCATGTTGCGAATGCGGCATGGAGAAAACCCATCCCCTTATACAAGCGCAGGTGGTTACCATCCAACCGGTCGCATACCGCTAAACCGCTGACGTCTGTGAGCTTTCGAAAGAATCATACGACGCAGAGTGCCCATACTTGTTCCCACGTGGTGGTCAGTGCGAAAAGGCCAGAGGCCTACTCGAATCACATATCCAAACGGTTAGTGTCTTGGGAGCGCTCGGAGACGATCAATGATCCATGATCTGTGGTCCTGTCGCCCCGTCTCATGGACTTACGACAAGGGCTGAGAATGCCCGGCCATGCCGCGTAACTATCTCGCGGGTACCTTCCAGGTCAACCCGACTCCACATCATTCGCGGGTACCCTCACAGTCAACCCGACTTCACATTTCTCTCGCGGGTACCCCTCGGGGCCGACCCAACTTCAACATGGTTTTGGGTAAAGTCAAAGTAACCATGTGTTCATAACACCAAGGAGGAATCCGAGGAATCACCCTCAATGGATTCCACTTGATGTAATCATCAAGGTGAACTTAGAGGAATCACCCTCGAGGGTTCACTCTTGATGTGTTGCACGACAGAGACGTTATCGGGAGTGGTGAAGGAGGAATCACCCTCCCTAGACCACGACCAATTAGCTACACTACAGAGATCTCATCAAAAGTGTTATACGAGGTATCATCCTCGGCACTCGATAGTAACTCTGCAGAGTCGTATAACTAAGGTGGTGTGATGTGATGTATCGGGTTCAGGACGTTGATCACGTTGATCGAGTCATTAGTCATAAAGCGGGGGTAACAGGGACAAGGTGAGGGGTCAGTGATGGATCACTAACCAACCTATATTAAGCATATAGGATAAGCAGGTAGGTAACAATAGCAGGTAACAAAATTAGGCTATGCATCATAATAGGTACAAACGAGCAAAGGTAGCAAAATCTAATGCAAGCATGAGAGATAAGGAAATGGGCGATATAGGAATGATCAAGGGGGTTTTGCTTGCCTGGAAGCTCTGCAGAGAGTGGCTGAACATCAGGGGTGTAGTCGTACTTGGCAGCAACGTCGGTCTCGATGTCTACTGGAGAGAAGAGGGGGAAGAAACAATAAATATAAAGCAAATAGATGGATTACATGACAATATGCAGTGCTAGGGTTGACCTAACGCAGTGCTACACGATACAGACGCAGCGAGAAAACATCTAGGGTTGTTTTCCTGATGTTTGGCGTTTTTCGAAAAGATGAACCGGAGGGGAAGGAATCATGTTCATCATGTTAGAGGCATGTGACAAATGAACGGATTGCGTATTCGAATTCGTTATATTTTTCTGAGCAACTTTCATATATAAATTATTTTCATCTGACTTATAGATTATTTTATATGATTTTTCAAAATTTAAACATTTTCTGAAATGATAGATTCATTTTAATTCAAATATCATTTCAAAACCTAAATGCTACGGGTACTCGAAAGTGTACCCACACTTTTGCACGTGAGGCTGACAGGTGGGGTCCAGGGGGTCCTGTCAGCGGTCTAGTCAACCAGTTGACCAGTCAAAATTTGGCTGGTCAACAAGTCATGGACCCACATGTCATGGACTACACCTAAACTTAAATGGTTAATTAATAGATGGGCCCCACATGTCACAGGGTAACCCTAAACTAACTAAAAACATAATTAAATTTAACAGAGGGTCAGTGTTGCCATTACATTAGTTTTTTAAACTAAACAGACCGGACCCACGTGTAAGTGAGCCATGACGGCTGTCTAAAGGCGCGCTCAAGCTGGGAGCACACCGGCGACGACAGAGCGTTGCGGAGAGGCACAGAGCGGCCCACTCCGGCGACCATTTGGCCTAGCAAGGCTGGCGCAGCGTGGTCCGTGCCGGCCGAGCGTTGATACATCTCCAACGTATCTATAATTTTTGATTGTTCCATGCTATTATATTATCCATCTTGGATGTTTTATATGCATTTATATGCTATTTTATATGATTTTTGGGACTAACCTATTAACCTAGAGCCCAGTGCCAGTTTCTGTTTTTTTCCTTGTTTTTGAGTTTTACATAAAAGGAATACCAAACGGAGTCCAATGGACGTGCGAATTTTTGATGATTTTTTATGGACCAAAAGAAGCTCCTGAAGTAAAAGAGTTGGGCCAGAAGAGTCCTGAGACATCCACGAGGGTGGAGGACGCGCCCTACCCCCCTGGGCGCGCCCCCTGCGTTGTGGATGACTCGGAGACCCCCCTGACGTGAGATCGATGCCAAAAATTTCGATAAATACATAAACCCCTGAAAAGAAACCTAGATCGGGAGTTCCTCCGCTGCAAGCCTCTGTAGCCACCAAAAACCTCTCGGGAGCCCGTTCCGGCACCCTTCGGAGGAGGAATCCATCATCAGTGGCCATGTTCATCATCCCGGCGCTCTCCATGACGAGGAGGGAGTAGTTCACCCTCGGGGCTGACGGTATGTACCAGTAGCTATGTGTTTGATCTCCCTCTCTCATGGTCTTGATTTGGCACGATCTTGATGTATCGCAAGCTTTGCTATTATAGTTGGATTTATGATGCTTCTCCCCATCTACTCTATTGTAATGGATTGAGTTTTCCCTTTGAAGTTATCTTATCGGATTGAGTCTTTAAGGATTTGAGAACACTTGATGAATGTCTTGCGTGGGATATCCGTGGTGACAATGGGGTATTCTATTGATTCACTTGATGTATGTTTGGTGAGCAACTTGCGGGTTCCGTGACCTTGGGAATCTATGCATAGGGGTTGGCATACGTTTTCGTCTTGACTTTCCGGTAGAAACTTTGGGGCACTCTTTGAAGTTCTTTGTGTTGGTTGAATAGATGAATCTGAGATTGTGTGATGCATATCGTATAATCATACCAGCGGATGCTTGTGGTGACATTGGAGTATCTAGGTGACATTAGGGTTTTGGTTGATTGGTGTCTTAAGGTGTTATTTTACTACGAACTCTAGGGCTGTTTGTGGCACTTATAGGAATAGCCCAATGGATTGATCGGAAAGAATAACTTTGAGGTGGTTTCGTACCCTACAATAATCTCTTCGTTTGTTCGCTGCTATTAGTGACTCTGGAGTGATTCTTTGTTGCATGTTGAGGGATAGTTATATGATCCAATTATGTTATTATTGTTGAGAGAACTTGTAAAGTATGAACCCTAGGCCTTGTTTCGAAGCATTGCAATACTGTTTACGCTCACTTTTACCACTAGTTACCTTGCTATTTTTATATTTCCAGATTACAAAAATCCATATCTACCATCCATATTGCACTTGTATCACCATCTCTTCGCCGAACTAGTGCACCTATACAATTTATCATTGTATTGGGTGTGTTGAGGACACAAGAGACTCTTTGTTATTTGGTTGCAGGGTTGTTTGTGAGAGACCATCTTCATCTTATGCCTCCCACGGATTGATAAACCTTAGGTCATCCTCTTGAGGGAAATTTGCTACTGTCCTACAAACCTCTGCACTTGGAGGCCCAACAATGTCTACAAGAAGAAGGTTGCGTAGTAGAAATCAAGCGCGTGTGTTGTCGCGGCACGGCACGGGCGGGGGCGTGGCCAAGCCAGGGCCAAGGACGGCAGACGCTGCATGCTACAACAGGCGAAGGCGTCCGGTGCGGGCAAGGGCTGACCGGGGCGTGCGCGGCTGAGGCGAGGAGCGCGAGCGCGAGCAGCGTAGGGCGCGGCCAGTTGGCGGCCAGGGCGCATAGGAGGCGGTGGCCGCGGGCAGACGGCGGGCAGCAAGGAGAAAGGGGGAGGAGTGGTGCTCACTGGGAAGGCACACAGAGGCCCGTCGTGGGCTTAGGAGCGGCAGAGCTTGATGCCAACGGGGACGTGCCGGTGGCCAACGGGGTGGCGAGCTCGATGTCGAAGACGTGGGGCCTCCCCGGCTCTTGCTGTTGGTCTAGAGGATGAGGTTGGGGCCTGTGCAGCTCCTGGACATCCTGGTGCAGCCTGGGGTGACGCCGGAGCGCGCTCATGGAGGTGGAGCGACGACCTGCCCGCTTGGGTGCGGGCGGATCTGGAGGAGGGGAGAGGGCGAGAGGGAGAGCAAGGGGGGCGAGCTAGTGGGAGAGGGGACCGAGGAGGGGAAGGAGCCCGAGGCGTCGCGGGAGATGGCCTTATCCCCTCCCTGGCGGGGGCGGTGAGGTGGTCCGACGTGGATGCGCGACGTGCGCGCCCTCTGTCCGCCACTGTAGTTAGGTTGGGAACGAACATGGGGAGAGCTGGGCTGGGCCAGTTGGGCCAGTCCACTGTGGCCTAAGGCCCAGGCAGGGGGCTTTTCCTTTCCTTTTTATTTTGTTTTTCTTTTATTTGTTTTCTGTTTCCAGTTTCTTTTCATATTATTTTAGTTTTATAAAATATAAAACTTTCTCCTTAATTAGTGTTGCAAAATATGTTACTGCCGCAAAAATTTTGACACACATTTAAAAAGGTTTGGAATTTTTTACAATTTAAAAAGCATTTAAATTATTGTTTTGGCCTCTGCTTTAATTATTTTAGGGCATTTAAACTCTTTATAAAATGTTGGTTTCTCCACCATAATTATCTATGGATTATTTGCCACATTATGAACATTTATTTTTCATGTTTGAGAACTTCTTTAATTCACTTAAAATTTGAATTTGATTTTAACGTGGAATTTGAAATGAGATAGAATCAAAGATGATCAAGCACTGTTTAACAAAATGGCTTAGCTTAATCATAGAGGTTACTGTAGCTCATTACACAGGGGTGTTATAACTCTCCTCCTCTAAAAGAAATTCTCGTCCCGAGAATTAAGATGTAGAAGGGAAAATATTGGGGTATTCCGCACGAAGATTATCCTCGTGTTCCCAAGTGGCTCCATCTTTAGTATGATTCGACCATTGCACCTTGAGGAACTTGTTAACCTTCTGACGTGTTCGATGTTCAGCTTCTTCAAGAATGCAGACCAGATGCTCTTTGTAAGTGAGATCATCTTGCACTTCGATCAATTCTGGATCCACTTCACGGTGCGAGTCCTTGAAGCAATGACGAAGTTGCGACACGTGGAAGACATCATGGACGTGGGAGAACTGAGGTGGCAATTCCAATTGATAAGCCACAAGTCCACGACGGGCGAGAATGCAGAAAGGACTAATGTAGCGAGGAGCTAACTTGCCCTTTACTCTGAACCGATGTGTGCCTCCCAAAGGAGTGACACGCAGATAAGCTTGCTCACCGGCTTGATAGGTTGAACCCCGGTGTTTGTGATCATAGTTGCTCTTCTGGCGGGACTGGGTCGTCTTGAGATTATCCCAGACAATGCGGACTTGCTCTTCAGCTTGTTGGATAATGTCTGGACCAATGAGCGGTTGTTCACCAGTTTCTGACCAATTCAGAGGGGTTCAACACTTACGTCCATAAAGTACCTCGAAGGGTGCCATCTTCAAGTTAGCTTAATAGTTGTTGTTTGATACGTCTCCAACGTATCAACTTTTCCTAATGCTTTTCCTCTTGTTTTGGACTCTAATTTGCATGATTTGAATGAAACTAACCCCGGACTGACGTTGTTTTCAGCAGAACTACCATGGTGTTGTTTTTGTGCAGAAATAGAAGTTCTCAGAATGGAACGAAATTTTGCGAGGATTTTTTATACAATAAAAGAGAATTTGTGGAGCCAGGATGGACCTGAGGGGGGCACCTGGGTGGGCACAACCCACCAGGGCGCGCCAGTCCCCCCAGGCACGCCCAGGTGGGTGCTGCCCACCTGGTGGCCCCGCTGACCTCCAAACCGATGCTATAAAATCCTATTTTTTCAGAAAAAATCAGGGAGAAAGAATTATCGTGTTTCACGAGACGGAGCCGCCGCCAAGCCCTGTTCTTCCTTGGTAGGGCAGATCTGGAGTCCGTTTGGGGCTCCGGAGAGGGGGATCTTCGATCTTGATCATCGCCAACACCTCTCCATCGCCAATTCCATGATGCTCCCCACCGGGAGTGAGTAATTCCTTCGTAGGCTCATTGGTTGGTGAGGAGTTGGATGAGATTCATCATGTAATCGAGTTAGTGTTGTTAGGGTTTGATCCCTAGTATCCACTATGTTATGATATTGATGTTGCTATGACTTTGCCATGCTTAATGCTTGTCACTTTGGGCCTGGGTGCCATGATTTCAGATCTGAACCGTTTATGTTATCCCCATTATATCCATGTTCTAGATCCAATCTTGCAAGTTATAGTCACCTACTATGTGTTATGATTCGGCAACCCCGGAGTGACAGAAGTCGGGACCACTCCCGATGATGACCGTAGTTTGAGAGGAGTTCATGTATTCACTGTGTGCTAATGATTTGTTCCAGTTCTCTATTAAAAGCAGGCCTTAATATCCCTTAGTTTCCAATAGTACCCCGTTGCCACGGGAGGGTAGGACAAAAGATGCCATGCAAGTTCTTTCCATAAGCACGTATGACTATTTACGGAATACATGCCTACATTATATTTATGAACAGGAACTATTGCCGAATCGCCCTAGGTTATAACTGTCTCATGATGAATATCATCCAACGAGTCACCGATCCAATGCCTATGAATTTATCTTATATTGTTCTTGCTAAGTTACTACTGTTGCTACTGTTATTGTTACTGCTACAATATCACTACTATCACTTTTACTGTTACCATTGCTACTGCTGCTATCATCAAAACTATCATAGTACTGTGCTACTAATCACTTTCCTGCAGATAATTAATCTCCAGGTGTGGTTGAATTGACAACTGAGCTGCTAATGCCTTCAAATATTCTTTGGATCCCCTTGTGTCGAATCTATAAATTTGGGTTGAATACTCTACCCTCGAAAACTATTGCGATCCCCTATACTTGTGGGTTATCAAGACCTTTTTCTGGCGCCGTTGCCGGGGAGCGTGGCTATATTTGTTGAGTCACTTGGGATTATTATCATATTATCACTATGAAGAATCTGAAGGATGCTAAGACTAAGATTGTTCCCTCAAAGACGAGGGGAGGTAAGGAACTGCTGTCCAGTTCTTCTTTAGAATCACCTTCTGTTATAAGTAAACTTGCAACTCCCCAACATGCTATTAATGCTGATATGTCACAAGTTGTTGATGATGCTAATTCTACTATGAATGCTACTCATGATGGTGATGTTAGTACCTTGCTTGATGATAATGTGCCACTAGGTGAATTTCTTGATGAACAAATTGCTAGAGTAAGACAACATGATATTGTTGAATCTGATGATGAACTTGAAACTGAAACTATTGAAACACCTACTAGAACTAGTCCTCCTGTATATGAATTGCCAAAGGTATCGGAGGGTTATACTATGAGTGAGGAGGCAACTAGAGATATTCTTGCTTGTAAGGATAGAGATGATCTAGAAAAACTATTATGCAAGTATAAAGAAAGATCTCTGGATGCTAAAATGAAATATGATCCCGAGTTTGCTACTTCACGTATTGTTATTGCTGATAAGGATTATGAATTCTCTGTCGACCTAGAGTTAATCACTTTGGTTGAATCTGATCCTTTCCATGGCTATGAAACTGAAACTGTTGTGGCACATCTTACTAAGCTGAATGATATAGCTACCCTTTTTGCTCATTATGAGAAGATTCACTATCACTATATTCTCAAGTTATTTCCGTTCTCATTAAAGGGTGATGCTAAAGCTTGGTACAATACTCTTGCCCCTGGTTGTGTGCGTAGTCCCTATGATATGATTTATTACTTCTCTGAAAAATATTTCCCTGCTCATAAGAAATAAGCTACCTTGGAGGAAATATTTAACCTTGTGTAAATTGAAGAAGAGAGTCTCCCACAAGCTTTGGGGAGGCTTCTCCAATTGCTTAATGCTTTGTCTGATCACCCTCTTAAGAAAAATGAAATACTTAATATCTTCTATAATGGACTAACCGATGCTTCTAGGGACTTCCTAGATAGTTGTGCTGGTTGTGTTTTCAGGGAACGAGTATTGAACAAGCTGAAGAATTATTGAATAACATACTGAAAAATTATGATGATTGGACTCCTCCTGAAGCACCTATTAAACCCACTCCGAAGAAGAGGGGTATCTTATATCTCAGTCCTGAAGATATGCAAGAGGCAAAGAAATCTATTAAGGAAAAAGGTATTAAGGCTGAGGATGTTAAAAATTTACCACCTATCGAAAAAATACATGGGCTTGAAGCACCACCACCATCCAAGGTGGTAGAGGTAAAATCTTTAACGAAATTCAATGATAGTGATGATCCTCATAATAAACATCCTAGTCAATGTCTTTATGAGTTTGACAATTACATTACAAAGCAAGATCACTTCAATGCAAATGTTATGAAACAACTGAAATACAACTCTGATATGATTTCTCGCCTAAGTGACTTGTTATTTAGAATCTCAAATGATGCTAGAGGTGTAGGAAAACATGCCTCTATGGTTCAAACTCAATTAGAACAAGTTGCTAAATCTCAAAGAGAGTTACCTGATGAGATGAACAATAATATAAGTGACTTTGCTGTTAGAGTAGCAACTAGAGGAGGTAAAATGACTCAGGCACCACTTTATCCTGAGGGACATCCAAAGAGAATTGAACAAGATTCTCAAAGGAACAACACCACTACACCTAGTTCTTCTAAAAATAAAAAGAAGAAGAAAAATGATAGGACTTTGCCTACTTCTAGTGAACCTGAAATAGAAAAAACTCCTGATAATGATAATGAAGTTTCTATCTCTGATGCTGAAACTCAATCTGGTAATGAACACTCACCTTCTGATAATGAAAAATATAATGATGAGGTTCATGAAACCACTCAACCTAATGATAAAGAAACAGATAATGATGTTAAAATAGAACTAGCTGTTGATCTTGATAACCCACAACCTAAGAATAAAAGACATGATAAAAGAGACTTTGTTGCTAGAAAACATGGAAAGGAAAGAGAACTATGGGTTCAAAAGCCTATGCCATTTTCACCTAAGTCAACTAAAAAGAAAGATGATGAAGAATTTGAACACTTTGTTGAAATGATTAGGCCAGTCTTTTTGCGCACTCGCTTGATTGGTATCTTAAAAATGCCTCCTTATGCAAAGTATATGAAGACATCATCACTAATAAAAGAAAAACACCGGAAGCTGAAATCTCCACTATGCTTGCTAATTACACTTTCAAAGACGGATTACCCAAAAAACTTGGAGATCCGAGAATACCAACTATACCTTGCTCCATTAAAAGAAACTAGGAAAATTGCCTGTGCGTTGCAACGGGAAAAAACCACACACGCATGCTTTGTGCTTCACAATTGACTAAAAATATTGTACACGTGGTGCTTATTTTGAGTTACCGACACCATACAATAAAAATGTGGTATGCTTCGTCCGACGAGTAGGCATGCATACTTCTGTGGTGTTGCTAACCGTGAAGTACTTGTCATGCAGATGTTCTAACTTTATGTTCTGTTGTGTACATCTTTTTTGCAACTAGGTTGAATCTTTAGTTGTTTTGTTTTGCTGATTGGTTTCACGTCGCTCTTTTAGTTTTTCCGGGTTTTTTCATGACCATCCATGCCTAACGCTCTCTATCTCGTTTACTTCTTTGTTCCCTAGCATTCATGACTGGAGATTGCAACCCAAATTGCTTGCCTTCATGAGAGTTTTCTATGACATACTCCCTCCAATCCAAAATATAAGTACTTGTAGAGATTCCAATATAGAGACTACATTCACATGTATATATTTTTAAACTGTGCAACCATTTTGGCTACCAGTTTAAGTTTATATTAGCCAACTATGGTATTCTATCTAAATCCTTTTAGGTGATTATCACTACGTAAAGTTATTGCTATCCTACATAGAATTATTAATGTCTTCAAATCATGATAGTAGGGTATAACAACTTCTGTAATTACCTTTGTTTAAAAAAGTAAGCTAGTTCACCAAAGTAGGTTACTTTTGTTTACTATATTTTTTTGTTTAAGTATAATATTTTTGTACTATAGTATCCCTAAATACGGTTTCAAATAAGCATGGGTGAGTAATTAATGATGATGCATGTATTGCTAGTGTTCGACAATTTAGGAACCAGAAAAATATTACGATGTTGTAGATCAAATTGTCGTTGCCTAGTGAAAAAAGCATACCACATCGGTAGATTAATTATTGTACTACTATCAAACAATATTTTTTTGTATGCATGTGACACTATCAAAGTAATTTTACCTGGATGCAATTGTTGGTTTTTCTCCATCGCATTAATGTTTGGGCCCGAAGTATGTATAAGGTGGTTGCCAAGTCCCTCCATACCAACATGTCCATCTTTAAGGATGTCAGGCATGAAATCAATTTTCTGATTCTGAACAATAGCTTCATTGAGATCAACTAAAGCCTATATTGGCATGACACGTAAATGTCGTTTTGATGTCAATGGTTTATTATGCACTTGTATGAACCGGGATCAACTGGAGAAAATTTATTTTATATTTACTTTACTGAATGTGTAAGCACATATGTTTTCGTCATGTGTGCCTTAACCTGTGTATATATGTTAGTCCAACATTGTCTGATCCTTATTCCTGTATGTATGGTGTTTGTTTATTTTTCAGTTTTTGCGCCCTAGCAGCTAGTCAGAGTGAGGGACATACACATAGTCTACTTCAATTTTTTTGAGATGAGTGAAATTCAACCTTAAAACAGAAAGGCAATGTGTGCATGGTTCGGAGAACAAAGACGTACACACTAACACATCCACGTGATGGACTCGAAGATTTTTTATCGGTGCGTGAAGGATTTAAAGTCTTAATCTCGCAAAAAAAGTCCAAACTATTAAAAGCAGAAACTGTGAACCTGCATGCACGCTTGTATAAAAAAATGTCTAAAAAAAGATAGCCACACACGTCGGCTCTAACTCCTCAGTTTTTCTTCCATTGTGCCAGTTTCCACATCCCGACCTCGCCTGGGATACACCGCCGCTACCGCTGACGCTTGCACCCACCGCCGCGGCGCACGCCGCCGGATCTCGCTGCTCCCCCGGATCCCTTCACCACCCCGGCCATGGGGGCTGGCTCCCCCGCCTAGAATCCCCGCTCCCCCGGCCATGGCGCACGCTACACACCCGCGGAACCATCGGGAATCCCACGATGGGCTCCTCTGCAGGGGAGCTAGCTCCGCGCCGTGCGCTCCAGCACTGACGGCCACTCTAGTGCTCGTGCAGTTCAATGATGACCACCATCGGTTGGGTGGCACATATATCTCACCCTCTTTTCCTGGCTTGTTGATTCCCACAACTCCGAAGGTATATAAGTTTCTAGGATTTGATTTAAAAGAGCAGGGTGGGACTAATTTTAAGCAAACTCTGTTTGTTGCAGCCATAATAGAGGGGAGGGGAAGGCAGTCGTGAGGTCCAACTTGTAGCAGCCCATAACAAATATTTTGGCCCATTACTTACAAAGCTACAAGAGAACAGACCAAAATTACGGTAGCGAAGGACGACGTACGAAAAATAGTACCACCTCGGATGTAGAAAGTAATATAGGTTAAATAAACTGATAAACAGCGTAAATTCAAGGGAAGAAGCGTATTGTGACGGTGAACCCACGGAGTCAATCCGTGCTTTATTATTAGGGAAAGATTATGTGAAGACTGCTTTATGTGATTTGGGAGCTGGTGTTAGTGTTATGCCTTTATCTTTATGTAAAAGACTTGACTTGAATAAACTCACACCTACTGAAACATCATTGCAAATAGCTGATAAATCAACTACCATACCTATCGGTATTTGTGAGGATGTGCCCGTTGTTGTTGCTAATGTTACTATTTAAACTGACTTTGTTATACTTGAGATGCCCGAGGATGAAAACATGTCGATTATCCTTGGTAGAACCTTCTTGAATACCGCAGGGGCTATTATTGATTGCAATAAAATCAAGGTCACTTTTCATGTCAATGGTAATGAGCATACGGTGCACTTTCCGAAGAAACAATTCCAAGTGAATGGTATTAATGTTATTGAAAAATCTCCGACAATCACTATTGGGAGTTTTCAACTACCTCTACCTTCTGTCAAAAAGAAATATGAAATACTTATTGTTGGGGACATTCATATCCCCATTCCGATTGAGGTGGCAAATGGCTCTCCCACCTCCCCTCCCACCCAAGCCCTAGGTTCTCCGGCGATCTCCCCCTCCAACCAGTGAATCTTGGCTTCTCTCCACTCATCTCCTTCGGCATCCTCTGATCTACCTCCCCATACCCATATCATATGGGTTCTCATGGTGGATCAACTTTGGATCTGGATTTCTCCAAAGGACTGACTTTTGCAGATGAGGTTTTCAGATCTTGTGGGAAATGCACCCACCCAACGGATGACACAGGCTGATTCATTATGGTAGTGTCTTTCAGCAGGCATGTTTTCCGTCTTAATGAAGATTCGGTGGCGGCGGCATTGGAATCAGCCATTGGGGGATCAACAATTAATTTGTCTGTTCAGCTCATTAAAGACAAGGTATTTTCATTCATTGTTTCTTGCAAATGAGTTGGACTTTTTATTCTTCAATTGTGTTTGTTTGCTTGCCCGCAATTCAAATGCCATTTCCATCTGTGGGGAAATGGTGGCCCTAATTGGAAACATGAGTTTATCATTGGAAGAAAGAATGTGATGCGGAGTGGATTTTAATAAGTCCTTCCAAAAGGCGTGCCGCACTTGGTATGATTGCCATGCATCAGCCTCCTAGGAAATCTTCTTTGCATTCTGGTTCATCGACAAAGAAGAAACTTTCTTTTGCCACCTTGCAACAATATGATGTTTACAAGGGCTATAGATACCCAGCTACGCAGCGCTGTGTTGATACACTTGTTGATGATGCTTATTCCTTTTCTGCTGGTGAGCGAGTCATTCTCCCCTTGCCGCCGGCGACCGAGTTCTAGTGGACGGTGGCGTCGCCACCCATCATTTTTGGAACGGTTAACATCCGTGCTACATCTCTGACCGGGCTTTCAGTGGCCGCTCCAACTAGTTCGGACGTGAATCTGCATGTGCATGGGGCCAACATCATCATTAACTCAGATGGGCCTGGATCTCCAGCACAGGTTGTTGACACGGCCCATGCCATTTCAAGAGAAACCTAATCTCCACACTTATTGCGTGATGCAGATATTATTTCGTCTCCAGTTGTCTCACACAATGAGATTCTCCAAGATAATCTAGTAACAGACTCCTCTATTGATTCTGATCGCTTAAATGATCTTATTGATGATATGGTGTTTAAAGTTTGGAAGTGTCAGAATTGCTTATCTATGATGCATTTAACCAACTCATGCACTAGTCAAGTTAGGTGTCGCAGATGGTTTTGGCTGGGCCACCGGGCCAAGGATTGTTCGGATTCTACCCCCTCTTCAACTTACAAGTGGGTCCCATGGGTCAATGCAGGCTCTCCGGGTCGGTCAACATGAATATCTACACCCGACGCCTCGGTTTCTACCTTCGCCTGTAATACTGGGCCATTGCCCAGTCCCGCCAAATCTGCCACCCCATCCCCTCCACCATTGCCCATAGAGCCACCGCCCAAAACGCCTCCTCCACTGCCCACCACGCCACCGTCGACCACACCTCCCCATTGCCACACCGCAGATTCAAGCTTCACATCCAACCCCGCTACAGACTTGGTGCCATCAATGGCCAACTTACCACTTGATCCTATGGAGTTTGCCCCTCCGGGCTTTAAAGTGATCGGGGGCGGTCCACTTCTCCTTCCCCGCACTTTCTTCTTGCCAGCGGTGGCTCCAGATCATCAGCATGAGGACTACGCCATCGCCATCATCGAGCCTACTCCGCTGCCTAAAGAGATTCTCATCTTCCGTAACATGGTCAGTGATTTTGTTGTTAACACTCTTGGGAGGGCGGTTCTGGATGCGCATCCATGGATTCAAGGGGTTGGGCTCTTCCGCTTTCATAGTGCTGCGGCTAGACAAGCTTTAGTTGATCACCCTCCATATGATCTGGGACAGATTCATTTGATTTGTTCCGCATGATGAGGGTGTAAACTACAGAGCCACCCAGGGTTTTCGTCGTGGATGGATCATGATGTTAGGAGTGCCTTTGGATTATAGACGCACACAGTATATTGCTGACGCCGTTAGCACTTTCGGCCACTTTCATCACTGGCACCAAGATGATCAGATGCGCGTCCGTACTTTGGCCTATGTGTCGTTTCCGGCTCCATCACTTGTGCCAAGGGACGTGGTTTACTGCAAATATGCAGACTTTGGTGGGGCAAGGATATCTTGGGCTGCCCCTGTTTACATCCTATCTGCTGATTTTGCTGATGTTCTGCCTGCCGACGAGGATCCCATGCCTTTCGATGGCAACCCCCATCCCCTGCCTGGAAATATGCAGTTCGAGAATCATAATTGGGTCATGCCAGAGTTCCTAGAGCTTGGGTGGAATGATGTGCCACCACCTGTCAATGAGCAGCCACAGGAAGATATCCCACTAGTGCATGATGATGTTCAACAGGAACAAGTTGAGGAAGTTCAATCCCAGGAATCAATCATTTTGTAGGTATCTGATGATTCAGTTAACAATGTGCCTGAAGCTGCGGATGTGGTAGTTTACCAACCCCCAATGGGACCATAGCAGCCTCCTCTGCATATTGGGCGGGTGTTCACTGTCTTCAGGCCAGTCTTGCCTCCTGCCATGTAGTGGAAGCGCACTTTTGAGAAGATAATGTCGTCTCTGTGCACTGCTGAGATTCCAAAGTTTGTGTTCAAGTCTGAAATTGGGTCCCTCTTGCTTGCTAAGCGATCCTGGGATTTCTGGTACAATGGTACTAAACTCAGCTTCGTTCTGCAGCCTGTGTCTGACCCCTCTTGCAGCACTGCTCGCCATTCATCTCCAGTTAAGAGGCCAGTTGCAAGGGCTCTCTGCTTTGACGACCTCTCTGAACCTGTCACTGAATCCTTTGAGTTCACTGCTGCCCCAAAAGTGACCATGAAACGTGATCGGAAGCCGAGGACTGCTAAAATTTTGGTGGACACTGAGGTTCGATGCAGTGCACGTCTCAGTGCTTTACGTGATGGATATTGTAGAGTGCCAAGCAGTGGCCCTAGCCAGATCAGGTCTCCTCACACCTTGAAGAAGCACAAGACCAAGTCGACTCAGTCTGATGAGAACTCGGTCATGCCTCCCCCAACTGCTATTGCTGATCTTCAGCATATTGGTACTCGCCCGCACATCGCTCCTGAGAAGATCTCCGCGAATAAGCTTGTGGCTGATCTAGCTAAATCCACCAGCAGCAGGAGTTCTGATGATTAGTTGCATCAAGCAGCTTTCTGGTCCATGGCGTACCGTCTTAAACATCATCTATCTTTATTTATGTTTTCATGTATGGAACTCTGTCATATTGCTCTGCTTAGCTGGTCTGTGTAGGTCATTGCATGATCTACTTTTGCTGCCCTTTCTTTTGGTTTGTAATGAATCAGTCCGGGTTTAAAGACCGGAAGGTTTTATGTTGGAACGTACGTGGCCTTAATTCTAAAGCGCGACAACTTGCTGTTAAGCAAAAGATTGATGAAAGTGACTGTTCTGTGGTCTGTCTCCAAGAAACAAAGTGTATGCATATTGATCACAGGTTCATTAGGAGGTTTTGTCCATGTCGTTTTGATAATTTTGCTTATATGCCTTCGGTGGGTGCTTCAGCTAGTATGGTCATTATTTGGAATTCTTCTTTCTTTGAGGGCAATTTAATTAAGGAAAAACCTTATGGCATCATTGTGGAATTCCGCTCTAAACATACCTCCGAAGTTTGGACTCTAGTTTTTGTTTATGGCCCATGTCAGGGTCCAGCCCATGATGAATTCGTGCAGTGGTTATACAATCTTGACATTAATTGTGATGATAACTGGCTTCTTTTGGGCGATTTCAATTTTATGCGGTCGCTTGAAAATCGTAATTTACCTGGTGGTAATGTCAATGATATCTTCCTATTTAATGAAATCATTGGACACTTGGGTGTTGTTGAGCTGCCAATCAAAGGACGACAGTTCACTTGGTCAAATATGCAAACTGAACCACTACTTGAACAAATCGACTGGTTTTTCACTTCGGTTGCATGGACTTCAGAACATCCCAATACATTAGTTTTGCCTCTTGCATGCTCTACCTCCGATCATGTGCCTTATGTGGTCACGATTGCCACTACCATTCCTAAGGCTAAGGTCTTTCGCTTTGAAAATTATTGGATTGATTTACCTAGCTTTAATGAATGTGTTGCTCAGGTTTGGAGCAGGTCAGTGGGTAGATCCTCGGCTACTTTAACTATATCTTCTAAATTCAAAGCTCTCAGGTATGCCCTCAAGAAATGGCATTTAAACCTGTCCACAGTTAAGGCGCTCATTTCTGATTGCAACAAAGTCATTCTTTACTTTGATGGGCTGGAGGAGATCAGACCTTTGAGTTGGCCAGAATTCAATTTTAGGAGAATTATAAAATTGCATCTGGAGGATATTTTGCACTGGTAGTTTGTATATTGGAAGCAACGTTGTACAATCAGAAGTATTAAGGTTGGTGAGGAAAATTCTAAATTTTTTCACACCATGGCCACTGAAAGGTTCTGGAGGAATACAATTTCTTCAATCAAGAATTCGGCAGGTGAGGTGGTCTCTGATCATCAGCAGTTGGCTGGCATGTTTTGGTCTGATTTCAACTAGTGTATGGGCCAAGCAAAAGGAATTCAAATGGGATTTGATCTGGACACTTTAATTGAGAGAGTCGATGGTCTGGAGGATTTATCCCAGCCGTTCATGGATTCTGAGGTTGAGTCTGTAATTAAGAACATGCCAACTGATCATGCACCTGGTCCCGATGGCTTTATTGGTCTATTCTTAAAGAAGTGCTAGCCAATCCTCACGGGGGATTTTATGCAGCTTGTCAAGGAGTTTTATGAGGGGAGGTGCAATTTGGAATGTCTTAATACTTCCTTAATTACTCTTATCCCCACGAATTTAAGCCCTGAAGTGGTTGGCGATTTTCGGCCCATCTCATTGACCAACACTTGCTTGAAGTTTTTAACTAAACTGCTGGTTAATCGTCTTCAGAAAGTGATCCTGAGATGTATCCATCGTAATCAATATGGTTTTCTTTGTTGTCGATCTATTCAAGATTGGCTGGCTTGGTGTTTCGAATACATTCATCAATGTAAAGCCCATCATCCTCCTCAAGCTTGATTTTAGGAAGGCTTTCGATACAATTGAGCATGAAGCTATTCTTAGAATCTTGCAATGCAAGGTTTTGATAATCGTTGAACTGGCTGGATTAATAGCATCTTGTCTACGGGATCCTCTTCCGTGCTCTTAAACGAGGTCCCAGGAAATCACTTTGTCTGCAGATCGTTCGTCAAGGGGATCCCTTATCTCCGTTATTATTTGTGATTGTAGTTGATTTGCTCCAGTCGGTGGTCAATGAGATGTGCTCCAGGAACATTCTTTCATTACCAATCCCAAGCAGTTCCAATGATTACCCGATTGTCCAATATGCGAATGATACCCTCATTGTCCTACCTGCGATAGACGATCAACTCATCGCCTTCAAGGAGATGCTTGACACCTTTGCGGTTTCAACAGGATTGCGTGTCAACTTCAGTAAATCCTCCCTTATTCCAATCAATATGAGTGACGAGGAGGGTGCTAGGGTTGCCAGTTTGCTCGGATGTGATGTTGGCTCCATGTCGTTCACATATCTAGGGTTACCCATGGGAACTTCTAGACCTACGATCTATGACCTACTGCCTCTGGTTAATCGCATTGAGCATCATTTATCTGCCTCCTCATGCCTCCTGAATCAAGGGAGCCGTCTACAACTGCTTCAGTCGGTGTTGTGTTCCATGCCAATTTATTTCTTGTGTACACTCTCTCTTCCCAAGGGCATTTTGCAGCAGATTGAGCGAATCATGCGACAATGTCTGTGGAGAGGAAACACGGATAACCCACGCCAATCATTGGCTGCTTGGGATTTGGTTTGTCGGCCGAAGAAGTACGGTGGTCTGGGTGTTCTTAATTTGGGAATTCAAAATGAAGCCTTGTTGCTCAAGCACCTCTTCAAGTTTTTTAACAGGGTGGACGTGCCTTGTGTCACATTAATTTGGGACACTTTTTATGCTTCCTCACGGCCGCAAGTCACTCAGAGCTGTGTCTCCTTTTGGTGGCATGATGTCATGCGTTTATATAATAACTTCTGCAAGTTATCTATTCCACAAGTGCATGCAGGCAACATGGTGGTCTTTTGGCTTGATCGATGGCAGCTGGGTAATAATGTTGTCCTAATGCACGAGCAGTTCCCACGGCTTCATTCATTTGTGATTGATGATACGATCATAGTCAAAGACTTTATGGAGCGGCCTGATGCCTTTGATCACTTCCATCTGCCTCTGTCGCAGGAGGCTTATATTGAGTTCACCCAACTCCAGTCTCTGCTGTCACTGATCAATCTGGATGAGGAAAGAAAGGACATTTGGAAATGGCCATCTAAATCTGGGGATTTTAAGTCAAAGATTTACTATGAGTCTTGCTTCTCCCACCTGGTGGTTGATCCCATTTTCAAATGGATTTGGAAATGTGCATGTACGCTCAAGTTCAAGGTGTTTGGATGGCTTCTCTTAATGGACCGTTTGAATACTAGGGATATGATGCAGTGCCGACACTGGATCATATAGGAGGACACATGTGTTCTATGCCACTGTGCTACTCATGAAGATCGTGCACATCTCTTCTTTGCTTGCAACTTCAGTCAAAGGGTTTGGAACTACCTTGGGATTTCTTGGATTGTTCAACCGAACCAGACTACATATGAGATGGCTCTATCAGCTAGGAGGGATTTTGGCCTTCCTTTTTTCACTGAGGTTGTCTTCACTGCTACATGGAGTATTTGGACACAAAGGAATGGGAAGATCTTCAGAAATGAGCGGCCTTCCTTTACATCTTGGAGGAGGAACTTTATCCATGACATTTCTCTTTTGGCTCATAAAATTAAATGTAAATATAAAGATAGCTTAATCTCCTGGATAGCTACCCTTTCTTAGACCTCTTTGTAAGTATTTTCCTTTTGTTTTGCATGTAAATTGTAATATTGTAATTCACAGGTTCTTTATCAGTAAAGAACTGTGAGGCTGTTGCCTTGCAGTATATAGTAAAAAAAAATCATATTCCCATTGAGGTAATTTAGTGGTTTACAAAAGTTCTTCGGTTTCATGCTAATCGTAAGTGGTTGTTAATAAGACTTGATTAACCTTACTAATGGATCATTTTTGAGAGGCATGAAGTTGATGAATTTAGTAAGCACTACCTTTTGTCCCTACCATTTGTTTTCTGTTTTTATTAGTTAAATAAAATAAAATGCCATGCCTTGTCTGTTTTCTGCTTTTTCTGTGCAATAAAAAAATGACCCAAAAATAAAAGCTCTCAGAATGCTCTGAAAACCCACACGATTTTTCTCTGAATAATTATGAATTTCTGGTGCAAATAATACCTAAGTGAGGTGCACCAGGTGGGCACAACCCACCTGGGCACGCCAGCACCCCCAGGCACGCCCTGGTGGGTGCTGCCCACCTGGTGGGCCCCCTCACTTACTTCTTCCTCCCACACCACTCCATTCACACAGAAAAAATCACTACCTCTCTCTCTCTCTCTCTCTCTCTCTCTCTCTCTCTCTCTCTCGTGTTCTTGCTCTTGAGACCGCGAATTTCGATCTCTTTGCTCGAAGCTCTATTTCCGAAACTGTTTCGGAGATTTGTTGCTTGGTATGTGACTCCTCCATGTGTCCAATTAGTTTTTGTTTTAGTGGTTTATATTTAGAATAATTAGCTACTCTTGGTGCTGCTGTAGACGAGCTTGCATGTTGAATTCTTAGAGTTCTAAGTACTTTGAATGCTTGCTATGGCTTCTATACATCCCTATGAGTAGTTGCTATCAATCTTGTGAAGTTTTGTTAATAAATTTTTCATGACCAAAAATTTTCAGAAAATTGTACACGAACATTACGAACTTCTTTGGAAGAAGTTGTTCGAGGAGGAGATCCTCGGAGGCATCCTCTAGTAGCAGCTCCGTTCGCTGGTCCTATGCTGAGCAAAGAAAAAAATCCATTTGAAGTGCCACAACCAAAACATGCTTATGGCCATGTGAAGATTACATGGTGAGAGTGGATATTAAGGAAGAATTTGAGCAATTAGTTCACAATGCCGAACTCGGTCCCTACATTTCAGGTAAGTGCGACCAACGCCTCCTCCTCACCGAATCATTTGTCAAAAAATTTAAATTTTTTTTCCTCGTGAGTCTAGGGTGTATTTTAAACTTTATGATAATCCATTTACCATTTCTCTAGAAAGGTTTGCTCACCTCTGCAAAATCCCATTCTAGGGTTTACTCGATGAGCCACCTAGGTCAGAGTTTGAGTCTTTCTTAACTAGTCTTTGCTTTGGTGAAACTAGGGGAGTGGCACAAGGTAGAATAAAGAGCATACATTTTCCTGCAATTCAGTACTTTGCATTATTCAATGGAAAATGCATAGTAGGCAAGCAAGACTGTAGCACACTTTGTGCTCCAGACTTGAGCCTCATACGTGCCGCTCTCACCGGTGAAAAGGTTTATAACCTTGCAGCGATTGTTGCATGCAGACTGCTGCACAACTCTATTAGTGGCTATTTTTATGGCGGGATTTATGCCACACATTTAGCAAGAGAGTTGGGTGTTCCACCTTTGCCCTTTGACCCTATCCTACCCATGCAGTATTTAGATTTTGAGGCTTTAAAAAGTCGTAAGATCCTCAAGGGAAAAATTCATGACTTCACGTATAATTTGTTGTTTAACCAAACCTCTGTTGTGCATACATATTTGCCTGCGCCTGCTCTTTTTGACTATCACAGGAAGGGAAAATATTATGTTCTGGAGAGCGAGGCTCGAGCTCACAACGCGGCAGTGGAGGCAGCACGGCGGGCTGAGGCATCGACACCGAGGGCCTCCGTGAGCTACCACGCCAACTACCATCCAGGCTACTGACTGATTACCAAGCTAGGCCAAAAGCCTAAGCTTGGGGGAGTACGTATTCCCACCGACATTACATTCAAGTTCACACATTTCATTCCGGTTGTCGGTGTCCACACTTTTTCATTGTATCATCCATGTTTAATTTATTTTCTTGATTTCTTCTTGTGTGTTTGAAAAACTTAGAGAAAATCCAAAAATATGTTTCTTGCTTATTTTTGATTTTTCTTTTTTAGTTTAAATTGTTGTAGCACTAAAATAAAACCCAAAAAGATTTCCTTGTTCTTCTTTTACTTGTTGGGAGCTTTCCTGTGTAAATAGTTTTGCTTGTTTTTGCTTTTCCCTTTTTCATTTGCTTGCTTTCAAAAAAACCCAAAACTCCAAAAATATTTTAGTATGTTTCTCTGAATTTCTTTTTCTTTTAACGAGTCATACCGAGGAGAAGACCATGATGAAAATGTTGAGTGGCTATCGTTTGCATTATGTTGATCTAACAAAGAGCCCATATTACCTTGTCTTCTCCTCTTGAATAAAATGTTTGCAGATTCCAGCTTAGTCCACGACACTCTTGCACTATTATTATTTTCAATCGCTCGGTCGTGCAAGTGAAAGGCAATAATGATGATATTAGATGAACTGGTTGTGGCAGAGAGAAACGGGTATGAACTCGACTTGTTCTATTTTTGTAAATATGTTTAACCTAGTATCCATGCTTCAGCCTATTATGATCAAACATGTTTGCAATAACAATTAGAGATTATAGTTTCTCATGCCATGCATAAGTAGCTAGGAGTGAATAATGACTTATCTTGGATATCAACATTGCGTTAAAATGATTGTGATGTAGTATGATGATATGGTATCCTCCTCTGAATGTTCGACTGGCTTGACTTGGCACATGTTCATGCATATAGTTGAATCAAAACCAACATAGACTCTATGCTATTGATGTTCATGGTGTTCATATCGTACTCATGCTAGTGTCCAATGTTACTTATGAATAATGCATGTTCATGACCGTTGTTGCTCTCTAACTGGCCGCTTCTCAACCTATTTGCTAGCCTTCGCCTGTACTAAGTGGGAACTCTGCTTGTACATCAAAAACCTGAAACGCAAGTTATTCCAGATGAGTCCACCATACTTACCTCTATATGCAGTATTACCCTGCTGTGCTAAGTAAATTTGCATGTGCCACCTCTAAAAACTTCAAATAAATATCCTTTTTGTGTGTCTGGATCGTTCATGGAACGACAAGAGGTAGTCGATATCTTCCATGCTAAGCGGGTTATTCTCAGGTCGAGTGTTTATTCACTCGCCATCAAACGAGAAAAGGGCGGTAAAAGGGATGCCTAGTCCCAAACTTCAAAAAGAAAAGAGCTTACAAATAATCAAACAAAAACTCCCAATGGAGTCATAACCTTTACATTTCCGCTTGGGAACCGCCACTAGTGTGCTTAGCATGGAAGATATTGATAACTGATGGTCGTGAAGTGAATAAGAAGGGTGCATGTCTCAAAATATCATTTACCTCTATTTTAAAAACATGAGCTCTGGCACCTCTGCAAATCACTGCTTCCCTCTGCGAAGGGACTATCCATTTACTTTTATGTTGTGTCATCACCTTCTCAAATAAGCGCCAGAACCTAAGAGCACTGCTGTCATGCTGATGCATTGTGTATAGCTAATGTTGGGTGCATCATGACTGGATCTTTTCTACCATGAATTACAATGTTTAGTCACTGCTTGAACTTTGGGGGTGCTCTACATTTATGTTTTGCGGTCTCAGAAAGGGCTAGCGAGATACCACTATTGTCATATTATATCATGGTTGTTTTGACAACGTGTTGCTATTTGAGATTTTTTATTAGTGCTCTCTAGTTGTTCATGTCATTGATATGAGTTAATATAATTTTTAAGAGTTATTGTTGACATGGTTAGTTATAATCTTTGTTAAAACCCTGGGTGCTGTTAAGCTTATTTATGAAACAAGAGCAAAAGAGTTTGTAAAAGTTTTTCTTTTTTACTTTCAGTTTATCAACTGAATTGCTTGAGGACAAGCAAAGGTTTAAGCTTGGGGGAGTTGATACGTCTCCAACGTATCTACTTTTCCTAACGCTTTTCCTCTTGTTTTGGACATTTATTTGCATGATTTGAATGAAACTAATCCCGGACTGACGTTATTTTCAGCAGAACTACCATGGTGTTGTTTTTGTGTAGAAATAAAATTTCTCGGAGTGGAACGAAACTTTGCGAGGATTTTTTATACAATAAAAGAGAATTTCTGGAGCCAGGATGGACCTGAGGGGGGCACCTGGGTGGGCACAACCCACCAGGGTGCGCCAGCCCCCCCAAGCGCGCCTAGGTGGGTGCTGCCCACCTGGTGGCCCCGCTGACCTCCAAACTGACGCTATAAAATCCCATTTTCTGGAAAAAAAATCAGGGAGAAAGAATTATCGCTTTTCACGAGATGGAGCCGCCGCCAAGCCCTGTTCTTCCTCGGGAGGGAAGATCTAGAGTCCGTTTGGGCCTCCAGAGAGGGGGATCTTCGATCTTCGTCATCACCAACACTTCTCCATCGCCAATTCCATGATGCTCCCCACCGGGAGTGAGTAATTCCTTCACAGGCTCGCTGGTCGGTGAGGATTTGGATGAGATTCATCATGTAATCGAGTTAGTTTTGTTAGGGATTGATCCCTAGTATCCACTATGTTCTGAGATTGATGTTGCTATGACTTTGCCATGCTTAATGCTTGTCACTTTGGGCCCGGGTGCCATGATTTCATATCTGAACCGTTTATGTTATCACCATTATATCCATGTTCTAGATCCGATCTTGCAAGCTATAGTCACCTACTACGTGTTATGATCCGGCAACCCCGGAGTGACAGAAGTCGGGACCACTCCCGGTGATGACCGTAGTTTGAGGAGTTCATGTATTCGCCATGTGCTAATGCTTTGTTCCGATTCTCTATTAAAAGGAGGCCTTAATATCCCTTAGTTTCCAATAGGACCCCGCTGCCACGGGAGGGTAGGACAAAAGATGTCATGCAAGTTCTTTCCATAAGCACGTATGACTATTTACGGATTACATGCCTACATTATATTTATGAACTGGAGCTAGTGCCGAATCGCCCTAGGTTATAACTGTTTCATGATGAATATCATCCGACGAGTCACCGATCCAATGCCTACGAATTTATCTTATGTTGTTCTTGCTAAGTTACTACTGTTGCTACTGCTATCGTTACTGCTACAATATCACTGCTATCACTTTTACTTTTACCATCGCTACTGTTGCTATCATCAAAACTATCATACTACTGTGCTACTAATCACTTTGCTGTAGATAATTAATCTCCAGGTGTGGTTGAATTGACAAGTCAGCTGCTAATACCTTCAAATATTATTTGCCTCCCCTTGTGTCGAATCTATAAATTTGGGTTGAATACTCTACCCTCGAAAACTGTTGCGATCCCCTATACTTGTGGGTTATCATTGTTATAAGAGAATTCAGCATAAGGGAGAGATTCTTCCCATTTCTTGCTGAAAGAGATAACACAGGCATGCAACATATCTTCAAGGATTTGATTGACTCGCTAGACTTGACCTTGGGACTGGGGTGATAAGCAGTGCTCCAGGTTATATGAGTCCCCATTGCCTCTTAGAAACTATCCCAGAACTTCGAGGTGAATATTCTACCACAGTCTAAATTGGTCTCCTTTGGAATGTCATGGAGTATCACAATTCTGGAGATATACAAGTTTGATAATTGACTAGCAGGGATTATCTCCTTGACTGGCACAAAGTGTGCACCTTTCGAGAATTGGTCGATGACGACAAAGATAGCATTGTCACCCTTTTGTGACTTGGGAAGGCCAGTGACGAAGTCTATATGAATCTTATCCCATTTCCATTCAGGAATAGGGAGTGGTTGCAGAAGTCCAGCTGGTTTCTGATGTTCTGCTTTGATGTGCCGGCAAACGTCACATTCTTCAATATAGCGTGCAATGTTTTGCTTCATCTTAGACCACCAGTACTTCTGAAGGATGTCTAGATACATCTTGGTACTTCGTAGATGAATAGACAGAGGGGTGTATCTGCTTTGTTCATCACCTTCTCTGTCATAAGTTTGAATCGGGGTACCACAATGCAATCCCTGAAGTACAAGGTCCCATCTTTAGCAAGCCAGAAATCTCTAGCTTTCTGTAAAGCAAGATCCTGTTTCATTTGATCAACTTCGGCATCTTTGGCTTGCATAGACTTAATAGCTTTCAAAAGAGTTGGTTCTAGGACAAGGTTATTCAGAGAACCCTGTGGAACTAGGTGAAGGTTCAGCTTATGTAGCTCTTCATGAAGGCAGGGTTGAGCCTTATGAACCATGTGGTTATTGCAATATGACTTGCGACTCAGGGCATCGGCCATGACATTAGCCTTGCCAGGTGTATAAGATATACCTAGCCCCCATCCATCGCTGCTAACAAAGGTCCAGATCTAGCTGAGCAAATAAATACTTCAGACTCTGATGATCGATGAAGATCTCGCAATAGTTACCGAGAAGGTAATGTCGTCACAACTTTAGTGCATAGATAACTGCAGCAAGCTCGAGGTCATGAACTGGGTAGTTCTCTTTGTGAGGGCGCAACTAACGAGAGGCATAAGCAATCACCCTGCGCTCTTGCATTAGGACACAGCCTAATCCTTGACAGGATGCATCGCAATAGATAACAAAATCCTTTTGGGAATCCGGAGGAGCAAGCACTGGGGCAGAAGTCAGCTTGTCCTTGAGTGCCTAGAAACTTTCCTGACACTTTTCCATCCAATCCAAATTAACACCCTTGTAAAGCAGATTTGTCAGCGGCTTGGCAATCTTGGAGAATTTCTTGACAAAACGGTGACAATAACTGGCGAGTCCAAGAAAGCTTCTGACTTGTTTGACATTCTTCGGGGGAGTCCATTCAAGAATGGCTTGAACTTGTTCTGGGTTGATAGCAATACCATCCTTGGAAATTACATGACCAAGGTAGGTTACTTCGGGTAACCAAAATTCACACATGGAATACTTGGCAAAGTTGGTGCTCTTAAATCTTTTCCCGAACAAGACAAAGATGTTCAGCATGTTCTTCTTTATTCTTGGAATATACAAAGATATCATCCAGATAAACCATGACAAACTTGTCGAGGTATTCCATGAATATATAGTTTATCAGACGAGAGAATGTCGCTGGAGCATTGATTAGGCTGAAAGACATGACGGTGTACTTGTATAAACCATAGCGAGTAACAAATGCAGTCTTGGGAATATCCTCTTCACGAACCCGGATCTGATGATAACCCAACCTCAAGTCGAGTTTAGAGAAGACCAAGGATCCAGCAAGTTGATCATTTAGATCATTGATCCGAGGAAGGGGATATTTGTTCTAAATTGTTGCTTGGTTGATAGGCCGGTGGTCTTGGACCAAATGATTCGTTCCATCCTTCTTCTTAACAAAGAGAGAAGGTGCTCCCCAAGTAGAGGAACTTGGACGAATGAAACCCTCGCGAAGTGAATTTTTGATTTCCTCCTTAAGCTCAAGGAGTTCATGAGGCGGCATCTTGTAGGGTCGTTTGGCGATAGGAGTGGTGCCTGGTTTCAAGTCGATGACGAATTCGATAGCTCGAATAGGGGTATCCCTAGGAGTTCTTCTGGAAAGACATCTTAGAAGTCATGAATGACTGGAATGTTTTCAATTCCCTCAAGAGGTGATGCGTTCATTGCATTCAAGGAATAATTCTGTGCTTCAGCATTTCGAACAAGATGAGCATGGTGGCTTACTATCTCATTTGAATGATGTAGGAGGTGGATGGTTTTAGTGGCACAAATGATAGAGGTATTATGTGCTTTCAAGCAATCCATTCCCAAAATGAGGTCGATATTGGAAGACTTCAAAATAATAGGGGAGGCGTGAAGTTCCAACCCTTCGATTTCAATAGGGATGTTGTGGCTAACCATTAAGGCTTGACATTGGCCCGCACAGGTACGGTGTGTAACACTAGTGGAGTGTTCATCTCTTCATATTTAGTGCCATGCATGAATGCAAAATCTTCTAATATGAAAGAATGTGATGCTCCTGAATCGAATAAAACATAAGTTGGTACTGAATTAGCGAGAAGAGTAACCATCACAGTAGCAGGCTGGTCTTGAGCTTCATTCATATCAATGTGGTTAGCCTGACCAGGACCATAAGGCCTGGCATGGTTGTTGCGGTGCTGGTTGTAACCATGACCAGTTGAAGGAAGAGCTAGTTGATTCTGATTCTGATAGCAATCCCTGGCACGGTGACCTGGACGACCACACTTGAAGCATAGTCCATCATTGGGGTTGGGAGCGGGATCTTGGGATGGTACAGATTGAAGAGGTTGCCTCCGCGGTGGAGGAGGCAGGCAAGGTGCAGCATAGGACGACCTTGGTGCAGGAGCAGTTGGACGATACATGCCATGGGGGATCCATATCCGACGCTTCTGCCATGAAGGGATTGAAGATGAGCCAGCATCACGGTTGTGCCTAAGGGATCCCTGGTGTTCCCAAAGACCAGTCTCAACCTGAATGGTTGATACGTCTCCAGTGTATTTATAATTTTTGATTGTTCCATGCTATTATATTATCATTCTTGGATGTTTTACAATCATTCTATATCATTTTTTGGTACTAACCTATTGACATAGTGCCCAGTGCCAGTTGCTGTCTTCTGCATATTTTTTACATCGTAGGAAATCAATACTAAACGGAGTCCAAACACAACGAAACTCTTTATGGATTTTTTTGGGCCAGAAGACATCCTGTGGGCCAGGAACGCACCTGAGGGGAGCTTCGAGGGGAGCATTGAAGGAAATATGCCCTAGAGGCAATAATAAAGTTGTTATTTTTCCTTATATCATGATAAATGTCTATTATTCATGCTAGAGTTGTATTAATCGGAAACTTGATACATGTGTGAATACATAGAAAAAACACTGTGTCCCTAGTATGCCTCTACTTGACTAGCTCGTTAATCAAAGATGGTTTAGTTTCCTAGCCATAGACATGTGTTGTCATTTGATGAATGTGATCACATCATTAGGAGAATGATGCGATGGACAAGACCAATCCATTAGCTTAGCATAATGATCGTTCAATTTTATTGCTACTGCTTTCTTCGTGTCAAATACATATTCCTCCGACTATGAGATTATGCAACTCCCGGACACTGTATGAATGCCTTATGTGCTATCAAATGTCACAACGTAACTGGGTGATTATAAAGATGCTCTATAGGTATCTCTTAAGGTGTTTGTTGGGTTGGCATAGATCAAGGTTAGAATTTGCCACTCCGAGTATCGGAGAGGTATCTCTGGGCCCTCTCGGTAATGCACATCATATGAAGCCTTGCAAGCAATGTAACTAATGAGTTAGTTACAGGATGATGCATTATGGAATGAGTAAAGAGACTTGCCGGTAACGAGATTGAACTAGGTATGAAGATACCAACGATCGAATCTCGGGCAAGTAACATACCGATGACAAAGGGAATAATGTATGTTGACATTGCGGTTCGACCGATAAAGATCTTCGTAGAATATGTAGGAACCAATATGAACATCCAGGTTCCACCATTGGTTATTGACTGGAGAGGTGTCTCAGTCATGTCTACATAGTTCTCGAACCCATAGGGTCCGCACGCTTGACGTTTGATGACGATTGGTATTATATTGTTGGTGGGAAATGACACCTATGGGATCACTAGAATCCCTACTACGGTTGCGGGGCGCGGGATCGTGAGAAGAGCGGTACTAGTAGACAACACAAAGGGGATTTACCCAGGTTCGGGCCACAAAGATGCGTAAAACCCTACAATCCTGCTTTGGTGGATGTATTTAGTGTTCTTGAGCTCTTGAACTAGCTCTGGGTGTTGCCAGGTTTGAAAGACCCGAATCCTTTTCCAGTGCGCCATGGGCCTCCTTTTATAGGCGAAAGGGGCTGCCACAGTGGCACACAGGAGGTGGAAAGTGCTACAGCGCTGCGATCTTATCGCTGGTATTACAGGACAAAGTGCATTTAATGCGAGGCTTAGGTGTCCCTTCACTTTATCGGGACGGGAGCGAGGCCCGTCCCGTCCGTCGCCGCTCCTCCTTGCTTTGACACGTGCCCTGGCCAGCGATGCATGCGGTGCCATGTAGGCAGGCAGATAGCTGAGGTGGCGCGGTGGTGGAGCCTCCACGAAGGGTTGCATGTTGCCATGCAGGTGCCTGCCTAGCTGGTTGGGTTGGCAGCTTCATGCGAACGATGGCGGAGACTTGGCTGGCACGGGCCTGGCAGTGGCCCTGCTGGCGTGCTTGGGGAGGGCCTTGCCGGGTGGCCCAGCAAGGGTCTTGCCGTGGCACGCCATCATCCCCGGCAAGGACCTTGCCGGGGGTCTCGTGGGCTTCCTCGGCAAGAACCCTGCCGAGGATTGTTGCCTTCCTATCCTCATTTGATCTCGACTATTCTTTGTCTTCACAAAGATCTACATGCCACCACGGAGGTGACTCCCGAGCCCTGTCCCAATGAGTCTGTCTAGTGTTGGTGGGCTCAAAGGTGGCTCGCTCAGCTAGTGTGGGCGAGCTGCCCCGGCAAGGGTCTTGCCAGGGCCGCTGAGGCTGCCCCGGCAAGGGTCCTTGCTGGGGAAACCTGCTTCGTCCATCTGATCTTTGTGGCCTTGGTCCTTGTCGTTGCTTTGTTTGTCTTGTGCCTTCGGCTTCCCTCCGTCTTCCCTTTCCTGCCCTGTTATGCGTGGCCACGACGCGTGGCTTCGACTGCCCGTGCACAAGTAAAGGGGTCAAAAGCAGAGCCCCTACTTTTGTACACCGACAGGAGCCCCCGGGCCTGGGCCATACATAAGCGCAACACGTTGTTGGGCCAGGCCCAGAACCGTGCGCTGGCAGTTGGGGCGGATTTTTATGGCGGTAACTTGTTCCGTCCGCTGTGCTTCCCCATGACCCGTGTTGAACGCGCGACGTGGGGATCACACGCGCGCGCATGACGGAAGCATGCTGGCGTCACCTTGTGGTGGACAGTAAAGAGGCGGCTTGCGTGTCTCTCCGAGACCGCATGGCCGCTGCTCACTTACTGCCCTCTCTTGGGAACCGTCGCTCCACGCGTCCCACTGCGCCTATCACTCGCGCCATGTTCGCTGCATGCACGATGCAAGGCGAATGACAGGTGCACGTGATGTGAGAAGTTGTACGCGCGCATGCGTCGATTCCCACGCGCCTTCAATGGAGCGGGGAGGGCGGCCGATGGCCCCGCTTGCTGTCACTTCAACGGGCTGGATTGGCCGAGAGGCGGCGGCCGAGCCTCGCCTCCGCCCCTTTGTAAAGAGGGGAGCGGGAGGAATGGTGCCTCTCAACCCTTCGCCATCTACCTCTCCCCATTCCCGCTTCCTCCTTTCTTCTGCCATGGCGAGGGGGCATGGTGACGCTTCATCGGTGGCGGCGAGGGTCTCGGCTCGACAACGCATCGCTCCTCCCCTAGAGCTCGTGGCGGCGGAGCCGCCTGTTAGAGGGAGGGGGAGGGGCGAGGTCGAGGCCGTCGTGGTGCTCGAGGAGAGGAGGATGGGGTGGTAGATCGGCTTCGCCTCCGCCAGCGGCCCCTCCTCCGGTGGAGGGCCACGTCAGGGACAACCCTTCCGAGTTCTTCGTCAGGCTGCGCCATCCACTGCGCCTTCGTCTTCACCTCCCGATTCCATTTGCGCGGGAGATGGAGCTGGATCCGCTGCAGGCGTTGCGGCTGCATATGAGGGGTTGCGGGAACAGCGGCACATGGGCCGACGTCGAGTTCCCCGCCCCTCACGTCATGCATCTCTGTTGAGGGTGGAAGACCTTCGCCCGTGTCCACAACTTGACGGTGGGGCTCGTTCTCTTCTTCAAATTAATGGAGAACGACCTACTCTCCGTCAAGGTCTTTGGAGATCTTGGAACTCGCTTGAAGTGCTGCGTGGAGAGCTCCTTCGATGACGGGAACACTTCCTCGAGCGGGAGTGATGAGGAGGACAACGGGGCAGATGACGGGGACGAGTCCGACTAGGCGTCGGACGCCTCGTGCCTGGGCGGGTGCGGCAGCAGTAGCATCTGCACCTGGCCGTTCCTCCGGCGGGACCCGCCGGGGGAGGGGCCAGCTCCTTGGACTTCTCGAGGCTGCCTCCTTGGGCGGCTAGCGAATGGAAGCCGGGGAAGGCGAAGAAGGCGGGTGGCGGGCCGTCAAGCCGGAGTACGCAGGCACCGACGCCTTCATTGACGGACCGCTGCCTCATCTTCCAGCTCTTTCCCCGGTGCCGCCACCACCGACCCTCTCGTAGGTGACCGCCGGCATGTTCTCTTGGTGTCTTCTGCTGCTCGTACCTTGCCTAGGCGCCCCTTTTGCCCTTCTGCTTTGTTGCTCCATTTCCTGAGGAGAGGGACAAGAAAGGGATTACGGGCACCTTATTTCTTTTTAGTCTTGTAAGCCTTCAGGCCTTTGTTAACTTTATAACTTGTAATCCCCTTGCTCATGGTTTTCATTTCGTATGAACTATACCTGTACGGGATGTTTTTTAATGGAAAAGGGATGTTTGCCGGGATTTTCATTCGCGGGTGGAACCCACGACAAGGAGTGAATCCTTGTTATTTTTTAAGACAAACGTTTTTCGCCCGGCAACAGGCCTTGCCGTCTCCCCACTTTGCTCGACCTTTCTCACGCCCTTGGCGGAGGTAGGGATGAGGTGGGCTTAGGCTCCTCGTTCCTCTTCTTTGCTACCGCAGCTATGACCAAATTCAGACCCAGGGGATAATCCTCGGGTGCCGAAAAAGGGGAGCACGGTAGCTCATAGATAGAACGGGGTTTCACGTATCCCAGTCCATAATGAAATGCATGATAGGGGATAGAGAACTTATCTGGATCTGCAGCCCCCGGCAACCTCGTCTTGCCATGGATGAATCCTTGTCCTCGCAGCCCCCGGCAACTTTGGCTTGCCGGGGCTCGGACGCCGGTCCGTCCCCTTTCTTCCAAAATAGCTCGGCAAGGATATTTATGTGCCCTTCAAACCAAAGAAGACAGAGAGGAACAGAGAGACACGCAGTCGACCTCTAAGCTAGGGGTTAGCCCCCGCTAAGCACTATCAACCCTAACCAAGGAAGAGACTCAACCTAGCATCCTTGCTATTACTTAGGGCGTCGGCGCTTTGTTTATTTATGCTCAGGGTCTGCGCCTAGCTTTGTACAAAGGGTTACATGCCTTGCCGGCAAGGCTTGTACAAAAGGGTGGCTTGCCGGGAGGCCCGGCAGCCGCGTCTTATGGGTAAAACTTGTGGAGATGCTCGATGTTCCAGGAGTTGCTCACTGGAATGGCATCTTCGATCTCCAGCTGGACTGCGCCGGGCCTGGTGACTCGTGTTACCCGATAAGGGCCTTCCCACTTCGCCATCAACTTGTTGGAATTCTTGGCCGACTGAACATGCCGAAGAACAAGGTCGCCTTCCTCAAAGCTCTGGGCATGAACCTTGCGGCTATGGTAGCAGCGCAAGGCTTGCTGGTAGCATCTGCTCTCACAGCCGCCCGGAGACGATCTTCCTCAAGGAGCGTTGCGTCATCTTGCCGCAATCGCTCTTGCTCAAACTCATCATAAGCGAGCACTCGAGGTGACTCGTATATGAGTTCCGTGGGGAGAACTGCTTCTGCCCCGTAGACCAGGGCAAAGGGTGTCTGGCCGGTGGCTCGATTTGGCGTCGTTCTGATCGACCAATGAACCGCCGGCAACTCATCAATCCAGCGTCTTCCACTCTTGCGCAGCCTGTCAAAAGTCTTCATTCTTAAGCCTCGCAGGACCTCAACATTTGCTCTCTCTACTTGGCCGTTGCTCCGTGGATGTGCCACGGAGGCAAAACAGACCCTGCTGCCGAGATCCTCAATGTATTGCATGAAGGCGTGGCTTGTGAACTGTGTGCCATTGTCGGTGATGATCCTGTTGGGTATCCCGAAATGGCACACTAGTCCCTTGAAGAACTTCATGGCTGTCTGCGCCGTCACCTTCCTCACTGCTTCCACCTCTGGCCACTTTGTGAACTTGTCGATTGCGACGTACAAGTACTCAAAGCCCCCGACAGCAGGGGGGAAGGGCCCAATATGTCGAGCCCCCAGACCGAGAAGGGCCAGGAGAGAGGGATAGTTTGAAGGGCTTGAGCTGGTTGATGAAGCTTCTTTGAATGGAACTGGCACGCTTCACACTTGGTTACTAGTGCCGTCGCATCCTGGAGGGCGGTGGGCCAGAAGAAACCTTGCCGGAAAGCCTTGCCGGCAAGGGCCCTCGACCCTATGTGGGAGCCACATATGCCTCCATGTATCTCTGCCAACAGCTTTAGTCCTTCCTCCCGGGAGATGCACTTCAGTTTCACCCCATTCGGTCTTCTTCTGTACAATACGTTATCAATGAATTGGTACAGAGCAGACCGGCGGGCTACTCTTTCTGCCTCTTCCTGCTCATCAGGAAGCTCTCCTTTTTGGAGGAATCGGACGGTGTGCTGCGCCCATGCCGGAGCCTATGGCTCGACGACAAGGACCAAAGGCATCTCTTCTTCCACGGGAGCAGCCGCCTCCGCGGCCATGACCTGAGGTTCTGCCGGAGTTGGTTGTCCTGCGGCAGGATCGGCATCTACGGCAACATCTTCGCCGGCGGCTCCGGGGAGCTCGGTGGGGAAGTACATGCCGGAGCCTAGCTTCCTCTGCTTGTTCTGCCCGGTCGACGGCTCAACGGATGGTTGAGTTAACTGAAGCACAAAAGTACCTGGTTCCACAGGTAGCTTGAGGGCAGCGCGCTTTGACAGGTGGTCGGCGATGTCGTTCTCCGTCCGAGGGACATGCCCCACTTGTATACCGTCAAAGCGCTCCTCCAGTTTCCTCACCTCATCTACGTAAGCTTCCATCAACGGGATTTGATAATCTTTGTTGACCTGCCTGACAACGAGTGGCCAGTCGCCCCTGACGATGAGCTTTTTAACTCCGAGGTCCACTGCAATCCTGAGACCGGCAAGCAATCCCTCGTACTCGGCGGTGTTGTTGGTTGACATCCCCCGGAAAAAGTGCATTTGGATGACGTACTTGAGGTGCTCTCCGGTGGGTGCGACAAGCAACACACCAGCACCGATGCCTTGCAGCAAAAAAGCCCCATCAAAGTACATGATCCAGTTGCCGCTTGTTTCCTTGCCGAGGAGAGTAGTCTCCTGTACCTCTTCGTCGGGCGTCGAGGTCCATTCTGCAACAAACTCCACCAAGACTCTGCTCTGGATCATCGAGGTACTTCCAAACTTTAGACCAAAACTTGACAGCTCCAGGGCCCATTCCACGATCCTTCCTATTGCATCCAGGTTATGCAGTATCCGTTGCAACGGAAGGCGGGTAACCAAGGTGATCTCGTGCGCTTAGAAGTAGTGGCGCAGCTTCCTCGAGGCCATAAGGAGGCCGAAGAGCAATTTTTGCACACCTGAATACCTCGACCTAGCTCCCTGCAAGAGGGAGCTGATGAAGTAGACCGGGTGCTGCACCATCTTCTTCCTTTGCACCACTTCACCTGGCCGTGCGGGTCCTGTCGTACTAGTGCCAGTCTTGCCGGGACCGAGCCCTGCCGAGGAGGGTTCCGGCCCGCCAGCCGTTGACTCTGCCGCTGCTGCTGTCTCCTCATCGACCTCTCTCTGTGCCACTAGTGCGGCGCTAACCACCTGATTTGTTGCCGCTAGATAAAGCAACAACGATTCTTGTGGTTTGGGCGCAACCAACACTGGGTTAGAGGTATTTCTTCAAATCTTGCAGCGCTGCCTCGGCCTCTGGGGTCCACTCCACTGGCCCTACCTTCTTCAAGATCTTGAAAAAAGGAAGGGCACGCTCCGCGGACTTGGAGATGAACCGGCTCATGGCAGCAACGCAGCCAGTGAGCCGACGCACGTCCTTGATCCATTTGGGTGCCTCAATTTGCTCGATGGCCTTGATCTTATCTGGGTTTGCTTCAATCCCGCGATGGGACACAAAGAACCTGAGAAGCTTGCCAGACGGGGCACCGAAGACACACTTCTCAGTGTTCAATTTGAGGTTGATCTTGTGCAGGTTTGCAAATGTTTCCTCCAGATCTTGCACAAGGGTTGCTTTGTCCTTGGTTTTGACCACTATGTCATCCATATAAGCTTCCATATTTCTATGCAGTTGGGGCTCAAAACCAATTTGGACCGCTCTTGCAAAGGTTGAGCCAGCACTCTTCAACCCGAAAGGCATCCGTAAAAAGCAATACGTATCACATGGGGTGATGAATTTTGTCTTCTCCTCGTCCTCTTTCGTCATGAAGATCTGGTGGTATCCCGAGTAGGCGTCAAGGAATGATAAAAGGTCACACCCGGCCATGGAGTCACCAATCTGGTCAATGCGCGGTAATGGGAAGGGATCCTTTGGACAAGCCTTATTAATGTTTGTGTAATCAATACACAGCCTCCACTTCCCATTTGCCTTGCGCACTACTACCGGATTGGCCAACCACGTCGGATGGAGTACTCCTCTCACCAGGCCTGTCGCCTCTAGCTTTCTGATTTCTTCCGTGATGAACTCCTGCCTCTCCAGAGCTTGCTTCCTGACCTTCTGCTTGACGGTCCGCGCATAAGGACAGACAGCAAGGTGGTGCTCAATCACCTCCCTGGGAACGCTGGGGATGTCGGAGGCTTGCCATGCAAACACATCGACATTCGCCCGCAGGAAGGTGACGAGCTCCCTTTCCTATTTGTCGTCGAGGGTGGAGCTTATGGTAAAAGCTCCCCTCGTGCCGTCCTCCTTGACGGGCACCTTCTTGGTCTCTGGTGGCGTGGCTCTGGACTTCTTGCTCTTGCCGGCGGATCTCTCTAGCACGTTCTCAACGGAAGCGCAACACACCGAAGAGGTGCGCTTGCCGGAGTGGGTGCGAGGGGTCTCACCGGTCTTCTTCCCCCCCGGGGCTCCGTCGGCAGGAGCAGGTGCCTTAGCAGCAGCTGCTGCAACTGCTTCCTGATAGAGTTGGTCGGTGTGAGGGGATGGTGAAGATGTTCATCGGCCCGGGCATCTTCATCATGTTGTAGGCGTAGTGTGAAGCCGCCATGAACTTGGCTAGTGCCGGGCGGACGAGGATCCCGTTGTAAGGCAAGGGGATCTTGGCTACATCGAAAACAATCCTTTCCGTCCCGTGGTTCAGCTCGCCTCCGAATGTCACGGGCAGCGTGACCTTTCCCTTTGGCTGGCTCCTCCCCAGGTTAACCCCTTGGAATGTGCCCGTCTCCTCGAGGTCTCCATCGGGGATCTGCACCCTTTTGACCACAACAGGCGAGATCAGGTTCAGGCCGGCCCGGCCGTCAACCAACATCTTTGTCACCTTGAGGTTGCGGATTGTTGGTGAAACCAACAATGGCAAGCACCCGACTGTAGTAGTGCGGTCAGGGTGGTCCTCGGTGTCGAAGTTGATGGGCGTGCTCGACCATTTCAGCGGCTTCCGTGCGTCGAATGATGGCTCCACCATCGTGATCTCACGCGACCACTGCTTGAGTTGGCAGTGGGACGTATGCAGCGAGGCGCCACCATCGACACACATGGCCTCTGTGGCTTTTTGACACCCGTGGTCGCCGAACTCGTCGTCCTCGTCATGATCATCGTCTTCCTGCTTCTTGTCGCGTCCCCGGGTGGGCTTCTCCTGCTGATTATCCTTGCCGCGACAGCTTCCTTGGCCGCCACGTTTCTTGCCGGATCCCTCGGCACCATCTGGGCCTTTCTCCTTGTCCCGCTGCTCATACTCGGCTTTCTGCTTCTCGGTGAGCTGTTCTACCTGCCGGCAATTTTGGAGGTCATGGCCCTTGGTGCGGTGGATCTTGCAGTACTGCTTGTCGGAGCCTCCTGGCTTCTCGGCAGCCGCCAAGGCCCGGCAAGCGACACACCCGGCAACCTCCTTGCCAGGGTCGCTCACCTTGGTCTTCTTGGTGGCGCCGGTATTGTCGGATCCCTCAATGGCAAGCACGACCTTGCCCTTGCGCTTCCTGTTACGGCATCGACCCTTCTTCACTAGGGTGGCGGTGTCGCCAGTGGAGTCGGTTTCCGCGCCGGCATCTTCGCCGGGGTACTTCCTTTCCTCTTCAGCGCGAGCGCATCGATCGGCCAGGACATAAAGCTCGGCCACATCCTTGACCCTGTTCATCGCTAGCTCTTCACGCATCTTGCGGTTGTGCATGTTCTGATGGAACGCACTGATCACGGCGGCGGGATGAACATCGGGGATGTTGTTCCGCACCCGGCTAAACCTTTGGATGTACTTGCGCAAGTTTTCTCCTTCATTCTGGGGGATGATGTGTAAATCACTCGCCTGGCCATGAGCTTGGTGACCTCCGGTAAAGGCGCCAACAAACTCATGGCACAGATCCGCCCTAGAAGAGATGGACTCCATCGGCAAGTGCATCAACCATGGCATAACATTAGGCTTGAGTGCCAATGGGAAGTAGTTGGCAAGCACCTTATCGTCACGGGCCCCGACAGCTTGCATCGCGATGGTGTAGATGCTGAGGAACTCTGACGGGTGAGTCTTGCCGCTGTACTTCTCGCCAACGTCAGGCTTGAACGTACGGTGGGAGGGCCACTGGAACTGCCGCAGCTCACGGGTAAAAGCCGGACAACCCACCTCATAGGGTAGGCCACCATAGCCTCCTGACGCTGGGCGGTCCGTAGCGGGCCCTGCCCGCCTGTTCGACTGGTGGCGCGCATCCCGTCGGCGCTCGATGGTAGTTCGAGCGTCCTCATGAACCCGCTCCCGAAGGACTTGACGCCGATCGCGGTTGGTTCGCAGGTCGGACGACGTGATGGAGATATCATCACGAGCGTCGTCGCGACGGACCGACGCCCGGGGTGGCCGGGATGGAGGTGGGAGTGCATCGTGGCCGCATCGCCTCCTGCACGGCCTCTGCTGGCCTGCGATGGCCCGGAGGAGCGACGACCTACGGGTCCCGTCGGCCGCAACTCATTGTTGTTGGCGATGCCAACGAGGCTCCGGACGGTGGCCCTCCATTCGTCAAGCTTCTACGCGGCGGGAGGAAAGTCGAGGAGTAGCTGTGCGCGTGCTAGGGCTTCCACTGGCGTGGGTGGCGGCGAGAGCTGGGTGGACCGCGACGCGCCTCGACTTCTAACCATGTTAGAAGGAGCTGCGTCACGACACCGCAGCCGTTCGCCACTTCTGCCAGCACCTCGGCGCGCATGCTGGACCTCCTCATCATGTGATGGGCGCACATGACTCTTCCCTGGGCGGCGCGCAGGGTCACTGGCAGGGTGACGCTGCTCATCGCGCACAACCTGAGAAGAGCGCGCCGTGGGCGCCGCTGTTGGCGCCTTGGAGGTCGCCGTGCCACCGTCTGGCGGGACGGCGGCTCCCCTAGAGGGCCCCGCGCCGCCAGCGGGGGGCCTGACTCCATCTCTGGAGGCCGCGACTAGTGGCTCGTCGCCTGGCGCACGAGCGACGCCACTCGCCAGGCCCGGACCGCCAGGGCGATGTGGATGTTCGCGGGCCGTGCCACGGGTTCTCTCCGTGACTGTCCCGCTACTAGTCCGCATCGGTACTAGCAACCCGGTCCCGGACGAACTGATCGCTGTTGTCGTCTTCTTCTTAGGAGCCATGGCAATGAACAACAACTAGGTCTACTGCTAGACCAGATTCTCACAATTGCGCGCGCCCCTACCTGGCGTGCCAAAGATGTCGGTGGGAAACGACACCTATGGGATCACTGGAATCCCTACTACGGTTGCGGGGCGCGGGATCGTGAGAAGAGCAGGACGAGTAGACAGCACAAAGGGGATTTACCCAGGTTCGGGACGCAAAGATGCGTAAAACCCTACAATCCTACTTTGGTGGATGTATTTAGTGTTCTTGAGCTCTTGAACTAGCTCTGGGTGTTGCTAGGTTCGGAAGACCCGAATCCTTTTCCAGTGCGCCATGGGCCTCCTTTTATAGGCGAAAGCGGCTGCCACAGTGGCACACAGGAGGTGGAAAGTGCTACAGCACTGCGAGCTTATCGCTGGTATTACAGGACAAAGTGCATTTAATGCGAGGCTTAGGTGTCCCTTCACTTTATCGGGGACGGGAGCGAGGCCCATCCCTTCCGTCGCCGCTCCTCCTTGCTTTGACACGCGCCCTGGCCAGCGATGCATGCGGTGCCATGTAGGCAGGCATGCAGTTGAGGTGGCGCGGTGGTGGAGCCTCCACGAAGGGATGCATGTTGCCATGCAGGTGCTTGCCCAGGTGGTTGGGTTGGCAACAGCATGCGAACGGCGGCGAAGACTTGGCTGGCGCGGGCCTGGCAGTGGCCCTGCTGGCACGCTTGGCGAGGGCCTTGCCGGGTAGCCCGGCAAGGGTATTGCTGTGGCACGCCATCATCCCCGGCAAGGACTTGCCGGGGGTCTCGTGGGCTTCCTCAGCAAGAACCCTGCCGAGGATTGTTGCCTTCCTATCCTCATTTGATCTCGACTGTTCTTTGTCTTCACAAAGATCTGCATGCCACCACGGAGGTGCCTCCCGAGCCCTGTCCCAATGAGTCTGTCTAGCATTGGTGGGCTCAAAGGTGGCTCGCTCAGCTGGTGTGGGCGAGCTGCCCCGGCAAGGGTCCTTGCCGGGGAAACCTGCTTAGTCCATCTGATCTTTGTGGACTTGGTCCTTGTCGTTGCTTTGTTTGTCTTCTGCCTTCGGCTTCTCTCCGGCTTCCCTTTCCTGCCCTGTTATGCGTGGCCGCGGCGCGTGGCTCCGACTGCCCGTGCACAAGTAAAGGGGTCAAAAGCAGAGCCCCTACTTTTGTACACCGACATATATGAGTTATGTGTTTCCATGACCGAAGGTTGTTCGGAGTCCCAGATGAGATCACAGACATGCCGAGGAGTCTCAAAATGGTCGAGAGGTAAATATTGATATATTGGAAGGTTACATTCGGACACCGGAATGGTTTTGGGAAGTTTCAGATGTTTTTCGGAGTATCGGGAGGTTACCAGACCCCCCCAGGGAAACAATGGGTCAACATGGGCCATAGGAGAGAGGGGAGCCAGCCGACAAGGGGTGGCCGCGCCCCCCCACAGGGAGTCCAAATTGGACTTGGGGAGGGGGCGCGCCCCCCTTTCCTTCTCTGGTTCCCTCTCCCTTCCCCTTTTCCCCTCCGAAAAGAAGGAAAAGGTGGGGGGGGGGGGGGCAAATCCTACTAGGAGTGGAATCCTAGTAGGACTCCCCCATGGCACACACCCCTGGTGGCCGGCCTCCCCCCTCCTTTATATATGGGGGCAGGGGCGCCAAAAAGGCACAACAATTATTCTCTTAGCCATGTGCGGTGCCCCCCCCTCCACCGTTTACTCATCTGATAGTATCGTCGTAGTGCTTAGGCAAGGCCCTGTGCGGATCACTGATGATCCACAAGTATAGGGGATCTATCATAGTCCTTTCAATAAGTAAGAGTGTCGAACCCAACGAGGAGCAGAAGGAAATGATAAGCGGTTTTCAGTAAGGTTTTCTCTGCAAGCACTGAAATAGTAGGTGATAGATAGTTTTGTGATAAGATGAATAGTAACAAACAAAAAGTAAATAAAGTAAATAAAGTGCAGCAAGGTGGCCCAATCCTTTAGGTAGCAATGGATAAGCCTGAACAAATTCTAATAATGAAGAAGGAGCTCCCGAGGACACATTGGGAATTATCGTCACGCTAGTTTTCATCACGTTCATAAGATTCACGTTCGGTACTTTGATAATTTGATATGTGGGTGGACCGGCATTTGGGTACTGCCCTAACTTGTACAAGCATCCCACTTATGATTAACCCCTATTGCAAGCATCCGCAACTACAAAAAGGAGTATGAAGGTAAACCTAACCACATCATTAAACATATGGGTCCATATCAACCCCTAACAAAGCAACGCATAAACTAGGGTTTAAGCTTCCGTCACTCTAGCAACCCATCATCTACTTATTACTTCCCTATGCCTTCCTATAGGCCCAAATAATGGTGAAGTGTCATGTAGTTGACGTTCACATAACACCACTAGAGGAAAGACAACATACATCTCATCAAAATATCGAACGAATACCAAATTCACATGACTACTAATAGCAAGACTTCACCCATGTCCTCAGGAACAAATGTAACTACTCACAAAGCATATTCATGTTCATAATCAAAGGAGTAATAATATGCATAAAGGATCTGAACATATGATCTTCCACCAAGTAAACCAAATAGCATCAACTACAAGGAGTAATCAACACTACTAGCAACCCACAGGTACCAATTTGTGGTTTTGATACAATATTGGATACAAGAGATGAACTAGGGTTTTGAGAGGAGATGGTGCTGGTGAAGACGTTGATGGAGATTGACCCCCTCCCGATGAGAGGATCGTTGGTGATGACGTTGGTTATGATTTCCCCCTCCCGGAGGGAAGTGTCCCCGGCATAACAGCTCCGCCAGAGCCCTAGATTGATTCCGCCAAGGTTCCGCCTCGTGGCGGCGGAGTTTTGTCCCGTAAGCTTGCCCACGATTTTTTCCAAGGTAAAAGTGATGATATAGCAGAAGATGGACGCCAGAGGCCCACCAGGGGGCCCAGGAGATAGGGGGTCGCGTCCTACAGGGGGGCGCCCTCCTGTCTCCTGGACAGGGTCTGGGCCCCTGGCCTATTTCTTTCACTCATAAATTCTTATTAAATTCAAAAAGTTGTTTCGTGGAGTTTCAGGACTTTTGGAGTTGTGCAGAATAGGTTTCCAACGTTTGCTCCTTTTCCAGCCAGAATTCCAGCTGCCGGGATTCCCCCTCTTCATGGAAAACCTTGTAAAATAAGAGAGAATAGCCATAAGTATTGAGATATAATGTGTAATAACAACCCATAATGCAATAAATATTGATATAAAAGCATGATGCAAAATGGACGTATCAATCACATCGTCAACACCGTCATCACGCCGTCGTGCTGATGGAACTCATCGACTCCATCGACACTCTGCTGGATCAAGAGTTCGAGGGACGTCATCGAGCTGAACGTGTGCAGAATCGGAGGTGCCGTACGTTCGGTACTTGATCGGTTGATTCGAGAAGATGTTCGACTACATCAACCGTGTTAAGTTAACGCTTCCGCTTTCGGTCTACGAGGGTACATGGACACACTCTCCCCTCTCGTTGCTATGCATCTCCTAGATAGATATTGCGTGAGCATAGGAAATTTTCTGAAATTGCATGCTACATTTCCCAATAGTGGCATCTGAGCCAGGTCTATGCGTAGATGATATGCACGAGTAGAACACAAAGAGTTGTCGGCGGTGATCGTCATACTGCTTACCACCAATGTCTTATTTTAACTCGGCGGTATTGTTGGATGAAGCGCCCCGGAGCAACCTTACATGACCACGTTCATGAGAGCGGTTCCACCGACAGACATGCAACTAATTTTGCATAAAGGTAGCTTACGGGTGTCTATTTCTCCAACTTTAGTTGAATCGAATTTGACTGCGGCCGGTCCTTGTGAAGGTTAAAACAACAAACTTGATAAATCACCGTTGTGGTTTTTGTGCCATAGGTATGTATGGTTCATGCTAGCAGCCCATAGCAGCCACGTAAAACTTGCAACAAACAAAGTAGAGGACGTCTAACTTGTTTTTGTAGGGCATGTTGTGATGTGATATGGTCAAGACATGATGTGATATAAAGATTGTTGTATGAGATGATCATGTTTTGTAAAAGTTATCGGCAACTTGCAGGAGCCATATGGTTACCGATTTATTGTATGAGGTACAACGCGCTATGTAATTGCTTTACTTTATTACTAAGCGGTAGCGATATTCATAGAAGAAATGGTTGGCGAGACGACCACGATGCTACGATGGAGATCAAGGTGTCAAGCCGGTGATGATGGAGATCATGACGTTGCTTCGGTGATGGAGATCATGAGCACAAGATGATGATGGCCATATCATGTCACATATTTTGATTGCATGTGATGTTTATCTTTTATGCATCTTATTTTTCTTAGTACGGCGATATCATTATAAGATGATCGCTTACTAAATTTCAAGGTATAAGTGTTCTCCCCAAGTATGCACCATTGAGAAAGTTCTTCGTGCTAAGACACCACGTGATGACCGGGTGAGGGAGTCCTGGACTAGGGGGTGTCCGGATAGCCGAACTATCACCGTCGGCCGGACTCCAAGACTATGAAGATACAAGATTGAAGACTCCGTCCCGTGTCCGGATGGGACTTTCCTTGGCGTGGAAGGCAAGCTTGGCGATACTGATATGTAGATCTCCTACCGTTGTAACCGACTCTGTGTAACCCTAGCCCTCTCCGGTGTCTATATAAACCGGAGGGTTTTAGTCTGTAGGACGAACAACAATCATACCATAGGCTAGCTTCTAGGGTTTAGCCTCCTTGATCTCGTGGTAGATCTACTCTTGTACTACCCATATCATCAATATTAATCAAGCAGGAGTAGGGTTTTACCTCCACCGAGAGGGCCCAAACCTAGGTAAAAACATCGTGTCCCTCATCTCCTATTACCATCCGCCTAGACGAACAGTTCGGGACCCCCTACCCGAGATCCGCCGGTTTTGACACCGACATTGGTGCTTTCATTGAGAGTTCCTCTGTGTCGTCACCTATAGGCCCGATGGCTCCTTTGATCATCAACAACAACACGGTCCAGGGTGAGACTTTTCTCCCCAGACAGATCTTCGTATTCGGTGGCTTTGCACTGCGGGCCCATTCACTTGGCCATCTGGAGCAGATCGAAAGCTACGCCCCTGGCCATCGGGTCAGATTCGGAAGTTTGAACTATACGGCCGACATCCGCAGAGACTTGATCTTCGACGGTTTCGAGCCATAGCCGAGTGCGCCGCACTGTCACGATGGGCATGATTTAGCTCTGCTGCCGGACAGTGCCCTGGAGGCCGCACAAGAGTCCGCTCTGACCCTTAGCTCGGAGCCGACTGCGCCGATCGAGGACGGGTGGCTGGACACCGCCTCGGGGGCTGCCACCTCTATGGTGATAGAGCCGAACATCAACCCCGTCCTTCGCAAAGCTCGTGACTCCGAGGTGCCGGACTCCTCTCCGGATTTTGAACCTCCCGCGCCCCGGCCAATCGAATCCGATTGGGCGCCGATCATGGAGTTCACTCCCGCGGACATCTTTCAGCACTCGCCCTTTGGCGACATCCTGAATTCACTAAAATCTCTCTCTTTATCAGGGGAGCCCTGGCCGGACTATGGTCAGGAAGGTTGGGATGCGGACGATGAAGAAATTCAACGCCCACCCACCACCCACTTTGTAGCCACTGTCGATGACTTAACCGACATGCTAGACTTCGGCTCCGAAGACATCGACGGTATGGACGACGATGCCGGAGACGACCAAGAACCAGCACCTACAGGGCACTGGAAAGCCACCTCAACTCACGATGTATACATGGTGGATACACCTAAAGGAAGCGATAACGAGGAACAACGGGACACCGCGAGGGATAATTCCCTCGAAAAGCAGTCAAAACGGCGACGTAAACGCCGCTCAATGCCCCGCCTCGACAAAGACAGCACGCGTACAGACCCAGCCATAGAGCAGGGCGAACCGGTGGACAACGAACACGCCCTCGGGCAACCATCCGAACAGGATAACTTGGATAAACAATCCATCCCCAGCGAAAACAACAGTCCGGACGATCTTACATCGAACACATCATTGGAGCAGAAGAACCTCCACAAAAGGCTCGTCGCCACTACACGAAGTCTGAAGAAGCAGAAGTGGAAGCTCAAAACAGCGGAAGACGCACTCAGAATGAGATGGAGCAAGGTACTCAACACCGCAGACAAACACGGCGATAGTCGCCAAACAAAGAGCTACCCAAAGCGCAAACTACTGCCTGAATTTGACGAGGAGGCCGTAGAGCCCCCACGATCAAAGAAAAAAGAGGCCGCCCGGTCGGATAGACGACCACATGACAAACAAGGAGCGGCAAGTGGCACCGCACACAAGTCGATATGCGATCCGCATAAGGATCCGCGCCAAAAGGATGGCCCAGTGAGGTCTATCTATGGGCCAAGAAAGCAGGCTCTAGAAAGCAATACAACACGTCGAATATTCGAACATCACGGCACACCCAAATACAGGGGCGCCGCACACCCCCTATGTTTCACCGATGAGGTGCTGGATCATGAATTTCCAGTGGGATTCAAGCCCGTAAACATAGAGGCATACGACGGAACAACAGACCCTGGAGTCTGGATTGAGGATTACATCCTGCACATACATATGGCTAGAGGAGATGACCTCCACGCCATAAAATATTTACCCCTCAAGCTCAAAGGGCCAGCCCGGCACTGGCTCAAAAGCCTCCCAGAAAATACCATTGGAAGTTGGGAAGAGCTCGAGGATGCGTTTCGGGAAAATTTTCAGGGGACCTATGTCCGCCCTTCGGATGCAGACGATTTAAGTCACATAACTCAACAGCCCGGAGAGTCAGCCCGCAAATTCTGGAACAGGTTCCTCACCAAAAAGAACCAAATAGTCGACTCTCCGGACGCTGAGGCCTTTGCAGCTTTCAAACATAATGTCCGAGACGAATGGCTCGCCAGACACCTTGGCCAAGAAAAGCCAAGAACAATGGCCGCACTAACAAGCCTCATGACCCGCTTTTGCGCGGGAGAGGATAGCTAGCTGGCAAGATGCAGCACCAGCGACCCAAGTACATCCGAGGTCAGGGATGGAAATGGGAAACCACGATGCAGCAAGGACCAGCGCTAGACAAAGGGAAAGGATCCAAAGAGCACGACAGTCAACGTCGAATTCAAAAGCCCTTGGCAGAACAACAAAAACCTGCCTCTCAAGGACAACAGCGACGAGCTATCCAACCTAAACAAAATCTTGGACAAGATATGCCAAATCCACAGTACCTCCGGGAAGCCTGCAAACCATACCCACAGAGATTGCTGGGTCTTCAAACAATCCGACCGACTTAACGCCGAACACAAGGGGCTCGGCACACCAAGTGAGGACGATGACGAACCCCACAAGCAGAGCAACGGGAAACAAAAGAATTTCCCACAAGAGGTCAAAATAGTAAACTCACTTCAAGTGACAACAGGGAAAAATAGAGCGACGCCCATTAAAGTACGCGCTGCACGGTCTACCCCAACGGAGTCCCAACACTAGTTGTCAAAACCAATCACCTTCGACCATCAGGACTACTCTGGAAGTATCCGGAACGCAGGATGGACTGCTTTGATATTAGACCCTATAATCGACGGACTACAATTCACACAAGTCCTAATGGACGGCGGCAGTGATCTAAACCTGTTATATCAGGACACAATCCGCAGAATGGGGATAGACCCAATCCAAATTCGCCATAGCAACACTTCCTTTAAAGGAGTAATGCTAGGCCCATATGCCCATTGGACGGGCTCTCTACTACTAGAAGTTGTGTTCGGCCCATCCGACAACTTCCGTCGCGAAAAGTTGGTCTTCCACATCGCCCCATTTAAAAGTAGCTATCAAGCACTATTGGGACGCGAAGCTTTCGCCCGCTTTAACGCAATACCGCATTATGCATCTCTTACACTTAAAATGCCCGGTCCACGCAGCATCATCTCATTAAAAGGAAACCTCGAGTGTTGCTCGAATACGGAAGAACGTGAGACTGCCTTGACAGCCACACATTAATCCGGCCTTGCTGATCAGAGCACCTAAACAGGTCATTGAGACCCCGGACACGGTTAGGCGAGTCTGGCATAAATAAACAAGGGGCTTACTAGTTGCGCCCCCCCCCCCTTACAAGGGGCTGCACGCATATACAATAAAGAGCCAATAAAGCTCAATTTTATTTTTCGAATCATACTCTGTTTATTTTAAAAATACATTTTTCGCACGATCGTTTTTCAAACTAAGTGCTTCTTGTTTACAGATGAACACCGTGCTACACCCGTCCAGGATACGGAACAACGGAGACACAGGCGCAGACATGCAGTAGGGACCCGTTGCAAGGATTCTTTTCAGATTAAGACCCTGCATAAACCTTTTTTACTGTCTCTTGTTGATACACATCCCCCGGTTTCTTGCTACAACCGAGGAGGAGGCTGGCGTTTTGGCATGGCCGCGTCAGAAATTTTTGCGCGTACCTGGACACTAGGGGCTTAGGGCATTGTTTTTCCCATTTTCATAAAGACCGAATACCTTAGGGAGTGTTCGGCGTCTCGAGTTAGGTCTTATATGCATCAGCTCCGAATCATGTCTTTGGTCAAATGTTGGGTTTGTCCGGCTCCTGTGTTTTGCTGCCTTACGTTCTGCTCTATCGGCTAACGCGGCACCAGGAGAACTACTGCGATTGTGCCCCGGTTTGTCCAGGTGAGCACCTCAGTAGAGAAAGCCAAAAACTGACTATCATGATATAGCGAGAGACTGGTCAATCACTCGATCGACCACAGGAATGTTTAGAATTCCTCTGCTTTGACGAAGGACCGTTTCCCGGTCAGGCACATACGCGCCCCGAATTCGGAGAGCGTGGTGCCCCTAGGGGCTATATAGTAGCCCCACCATCGAACTCCTATGGCTAAGTGAAAGTGATAAAGCATTATAGTCCGGTTGCCTAGTTTGCTACGCTATCACCTCCTTCACAAGACCAAGACGTTGGATTAAGTGTGAAAATGCGCTTTTTTGCAAACACCCCCGCACTATGTGCGTGGGGGCTGAAGCAGAAGACTGCCATCTTTCAGGTTATATACACATATACATTAACGGCTGCACAGGAGGTATTTCAATACTTGAACGCACAAGTATAAAAAGCCCTTATTATTTGAAACATGGTTTCACAAATCATACATGTCATTTGAACAAAATATTCTTCGAGCACCGCGTCTCTATCAAACGAGCGCCCTGTAGGACTTCCTCAAAATAGTGCTCGGCAGGTACTCGGCTTTGGTCCAAATCCAAGGATGCAATGTCGGTGGCCTTCATCTCTGCCCAGTATGTTTTGACACGGGCAAGAGCCATCCGCGCACCCTCTATGCATGCCGACCGCTTCATTGCATTGATATGCGACACTGCATCAAGGAACTGCTACACCAAGACAAAATAACTCTTCGGCTCGGGCCTTTTCGGCCACAAATGAGCCACGACATCCTTGATGGCAAGTCTGGACAACCTATTTAGCTCAGCCCATTCGGCCAACCGATCCGTTAATGGAAGGGGATGCGCTAGACTATGGAACTGCGACCAAAAAAGCTCTTCCATTCCGTGATCCTTTTGGCCTCGGAAGTGTGCGACCGCATCTGCGGCACTCGCCGCCAAATCCAGATAAGCATCCTCCGCACCCCATAGCTGGCCCAACAAGGCATACTTCGGATCCGTGAACTTCCTCCGCAGCAGAAAGGGCTTTCCAGCCGCGATATCCCCGGCTTGACGTGGCTCCTCCTTTATCGCTCTCATCGCGGAGCGGGCATCCTTGGCTTCAGCAGTGGCCCTCTTCAGGTCCTCTTGCTCCGCTCGGCGTTCTTTTTCAAGAAACTCGCAGCGGTCGGTAGCATTCTTCAACTTCACGGCCATCTCGGCCATTTCCTCCCTGCTTCGACAGTGAGCAGCCTGTTCGGCTTTTAACTCTTCGGCCGCCTTCAAGGCGGCCGCATTACTTTTTCTGGCTTGCTCCTTGGCCCGGGCGAGCTCCGCCCAAAGGTCCTCCATAGCAGCGGCACCATCTGCATTAAGCATACATGTTGTTAGGCACGGGCGTCAAGCTTCCTTACTAGGTGTCCGCGGAAAAGCCGCATACCTTGTGACTCGTCAAGTCGCTTATTTACCAGCGTGATGTCCGCATCCGCAACGTCAAGTTGCCGCTTCAGTTCGGCAAATCCATCAGTCCGGCTGGCCACCGAACGCTCTGCCACCTATATAGGAAAAGCGACATCTTACACCTGAGATTATGATCCTCGGCACGCTGTCACTTTTGACAACGTACCGAGTCTCAGGGGCTACTAACTATACAGGGCACATTCTATATGCAAAACTGTCAGAAGGTATATCATTTTCGTGTACCTCACACCCCGTTAGTAAACTTCTGACGGCTTCATGCAATCTGCTCTCAGTGGATGAAATCCTTTCAATCACCGTACCCATTAGCGCACGGTGATCTTCCAAGATAGACGCTCGCCCGAGCAGATCCTTCAGCTCCTCCGACCGTACACCAGTTGGTGCCGGACCTTCCGGTGCCGCCGGACTCAGGGAAACCCTCCGCGACGACACCTCAGGGTCGTTCGCCCACCTGACGGTGCGGCAGATGGAGGCATTTCGCTCTCCATCATCTCCGGACGAAGATCCCTCGAAGACGAGCTCTGCTGAGAAGGGCTGAGATCCGAACTACAAGGTAAAACTTCAGTTATCTTCAGATAAAAACGGGGATGTCCCTTATTACAAAACTCCCCGTTCAACTTACGGCTCGCTGGAGGGCTGATTCCCTTGGGGAAGTAGTGCGGTCGGGGCTTCTCCTGGCACAGGACCCTCTGGTGAAGATTTCTTCCCCCGCTTTGAGGCCTTGGCCTCCGGATCTTCAGAAGCGGTCCTCTTCTCCCCCTGGAGGGAGGGATTCTCGATCCCCCCTTTCTTGAAAGCCTCCTTAGCGGAGGCAGTAGCTTCCTTGTTCCCCCCTTCGCCCTTTTCCAAAGGCGCAGCCTCCAGCATCTTGGTTAACATAGGATCTAGCGCGATCTCAGGGAGGGGGGCCGGACACCTTATTAGTTTTGCTTTTGCTATCCACTCCTGTCAAAGGAAAGCTCTTTAGAGGGCAAGTTTATGATAAACGTACTGATAGCGTGTCCGGGCACAGGACTACTTACTTGAGTATCCGGGCGATTGCAGCTCGGACCTGTTTATACATCTCCACAGGCGTCGAACCCATGAAGTGTTGGAGAGCTCGTGGTCCCTCTGGATTGAATTCCCACAGGTGGAGGGGGCAACGTTTGCAGGGCAGAAGGCGCCGAATCAACATGATCTGCGCCACTACAACCAGATTGACCTCTCTCTCTTGGAGGTCTCGAATACAGCCCTGCAACAGAGGTACGTTGTCGGTGTCAAAACCGGCGGATCTCGGGTAGGGGATCCCGAACTGTGCGTCTAGGCGGATGGTAACAGGAGACACGGGACACGATGTTTTTACCCAGGTTCGGGCCCTCTCGATGGAGGTAAAACCCTACTCCTGCTTGATTGATATTGATGATATGGGTAGTACAAGAGTGGATCTACCACGAGATCAAGGAGGCTAAACCCTAGAAGCTAGCCTATGGTATGATTGTTGTAATGGTTGGTGTGTCCTACGGACTAAAACCCTCCGCTTTATATAGACACCAGAGAGGGCTAGGGTTACACAGAGTCGGTTACAATGGTAGGAGATCTACATATCCGTATCGCCAAGCTTGCCTTCCACGCCAAGGAAAGTCCCATCCGGACACGGGACGGAGTCTTCAATCTTGCATCTTCATAGTCTTGGAGTCCGGCAGACGATGATAGTCCGGCTGTCTGGACACCCCCTAGTCTAGGACTCCCTCAGTAGCCCCTGAACCTGGCTTCAATGACGATGAGTCCGGCGCGCATAATGTTCGACATTGCAAGGCGGGTTCCTCCTCCGAATAATCCATAGAAGATTGTGAACACCAGGATAGTGTCCGGCTCTGCAAAATAAATTCCACACTCCACCGTAGAGAGAATATTATGTACACAAGTTCAATCTGCTGATGTATCTTGTAGCGTGACGTCACGCCACTACCAAGCCTTTACTTGAATCGCTTTTTATTATACCACCTCAGCGTGTTTAGCGAAGCAGTTTCCTTGGCACGTCTTGTCGAAGCAGAGATCGTGTTCCCCTTATTTCGGGATCCTTATCAATACGGACGTGGGTAACCCAACCGCGCCCGCCGGCACGCCCCCTCTATCGAAGGCGAGTCCCGAACGGTCACGGAGATGGCTCTTGGTATTCTCCCTCTTTATAATAGGACCAAGGCTCGTTTCTTTTCTTCAATCCTCCATCGAATCTTCTCCTCGCTCCAAGTTCCAACACCCAAAGCCCCAGATTCATGTGCTTTGGACCTTCAACAATGTCCGGTTTCGACCTTCAGGGCCGGTGGATGCCACGTGCTAAAGCTGCAAGAGGCCAAGTACCTGTCTTATGAGATTTCGCACAGGCTGCCCGCCGAAGGGCAGGCCATACCCACCCCCGAGCCCGACGAGTACGTCATCTTTGTATCCCACCTCCGTCGGGGTTTAGGCTTCCCGACGGATCCTTTCGTGAGAGGGCTCATGTTCTACTACGGGCTGGATTTCCATGACTTGGCTCCGGAGTCCATCCTCCATATTTCCGCATTTGTTGTCGTCTGCGAAGCCTTCCTCCGCGTCACCCCCCACTTCGGCCTGTGGCTGAAGACCTTCAACGTGGAGCCGAAGACGATTGGGGGGCGTCAAGCATAGTGCGGTGGGGCGGCCATAAGTAGGAGGGCCGATGCCCCGTGGCCCGAGGGCTCCTTCCAAGAGGAGCTCGGCTTGTGGCAACATGAGTGGTTCTATATCACCGCTCCGAAGGGCAGCAGGCAGAAGCCGCCGCCCATATTCCACTCGGGACCTCCTCGATGGTTGATGTCGTGGGTCAACCAAGGGCTCAACTGGGGGCCGTCAAAAGACGTGCCCCTATTGCAGGGCCGGATTCGAGACCTCCAGGCGAGGGAGATTGATCTGGTCGTGGTGATGCAGGTTATGCTAATTAGGCGTCTCCTGCCCTGCAAATGCTGTCCTCTCCGGCTATGGGAGTTCAATCCAGAGGGACCACGGATTCTCCAACACTTTATGGGTATGACACCCGTGGAGATGTACAAGTTGTTCTTCGGACCACAAGCGGCGTGTCCGAATTGACCGAGGATGCCGGCCTAAGCTGCAATCGCCCGGATACTCAAGTAAGTAGCCCAGTGTTCGGACGTACCATTTGTTTGCTTTTCTACAGTTCGCCTTTTAACCCGTTATCCTGCAACAGGAGTGGATAGCGGAAGCAAAGCTGATACGGTGTCCGACCCCCCTCCCAGAGACCGTGCCGGATCCCGTGCTGGGCAGGATGTTGGAGGTTGCGCCTTCAGAAGAAGGCGAAGGGGAAAATAGAGGAGCTACCGCCTCGCCCAAGGGGGCGCTTGAAGAAGGGGGGATCGAGAATCCCTCCCTCCAGGGGGAGAAGAGGACCGCCTCCGAAGACCCGGAGGCCAAAGCCCCTAAGCGGGGGAAGAAATCTTCACCAGAGGGTCCTGCGTCTGGGGAGGTCCCGGCCGCACAGTCTTCTCTAAAGAATCATCCCTCCAGCGAGCCGTGAGTAGAAAAGGGGGAGTTCATTAATAAGAAACATCCCTATTTGTGCTTCTGAGGATAACCAAAATTTTTACCTTGTAGTTCGGATCTGCGACCTTCTCAGATGAGCTCGTCTTCGGGGGATCTTCGTCCGGATATGATGGAGAGCGAGACACCTCCGTCTGCTGCGCCATCGGATTGGGCGGACGAGCCTGAAGTGTCGTCACGGAGGGTATCCCCGAGCCCGGCAGAGCCGAAGAGTTCGGCGCCGACTAGTGTTCGGCCGGGGGAGCTGAAGGATCTGCTTGAGAGGGCGTCCATCTCAGAAGATCACCGTGCATTGATGAGTACGGTGATTAGAAGGGTTTCGTCCGCGAAAGCGGATTGCATAATGCCGTCAGGAGTTTGCTGGCGGGGTTTGAGGTATGTAAAAATGACACCCCTTTTTGACAGTTTTACACATAAAGTGCGCCCTGTATAGATAGTAGCCCCTGAGACTCGGTAGGTTGTCGAAAGCGACAACGTGCCGAGGATCAAAATCGCAGGTATTGAGTGTCGCCTTTCCTATGCAGGTGGCGAATAGTCCGGGGGCTAGCCGGACTGATGGAGTTGCTGAATTAATGCAGCAACTCGATGTTGCGGATGCGGACATCGCGCTAGTCAACAAGCGACTTGATGAGTCACAAGGTAAATTGTGTCTCCGCAGTCACCTATTAAGGGAGCAAAAGCCCACCTCTTACAATGTTTATGCTTGACGCAGATGGTGCTGCTGCTGTGGAGAGCCTTCGGGCAGAACTTGCTCAAGCCAAGGAGCAAGCTAGAAGGAGTGATGCGGCTGCCTCGAGGCCGGCCGAGGAGTTAGAAGCCGAAAGGGCTGCACACTGCTGAAGCAGGGAAGAGATGGCCGAATTGGCCGTTAAATTGAAGGATGCTACCGACCGCAATGAGGCTCTTGAAAAGGAGCGCCTATCGGAGCGAGAAGACCTGGGGAAGGCCACCGCCGAAGCCAAGGATGCCCGTTCTGCAATGCGGGCTATAAAGGAGGAGCTACGTCAGGCCGGAGATATTGTGGCTGGCAAGCCTTTTCTGCTACGCCGCAGGTTTACGGATCCAAAGTATGCCCAGCTTGGCCAGCTGTGGGGTCCGGAGGATCCATATATGGACTTAGCGGCGAGTGCGGCGGATGCCGTTGTGCACTTTCGAAGTCAGAAGGATCACAAGACGGAAGAGCTATTTTGGTCTCAATTCCATAGTCCGGATCGTTCACTTCCGCTGACCGATCGGTTGGCCGAATGGGCTGAGCTGAATAGGTTGTCCGGACTTGCCATGACGGATATCGTGACTCATGTCTGGCCGGAGAGGCCCAAGTCGACGAGCTATTTTGGCTTATTGCAGCAGTTTCTTGGGGCGGTGCCGCATATCAAGGTGATGAAGCGGTCGGCCTGCATAGAGGGTGCACGGATGGCCCTTGCCCGTGTGAAGACACATTGGACAGAGATGGATGCCACCGCTGTTGCAACCCAGGGTTCGGACGAAAGCCGGTTACCCGCCGAGCACTATTTTGGGGAAGTTATGCGTGGTGCTCGTGTAATAGAATCGCAGTGCTCGAAAAATGTCACGTTCAAATGAACGTTTTATTTTGTAAAACAACGGTTATGATGTAATCGCTTTTTATACTTGTGCGTTCAAGTATTGGAATATCTCCTATGCAGCCGTTTATGTATACGTGTGTATAACCTGAAAGATGGCAGTCTTCGGCTTCAGCCCCCACGCACAAGGTGCGGGGGTGTTCGCAAAAAATAGCGCATTTTCACACTTAATCCGACGCCTCGGTCCTGTTAAGGAGGTGGTAGCGTAGCAAATGAGGCAACCAGACTATGATGCTTTATCACTTTCACTTAGCCATTGGAGTTCGAGGGTGGGACTACGATATAGCCCCTGGGGGCACCGCGCTCTCCGAATTCGGGGCGTGTGTGTGCCTGACCGGGAAATGGTCCTTCGTCAAAGCGGAGGAATTCTAAACATTCCGGTGGTCGATCGAGTGGTTGACCAGTCTCTCGCTGTATCATGACAGTCAGTTTTCGGCTTTCTCTACTCAGGTGCTCACCCAGCCGAACTGGGGCACAATCGCAGTAGTTCTCCTGGTGCCGCGTTAGCCGATGATACGGAACGTAAGGCAGAAAAACACAGGAGCCGGGCAAACCCAACATTTGACCAAAGACATGATTCGGAGCTGATACATATAAGGCCTAACTCGAGACGCCGAACACTCCCTAAGGTGTTCGGTCTTTATAATAATGGGCAGAACAATGCCCTAAACCCCTAGTGTCCAGGTACGGGCGAGGTCTTCTGACGCGGCCGATGCCAAAACGTCAGTCTCCACTCTGGTTATAGTGAAAAGCCAGGGGAGTATAGCAACAAGAGACAGTAAAAAAGGTTTACGCAGGGTCTTAATCTGAAAAGAATCCTTGCGACGGGTCCCTACTGCACGTCTGCGCCTGTGTCTCCGTTGTGCCGTTATCCTGGACGGGTATGCACGTTGTTCATCTGTAAAAAGAGAGGAACTTAGTTTGAAAGGAAATCGTGCGAAAAAGTGCATGAAAAATATTAATAAGTGAATAAAGCGGAGTCTATATTAGCTCATTATTGCTTATATGCACAGCCCCTTGTCTAGCCGTGTTCGGGGTCTTTGAATGACCCTCTTAATGAAATGATGCCACGTGGACCGGGCATTTTAAGTGTAAGAGACGCGTAATGTGGTATGGCGTTAAAGCGGACAAAAGCTTCACGTCCCAATAGTGCTTGATGGCTACTTTTAAATGGGGCGACATGAAAGATTAGTTTTTCGCGCCGGAAGTTGTTCGGTGACCCGAACACAACTTCTAGTAATAGGGAGCCTGTGCACTTGGCGTAAGGGCCTGGCGTCACTCCTTTAAAGGAAGTGCGGCTATGTAGAATTGTAGTAAGGTCTATCCCCAACTTGCGGATTGTGTTCGGATATAGCAGGTTTAAATCGCTGCCGCCGTCCATCAGGGCTTGTGTAAATTGTAGTCCGTCGATTATAGGATCCAATATCAGAGCAGTCCGTCTTGCATTTCGAACACTTCTGGAATAATCCAGGTGGTCAAAAGTGATTTGTTTTGACATCCAATCTTGAGGTTCCGCTGGGGTGGACCGTGTGAGACCCATCTTAGCGGGTGCCGCATTGTTTTTCCGTATTATCACATGAAGTGAGTTTACTGCTTTGACTTCTTGTGGGAAAGTCTTTTGTTTTCCGGTGCCCTGCTGGTGGGGTTCGTCGTCGTCCTCGCTTGGTGCATCAAGCCCCTTGTGTTCGGCGTTGAGTCGGCCGAACTGTTTGAAAACCCAACAATCTCGGTGGGTGTGGTTTGCAGGCCTTCCGGAGGTACTGTGGATTTGACATATCCGATCCAAAATTTTGTTTAAGTTGGATAGCTCATCACTGTTGTCCTTAAGAGGCAGTGTTTTGTTGTTTGGCCGCGAGCTTTTGAATCCGGCGTTGACCGCCGTGTTCTTTGGGCTTTTCTCTTTATTCCGGCGCTGATCTTTTCTGCGTCGTGATTTTCCATTTCCATCTCTGATCTCGGATGTACTTGGGTCGCTGGTGCTGCATCTTGCTAGCCAGCTGTCTTCCCCCGTGCAAAAGTGGGTTATGAGGCTTATTAGCGCGGACATTGTCCTCGGCTTCTCTTGGCCGAGGTGTCTGGCGAGCCATTCGTCTCGGACGTTGTGTTTGAAAGCTGCTAAGGCTTCGGTGTCCGGACAGTCGACTATTTGGTTCTTTTTAGTAAGGAACCTGTTCCAGAATTTCCGCGCTGACTCTCCGGGCTGTTGAGTTATATGACTTAGATCGTCTGCATCCGGAGGGCGGACATAAGTCCCTTGAAAATTTGCTCTAAACGCGTCCTCAAGCTCTTCCCAACTTCCAACAGTGTTTTCTGGGAGGCTTTTGAGCCAATGCCGGGCTGGCCCTTTGAGCTTGAGGGGTAGATATTTTATGGCGTGGAGGTCATCTCCTCTAACCATGTGTATGTGTAGTATATAATCCTCTATCCAGACTCCCGGGTCTGTTGTTCCGTCGTAAGCCTCTATGTTTATGGGTTTAAACCCTGCTGGGAATTCATGATCCAGCACCTCATTGGTGAAACATAGTGGGTATGCGGCGCCCCTGTATTTGGGTGTACCGCTGTCTTCGAACACTTGGCGTGTTGTGTTGCTTCCTGGGGCCCTCTTTTTTGGCCCGTAAATGGACCTGGCTGGGCCATCTGTTTTCCCAGGATCATGGGCTGGCTTGTGTGCGGCGCCGCTTATAGTTTTTGGCCTATCATCTGGCCGTCTATCCGGCCAGGCGGCCTCTTTGTTTTTTGACTGTGGGGGCTCTATGGCTTCCTCGTCGAATTCTGGCAGTAGCTTGCGCTTCGGGTAGCTCTTTGATTGATGGCCATTGCCGTATTTGTCTGCGGTTTTGAGCACTTTGCTCCACCTCATTCTGAGTATGTCTTCCGCTGTTTTGAGCTTCCGTTTTTCCTTCTTCAGACTTGTTGCAGCGGCAACGAGTTTTTTGCGAAGGCTCTTATTCTCCGGTGGTGTGTCCGGCGTGAGGTCCTTCTGGACTGTTTGTTTCGCCGGGCATTGATTGATTATCCGATTCGTCCTATTCGGACGGTTGCTTGGCTGCATGTTGGTCGTCCACCGGTTTGCCCTGCTCTATTGCTGGGTCATTAGGAGCGCTGTTGTTGTCGAGGCGGGACTTAGGGCGGCGTCTGCGTCGCCGTTTTGGTTGTTTATCGGCGGAATTATCTTTTGCCGCGCCCCGTTGGTCCTCGTTATCGCTTCCTTTTGGGGTATCCACCATATATACATCATGGGTTGGGGTGGCCATCCAGTGCTCTGTGAGCGCTGGTTCTTGATCGTCTCCGGCATCGTCGTCCATACCGTCGATGTCTTCGGAGTCGTAGTCTAGCATGTCGGTTAGATCGTCGACAGTGGCTACAAAGTGGGTGGTGGGTGGGCTTTGAATTTCTTCGTCATCCGCATCCCAACCATCCTGGCCATAATCCGGCCAGGGCTCTCCGGATAGCGAGAGATGCTTTAGCGAATTTAGGATGTCGCCAAAGGGTGAGTGCTGAAAGATGTCCGCAGTGGTGAACTCCATGATCGGCGCCCAATCGGATTCGATTGGCAGGGGCGCAGGAGGTTCAGGGTCCGGCAGGGAGTCCGGCGCCTCGGAGTCACGAGTTTTATAGGGGACAAGGTCAGTGTTCGGCTCCATCGCCGCGGATGTTGCAGCTCCCGAGGCGGTGTCCAGCCACTCATCCTCGATCTGCGCGATCGGCTCTGAACTATAGGTCGGAGCGGATTCGTGTGCGGCATCCAAGGTGCTGTCCGGCGGCAGAGTTAGATCATGCCCATCGTGACAGTGCGGCACGCATGGCTATGGCTCGGATCCATCGAAGATCAAGTCTCCGCGGATATCCGCCGTAAAATTTGGGCTTCCAAATCTGACCTGATGGCCAGGGGTGTAGCTTTCGATCTGCTCCAGATGGCCAAGTGAATTAGCCCGCAGTGCGAAGCCGCCGAATACGAAGATCTGTTCAGGGAGAAAAGTCTCACCCTGGATGGCGTTGTTGTTGATTGAAGAAGCCATCGAGCCTATCGGTGACGACATAGAGGAACTCTCAATGAAAGCACCAACGTCGGTGTCAAAACCGGCGGATCTCGGGTAGGGGGTCCCGAACTGTGCGTCTAGGCGGATGGTAACAGGAGACATGGGACACGATGTTTTTACCCAGGTTCGGGCCCTCTCGATGGAGGTAAGACCCTACTCCTGCTTGATTGATATTGATGATATGGGTAGTACAAGAGTGGATCTACCACGAGATCAAGGAGGCTAAACCCTAGAAGCTAGCCTATGGTATGATTGTTGTAATGGTTGTTGTGTCCTACGGACTAAAACCCTCCGGTTTATATAGACACCAGAGAGGGATAGGGTTACAGAGAGACAATGGTAGGAGATCTACATATCCGTATCACCAAGCTTTCCTTCCACGCCAAGGAAAGTCCCATTCGGACACGGGACGGAGTCTTCAATCTTGCATCTTCGTAGTTTTGGAGTCCGGCGGACGATGATAGTCCGGCTGTCCGGACACCCCCTAGTCCAGGACTCCCTCATACATCCTTGGACGGCCCCCAGTCAAGCCCTTTGTTGACCGATGACGCCACCCGTTGTGGAGGACCTGAGCGAAAGGCAGGTGGCGCCACCCATCTGGTGCCCCTGGGAGCGGTGATGTAGAACCACTCCTGTTGCCACAAACCAAGCTCCTCTTGAAAAGAGCCCTCGGGCCATGGAGCGTCAGCACTCTTGCTTATAACAGCCCCTGCGCACTCTACCTGCTACCCCTCGATCATCTCGGCTCCACATTAAAGGTCTTGAGCCACAATCCGAAGTGAGGGGTAATGCGGAGGAAGGCTTCACATACAACAATGAACGATGAGATGTGGAGGATGGACTCCGGATCCAAATCATGGAATTCTAGCCCATAATAAAACATGAGCCCCCTCACGAAGGGGTCCGTCGGGAAGCTTAAACCCCGAAGGAAGTGAGACACGAACACCACACTCTCACCAGGATCAGGAGTAGGAATAACCTGCCCTTAGGAAGGCAATCTATGCGAAATTTCGCCGGTTAGATACCTGGCGTCTCTCAGCTTTAGCACGTCTTCTTCCGTGATGGAAGAAGGCAACCATCGGCCTCGCAGGTCAGATCCGGACATCGTTGATGGTTCGAAGCGCCTGGATCTAGAGCTTTGGGTGTTGGAACTCGAGGCGAGGGGCGAATTCGATTGAGATTGAAATAAAGGAGTAGGCCTTGGTCTCGTTATAAAAAGGTTGAATACCAAGAGCCCTCCCCGTGGCCGTTTAGGACTCACCCTCGATGGAGGGGGCATGCCAACGGGCGCGGTTGGGTTACCCACGCCCGTATTGATGAGGATCCCGAAATAAAGGGACACGATCTCTGCTTTGACAAGACATGCCAAGGAAACTGCTTCGCTAAACACGCTGAGGTGGAACAGTAAAAACAATTCGAATAAAGGGTTGGCCGTGGTGTGACGTCACGCCACGAAATACGTCAGCAGATTGAACTTGTGTAAATATTATTCTCTCTACGGCGGTATGTGGAATTTATTTTGCAGCGCCGGACACTATCCTGGTGTTCAAAATCTTCTATGAATTATTCGGAGGAGGAACCCGCCTTGCAATGCCAAAGACAATATGCGCGCCGAACTCGTCTTCATTGAAGCCTGGTTCAGGGGCTACTGAGGGAGTCCTAGACTAGGGGGTGTCCGGATAGCCGAACTATCACCGTCGGCCGGACTCCAAGACTATGAAGATACAAGATTGAAGACTCCGTCCCGTGTCCGGATGGGACTTTCCTTGGCGTGGAAGGCAAGCTTGGCGATACGGATATGTAGATCTCCTACCGTTGTAACTGACTCTGTGTAACCCTATCCCTCTCCGGTGTCTATATAAACCGGAGGGTTTTAGTCCGTAGGACGAACAACAATCATACCATAGGCTAGCTTCTAGGGTTTGGCCTCCTTGATCTCGTGGTAGATCTACTCTTGTACTACCCATATCATCAATATTAATCAAGCAGGAGTAGGGTTTTACCTCCACCGAGAGGGCCCGAACCGGGGTAAAAACATCGTGTCCCTCATCTCCTGTTACCATCCGCCTAGACGCACAGTTCGGGACCCCCTACCCGAGATCCGCCGGTTTTGACACCGACACCAGGTGTGATAAGCTTTATGTTCAAATACAACGGGTGGAAGAAAGATTTGCACATGCGGAATACTCGGGTTAAACTTGACGAGCCTAGCATATACAGATATGGCCTTGGAAAGCTGGAGATCGAAAGGTCGAACGTGAATCATACAGTAGATATGATCAACATAGTGATGTTCACCATTGAAGACTACTCCATCTCACGTAATGACCGGTCATGGTTTAGTTGATTTGGATCACATATCATTTAGATGAATGTCCATCTAATTGGGATTTCTTAAGTAATATGATTAATTTAACTTAATTTATCATGAACTTAGTCCTAATAGTATTTGCAAACTATGTTGTAGATCAATAGCTCGCATTCTTGCTCCCCTATGTTTTTTGATATGTTCCTAGAGAAAACTAAGTTGAAAGATAATAGTAGCTATGATGCGGACTGGGTCTGTGATCTGAGGTTTATCCTCATTGCTGCACAAAAGAATTATGTCCTTGATGCACCGCTATGTGACAGACCTGTTGCAGGAGCAGATGCACACATTATGAACATTTGGCTAGCTCAATATGATGACTACTTGATAGTTTAGTGCACCAGGCTTTATGGCTTAGAACCGGGACTTCAAAAACCTTTTGAATGCCACAGAGCATATGAGATGTTCCAAGAGATGAAATTGCTATTTCAGACTCATGCCCATGTCGAGAGGTATGAGACCTCTGACAAGTACTTTTCCTAAAAGATGGAGGAGAATAGCTCAGCTAGTGAGCATATGCTCAGAATGTCTGGGTACTACAATCACTTGAGTCAAGTGGGAGTTAATCTTCTAGATAAGATAGTGATTGACAGAGTTCTCTAGCACTACTGCAGGATGCTGCTAACATGACACTACGATCAGAGACCCTTTGACGAAACTGTGTGCGATGCATAAATCGCAAACGGTGACGTAAAAAAAAATGTCAAAAAATATGCAAAACGTTTGCGATGAATGATACATCAAACATAGTTTAGATTTAAGTTGCTTGTGCAATGAGGGGCATACGGTTGATCTGTACGAATTGTTTGTGATGAGACAGAAAACCAGAAACGGGCATCCAGATCAAGGTGTGTGCGATATATGGCATACAATTTGCTCAGATGAACCGTTTGCAATGATTGAGGTGAACACAAACGATTCGGCGTAACAAAGATGTGTGTGATACCCGGGAAAACAGGTCGGTAATCAGAATCGTGTGCGGTCATTATAGACATCCCATATGGTCTTTTTTTGAGAATTGTGTGCTCGTGAGGGCACACAGTTCAACAAACCAACCTGTGGGCGATAATGTAGAAGATCTCTGTCGAATACATATTACTAACCGTGTGCGACGAGATTGACATGATAAACAGAGATATATACAGTTTTCTTAATTTAGTCCTTCTTGTTGTTTTTGTTGTTGTTGGATGGCCCCGCGATATCGTCTTGGCAAGGACGCTTCTTGCTGCTGACCGTTGGATTTTCATCACCACCGCCGTCATCATCGTCGTTGCTGTCGTCGTCCTCCTCCTCCGCATTCGACCATTCCTCCTCCTCATCATTGTCGTCCTATTCTTTGTCCTCCGACGACTCCTCATCCATCTGGTTGTCGTCTAGCGACTCCGGAGGCGGCGTCGCTTCCATGAATCAGATGTAATCGAGGTCCGGGCTCGACGCTAGACTCATGGAAGATGAGCGGGATGATTCTGATGTTGACCCATCATCGGGCGCTAGACTGCTGGCCGAACTGCCATCCTCACTGTCGCTCGACATGGCTGCAGAGTGCGTGCCAGTTTGTAGCGCAGCCTGTAGGGGACGCTGAAGATGGTGGACACTTAAGTGGGGTATGCCGAGAAGAGGAACTGCCAATTGAAGCGGGTTTTTTTTGTGCGGGGGTGGGGGGGGGGATTGAAGCGGGGGTTGACGTATTATCTAACCGCTGATATAATCAACCGCAATTATTTGTACCCAGTGGCTCCAAATTCCCGGGGTTGCACATGACTCCTATTGGCTATTTGGCTGGTTTCCTTTTTTAGGACAAAAACAAGGAACGAGTTTTGGGATTATGCACCGGTGATGGTACGAACGAAGTAGGACAGTTGGCAAGCAATACATTTGTCACTCCGAGTATCGGGGAGGTATCTCGGGGCCCTCTCAGTAATGCACATCATATGAAGCCTTGCAAGCAATGTGACTAATGAGTTAGTTATGGGATGATGCATTACGGAACGAGTAAAGAGACTTGTCGGTAATGAGATTGAACTAGGTATGAAGATACCGACGATAGAATCTCGGGCAAGTAACATACCGTTGACAAAGGGAATAACATATGTTGACATTGCAGTTCGATCGATAAAGATCTTCATAGAATATGTGCGAACCAATATGAGCATCTAGGTTTCGCTATTGGTTATTGACCAGAGAGGTGTCTCGGTCATGTCTACATAGTTCTCGAACCCGCACTACAAAAAAAAGACACATTCGTGACATTTTGGGCTGAACGAAATTTTTTTCTGTCATACTTATGACCCTTCTATGACGATAATTGTGACAAAACCCGGTATCATCATAGATGTGGTGAGCTCCTACTTCGATGACAAAAAATCATGATAGAAAATGGGCTTTCGTCCTGGGCAGGCCGGAGATGCAGCTGCATGACATTATCTGGGCCGTCCATGACGGAAAAAACCATGGTAGAAGCGAGGGCGAGGAAAATTTCGGGGAGTTCCTGGTTAAGGTGGGTGGTCGGGGGCCGAGCGATGCGCGTTTCTCTCATACACATACATGCGTGTGTGCGAGGCGTTGGCTCTATCTGAACCCGAGCAAGGCGTTGGGCTCTAACTGAACCCGAGCGAGGCGTTGGGCTCTAAGTGAACCCGAGTGATTGCACTGCAGGCTACGCGTTACTTAACCCGAGCGATCGATCGATGGCTGTTAACTGAACCCGATCGAGCGATTCCGTCGCTACTGCTGCTAACTGAAGCTGATCAATGCTGCCTCTGGATGAATAGTGAGCGTTGCGAGAGGGGGGGGGGGGGTTGGATGAACAGTGAGCGGCGGGGGTGGATGAACAGGACCCCGTGGCATTGCCTCTAGATGAACAGGACCCCGATCGATCGAGCTGGTTGGGGCTGGATGAACAGGACCCCGTGGAGGGCTGGATGAACAGGACGACCCCGTGGAGGGCTGAACGAATAGTAGATGGTGGAGGGGTACCCGTGGAGGGGTGGTTGAACAGTAGCCGGTGGAGTAGCGCGCGGTGGAGGCTGGATGAACAGGAGCCCGTGGAGGCTGGAGGAGGTCGATGGTGGAGATGAACAGTATCTCGTGGAGTCCATGTTTTGCGGTACGCCACACCCCTCCCAATGAACAGGACCCCTATTTCGACCGTAGCGCTCCAACACAAGTCCGTTTTGTCCGTTTTGCGGTACGCCACACCCCTCCCGATCAATAGGACCCCCATTTCGACTGTAGGAGGTCCGTTTCCTCCATTTTGCGGTACTCCAGACCCCTCCCGATGAACAGGATCCCGTTTCGAACGTGGCCGGTCGAACACAAGGCCGTTTCCTCCGTTTTGCGGTACGCCATGCCTCGTTTCCATCGCATGTTCCGTCCAAGCCCTCCTGGTGAACACGATGACGCATTCCGTTCTGACCCAGCCGGTTGGCTCCCCATGAACATGAAGACGACGCTGTTTCTCCGTTCCGACCCACCCATGTACACGAGCCCTGGCCGTACGTATGCGTGAGTAGGCGTTCGAGACCCTGCCCATATGTACACATACGTGGCCGTATTTTCTTTCTTGCACACTGGCTGTTGTACGTATGTGTACATGCTACGTGCGCGCCTCTACTACGACACGTGTGCGCCACTTCATCCACCAGTATGTACGTACACGTTCGCGACCAAAATGACAATGCTACGTACACTTAGACCAGGTGGGTCCCGACTATCAGGCACTTCCTTGCGTGCGAAGATGTAGCTGGTGGGTCCCAGCAGTCAGGGGGCGAATCATTTTTTTGCCCGGACGCACTTCCTTGCGTGCGAAGGTGTAGCTGGTGGGTCCCAGCAGTCAAGGGGGAAACGTTTTTTTCGCGAAATACGGTGGCCTGTCCGGTGGGTCCCTGCTGTCAGGTGGAGGAATAATTATTTTGCGCGTAATAAGGAGGCACTTCCTTGCGGCCGTCGTGGACCCAGATGTCAGCCTCTCCACGCACAGTACTCTTCCGATGGAAGTCGGTCGTTGACCACATTGACCACGCCGCGCCGAGAGCACCACAGTGGTGGACGACGGCGAGGCCTAGGAAGGGGACGACGCGGAGCCGGGGAAGACGCAGCAGTGGATGCCCACACGAAGAGGAGAACGAGGGTTCACTGGTTCGGCTGCGGTGTGGGTGAGTAGAGGGATGGCCTGGCCAGCGGTGGGAGTAGTAGGGGGCGGTGAGGCCTCCGCGGCATCACAGTCGGCCACGGGAGGCAGGAGCACGCGGCACGACCGGCCCTGGTTTGGGCAGCTGGAGCAAGAAGACCAGAGGTTGAAGAAGCACTATGGCCGTTGGATGGGCATCGTACGGTCACTGGAGCTAGAATCGTTCATATTGACTAAGTTGACAGAGCCCTCCATCCCCGTCAACTTTTTTGGCCCACAAGTCATCCTCCCACTATGGTGGGTCCCAGCTAGCAGGGGGTATTCATTTTTTTATGTGTAATAAGGAGGCACTTCCTTGCGTGCTAAGATATAGCTGGTGGGTCCGACCTGTCAGCGGGGGGAACATTTTTTTCGCAAAATAAAGAGGCCCTTCCGGTGGGTCCCAGCTGTCAGGTGGATGAATCATTATTTTGCGCATAATAAGGAGGCATTTCGTTATGTGCAGCCGTGGACCCAGCTGTCAGCCTCTCCACGTACAGTCCACATTCGATGGATGTCGTTCGTTGACCACGTTGACCAGGCCGCGCCAAGAGCACCATGGCGGTGGATGATGGAAAGGCCTAGGAAGGGAACGACATGGAGCCAGGGAAGACTCGGCAATGGTTGCCCACGCGGTGGGGAGTACGAGGGTTTACTGGTCCGGCTGCCGTCGCCGGAAAATAACAGGAGGTGTGGGTGAGTAGAGGAATGCCCTGGCCAACAATGAAGTAGGGTGGGGCGGTGCGGCCTGTGCGGCAGCACAGCCGGCCACAGGAGTCAGGAGCAGGTAGTCCCACCGGAGCTGGTTTGGTCGGCTGGAGTAAGAAGATCAGATATTGAAGAAGCAGCACAGCCGTTGGATTAACATCCAACGGTCACTGCTCCTATAATCGTTTGTGGACTAAGTTGACAAAGCCAAAGTACATGTCAACCTAGTAGACCCACAAGTCAGCCTCCAAATCTGTCCCAAAAAGCATACATCCCGAAATTTCTAGCCAGATTCAAATTAATTTTAAATCTAAATATACATTGATGTAAATTCAATGAAATTTTACCCGCACAGAAACAATGAAATTTAAAATATCAAAATCCGAAAGAAAACATTATTTTGGAACTAATTGCCTGTTTGCTGTATTTTTTCATTTTACATCCAATTTATTATTACTTATAGCCCATTTCTTATTACTTATAGCCCATTTTCTGGGCATAATGCATCCCTCCTCGTCTTGAAAGATTTCCGGCCCAGTAGGGCGTAGAAAAGCAAGTAGGCCTACATTGGTTATTCTACAAAAAACAAAATAGGCTGGTCATGTGCTAAACATATGAAGTAAAAGCCTGGGCTAGACGGGCCACGGGTCCCGCACAACCCAGTTGATACCCTTCTCCGTCCCAAAAAAACAAAATTACTACGCGCGCTGCTGGGTCCCTACTGTCATCCTCACGATGTACAGTCATCTCCTTATTCCTCTCGGTTGTTGACCATGTTGAAAACACTGGAGGGCGGCGCTGCGGTGAGCGAACCAAGGCAGAGGACGATGGTGAGGCCTCGGACGGGAACGAACAGGATCCGGGGAAGATGCGCAGAGTTTTAGGGTGCGATGTGGCCACGATGCGTGCGCGGCAGCACAACCAGCTGTGGGAGGCGGGAGCAGGCGGCCCCGCCGGTGTTGGTTTGGCTTTGGCGGCTCGAAGAAGAAGAGACTGAAGAAACACGATAGATGTTGAATGTCAATCCAACGGTCAAGGTTGGCACAATCGTTTGTTGACTAAGCCGACACCAACTAGCATACTTTTTATATATAGGAAGAAAAGAAAAACTGGGCTCGTTGGCCTGATAACATTCCCGAAACTGCGACTGTTGGATCTTGTGTCGCAACTAAAACTACAAGGAAAATGCGTTCGTCTACCGTCCTCCTCACAGGGAATGTTCGCCACATAAGTGACTAGTACCCTTGGTTTTCAACCGAGAGGTCTTGGGTTTGAGTCCGAGGAACTCCCAATTTTGTCCTCCTTCCTTCCTTGCAAAAAAGGGAAAGAAAGTCAAAGACTTCGGAAGGCGTACAGAACAAGCTAGTGTACCAGTAAAGAGACGTTGTTGAGTTTTAGAAAAAAGAGAGACGTGCTCCTTTAGCTGGTTCGGATCCAAACCTAGACTATGACTATATATGGTGCTATGCTACTCTGCAAGTAATGAAACTGACATATCCAACGTTCGCTTCTCCGTTTCTCTACTTACTCTGCCTAGCATCAGAAGCTCTGGCCGCAGCAACCATGTCCACTGGCTGCTCGTCCACCTGCTCTTCAGCAGGCAACAACCAGATATGCGCCAAGTCGCCACCCATACCATCGCCTGTGGGTCTCATCACACCCCCGCTGGCACGCGCACCGCAGCCGATTGCTCATCGCAACCCACCGCCGTTGGTGTGGTGCCACTGCTGCAAATCACGCAGAGTCATCCATCGCATCTCAACCACAATCGTCAACCCTGGCCGAGTCTTCTACAAATGCCCGAATCATGGGGTAATAATATGTTTTTTAATAGTTTGGTTGATGATCTTCCAATTTGATTCGTGCAGAAAAGGGAAGATTCGTGTGATTTGTATTTCTGGGAAGTTGCTGATATGGGGGAATGCAACTATGATGATTATTTGGTTAGCCGAGGAATCCCAATACCAACAGGTTGGGGTGTTGGACAAGTAACTAAAGGAACGACAGAAGAGGAAGATGTAGAGCAGAAGGTTAAAGATGTAGTTCCTCTGATAATGGCCAAGCAACAGCTGCTGAACGGCCTTGACAACAATAAGGAGATGAAAGAGCTTGTGAAGATAATGGGCAAAATCGATGTGCTCTGTAGGATGACTGTCTCTTTATTTGCAGTGTATGTAGCACTCGTGATGTATTCAGTGGCTATGGCATGAGCACTTTGCTGAAACTAGTAATGAATGAAACCTGTGTAGCAGGCTGGGCATAGTGTTGTGAACATCTAATGATTTCTATTAATGGAAATCAGGGGTATCCCCTTTTGCTCATAAATAAATAAATAGCAGAGGCCCTGTCGGGTCAGCTTTGTTCTCATTCGAAGACGTCGAGCAAATTGCAGTCCAACAGCAAACTATGTCATCAAATTCAAATTTCACAGCCAAATATGAGTACAACTAAACAACAATGTCATCATGTTGTAGTTGTCATACAATCACCAAACACAAATCAGCATACACAACAAGTGTAGTTCTCACAGCAAAATACTAAACAACATGCTCATCAGGTTTCAGTTGTCATAGCAAACACAATTTCACATAGTAGATAAAAAACGTCTTTTGACAGGCAAATACGACAAAAGCAAAGTAATCATCATCCGCAGCAGCAGCATCAACATCTTCGCCATGTGTATCAGTCTGAATCGTAATTCCCCATGGTGTCGTGTTCTTCTTCATCCTCAACATCCTCGAACGTTGGCTTCTTCTTGATCAACTCTTGTATGTCCACAACACAACAGGCAATCTTTTCACCGGTGTCATTGATGTGATGGTTCTCAAAGATATTAGGAACATCTGTGTTATCTTGTACATCAGGAGCAGTGTAAGCATCATCTTGTTGTGCAACTTCATTAAACGAATTCCCCTCCTCAAACCTTTGCAATACTCTCCAGTCATTGCTACGTGCAAATGTGTCTTCCAAGAAAAATATCTGTGTTGCTTGATTTGCAAAAATAAAAGGCTCGTTGGTCTGGTACGCCGCCTTGACATTGATGGATTTGAAATAATCATCAGCTCTGGGTTTTGCGATCCTGGAAAACAGGTTATACCAACGACAACACAACAAAACCACACACCGATGATCCTCGAAACTGGAGATATACTGCAACTGAACAATGTCTGTTATGTTAGCATACATTTCAGTTGTCTCTTTGTCATACATATCCATGCTCATGATGGCACTGTTTTGTGTCTTCCTACCTTTGTCTCATGCAAGGGTGTTGTAGCGCACATCTCCAATAACGCAAGATTCATAATGTCTTACCCGAGTATCAGGACCCATTGCTAGTGAGTAAAGGGCATCATCAACTGCCTGCCCATCCTCCCGCATCTTCTTAACCTATGGTTAGAAAATAGACAAGATGATCATCTTATGTACTCAATATATTAAAAAAAAACTTACAGTGCGATTCAAAACCTTACATGGCTCTTGAACCATTTCACAAATCCTGCCATAACCAGTTTGTCAATGTTTCTTGGATTTTGCGGCAGTAACTCCTTTTTGTATATGCTGCACAACATAGTGATTGCATCAAACATCTAAATATATAAGAAAATGTGCTGCAAGTTTAGTAGATTATGATGTATAAGCTACAGTACTGCACTTACTTAATATAAGGTAGTATCTCAGGACAGTTATTCAACACATACCAAACCATTTTGTCCAAATCTTTAGGTTTGTCCTCTTGTCGATTCTTCCCTGTAACTCGAACAGAATAATCGAAAACATTGAGGCCGGGATTGTCTTCACCCACCTCTTTGCTAAGCTGATCAGCTGTTTCAATGTATTTTGAGCAGAATGTCAACGCTTCTGTAGCAATGTAGGCCTCTACAATGGAACCCTCGGGTCTAGCTCTATTCCTAACATAGCCCTTGAAAGTGCCTAGCCACCTTTCAATAGGGTACATCCAGCCATACTGTACCGGACCTCTAAGTAGTGCCTCATCAGGTAGATGAACAACCAAATGCACCATCACATCAAAGAAGGCTGGAGGATATATCTTCTCAAGGTCGCATAGGATAGTTGGTATCTTGTCTCTAAGATGCTCCAAAGCATCTATCCTGATATTTCTACTACAGAGTTCCCTGAAGAATTGTCCCAACTCTGCAACTACTCTGTATAAGTCAGGGCAGCCCAATCCTCTAAGGATAACAGGTAAAACCCTTTGAAGTAGGACGTGGCAGTCATGAGTTTTCAACCCTTGTACCTTGTTTCCATCTGCACTGACTCTCCTTTCAGGGTTGGAAGCAAATCCATGTGGGAATCTCACACGTGACAGGACCTCGCAGAATTATTTTCTTTTTACCTTGTCCAAGACGTACACAGCTGGTGCCATATCCTGTGGTTTACCTTCATCTTGCACCTGCAAATCCTGTCTGATACCCAGGTGTGTCAAATCAATCCTAGATTTTAAGGTATCTTTCGTCTTGCCTTCAATATTAAGAAGTGTGCCGATAATGCTGTCACATATATTTTTCTCGATGTGCATCACTGCTACGTCTCGAGCTTGCGTTGGTTTTCCTCGAAGAGGAGAGGGTGATGCAGCGATAGTAGCGTAAGTATTTCCCTCAGTTTTTGAGAACCAAGGTATCAATCCAGTAGGAGGCTCCTCAAAAGTCCCACGCACCTACACAAACAAACTGAGAACTCGCAACCAACGCAATAAAGGGGTTGTCAATCCCTTCACGGCCACTTGCGAAAGTGAGATCTAATAAAGATAGTAAGATAAGATAAATATATTTTTGGTATTTTATAATATAGATGCAAAAAGTAAAGATGCAAATAAAAGTAGATCGAAAGCAAATATGATAAGAGATAGACCCGGGGGCCATAGGATTCACTAGTGGCTTCTCTCAAGATAGCATAAGTATTACGGTGGGTGAACAAATTATCGTCGAGCAATTGATAGAAAGGCGCATAGGTATGAGATTATCTAGGCATGATCATGTATATAGGAATCACGTCCGCAACTAGTAGACCGACTCCTGCCTGCATCTACTACTATTACTCCACACATCGACCGACTCCTGCCTGCATCTAGAGTATTAAGTTCATAAGAATAGAGTAACGCATTAAGCAAGATGACATGATGTAGAGGGATAAACTCAAGCAATATGATATACACCCCATCTTGTTATCCTCGATGGCAACAATACAATACGTGCCTTGCAACCCTTTCTGTCACTGGGTAAGGACACCACAAGATTGAACCCAAAGCTAAGCACTTCTCCCATGGCAAGAAAGATCAATCTAGTAGGCCAAACCAAACTGATAATTCGAAGATACTTGCAAAGATAGCTCAATCATACATAAAAGAATTCAGAGAAGATTCAAATATTATTCATAGATAAAGTTGATCATAAACCCACAATTCATCGGATCTCGACAAACACACCGCAAGAAAAGTTTACATCGAATAGATCTCCACAAGAGAGAGGGAGAACATTGTATTGAGATCCAAAAAGAGAGAATAAGCCATCTAGATAATAACTATGGACCCGTAGGTCTGTGGTAAACTACTCACAACTCATCGGAGGGGCAAGGATGTTGATGTAGAAGCTCTCCGTGGTCGATTCCCCCTCCGACAGAGTGCCGGCAAAGGCTCCAAGATGGGATCTCGCGGATACAAAAGGTTACGGCAGTGGAAATTGTGTTTCGTGGTGCTCCTGGATGTTTTCAGGGTACGTAGGTATATATAGGAGGAAGAAGTACGTCGGTGGCCGCCCAAGGGGCCCACGAGATAGGGGGCGCGCCCTATAGGGGGGGGGGGGCGGCCTCCTATCTCGTGGGAGCCTCGGCTGCTTCTTGTATTGCACTCCAAGTCCTCTGGATCACGTTTGTTCCAAAAATCACGCTCCCGAAGGTTTCATTCCGTTTGGACTCTGTTTGATATTCCTTTCCTTCGAAATACTGAAATAGGGAAAAACAGCAATATGGGTTGGGCCTCCGGTTAGTAGGTTAGTCCCAAAAATGATATAAATGTGTAAAATAAAGCCCATAAACATCCAAAAGGGGTAATATAATAGCATGGAACAATCAAAAATTATAGATACGTTGGAGACGTATCAAGCGTCCCCAAGCTTAATTCCTGCTCGTCCTCGAGTAGGTAAATGATTAAAAAAGAATTTTTTGATGTGGAATGCTACCTAGCATAGTTCTCAATGTAATTTTCTTTATTGTGGCATGAATGTTCAGATCCAAAAGATACAAAATAAAAGTTCATATTGACATAAGAAATAGTAATACTTCAAGCATACTAATCAAAGTAATCATGTCTTCTCAAAATAACATGGCTAAAGAAAGTTATCCCTACAAAATCATATAGTCTGGCTGTTGCTCTATCTTCATCACACAAAGTATTTAATCACGCACAACCCCGATGACAAGCCAAGCAATTGTTTCATACTTTAATAATCTCAAACTTTTTCAACTTTCACACAATACATGAGCATGAGCCATGGACATAGCACTATATGTGGAATAGAATGGTGGTTGTGGAGAAGACAAAAAGGAGAAGATAGTCTCACATCAACTAGGCGTATCAACGGGCTATGGAGATGCCCATTAATAGATATCAATGTGAGTGAGTAGGGATTGCCATGCAACGGATGCACTAGAGTTATAAATATATGAAAGCTCAACAAAAGAAACTAAGTGGGTGTGCATCCAACTTGCTTGCTCACGAAGACCTAGGGCACTTTGAGGAAGCCCATCATTGGAATATACAAGCCAAGTTCTATAATGAAAAATTCCCACTAGTATATGAAAGTGACAACATATGAGACTCTCTATCATGAAGATCATGGTGCTATTTTGAAGCACAAGTGTGGAAAAAGAGATAGTAGCATTGTCCCTTCTCTCTTTTTCTCTCATTTTATTTTTCTTTTTCTTTTTCTTTTTTTCCTTTTTTTCTTTGGCCTTTCTTTTTTTTTTCTTTTTGGACTTTCTCTTTTTTTTTTTCTTTTTGTAAAGTCCGAAGTCTCATCCCGACTTGTGGGGGAATCATAGTCTTCATCATCCTTTCCTCACTAGGACAATGCTCTAATAATGAAGATCATCACACTTTTATGGATTTACAACTCAAAGCTAGAACAAGATATGACTCTATATGAATGCCTCCGGCGGTGTACCGGGATATGCAGTGAATCAAGAGCGACATGTATGAAAATTATGAAGGTGGCCTTGCCACAAATACAATGTCAACTACATGATCATGCAAAGAGCAATATGAAAAAAGTAATGCGTGTCATATGAACGGAACGGTGGAAAGTTGCATGGCAATATATATCGGAATGGCTATGGAAATGCCATAATAGGTAGGTATGGTGGCTATTTTGAGGAAGGTAAGTGGTGGGTGTATGGTACCGGCGAAAGTTGCGCGGTACAAGAGAGGCTAGCAATGATGGAAGGGTGAAAGGGTGCGTATAATCCATGGACTCAACATTAATCAAAAGAACTCATGCACTTATTGCAAAAATTTAGAAGTCATCAAAAACCAAAGCACTACGCGCATGCTCCTAGGGGGATAGATTGGTAGGAAAAGACCATTGCTCGTCCCCGACCGCCACTCATAAGGAAGACAATCAATAAATAAAATTGTGCTCCAACTTCATCACAAAGCGGTTCACCATACGTGCATGCTACGGGAATCACAAACTTCAACACAAGCATTCTTTAAATCCATAATCACCCAATTAGCATGACTTTAATATCACTACCTCCATATCTCAAAACAATTATCAAGCATCAAATTGATCATAGCATCCAATTCACTTTCTATGATAGTTTTTATTATACCCAACTTGGATGCTCATCATTCTAGGACCAACTTTAAAACCATAGCAAATACCATGCTGTTCTAAAAGACTCTCAAAAAGATATAAGTGAAGCATGAGAGACTAGTAATTTCTTCAAAATTAAGACACCATCGTGCTCTAAAAATTATGAGTGAAGCACTAAAGCAAAAACTATCAAGCTCAAAAGATATAAGTGAAGCACAAAGAGTATTCTAGCAAATTCTAATCAAATAGGCTTCTCCCAAAAGGTGTGTACAGCAAGGATGATTGTGGTAAACTAAAAAGCAAAGACTAATATAATACACGACGCTCCAAGCAAAACACATATCATGTGGCGAATAAAAATATAGCTCCAAGTAAAGTTACCAATGAACAAAGACGAAAGAGGGGATGCCTTCCCGGGGCATCCCCAAGCTTAGGCTTTTGGCTATTCTTGAATATCTTGGGGTTCCTTGGGAATCCCCAAGCGTAGTCTCTTGCCACCCTTTATTCCTTAGTCCATAAAAGCTTTACCCAAAACTTGAAAACTTCACAACACAAAGCTCAACAGGAAATCTTATAAGCTCCGTTAGTGAAAGAAAACAAAACCACCACATAAGGTACTGTAATGAACTCATTATTTATTTATTTTGGTGTTAAACCTACTGTATTCCAACTTCTTTATGGTTTATAAACTAATTTACTAGCCATAGATGCATTGAAATAAGCAAACAACACACGGAAAACAGAATCTGTCAAAAACAAAACAGTCTGTAGCAATCTGTAACTAACGCAAACTTTTGGAACTCTAAAAATCCTAAAAAAATAGGAAGTCCTGGAAAATTTATTTATTGAACAGCAGAAAAAATAATAAATGCAAAAGCACGTTCCTGTGATTTAACAAAATTATATTCATGCGTGCAAAGTTTCTGTTTTTCAGCAGAATCAAATAAACTATCATCGTAGGTTATCCTATAGGTTCTACTTGGCACAAACACTAATTAAAAGATAAAAACACATCTAAACAGAAGGTATATGCAAGACTTATTACTAAACAGGAGCAAAAACAAAAAACATAAAGAAAATTGGGTTGCCTCCCAACTAGCGCTATCGTTTAACGCCCCTAGCTAGGCATAAAAGCAAGGATAGATCTAACGGGTGCCATCTTTGGCACTAAATTCATAAGTAGCACGCATGATGGATTCATAAGGTAATTTGACTTTCTTTCTTGGAAAGTTCTCCATGCCTTTCTTTAATGGAAATTGGAATCTAATATTCCCTTCCTTCATATCAATAATCGCACTAATCGTTCTAAGGAAAGGTCTACCAAGAATAATAGGGCAAGAAAGATTGCAATCTATATCAAGAACGATAAAATCTACGGGCACCAAATTTCTATTTGCAACAATAAGAACATCATTGATTCTTCCCATTGGCTTTTTAATGGTGGAATCCGCAAGGTGCAAATTTAAATAGCAATCATCAAGATCATGGAAACCTAGAATTTCACATAAAGTTTTCGGAATCGTGGAAACACTAGCACCCAAATCACACAAAACAAACCACTCATAATCTTTAATTCTAATCTTTATAGTAGGTTCCCACTCATCATTAAGTTTTGTAGGTATAGAAACTTCCAAATTAAGTTTTTCATCATAAGATTGCATCAAGGCATCAACAATATGCTTGGTAAAAGCTTTGTTTTGACTATAACCATGAGGAGAATTAACAACGGATTGCAACAAGGAAATACAACCTTTTAAAGAACAATTATCATAATCAAATTCCTTGAAATCCGAGATAGTAGGTTCAATATTATTAGAAGTTGAGGATTCTCCAATCTCACTTTTACCAAATTTAGCATCAAGATCTAAAGACTCCGAATTCTTGGGACGCCTTCTAGGCAAAGTTGATTCATCATCAGTCCCATAATCATCAAAATTCCTATTGCAAAACATAGATCTAATAGGAGATGCATCAATAACTTTAAGATCCTCGTATCATTATTATCATGGAAACTAGAAGAACACGCTTTGATAAAGCTATCTTTTTTAGCACGCAATCTAGCGGTTCTTTCCTTGCACTCGTCAATGGAAATTCTCATTACTTTGAGAGACTCATTGATATCATGCTTGGGAGAAGAAGATCTAAGTTTAAGATAATCAATATCAAGCGAAAGTCTATCAACGTTCCTAGCCAAATCATCAACTTTGAGCAATTTTTCTTCAAGCAAAGCATTAAAATTCTTTTGAGAAATCGTAAATTCTTTCACACTATTCTCAAAATCAGAGGGCATCTTATTAAAATTACCATAAGAATTATTGTAGGAATTTCCATATTTATTAGAGGGATTTCTAGGGAACGGTCTAGCATTAAAGTTTCCTCTATAAGCATTGTTTCCAAAACTATTCCTACCAAGAAAATTCACATCCATAGATTCATTATTATTCTCAATCAAAGAGGAAAAAGTCATATCATTGGGATCAAGAGGAGTATTTTTAGTAGCAAACATCTTCATAAGTTCATCCATCTTTCCACTCAAAACATTGATTTCTTCTATAGCATGCACTTTTTTACTAGAAGATCTTTCGGTGTGCCATTGATAATAATTAGCCATAATATTATCAAGAAGTTTTGTAGCATCTCCTAATGTGATTTCCATAAACGTGCCTCCCGCGGCCGAATCTAAAAGGTTTCTAGAAGCAAAGTTCAAACCGGCATAAAAATTTTGTATGATCGTCCATAAATTCAAACCATGAGTAGGGCAATTGCGAAGCATCAATTTCATTCTTTCCCAAGATTGGGCAACATGCTCATGATCAAGTTGTTTAAAATTCATAATATCATTCCTAAGAGTGATGATCTTAGTGGGAGGAAAATACTTAGAGATAAAAGCATCATTGCACTTGTTCCAAGAATCAATACTATTTTTAGGCAAAGGCGAAAACCAAACTTTAGCACGATCTCTAAGAGAAAACGGAAATAACTTCAATTTGATAATATTTTTATCCGTATCTTTCTTCTTTTGCATATCACACAAATCAACAAAGTTGTTTAGATGAGTAGCAGCATCTTCACTAGGAAGGCCGGCAAATTGATCTTTCATGACAAGATTCAACAAAGCGATATTGATTTCACAAGACTCAACATCATTAAGAGGAGCAATCGGAGTACTAAGGAAATCATTATTATTGGTATTCGAGCAATCACACAATTTGGTATTATCTTGCGCCATGGCAACAAGTAATCCAACACACAAGCAAACAGAAAAAGGCAAGCGAAGAAGAGAGGAGGAGATTGGGAAAGAGAGGGCGAATAAAACGGCAAGGGTGAAGTGGGGGAGAGGAAAACGAGAGGCAAATGGCAAATAATGTAAATGCGAGGGAGATGAGTTTGTGATGGGTACTTGGTATGTCTTGACTTGAGCGAAGACCTCCCAAGCAACGGCGCCAGAAATCCTTCTTGCTACGTCTCGAGCTTGCGTTGGTTTTCCTTGAAGAGGAGAGGGTGATGCAGCGATAGTAGCGTAAGTATTTCCTCAGTTTTTGAGAACCAAGGTATCAATCCAGTAGGAGGCTCCCCAAAAGTCCCACGCACCTACACAAACAAACTGAGAACTCGCAACCAACACAATAAAGGGGTTGTCAATCCCTTCACGGCCACTTGCGAAAGTGAGATCTAATAAAGATAGTAAGATAAGATAAATATATTTTTGGTATTTTATAATATAGATGCAAAAAGAAAGATGCAAATAAAAATAGATTGAAAGCAAATATGATAAGTGATAGACCTGGGGGCCATAGGTTTCACTAGTGGCTTCTCTCAAGATAGCATAAGTATTACGCTGGGTGAACAAATTACTGTCGAGAAATTGATAGAAAAGCGCATAGTTATGAGATTATCCAGGCATGATCATGTATATAGGCATCACGTCGGCAACAAGTAGACTGACTCCTGCCTGCATCTACTACTATTACTCCACACATCGACCGACTCCTGCCTGCATCTAGAGTATTAAGTTCATAAGAACAGAGTAACGCATTAAGCAAGATGACATGATGTAGAGGATAAACTCAAGCAATATGATATAAACCCCATCTTGTTATCCTCGATGGCAACAATACAATACGTGCCTTTCAACCCTTTCTGTCATTGGGTAAGGACATCGCAAGATTGAACCCAAAGCTAAGCACTTCTCCCATGGCAAGAAAGATCAATCTAGTAGGCCAAACCAAACTGATAATTCGAAGGGACTTGCAAAGATAACTCAATCATACATAAAAGAATTCAGAGAAGATTCAAATATTATTCATAGATAAACTTGATCATAAACCCAGAATTCATCGGATCTCGACAAACACACCGCAAAAAGAGTTTACATCGAATAGATCTCCACAAGAGAGGGGGAGAACATTGTATTGAGATCCAAAAAGAGAGAAGAAGCCATCTAGCTAATAACTATGGACCCGTAGGTCTGTGGTAAACTACTCACAACTCATCAGAGGGGCAAGGATGTTGATGTAGAAGCCCTCCATGGTCGATTCCCCCTCCGGCAGAGTGCCGACGAACGCTCCAAGATGGGATCTCGCGGATACAGAAGGTTATGGCGGTGGAAATTGTGTTTCGTGGTGCTCCTGGATGTTTTCGAGGTACATAGGTATATATAGGAGGAAGAAGTACGTCGGTGGCCGCCCGAGGGGCCCACGAGACAGGGGGCGCGCCCTACAGGGGGGGCACGACCTCCTATCTTGTGGGAGCCTCAGATGCTTCTTGACTTGCACTCCAAGTCCTCTGGATCACGTTCATTCCAAAAATCACGCTCCCGAAGGTTTCATTCCGTTTGGACTCCGTTTGATATTCCTTTTCTTCGAAATACTGAAATAGGCAAAAAAACAGCAATATGGGCTGGGCCTTTGGTTAGTAGGTTAGTCCCAAAAATGATATAAATGTGTAAAATAAAGCCCATAAACGGCCAAAAGGGGTAATATAATAGCATGGAACAATCGGAAATTATAGATACATTGGAGACGTATCAATCACATCATGATTATGCCGCAGATCCAAATCTTTCCAATACTCTAAGTCCCACAAAGTGGACCTGCAGGTAAACAATAATCTCTCTTCTACCCTGCCACGCTTCCTTTTCCCGCTACCATTACCAGGATGGTTTCCTGGTGTAATATGACCGACCTTCTCTAATTCCACTTGCAACTCATCGGCGGTGAGCCTCGTTGGCGCATCACGGTTTTCATGCTTTGCATTGAATACATGTCTTCAGTATTTTCTAGGATGCGGATTGTCCTTGGCAAGGAAACGACGGTGTCTGATGTAACAGATCTTGCTAAGTATTGCGTATGACAGTGGATTCCTTTCACAGCGAACACATGCATTGTAACCATGTGTCGTTCGCCCTGACATAGTGCCCAAAGCCGGATAATCATGGATGCACCAAATTATAACAGCACGCAGAAAGAAATCAGATGGTGGGCTGCTATATAGGTCTCGAGTGAGAACACCCCTCCATAGCTGTTGAAGTTCCTCCACAAGAGGCTGCATGAACAAATCAAAATCCTTTCTAGGACTTTTTGGACCTGGGATGAGCAAGGCCATCATGTAGTTTGATTCTTTGGTGCAGACATTTGGAGGCAGGTTGTAAGGGATAACAAGCACTGGACACATGCTATATGTGGCGCTCTGGTGGCCAAATGGGTTAAATCCATCTGAAGCTAAGCCAAGTCTAATGTTTCTCGGGTCAGCAGCAAACTTTTTGTGCTTATGATTGAAGCTTTTCCACTCACTACCATGAGATGGATGGCTCATTACATTCTGATCTCTGTACTCCTGGTTCCTAGAATGCCACAGTACATCCTCTCTTGTTTCAGCATCATGAAACAACCTCTGCAATCTTGGTATAATTGGAAAATGTCTCAGAACATTATGAGGAATCCTCTTCACAGCATCGCCATCTTTCCATCTTGATGATTTGCATTTCAGGCATTCACTTAAGTTGGCATACTCCTTCCAGAACAGAACACAATTATTCTTACAAACATGGATCATATCGTATCCAATTCCAACTGCACAAAGGAAAATCTTCATTTTACTGTAGGTGTGGCAGCTCAGACGCATCTGGAAAAGATTTGTGGAATGCAGCCAACATCACATCGAATGATTTGTTGGTCATCCGCTCAGATGTCTTCTCCTGAAGAAAGGTGACCATAGCTGATGAAAGGATCGATATGGTTGACTAGAGGGGGGGGGGGTGAATAGGCAACTAACAATTTTTAAGCTTTTCTTTAACAAATTAAACTTTGCAACAAAATAGGTTGTCTAGATGTGCAACTAAGTGAGCAACCTATATGATGCAATAACAACTAGCACATAAGCAAGCAAGGGATGCAACACAAGTAGGCTTGCAAAAGTAAAGGCACGAAATAACCAAGAGTGGAGCCGGTGGAGACGAGGATGTGTTACCGAAGTTCCTTCCTTTTAAGGGGAAGTACGTCTCCGTTAGAGCGGTGTGGAGGCACAATGCTCCCCAAGAAGCCACTAGGGCCACCATATTCTCCTCACGCCCTCACACAATGCGAGATGCCGTGATTCCACTATTGGTGCCCTTGAAGGTGGCGACCGAACCTTTACAAACAAGGTTGGGGCAATCTCCACAACAATTGGAGGCTCCCAACAACACCACGAAGCTTCACCACAATGGAGTATGGCTTCGAGGTGACCTCAACCATCTAGGGTGCTCAAACACCCAAGAGTAACAAGATCCGCTAGGGATAAGTGGGGGGAATCAAATATCTTGTGGTGGAAGTGTAGATCGGGCCCTTGTCACCCAATCCCGAGCAAATCAACAAGTTTGATTGTCTAGGGAGAGAGATTGGGCGAAAATGGAGCTTGGAGCAACAATGGAGCTTAGAGGTGGAAGAGGTAGTCAACTAGAGGTAGAAGACGCCCTTTATATAGTCATGGGAAATATCCAACCGTTATCCACATGTTCAGCCCGCGACAAGCGGTAATACCGCTCCAGGGGCACGGTACTATAGCAAGGCCGCGCGGTACTACCGTGGCGGACCACGGTACTTCCACGACAGCAGTAGAGGCCGGGACTTGCCAGACTAGGGTGCAGTACTACCGCTTGCGCGGTACTACCGCTCCCCCTTGCGGTACTACCGCCAGGCAGGGAAGTCATTGCCTACGAAGAGCACAGATGAAATAAATTACATCCGTGCCTACTTCCGCTGAAAATGAGGTGGTGCAAAAATCCGACGTGGTACTACCGCGCACGAGGCGTGGTACTACCGTTGAGGCGCGGATGTAAAAAATTACATCCGCTCCTACTACCGTGACGCCACTGTACTAGGTAGGAGGGCCATGGTACTACGACTCCTGGGGAGCGGTACTACCGTGGGCTCCCGCGGTACTACCGCGCTGGACGAGCGGTACTACCATGGGTGGCGCGGATGTAAAAAATTACATCCGCCCCTACTACCGTACCGGAGCGGCACTAGGCCTGGGAGCCACGGTACTACGGCTCCAGAGGAGCGGTACTACCGTGACCCACAGCGGTACTACCGCTGGTACTTGCGGTACTACCGCAAGTACAGCAGTAGCCGTCAGATTTCGGCACAACAAGGATAACGAAGAGAAGCTCCAAAGTGCAAGGAAAGGTAGGACAAGTGTACGTGTTGATTCCACCCAAACCTTTCCGACACGGACCCCCTCTTAATAGTACGGCTCTCCTACGACTCAAATCCACGAAAGAGAAATGTAGAACAACGCCGACTTCAATAGACTCCGAGGGGCACCGAATCGTCTCGTGCCTAGTGATGAAGTATCTGAGAAACTCAAGGCACACGATTAGTCTGCAAAAGCATTGTCATCAATCACCAAAACACCTAAGGGATAAATATGCCCTTACAATCTCCCCCTTTTTGGTGGATTGATAACAATACGGGATTTGCACATAGATAAGATAATTTTGAGCAAGGGCAAACCCCACCTCTCTAAAATATAGACGGGCTCCCCCTAGATGTGTGCAATCTAGATGAATGCTTTGGACTGCATAGCACACAAACTAGGATCAACACTCCCCCTATATTTTAGAGACCAAGGCATGATAATTAACATCAAAGTAGAGCATAGCATAGAGATAGCATAATATAACACAAGCTCGCTAGGATAGATAGAGTGCATATGTCTTACACCATACGAAGTAAAGCAACCGAGGTTCAAACGAGAAAGCAGCAAATAGTTCAACCGAGAAAGCAGCAAACACACGACACACACGACTCACAAATCCCTACACTCTCTCCCCCTTTGGCATCGAGATGCCAAAAAGGCAGAGAGGACACCTACACACAAGAGGTGGCTCAAGCAGGGAACTCGTCCCAACCCTCTCCGTCGGTCTCCTCGGCAGCAGGGATGGTCTCCTCGATGTCCTCCTCAAAATCAGTCCACCTGTAGCCTTGCTTCTCCATCCACTCGGACTCTGGAGTGATGTGCTCCTCAGACCCGCCAGACACTTCCTCACCATAGAGCTGCAAGATCTTCTTGTCCCTGCAACGACTCTCATTGGACGCCACGTGAGTCCTGTACTGACCCTTGGCTTGCATGCAGAAAAGGGTCTTCATCTTGTCCTTCAGCTTCTTGGCCCATGATGGCATTGTGGCACCCTGGGAAGGCCTAGCAGCACGGCCCTCAGCAACATCCTCGGCGCTAACATCCTCCTCATCAACAGCAGCCCTAGCAGTAGTCGCCTCGGCACGAGTGGTGGTGTTGGCCTAGTTGGGTTTGATACGCAGACAGATGGGATCATGGCAAATCCAGTCTGGAGCAAGGAACTCCTCACCAGGGAACATCTTCTCCCATGTCTTCGAGATCAGCAGAAACAGATAGGGCCCATAGATAGGCACCTTGCGGTTGAACACTGCAAACCGAAGCTCACACCACATGATGTGTGAGATATCAAGTGGCTGAGACTGAGACGAACGAGCCTCCTCGCAAATGAGCATCATATCCACCATATAGGCATGAACCTTGTCTTTGTCACCAATGTGAGGGAACAAGGAGTTGCGGAAGATGCGATACATGATATCCAGAAAAGAGTTGAGCACCGATGCTGTCTTGCCATTGGCGAGCGCCTTCTCAACCATGAATGGTGCAAGCTTGTCCTTGTTGGCAGACTCAGCATTTGCGTGGGGGCGAACACCCACTGGAGTGTTGAGCCCATCATCAGGAACCTGGAGCAGAGCCATGAACTCCTTCCAGGTAGCAGACAGTTGACGGCCATTGGTCATCCAGGTCATCCGCCGCTCCTCATTAGAGTGAAAGTAAACTGAGGCAAAGAACTGACATATAAGCTCAGGGTCATAGTCAAGGTGAAAGGATATCACATGCTCAATGCCAAATTGCTCCACCAAGTCCAGAGCCTCTCCAAAGTAGTCACGGAACTTGTCCTTCCTCATGTGATGCATATCAATCCATTTCACATCCACGTAGGTATTCTGCTTGTTCTTGATGACATCTAGATAGATGTTGGTCTGTTGCTTGTTCCAGAACAGCTCACAGCCTTTGACAGTGGAACGAGGGTTCACATACGGGTGAAGCTGCCTGAGACGGACGTACTCAGATGGGGTTATCTCATCCATGCCCTTAGCAGGATCCTTGTGCTTGCTAGCTGAGGTCTTGACATTGCGCTTGGAGGCAGAAGAGCCTTCTGGTACTTCACCTGGATTGCGCAGACACTTGGAGCCGGTGTCACGACTGGGATTGGACCGGCGAGAGCCACCACCTGAGACACACACGCAAAACACCAACGAACGCGAAGAAGATCAATGCAAAGCCCACGGTAAAGCACAAGAAACACATAGAAGGCATACGAGAAAGTTGTCATGTGATAGATATGAGCCACGGTAGAACTGCCAGTGCCTGCGGTACTAAAATATTAGTACCGCTCCAAAACGCGGTAGTACCATGGTTGGAGCGGAAGTAAAATTTTAGTGCCGCAGTGAGCGCGGTAGTACCACTCCCGATGGGCGGTAGTACCGTACAAGCGGTAGTACGGCGCCAGACGGGCGGTAGTACCGCGTCGTGTCAGATCCAAACGGCGGTTCGAATCTGAAAAGAACCGCGAAACAACGGCGGTGCTATGGTGATCAAATCTAGCGCAAGACAAAAATACTAGTATAAATCCTACACAGACTACGCTCCTTCATCCTACTCTTGCATAGATTAAGCCTATGAATCTCAAGAACACACAAGTCTCCCCCAAAACCTAGAAACACCAAACACAATCAACAAGGAGAGGGAGTTGGGGAAAGACCCTTGTCCATAGCAAGAGCACGTGGTGGGGAACGATCCCACCGGACGGAATCACGAGAGGGCAGCCGGTGGAGGAGATCCGGCGACGAACGCCGGCTCCGTTCTTGAGCGAGGGAGAGAAAGAGACGACGTGGGGGAAGAACTGTGAATGGGTATGGGGAGTTAGAACTCCCCCTGCCCGTCCTTATCCCCACGCGCCCAAACCAGCGCGGTAGTACCGCGTATCATCGCGGTAGTACCGCTCGGGCGGAAGTACCGCACCGAGGTAGTAGTACCGCTCACCCAGGCGGCAGTAAAAAATTACTGCCGCGTGGGGACGGTAGTACCGTGCTCCCACATGCGGTAGTGCCGTGGCTGGCTGCGGTAGTACCGTAGCTGGCCGCGGTAGTACCGTGAACTAAAGACACAACATGTTTCAACATGAGAAGAAGGCCATTGCACGGAAACTTTTCACACACAGGAAACCACAAGAGCACGCACAAGTCAGAGGCAAAAAGACAACAAGAAACCACCAAGCGACAAAACCTCTCGAAGAGAGAGAGAGCGGTGGCTGAAGCCACCTATGTTTGAGTTAGATGGTATGGCACCGCGAAGAATTATCCTTGGGCCCATGACCAAAACTCGTCTTTGAAGCACAAGTACCATCAAAAATGGCTAATGTGAAAGAGGTGATCGATTTATGCATAACGGGGGGAGGGAGAGTTCATTGAGAGAACAACACTCCCCCTATGTCCATGCCTACACCTAAACTAGACAACAAGTTGAGTGTGGTGGGGGGTACACGAGTTCAAGTCACATTGCTCAAATCAATGATATTTAGCTCATGCCTTAACTCGCGAAATCTTGCTTCATCCAAGGGCTTCGTGAAAATATCTGCAAGGTTATCATGAGTGTTGACATACTTGAGCTCGATCTCCCCTCGCCTAATGTGATCCCGGATGAAGTGATACCAAATCTCAATGTGCTTTATCTTGAAGTGTTGCACCGGGTTGAGAGAAATCTTGATGGCACTTTCATTATCACACCAAAGAGGCACTTTGTCACAAATGACACCGTACTCCTTTAAAGTTTGCCTCATCCATAGGAGTTGAGCACAACAACTACCGGCCGCCACATATTCCGCTTCGGTGGACGAGAGAGACACACAACTTTGCTTCTTGGAAGACCAACTTACCAAAGAGCAACCAAGAAATTGGCACCCTCCGGAAGTGGACTTCCTATCCACTTTGTCTCCCGCCCAATCGGAATCCATAAATCCTTCAAGCTTGAAGTTTGCTCCTCTTGGGTACCATAAGCCAAAGTTTGGGGTATGAGCCAAATATCAAAAGATTCGCTTGACCGCCACATAGTGAATTTCCTTCGGTGCGGCTTGAAACCGTGCACACATCCCCACACTCAACATGATATCCGGTCTAGATGCACAAAGGTAAAGCAAGGAGCCAATCATGGAGCGATATACCTTTTGATCCACCACTTTACCATTGGGATCGATGTCAAGTTGGCACTTGGTAGGCATTGGTGTAGTAGCCGGCTTGACATCACTTAGCTTGAATCTTTTAAGCATGTCTTGAGTGTATTTGGCTTGGTTGATGAAGGTTCCTTCTCTTCTTTGTTTGATGTCAAAACCAAGGAAGAACTTCAACTCTCCTATCGAAGACATCTTCAACTTGGAGGTCATGAGAGCGGCAAATTCCTCATTGAAAGCTTTGTTAGGAGAACCAAAGATAATATCATCAACATATAGTTGGCATACAAACAACTCCCCTTTGACCTTCTTAGTAAAAAGAGTGGGATCGATTTGTCCTACTTCAAATCCACGATCTTTTAGCAACTCGGTAAGGTGGTCATACCACGCACGTGGAGCTTGTTTAAGGCCATAGAGTGCCTTATCGAGTTGATACACATGATCCGGGAAGTAGGGGTCCTCGAACCCGGGGGGTTGCTTGACATAGACCAACTCATTAATAGGACCATTAAGAAAAGCACTTTTCACATCCATTTGTTGCAACTTAAAGTTGTGACGGGAAGCATAAGCAATCAAAAAATGAATGGATTCAAGACGAGCAACGGGAGCAAAGGTTTCACCGTAGTCGATACCCTTGACTTGGGAGTAGCCTTGTGCTACCAATCTTGCCTTGTTGCGAATGATGTTCCCATGAGCATCTTGCTTGTTCTTGAAGATCCACTTGGTTCCAATGACGTTGTGGTTCCCCGATGGTCTTGGCACCAATCTCCACACCTTGTTGTACTCAAAGTTGTTGAGTTCTTCATGCATGGCATTGAGCCAATCCGAGTCTTCGAGCGCCTCATAGACCTTTTGGGATTCAACACAAGAGACAAACGCGTGATGTTCACAATAGTTTGCTAATTGTCTACGAGTTCTTACCCCCTTTCTTAGGCTTCCAACCACGTTTTCCATGAGATGGCCTTGGGTGGTGAGCTTGGAAGCAATCTTCACGGCACGACGCTCTAATTCCTCCTCGGGTGTGGAGGGAGGAGGGTTAACTTGATCATCTTGAGCGCCGTCTTGAGCTTGTTCTTCATCTTGAGCTTGCTCATGATCTTGAACTTGCTCGAGGGGGAGAACTTGACCTTGGGCATCATTTAGAGGTTCACCACCATCTTGAGGCTGATCTTGCCCTTGGTCTTGTTCACGAGGTTGAGGGCCTTCACTTTGTTCTTCGGAAGCGCGTGGGTCTTGATGAGGTGATGGCTCCACTTGAGTAGAGCATTGTCCTTCTCCTTCGGCCACAAGGGGTTCCTCAATGGGTAGAATTTGACCAATACCCATTCTTCTTATGGCTTGGGGAGGAATTTCATCACCTACATCACAAGTACCACTTTGCTCCACTTGGGAGCCGTTATTTTCATCAAACTCCACGTTACACGTCTCCTCAATGAGTTCGGTGGACTTGTTGAGAACACGGTAAGCATGAGAGTTTGTAGCATAACCAACAAATATGCCCTCATGAGCTCTAGCCTCAAAGTTAGACAAACGAACACCTTTCTTGAGAATGAAACACTTACAACCGAACACCCGGAAGTACTTGAGGTTGGGCTTGTTGCCGGTGAGAATCTCATAAGGGGTCTTGTTCAAGCCTTTGCGGAGATAGAGCCGATTGGATGCATGACATGCGGTGTTGATGGCTTCGGCCCAAAAGTTGTATGGAGACTTGAACTCCGCCATCATGGTCCTAGCCGCATCCATCAACGTCCGGTTCTTCCTCTCCGCAACACCATTTTGTTGAGGGGTGTATGGAGCAGCATATTGGTGTTTGATCCCCTCATCACTAAGAAACTCATCCAAGGTGTAGTTCTTGAACTCGGTGCCGTTGTCACTTCTGATTGTCAAGATCTTTGCATTATGTTGACGTTGAGCTTCATTTGCAAAGTCGATGACGGTTTGTTGAGTCTCACTCTTCCTCTTGAAGAAATATACCCAAGTGTATGTTGAATAATCATCCACAATCACCAAGCAATACTTTCTACCTCCAAGACTATCAAAAGATGGAGGCCCAAAGAGATCCATGTGAAGGAGCTCCAAGGGTCTCTTTGAGTAGATGATGGTTGATGGAGGGTGAGCCTTCTCATGAAGCTTTCCTTCAATACAAGCACTGCAAGCATGATCTTTGGCAAAACTAACATTTGTTAGTCCACGAACATGGTCCCCCTTGAGAAGACTTTGCAAAGATCTCATATTGACGTGGGCTAAATGGCGATGCCAAAGCCATCCCACATCAACTTTAGCCATTAGGCATGTCGCGGTCTTAGTGGGTCGCTCCGAAAAGTTAATCACATAGAGACCATTCTCGACATGCCCAACAAAGGCTACTTTAAGAGTCTTGCTCCACAAGAGGGCCACGATATCAATGTCAAAGAAAGTAGCAAAACCCATGAGTGCAAGTTGATGAACGGAAAGCAAATTGTATGCAAGGGACTCAACAAGCATGACTTTCTCGATCGTTAGATCATGAGAAATGACAACCTTGCCGAGACCCAATACCTTAGAATGTGATGCATCACCCCACTCGACATTGGTGGGCATAGATGGAATCTCTTTCACGTCCACCACCAAGTCCTTGCTCCCGGTCATATGATTTGTTGTTGCACTATCGAGCAACCATGATCCCCCACCAGAAGCAAACACCTACAAGAGATCAATGCTTGGTTTTAGGTACCCATTTAGTAATGGGTCCTTTGATGTTAGTAACAAGGGTCTTGGGAACCCAAATAGACCATTCAATGTACTCATAAGGAGAACCAACAAATTTAGCAAAAACATGTCCATCACTAGCACGGCACAACACATATGACGGGTTAAAGTCGCCGGCTTTGTTTGAGGAAATGCTTTTGCCCTTTTGGACATCAACTCCCTTCACTTTTTCCTTCTTCTCCTTAGGAGCACCCTCTCCCTCTTTCACAAACGTTTGCTTGAGAGGAGGAGGACGTTTGGTCTTGTTGTTGTTCTTCTTCTTGCTCTTGGACTTGGGTGCAAACCCAATTCCTTCCTTGGCCACAACTTCCTTTTGATTGCTCAAAAGGTCGTTGAGGTTTTTCTCACCTTGAATGCATGTCACAAGGCCTTTCTCAAGTTGATCCTTCAACTTGGCATTCTCCTCCACAAGATGCACATGCTCACAACACGGGTTAGTAGCACATGCATTATCAATTAATACCATATGAGGAAAGGTGGCCTTTTCATTGATTAGCTTAACTTGGAGTTGAGCATGAGACTCCTTGAGGTTAGCGTGAGCACCCTTCAAGACCTTGTGGGCCTTGTCAAGTATCTCAAACTCCTCTTTGAGTCTAGCATGATCAACCCCAAGTTTAGCCTTCTCGGAAGTTAGCACACGAGACACGACAAGAGCATGATCAAGATCATTCTTTAACTTAGCATGGTCATCATTGTGTGACTCCTCAAAAGTCAAACGATGCACACGCTCTTCCTCGAGAGCATTAGATAGATCCGATATCTCATTGGCATAGTCACGACTATGACCTTCCATCTTAGAGATGGTTTCTTCGTGAGCCTCGATCATGTCATTGGCCTCACCAAGTTGTTCCAAGAGAGCAACAAAGTGCTTCTTGGACTTTCCCTTGAGCTTACTCATAAAAGACTCAAATTCATTCACTTCCTCATTAGACTCAACATGTTCATCAATGCAATCCTCCAAGGAGGGATTAGTAATGATGGTGGTTGTGATGTTGGGGGTTACCTTGTTTGAAGCTTTAGCCATGAGGCACTTGGCGGTGATGTTTTCGTTGGGTGAATCAAAGATAGACACCGGGGGAGTAGTAGCAATGGCAACAGATGCCATGGCCATTGCTTCTCCACTTTCATCATCATCGTCATCCTCTTGGTATTCTTCTTGAACCACCAACCCACGAGTTGGAGTCTTCTTGGCGAAGTTGTTCTTGTTGGGGAAGGACTTGGCTTTGTCTTTTTGAATGAATTTGCCACCATTGTCTTCCCGCTTCTCGTAAGGACAATCCACAACAAAATGGCTCACATTGCCACAGTTGAAGCAAGTTCTAACTCGTTGCTTTCCCTTGACGCCACTTGAGTTGATCTTGTTGAAGTTGGGTCTTGAATTCTTCTTGCTCCAAAATTGTCTTGAAGCAAGGGCCATGTGCTCATGATAATCATACTTGGTGTCTTCGGGATGGCTCTCCTCATCTTCCACTTCTTCCTCTTCTTCCATGATGACCTTGGCCTTCAAATCAAGGTTGGGCTTCTTTGCCCTTTGAGAACGGAGCACCGCATTGTTGGCGGTCTTGTCCAAGATGCTCATTGCAACGAACTCATCCAACACTTCACTTGAGGTCATGGAGTGGAAGTCCGGTCTTTGACGAATGACGGAGGACATGGCCTTATTGTAGGGCATCATGGCCTTGAGGAACTTGCGCTTGATCCAATTGTCATCCGTGTCCTTGCTTCCATGATCTCGGAGTGAGACCGCGAGTTTGGTCACTCTTCGAAAGAGCTCACGAGGTTCTTAATCTTCTTTCATTGCAAACTCATCGGCTTCATCTTGCACCACTTCATAGTTGGAGCGTTGAATCCTAGCACTTCCTCGATAGAGAGACTCAACACATTTCCATGCTTCTTTAGCCATGGCATGAGGTCGAAGATGAGGGAGATCTTCGGGAAGGATTGCATGTTGGATGATGAAGAGAGCACTCTCATTGAATTGATTGTCCACGGCTTCTCGAGGGGTGAAGTTGCTTGGTTCATGTGGATAGAAACCTTCTTCAATGATTCTCCAATGGTTAGTGTTCACATGTTTTAAATGACGCTTGAAGCGATAAACCCAAGAATCAAAATCTTTATGTTTCTCATATTTAGGAGGAGGACCGGCATGATTCAAATGAGTGGAGGGGATCGGCCCTCCATAAATTGGGGGTTCCACATGGGCAAAGATGCCGGTGCCATTTCTACCACTAATAGAAGGACTCTTTTCAATGTTAGCTTCCCCTTTGTCGGAGGTAGCATCCGTCACCTTGTTGGTGGGATCACCCACTTTCATCGGCGAGGTAGATTGTTTAAGTCCTTCTAGGAATTCCTTAAACATGTCCTTGACCTCGGTCGTCATGGAGGTTTTCAATGTTTCCAAAGCCACGTTGAATTCCTCACGTGAGATCGAGTTACCCCCATCTCCCGTAGATGATATTGGATTCGCACCGGAGTGCTCTCCCACATCATCTACGACATCAACCATACTCTTCGGACGGTAAAGTTCTTAAAAAGAGACAAGGCTCTGATACCAATTGAAAGGATCGATATGGTTAACTAGAGAGGGGGGGGGGGGTGAATAGGCAACTAACAATTTTTAAGCTTTTCTTTACCAAATTAAACTTTGCAACAAAATAGGTTGTCTAGATGTGCAACTAAGTGAGCAACCTATATGATGCAATAACAACTAGCACATAAGCAAGCAAGGGATGCAACACAAGTAGGCTTGCAAAAGTAAAGGCACGAAATAACCAAGAGTGGAGCCTGTGGAGACGAGGATGTGTTACCGAAGTTCCTTCCTTTTAAGGGGAAGTACGTCTCTGTTAGAGCGGTGTGGAGGCACAATGCTCCCCAAGAAGCCACTAGGGCCACCGTATTCTCCTCACGCCCTCACACAATGCGAGATGCCGTGATTCCACTATTGGTGCCCTTGAAGGCGGCGAACAAACCTTTACAAACAAGGTTGGGGCAATCTCCACAACAATTGGAGGCTCCCAACAACACCACGAAGCTTCACCACAATGGAGTATGGCTTCGAGGTGACCTCAACCGTCTAGGGTGCTCAAACACCCAAGAGTAACAAGATCCGCTAGGGATAAGTGGGGGGAATCAAATATCTTGTGGTGGAAGTGTAGATCGGGCCCTTGTCACCCAATCCCGAGCAAATCAACAAGTTTGATTGGCTAGGGAGAGAGATTGGGCGAAAATGGAGCTTGGAGAAACAATGGAGCTTAGAGGTGGAAGAGGTAGTCAACTAGAGGTAGAAGACGCCCCTTATATAGTCATGGGAAATATCCAACCATTATCCACATGTTCAGCCCGTGACAAGCGGTACTACCGCTCCAGGGGCGCGGTACTACCGCAAGGCCACGCGGTACTACCGTGGCGGACCATGGTACTTCCACGACAGCAGCAGAGGCCGGGACTTGCTTGACTAGGGTGCAGTACTACCGCTTGCGCGGTACTACCGCTCCCCCTTGCGGTACTACCGCAAGGCAGGGAAGTCATTGCCTACAAAGAGCACGGATGAAATAAATTACATTCGTGCCTACTTCCGCTGAAAATGAGGTGGTGCAAAAATCCGACGCGGTACTACCGCGCACGAGGCGCGGTACTACCGTTGAGGCGTGGATGTAAAAAATTACATCCGCTCCTACTACCGTGATGCCGCGGTACTAGGTAGGAGGGCCACGGTACTACGACTCCTGGGGAGCGGTACTACCGTGCTAGACGAGCGGTACTACCATGGGTGGCGCGGATGTAAAAAATTACATCCGCCCCTACTGCCGTACCGGAGCGGCACTAGGCCTGGGAGCCATGGTACTATGGCTCCAGAGGAGCGGTACTACCGTGACCCACAGCGGTACTACCGCTGGTACTTGCGGTACTACCGCAAGTACAATAGTAGCCGTCAGATTTCGGCACAACAAGGATAACGAAGAGAAGCTCCAAAGTGCAAGGAAAGTTAGGACAAATGTACGTGTTGATTCCACCCAAACCTTTCCGACGCGGACCCCCTCTTAATAGTACGGCTCTCCTACGACTCAAATCCACCAAAGAGAAATGTAGAACAACGCCGACTTCAATAGACTCCGAGGGGCACCGAATCGTCTCGTGCCTAGTGATGAAGTATCTGAGAAACTCAAGGCACATGATTAGTCCCCAAAAGCATTGTCATCAATCACCAAAACACCTAAGGGATAAATATGCCCTTACAGCTGAGAATACTGACAGCTTATTTCCTAGGGTGACAGCCATGTTGCATTGTTCCAACATGCGTGCCCACCGTTTTTCTTCTGCAGGTGAAAGTTCACGGAATGCACGAGCATTTCGTAGCATTGTTTCAATGTTGGTCAAACTCACTGGCTCCGCCACCACCACCTCCTCCTCCTCTTCCACCTAAGCATCAGGCAGATCAAGATGGTGATTTGCTGCTTCCACGTAGTCAATAACATTGACGTTCACAGTTTCACCATGATGAACCCACCTAGTATATGTGACCGACATCCCATACAAGTGTAGATGATTTTGCACATTTGACTGGGGTCTTGTAACTGAATTCATATAGCTGCTACACGGGCATAGAACATCTGATTTCGGACTACCGTACTGAGCTCTGATAAAGTTCATGAAGTTTTCAACCCCCTCGACATATGCAGTGGAGAATCTTCGTGCAGAAGTTATCCAAGTCCTGTCCATCTGTTAGACATACAAATTAGTTCTTCTACTAGATATTACAGGAAAAACATATATGCTTTTTTATGAAGTCCAGAAAAAAATACCTAGGTCGATGTCTAAAGCTATGGCAAGATATTTGGACGAGCAGATCTAAGTAACAAAATATATGTAAAGCTAATTCAGCAAACAGATTTGAGTGCTAAATTATGGCAGGCTATTTCAATAGTCAATGAGGGTGAGCACACAGCCATCGAACTATCGAAGGCCATCGCATCAACAAAGATCGAGTATAAAATGGTGTAGAGCTATTTCACCTAACAGATTGGCTACTAGACCATGGCAATCTATGTCACAATAAATATATGGCAGGATAGCAACTAATCGGCCTTGGCATGCCATCTCAGCTAAGCAGATTGAGTGCAGAACAGGGCAAGGAAGCTTCTTAAGCAGAGCATATTGACTGTAAACTACTTCGGCAAACAGTGAGATTAACAACGTCTATCAGCTAACATTCAGCACTACACCGACATGAACGGGGCCTAAGTCTAGAATGCGCGTACCGTGGGATAAGCTGACCGCCGTGCGTCTCCACATGAACATCGCTAGCAGTGTCGACACTAACCGCCGTGCGCCTCCACAAGAACGTAGCCAGCGGTGGCGGCACGGCTAGAGGACGACAACCTACGAGAGCGTACCATGGGAGCGAGAGGATCACCGTGCGTCCCCTCAAAGAACCGCGGCACCGACGTATCGGCACGACGGGGAGGGCGGCTTTGGCGGAGCGAATGGAGTGGAGGGGGATAGGGGGAGGGGGGGGTTTGGGGAATATTATTGGCTAGTTGGCCGAAGGGCGGTTGAATCAGATTTGGGGGGGGGGGATTTTTGGGTGGGTGGGTGCGGGGGGGGGGGGGGGTTTGCGTGGTGGGCGGGGGGAGTTTGGCGCATGGTCGGTTTCTCCAAGTGTAGTCCCATGTGTTAGTGAAGAGGCAAGCCGAAGCACGTTCTGTTTGCATGAGCCGTGTGCAGGACCGAACGTGTGTGGGGTGCAATGCGACTGCGACAGGAGTGCTACGAGTGTACCGCCTTTTCTCCTTTTAAACTAGGTGCTTCGCCCCCTCAAATTTTTTTTGTTGCTTCACGTGATCCATCGATACTACTACTAGTAATCCGGTAATCCCGACTAAAACGGCGCGGCCGGGTCTTTTCCCGCGCGATATGCTGGGAGGTTGGCTTTGTTGGGTTTTTCAGGACGAGTAATGCTACCCTACGTAATCCCAGTTACGTAATTAATGTAATGTGAAATGTGTGAGCTGTTGATTGTACACTGGGGGGAGGGAGGGGCCCACCACCATGAAAATCAGGGGATGAGAGAGAGAGGCAATTTACGTTAACCCTTTCGTAGGTTCCCGTAGATGTAGAAAGATGTGAAGTGCATGAATGTGTAGTGGACGTACTATTGGAGTGCCTAAGATAAATTGTGTATGTATAGAGCCTATGTGTTTATTTTACTTCACATGTTAGATTTGTCTTGGATCAATAAAAAGCAGAGTTGGTGATGATGGTGTGCCTGTCATCCTACAATATAGGCCATCCGATCTATATCTAACGGATAGGAAGGAAACTATGACAATTTACCCGCACTCCTCTCCACATTTGCAGATAAGGCTTTCCCTCGTTCATCCTTTTCTCCACAATATCTTGATCTTCCGTGCAATGCACGGCCATCTTGCTAGTACTCCTACAATATACTATATTATTGTGAAAGTTCATATACACCGGCCGAGATTAATGCAAACAGGCAGATTTTCATTACATTTCGAACTTTTATAGGACAGAAAAATAAAAGAAACCCGACCCTAAACCTATTCTACGGCAGCGACCGACGTCCTCCATCTGCGATCTCTATGTATGGGGGCGGGGTTCAAGACCCGTGAAGTGAAGGTGCGGTCTCCGGCGAGGAAGAGTAGAACACGAGATACAGACCGACCAGTTGGCACACCATGCCCTGCCGCCTCCCATGCCCTACTCATCCTCGGAGGAGTCCCCAACCTCAGCAGTGCCGGACGTTGGACGGTGGCAAGTAGGACGCATGGCTGACGGTGCTCCCGTCGTCGGCCGCCAGCGTGGCCACCGCTTGTGTGGTCGCGTCCACGTCTGGCTACACCGCTATTGCGTCGCGAGAGGCGACTTGAGCGAGGGTGGCGACCTCGAGCTTCATCTCCGAAGACAAGCTCTCCTGCAAAGCGTTCGCACTTGCGGTCATGGAGGATGTGGTGCCAGGTAGGAGCACGATGCGCTATGGTGTGGAGGCTAGCTGGGCGTTGCCGCTTTAAGTAGCGCATTCCGGTGAGGCCAAGCATCTGGGGTGCGTCATTAAGTCGCCGGAGTTGGTTCCTCGGGCACTGAGCCTCTTAACGACGACATACGAACGGATGGCATGAATGCGGGCAGCTGGCGCCAGCTGGGAACACACTGTGTGACTGCACGAGGGACGAGGGTTTTGGTGTGCCAGGGTAGTCAGCTGTGGCCGTGGCAACGTTGGATATGCCCTTTGCTCATATGCGATCCCCGCATGTTTTTCAAAAAGCAAGACGACCTAGCATGGTCTCAGGTCCTGAGGATGCAGTTGGCCGCACTACACCACTCCACGGACGCTTCGCGGCGCCCCGTGCATCCTCGATGAGCCGGGTGTTGGGGTGTGTTTGGATTGTGGCCAAAGTGCACCTTACCAAAATTTTGGTCATGACCCAAAGATTAGTCTTTGTTTGGATGGTTGCCATTTTTTTGGCATGCCAATGAACTCTAGCCAACTCTAGTTCATTTTTCTTGCCAATGTCGGCCAAATCATGGGCAACCAATACCTCAACCAAAATTTTGGCTACCCAATGCTTTGATAGGGCAACCTTGGGCACAAACCAAACATACTGTTGGTCGTGCCACAGCACTAATGCCACCCTCGGCACACTGAAACCGACCGTGTCTAGCGATGATATGAGCGTGTCGCTCACCGTGGTTGCCGTGTCCAGAGGCGGTGCTGGAGCTGTGCCACGTTGTTGGCCCCAACGACCCACATGAACGATTGTCAGTGGCGAGGAGGTCGTGGGCCAGCTCCTCCATTGGACTAGTCTGCGCTACATCATCCCGACAGGTGTGCCCCACATGTCGGTTTCCCTGTTTCCCCGGCCATATTCGAGCGTCAGTGCTCCGCGTTGCGCATTAGGCCTTTCACTATGTAGGCCAAGCGAGACAATGCTACGTCTTGAGCTTGTGTTGGTTTTCCTTGAAGAGGAAAGGGTGATGAAGCAATAGTAGTGTAAGTATTTCCCTCAGTTTTTGAGAACCAAGGTATCAATCCAGTAGGAGGCTCCTCAAAAGTCCCACACACCTACACAAACAAACAAACAACTCGCAACCAACGCAATGAAGGGGTTGTCAATCCCTTCACGGCCACTTGCGAAAGTGAGATCTGATAGAGATAGTATGATAAGATAAATATATTTTTGGTATTTTATAATATGGATTGGAAAAAGTAAAGATGCAAATAAAAGTAGATTGAAAGCTTATATGATAAAAGATAGACCCGGGGGCCATAGGTTTCACTAGTGGCTTCTCTCAAGATAGAATAAGTATTACGGTGGGTGAACAAATTAGTGTCGAGCAATTGATAGAAAGGCGAATAATTATGAGATTATCTAGGCATGATCATGTATATAGGCATCACGTCCGTGACCGGTATGTAGCATGCATCTAGAGTATTATGTTCATATAAGCTTATATGAACACTTCTCCCATGGCAAGAAAGATCAATCTAGTAGGCCAAACCAAACTAATAATTCGAAGAAACTTGCAAAGATAACTCAATCATACATAAAAGAATTCAGAGGAGATTCAAATATTTCTCATAGATAAACTTGATCATAAACCCACAATTCATCGGATCTCGACAAATACACCGCAAAAAGAGTTACATCAAATAGATCTCCACAAGAGAGGGGGAGAACATGGTATTGAGATCCAAAAAGAGAGAAGAAGCCATCTAGCTAATAACTATGGACCCGAAGGTCTGTGGTAAACTACTCACAACTCATCGGAGGGGCTATGGTATTGATGTAGAAGCCCTCCATGGTCGACTCCCCCTCCGACGGAGCGCCAGCGAAGGCTCCAAGATGGGATCTCGTGGATACAGAAGGTTACGGTGTGGAAATTGCTTTTCGTTGGCTCCCTGGATGTTTTCGGGGTACGTGGGTATATATAGGAGGAAGAAGTAGGTCGGTGGCCGCCCGAGGGGCCCATGAGATAGGGGGCGCGCCCTCCACCCTCATGGCCACCTCGGCTGCTTCTTGGCTTGCACTCCAAGTCCTCTGGATCTCGTTTGTTCCAAAAATCACGCTCCCGAAGGTTTCATTCCGTTTGGACTCCGTTTGATATTCCTTTTCTTCGAAATACTGAAATAGGCAAAAAAAACAGCAATACGGGTTGGGCCTCCAGTTACCAGGTTTGTCCCAAAAATGATATAAATGTGTAAAATAAAGCCCATAAACATCCAAAAGGGGTAATATAATAGCATGGAACCATCAAAAATTATAGATACGTTGGAGACGTATCAAGCATCCCCAAGCTTAATTCCTGCTCGTCCTCGAGTAGGTAAATGATAAAAACAGAATTTTTGATGTGGAATGCTACCTAGCATAATTCTCAATGTAATTTTCTTTATTGTGGCATGAATGTTTAGATCCAAATGTTTCAAAATAAAAGTTCATATTGACATAAGAAATAGTAATACTTCAAGCATACTAATAAAAGCAATCATGTCTTCTCAAAATAACATGGCTAAAGAAAGTTCATCCCTACAAAATCATATAGTTAGGCTATGCTTCGTTTTCGTCACACAAAAATGTTCCCAAATTCTACACCCCCGATGACAAGCCAGGAAATTATTTCGTACTTAATTAATCTCAAACTTTTTCAACTTTCACGCAATACATGAGCGTGAACCATGGATATAGCACTATGGGTGGAATAGAATATGATAATGGGGATTGTGTGGAGAAGACAAAAAAGGAGAAAGTCTCACATTGACGAGGATAATCAACGGGCTATGGAGATTCCCATCAATTGATGTCAACATGAGGAGTAGGGATTGCCATGCAACGGATGCACTAGAGCTATAAATGAATGAAAACTCAACAAAAGAAAACTAGTGGGTGTGCATCCAACTTGCTTGCACACGAAGACCTAGGGCATTTGAGGAAGCCCATCGTAGGAATATACAAGCCAAGTTCTATAATGAAAAATTCCCACTAGTATATGGAAGTGACAACATGTGAGACTCTCTATATGAAAAGCATGGTGCTACTTTGAAGCACAATATATGAGACTCGCTATATGAAGGACATGGTGCTACTTTGAAGCACAAGTGTGGAAAAAGAGATTGTAAATTGCCCCTTTTTCTTTTTTTTTCTTTTTTTCTTTTTTGGGCCTTTCTTTTTTTATTTTTGGCATTTCTTCTTCTTTTTCTTTTTTTCTTTTGGCCTTTATTTTTTTTCTTTTGGCCTTTCTTTTTTTTCTTTTTGGGGACAATGCTCTAATAATGATGATCATCACACTTTTATTGATTTACAACACATGAATTACAACTTGAAACTAGAACAAGATATGACTCTATATGAATGCCTCCGACGGTGTACCGGGATGGTGCAATGAATCAAGAGTGACATGTATGAAAAATTATGCATGGTGGCTTTGCCACAAATACGATGTCAACTACATGATCATGCAATGGCAATATGACAATAGTAATGCGTGTCATGATGATAAACGGAATGGTGGAAAGTTGCATGGCAATATATCTCAGAATGGCTATGAAAATGCCATAATAGGTAGGTATGGTGGCTGTTTTGAGGGAGATATAAGGAGGTTTATGTGTGATAGAGCGTATCATATCACGGGGTTTGGATGCACCGGCGAAGTTTGCACCAACTCTCAAGGTGAGAAAGGGCAATGCACGGTATCGAAGAGGCTAGCAATGATGGAAAGGTAAAAGTGCATATAATCCATGGACTCAACATTAGTCAAAAGAACTCATATACTTATTGCAAAAATTTAGAAGTCATCAAAAACCAAGCACTACGCGCATGCTCCTAGAGGGATAGATTGGTAGGAAAAGACCATCGCTCGTCCCCGACCGCCACTCATAAGGATGCACAATCGAAGGACACTTCATGTTTCAAATTTGTTATACAACTTTAACCATACGTGCATGCTACGGGACTTGCTAACTTCAACACAAGCATTCTTTAAATTCATAATCACCCAACTAGCATGACTTTAATATCACTACCTCCATATCTCAAAACAATTATCAAGTATCAAATTGATCATAGCATCCAATTCACTTCCTACGATAGTTTTTATTATACCCAACTTGGATGCCTACCATTCTAGGACCAATTTTATAACCATAGCAAATACCATGCTGTTCTAAGAGACTCTCAAAATAATATAAGTGAAGCATAAGAGACTAGTAGTTTCTACAAAATTAAGCCACCACCGTTCTCTAAAAGATATAAGTGAAGCACTAGATCGAAAACTATCTAGCTCAAAAGATATAAGTGAAGCACATAGAGTATTCTAATAAATTTCAATCAAGTGGGCTTCTCCCAAAAGGTGTGTACATCAAGTATGATTGTGGAAAACTAAAAAGCAAATATTAATATCATACACGACGCTCCAAGCAAAACACATATCATGTGGCGAATAAAAATATAGCTCCAAGTAAAGTTACCAATGAACAAAGAAGAAAGAGGGGATGCCTTCCGGGGGCATACCCAAGCTTAGGATTTTGCCACTCCTTATTCCATAGTCCATCAAATCTTTACCCAAAACTTGAAAACTTCACAACACAAAACTCAACAGGAAATCTCATAAGCTCCGTTAGTGAAAGAAAACAAAACCACCACATAAGGTACTGTAATGAACTCATTCTTTATTTATATTGGTGTTAAACCTACTGTATTTCAAGTTCTCTATGGTTCATACCACTCAATACTAGCCATAGATGCATCAAAATAAGCAAACAACACACGAAAAACAGAATCTGTCAAAAACAGAACAGTCTGTAGCAATCTATAACTAACGCAAACTTATGGAACTCTAAAAATCCTACCAAAATAGGAAGTCCTGGAAAATTTGCCTATTGATCCACAACAAAAGGAATCAACGCAAAAGCACGTTTCTGTGATTTAACAAAACTAATTTCATCCGCGCAAAGTTTCTGTTTTTCAGCAGAATCAAATCAACTATCACCATAGGTTACCCTATAGGTTCTACTTGGCACAAACACTAATTAAAGCATAAAAACACATCTAAACAGAAGGTAGATTCAAAATTTATTACTAAACAGAAACAAAAACAAAAAACACAAATAAAATTGGGTTGCCTCCCAACTAGCGCTATCGTTTAACGCCCCTAGCTAGGCATTGAGATTTCGATGATGCTCACATGAAAGACAAGAATTGAAGCACAAAGAGAGCATCATAAAACACGTGACAAACACATCTAAGTCTAACATACTTCCTATGCATAGGCATCTTATAGGCAAACAAACTATCAAGGCAAGCAAAAACTAGCATATGCAAGGAAGAAGAGAGAAACAATAGCAATCTCAACATAACGAGAGGTAATTTAGTAACATGAACATTTCTACAACCATATTTTCCTCTCTCATAATAATTACATGTATGATAATAAGCAAATTCAACAATATAGCTATCACCAAACATATTCTTAACACGATCCACATGTATGCAAAATTGACACTCTTCCAAAATAGTGGGACAAACATTAACTAAAGTCATGACCTCTCCAAACCCACTTTTATCAAAAATTTCATAAGATTGAACATTCTCCAAATATGTGGGATCTAAAGTTGACACTCTTCCAAACACACTTTCAATATTATTGCTAACATTATTATCAATCGCATATTCACGAAGGGGCTCAAATAAATTTTCAAGATCGTAAGAAGAATCACTCCAATCATGATCATTGCAACAAGTAGTAGACATAGCAAAAATAGCAACCCCAAGCTTAGGGTTTTGCATATTATTAGCACAATTGACATCAAGAGAATTTATAATAAAATCATTGCAATCATGCTTTTTATTCAAGGATCTATCATGAATCTCTTCACAATTTTCAGATTCATGAATTTCTAGCAAAACCTCATAAAGATAATCTAGTGCACACAACTCACTAGCAATTGGTTCAACATAATTGGATCTCTTAAAAAGATTAGCAAGTGGATGAGGATCCATAAACTTCTAGCAAGCAAAGATGCAAGAAAAAGGAAGGCACATGGAGACACAAGATCGAACAGAAGAGGGGCAAAGAAAAGGCAAAGGTGAAGTGGGGGAGAGGAAAACGAGAGGCAAATGGCAAATAATGTAAATGCGAGGGAGATGAGTTTGTGATGGGTACTTGGTATGTCTTGACTTGAGCGAAGACCTCCACGGCAACGGCGCCAGAAATCCTTCTTGCTACGTCTTGAGCTTGCGTTGGTTTTCCTTGAAGAGGAAAGGGTGATGCAGCAATAGTAGCGTAAGTATTTCCCTCAGTTTTTGAGAACCAAGGTATCAATCCAGTAGGAGGCTCCTCAAAATTCCCATGCACCTACACAAACAAACAAAGAACTCGCAACCAACGCAATAAAGGGGTTGTCAATCCCTTCACGGCCACTTGCAAAAGTGAGATCTGATAGAGATAATATGATAAAATAAATATATTTTTGGTATTTTATAATATAGATTGGAAAAGTAAAGATGCAAATAAAAGTAGATTGAAAGCTTATATGATAAAAGATAGACCCGGGGGCCATAGGTTTCACTAGTGGCTTCTCTCAAGATAGCATAAGTATTACGGTGGGTGAACAAATTACTGTCGAGCAATTGATAGAAGGGCGAATAATTATGAGATTATCTAGGCATGATCATGTATATAGGCATCATGTCCGTGACAAGTAGACCGACTCCTGCCTGCATCTACTACTATTACTCCACACATCAACCGCTATCCAGCATGCATCTAGAGTATTAAGTTCATAAGAACAGAGTAACGCATTAAGAAAGATGACATGATGTAGAGGGATAAACTCATGCAATATGATATAGACCCCATCTTGTTATCCTCGATGGCAACAATACAATACGTGCCTTGCAACCCATATTATCACTGGGTAAGGACACCGCAAGATTGAACCCAAAGCTAAGCACTTCTCCCCATGGCAAGAAAGATCAATCTAGTAGGACAAACCAAACTGATAATTCAAAGAAACTTGCAAAGATAACTCAATCATACATAAAAGAATTCAGAGGAGATTCGAATATTTCTCATAGATAAACTTGATCATAAACCCACAATTCATCGGATCTCGACAAACACACCGCAAAAAGAGTTACATCAAATAGATCTCCACAAGAGAGGGGGAGAACATGGTATTGAGATCCAAAAAGAGAGAAGAAGCCATCTAGCTAATAACTATGGACCCGAAGGTCTGTGGTAAACTACTCACAACTCATCGGAGGGGCTATGGTGTTGATGTAGAAGCCCTCCGTGGTTGATTCACCCTCCGACGGAGCGCCGACGAAGGCTCCAAGATGGCCTCTCGCGGATACAGAAGGTTACGACAGTGGAAATTGCTTTTCGTTGGCTCCCTGGATGTTTTTGGGGTACGTGGGTATATATAGGAGGAAGAAGTAGGTCGGTGGCCGCTCGAGGGGCCCACGAGATAGGGGGCGTGCCCTGTAGGGGTGGGCGCGCCCTCCACCCTCGTGGCCGCCTCGACTGCTTCTTGGCTTGCACTCCAAGTCCTCTGGATCACGTTTGTTCCAAAAATCATGCTCCCGAATGTTTCATTCTGTTTGGACTCCGTTTGATATTCCTTTTCTTCGAAATACTGAAATAGGCAAAAAAAACAGCAATATGGGCTGGGCCTCCGGTTAGTAGGTTAGTCCCAAAAATGATATATATGTGTACAATAAAGACCATAAACATCCAAAAGGGGTAATATAATAGCATGGAACAATCAAAAATTATAGATACATTGGAGACGTATCAGACAACTTATTGTTTATTTGAGCCGTTCAAGTATAATCATGTGGCATTTGCTTATTTCTCATTCCTCTCCAACCCTCTTCTCCATCGATCATGTCGCCCTCCGGTCGAGTCTATCCTCCCGAATGCCTCATTTGAACATTCCGCCGAGTATCATTCGCATGTACCCGCCCTAGTCCTATTTCAATCGATCTCCGGACCCCGAGATGAAATCGAGAGAGAACGAGTGGGGGCACATGATACCTCTGGCGGATTCAAAATTTTGAACCGGTGATCATAGCATCCGCAAATCATATATAAAGGGTATTCAATGTTCGTTTTGTTTTTGAACGTACAATATACTCCCTCCTATCCTTTCTAGTTTACATATAAGTTTTATGTGTAGTCAAAGTATCTCTACTTTGATCAAAAAAGTATCAACATTCAACAACGCCCAATCAATATTGTTTGATTCGTACGTACTCCTAGATTTGTACTCGAGATGGTTTCCAATTTGTTTTCAACCACGTGAATGTGCTTGTTCTCGCGCATGCTCTTCCTACTAGGATTTTGCCACGTATAGCCAGTCCAATAGTAACTTTTTTAAGCTCCCTGTCCAATAGTACACGTGGAGTACTGACAACATCTGTACTAGAGTATGCAGTGCTCATAGTAGTACTCCCTCCTTCCATTTATATAGGGCCTATGTGGAGGAGAGAGATGTGAAAAAGTAAGGGGAGTGAACTCTCATGCAAGAGCCTTAGCTATATACGCATTCCTAGTTAAATACAATAAATATGAAGAAAGAGATAGAGAGGAGATGGAAAAAAGTACTAATACAATAGCCAACCTTATATATTTTTTTTGCGGGAAATAGCCAACCTTATAGCCCACACTACCGTATTAGTGCATATAATAGATGATGGCTATAGATGACATGGCAGTCCCTCATAGCCATCGACTGGCTATATTATTAACCATGCTCTAATGCGTTTTTAAAACCGCATTTGACTATTGACAAGATTAATAGTACATGAGATGTATAATGTGAAAATTATATCATTGGAAACTCCTTTCACATACGAATTTGACCGTATGCTTTGTGTAAGTTGCATGTCATATATTATTACTCTAACATTTGGTCAAAATTAGCCTCGAAAAACGCATTAGGCCCTGTGTAGTAAATGGAAGGAGGGAGTAGTAGTGGAAGTGGATCCTCTGACGTAGGTATCCCTGCCTTACCCTCCCTTTCGGTCACTTACTGGCGGACCCCATGCTTGCTAGGCCCCACGTCAGGGGATCCTCATCCGTAGTATATTCCCTCTGTTTTTATTCACTCCGCATAAAATGGAGGGAGTGGTAGTATATAAAATGACGCGGGCGGGGGAGGGGGAGGGACATCGGTTTGCTCTCAACTACGGTCCCACAAGCGAGCGAAAACGCAAGACGAAGCACGTTCCATTAGGTGAGCGATGTGGAGGGTCCAGCATGTCGGGCTGCAACGCGAACGCGACAAGAGCTATGTACAGTCAAAACCGATTGACCGGTCGTCACCGGAACCACTATTCACACCAGAACCTTTGCTGCTTGGCCTACGCCAGCCACTGCCCTAAAACCACACCTAATCTCCAGCCCATCCCCCCACCTTTCGATCGCCTAGCCCGCATCAAGCGTCCCCTAGTTCACCGGAAAGCCATGGTGCGCCGCAAGATCACTTACTACAAGATGCTGACGCCGGAGCACCGCGCAGAAATTGCGGTAGCGGTCGGCGCCATAGACCTCCATTCCCAAGCTCGCTTTGCGGCGGGCCAATCCCCGAGTTATCTGGTGCCAAGCTACGAGGAGGAGGAAGCCGATCCAATGTTCATGGCGGAGGTCGCGGCGCAGAAGGCCCCCGATGGGTATGAGATGATGGACGTTGACTTCGTGCCGACGTCCGAGTCCCCCATGGTGCAGGCGGACCAGCAGTTCAACATGGCGATACTAAAGGAGGACCGGGAGGCAGAGGCTCAACTCTACATGGAGCACGCGCATGCCGCTGCCATCGAGGCTCTCCTGCAGGCGGAACCAGATGTCGTGGATGTGAACCAGGCGGCAGAGGCTCAACTTAGGCGGAGCGCGCGGATGCCGCTGCCATCGAGGCCCTCTTGCAGGCGGAACCGGATGTTGTAGGACCTTGAAGTATGTCTAGAGGGGGGTGATTAGACTACTTGACCAATTAAAAACTTAACCTTTTCCCAATTTTAGACTTTGGCAGATTTTAGCTATCTTTGGACAAGTCAAGCAATCTTCACACAATTCAAGCAAGCATGCAAAGAGTATATGAGCAGCGGAATTTAAAGCTTGCAACTTGCAAGAATGTAAAGGGAAGGGTTTGGAGGAGTCAAACGCAATTGGAGACACGGATGTTTTTGTCGTGGTTCCGGTAGGTGGTGCTATCGTACATCCACGTTGATGGAGACTTCAACCCACGAAGGGTAACGGTTGCGCGAGTCCATGGAGGGCTCCACCCACGAAGGGTCCACGAAGAAGCAACCTTGTCGATCCCACCATGGCCGTCGCCCACGAAGGGCTTGCCTCACTAACAGTAGATCTTCACGAAGTAGGCAATCTCCTTGCCCTTACAAACTCCTTGGTTCAACTCCACAATCTTGTCGGAGGCTCCCAAGTGACACCTAGCCAATCTAGGAGACACCACTCTCCAAGAAGTAACAAATGGTGCGTTGATGATGAACTCCTTGCTCTTGTGCTTCAAATGATAGTCTCCCCAACACTCAACTCTCTCTCATAGGATTTGGATCTGGTGGAAAGAAGATTTGAGTGGAAAGCAACTTGGGGAAGGCTAGAGATCAAGATTCATATGGTAGGAATGGAATATCTTGGCCTCAACACATGAGTAGGTAGTTCTCTCTCAGAACTGGTAAGTTGGAAGTGTAGGTTTGTTCTGATGGCTCTCTCCACGAATGAAGAGGAGGTGGAGGGGTATATATAGCCTCCACACAAAATCTAACCGTTACACACAATTTACCGAACTCGGTGGGACTGAATCAACAAACGCGGTCGGACCGATTCAGTAAATCTAGTGACCGTTAGGATTTTCGGTGGGACCGACATGCAACTCGGTAAGACCGATATGGTTAGGGTTAGGGCATAATGTAATCTCGGTGAGACCGATTACACAAACTTGGTGAGACCGATTTTGGTAATTAGCTAACCAGAGAGTTGGTCAGGTAAACTCGGTGGGACCGATTCACTCTTTTCGGTGAGACCAAAATGTTACGAAAGGGAAACAGAGAGTTTACATTGCAATCTCGGTGGGACCAACCGCTCACTTCGGTTAGACCGAAACGTTACGAAGGGAAACAGAGAGATTACAATCCCATCTTGGTCAGAACGAGATCCCTATCGGTGAGACCGTTTTGCCTAGGGTTTGTGGTAGTGGCTATGACATTTGAACTCGGTGGCGCTAGATAGAAAGAATCGGTGGGACCGATTTTGACTTTGGGTTTAGGTCATATGTGGATGTGAGAAAGTAGTTGAGGGTTTTTGGAGCATATCACTAAGCACTTGAAGCAAGAGGCTCAATAAGCAACACCTCATCCCTCCTTGATAGTATTGGCTTTTCCTATAGACTCAATGTGATCTTGGATCACTAAAATGTATAATGTAGAGTCTTGAGCTTTTGAGCTTGAGCCAATCCTTTGTCCTTAATATTTTGAGGGATCCACTTTCATCATCCATGCCATGCCATTCATTGAGCTTTCCTGAAATATTTGTCTTGGAATAGCATTAGCTCAATGAGCTATATGTTGTTATGAATTACCAAAACCACCTAGGGATAGTTGCACTTTCAATCTCCCCCTTTTTGGTAATTGATGACAACATATAGATCAAAGCTTCGACAAATGATAATAAGATTGAAAAACATTGTCGCTTTGAGAAGTATGTGATAAGAAAGAGCTCCCCCTAAATTTGTGCATAGTTTAAGATTTGCTTTGGACTGCAAATGCACAAGGAATTAGGCTCATGGGTTACTCTTCCATGTCACATACATCTTGGTGGAGCGCTCAAAATAATAAAGATTGAATACATGCACTCATCAACAAGCAAAGTGAATGATCATATAAGGATAAGTAAGATAATATCATCTAACAAGCATAAGTGTAGCTTATGATCAGACACATGATCATCAATGTCTCACCGATAATAGCATAGTATCTCAAGCAATCAAAAGTAAACAAAGTTCAACCAAGAAGACAAGAGAGAACAAAAGCAAACTCTCTCTCTCTCGAAGCCTATGATCTATACATTTTTCTCCCCCTTTGGCAACAAGTTACCAAAAAGTTCCTAGAAAATGCATAGTACTATATCGTCTCTCAGGCTTGGTCTTCAGTTGGTGGTGTAGAGATGGCTCCTTGACGAAGGCTTCAGTTGATGTGGATGGAGCTGAAGGAGTTGGTGCTGAAGCTGGTTGCACTGGAGCTATAGCTGGTGCAGATGAAGTGACTCTGGTGTCTACCACTGGTACTGCAGTTGATCTTTGAGCTCGAGGCACTCTGGAAAATGCATCAGTAGTTGTCCTGCCCTTCCTCTCCTGCATGTCATCCTGTAGCTGCTCCACAACTGACTGAATCTCAGTTACTTTGAGATCTAGATCATAGAATTTTTGTTCCATGATTCTTTCTAGGCTCTCCTGGTTTTGAGTTAGGGTGGCCAACCCCTTCTCAATCCTCAGAGTTGATGCTATCAAGTAACCAAGCTGCTCCTGCTTGTTCTTCAAAAAGTACTCAGATGCCTCCTCTTGAGTTGGCATCTTGGCAGCCTTCTCTTTCTTTGCTTTCTCCTTCTTCTCTTGAGGTTGAACTGATGATGGTTCATTCTCATTCATCACAACTTGATTGTCCTTAAATTCTGGATAGATAGCAAAATGTTCCTTGTCCAGCAAGTATGTGCCTGTGCCCATCTTGGAGTTAATCAGCTCCTGAATCTGTGGGGCATACCCACAACTTCTCTTCTGGTCTGCTGCAGTCCTCTTGATAGTCACAACCATGAGGCTCGTGACCTTAAATTTCTGTGGCACATCAAACAAGTGTAGCAAGTTTATAGCATGGCCTCTTATCATGTTGTGGTCACCTGACTTGGGCAATAGAGTGTGCCTTAGGATCCAGTTGATTGTTGGGAGTCCTGACAGAAGATAATGTACAGATCCAAATTTGAAAGTCTCAAGAGCTTTGTCTGGGATCTCCTTGTACATATGAGACATAGAATTGTGATCCATCTTTTTCTTGGCATAAACATCCAAGTCATCTTCACTCTCCTTTGGGGCATTGATCAGATTTGCCCATTCCTCAATAGTTGATTGGTACCTTATACCTTCAGACATCCACACTATCCTGCCATCTGGGTAGAAATGTGTTGTGGAGTAGAATTGCATAATGAGCTCATCATTCCACTTTGTGAGCTTCTCCCAACAAAATCTGCAACTCCACAAGCAATGAAACTGTCTTGCACTCCAGGATAGTGTTCCTCATTCTCCTTCATGTAGGTCCAGTCGACCCACCTCATGTCACAAACTATAGGCTTCTTGTCCAACAACACTGTCTCATAGAAATCCAGATGTTCCTTAGTGTGGAACCTGTAGTCAACAACAGTCTTTCTCCTAATAGGATAGGGATCAGACAACCTCCACTGTCTAAGTCCTGCATCCTTTCTCAGCTTCATGTTCTCAGCCACAGGATGAGCATCATTGTGGTCTGGAATCTTTGGCTTCAGCTTTCTCAACACATGCTCTTCATCTTCTTCTTCCTTAGCAGCAACTTCAGGCACTGGTGCCTTGTTCTTCTCAGCAGATGGTATACTCCTGGTGTTCCTCTTTGGTGCATTCTTGGGCTTGGAGGCAGCTTTGGGTGCTTCTTTGGGCTTTGATGTTGTAGCCCCTGATTTTATAGCATCACCCATCAGCTTTTGTGCCTTGGGTGCTGGTGCAGCAACCACTTCTTCAGAGTCTCTCCTCATAGAGGGATTGCCAAGAACTTTGGCAGTAGTGGTTCTGACTCTCTTTTTCTTTTTGTCTTGACCAGCAGCCTCATCTTCTGACTCAATAGTAAACTTCATGGTTTCTCCAGTGGCAACCTTCCTGGGTTTGGAAGTGGGTACTCTTCTAGCAGGTGCCTTTTTCTGCACAACTGGCTTAGTGGCTGCAGCTGACCCATATTCTTTCTTGACCACCTTCTTCTTGGAAGTGGCCTCATCCTCTTCTGCCACATAATCCTCATCCTCAGAGTCTGAGGTTTTTTTTTCCTTGTCCTGGTGGCAGCTTTGGGAAAATTGCTAGGAGTGCTTCTGCCGCCATCATCTGAAGTGCTAGAGGGACTAGTGCCCTCACTCATGTGAATCTGCTCTTCTGACTTGTTCTGACTATCACTTTGGTCTGACATGATGCAAACACTGACTGCTGACCCTATGAATAGTTATAGATGAGATAGAGTGGATGAGCATCACAAAATGCAGAGATTTTTGCAAAAGAATGATTCAAAAACATAGTTTTAGTTTTCCATAGTAAGCATTTCGGATCAACCAATTTTCAAACTCGGTGATACCGAAGCAGTTTTGGAACCTAAACTAGTGATCTCGGTCAGACCGAGTCACAGTTCGGTGGCACCGAGACTGCTAGGGTTTCACAAAGTTCTAAAGTCGGTCACACCAATTAGCAATTCTCGGTTAGACCGAGAGTTACAAGTGCAATGGCGTTAGCCAAATCAGTGGGACCGAGTTTTTCAACTCGGTGGGCCCGAGATGGTTTCGGCGGAAACCTAACCCTAAATTTTCAAATCACATCTATTCTAAGGATTGTTTTGACTGGATAGAGGTGTTTCAATCGTGGCAAGAATCATAATGAACACAATGTGCTGAGAATCAGACGAGGATAGCACTGTGATCGAGTTCATACCCTAGTGCGGCGATGAACTCCCTGCGGCGGCAACGGCGGAGATGAAATCCGTTGATGGCGGCGGAGACCAGCGACAGGAGGCGGCTGGCGACGAAGTCGACGATCCGGATACCTAGAAGGCAGAGCGAGCTATACGCGGGCGAAGAGGTTTGGAGAAAGTTTTCCAAATTTTTGCCCGTGTGAATATATAGCCCGACCTATCGGTGTGACCGAGTGGAAAGACTCGGTGGCACCGAGATGCATAACTGTTGACAGTTACAGCAACTCGGTGTGACCGAAAAGTTCAAATCGGTTGCACCGAGATTGACAACCGAGATCACTGACAGTTATAGCAACTCGGTGTGACCGAAAAGTTCAAATCGGTTGCACCGAGATTGAAAACCTAGATCGACTTAGTGATCTCGGTATGACCGAAATAGAAGAATCGGTCAGACCGAAAAGCACAAAGAAGTTTTGGAAGTTTAAGTCTATGACGAATTGGGGACTCCGAGTGCTCCTCATACAGAGTGGTTCGAATCTGACTTGATCAAATTTTGTGACGTAGCATGAATAGAGTTTGAGACGAGAAAAGCATAGATAGCTAGAGAAGGTTCTTAGGCATTCTTGTCCATCCACTTGGCAAAATAAAAAGAACCCAATCAATCAAAACAACAAGTGGATGTCCTTGAATGAGTAAAATATGCAACCAACATGCTCACACAATAAAATGGCAAATGAAATATGTGCCAAAGAATGCACAACCAATTCTAGCATCTATCAAACAATTGGCGATGACTAGGTCATCTATATATGAGTATATTGACTTAGAGTCAAATGAGAACATCTGATCATAGGTCATACTCATCGTTTAAGCTCAAGTGGGGTTACCACTTTTACATAATGCATTGATGTGTTCACATCATTAGAGTTGCTTTGACTCAATTCTTAGAGTTAAGCTCCCCCTAGATGTGAGATCCCCCCTTAGAGGGATGAACTAACCTTGGGTTTTGTCGATGATGACTTTATGTTGGTGTTGAAGATGTGGGTGCTCAACGTTGATGTAGATCATTTGGAGCAATCCTTTGGAGTGAGTTGCACTTTAAATAACAAGAATATCCATAGACATAGAGTGATGCACACACAAGATGATGTCCATGAAAACATTAGGTTACCTTGTCCCTTGCCTTACCAACATGAGGGTTTGTGACTCCTTGAACTAGTGCAAGATATGGAAGTTGATTGCACTTGTTCTTGCCATAATGATATGAGTGAAGAATGTTGGTGGAGTCACCCTCAAGAACTCTCTAGTTCTTCTTCTTCGGGATCCACATCATCTTGATGGGAATCCTTGGAGTTGTAGTTGTACTTGATGAAGTAGAACTTGACGTAGTCTTGGGAACCCACTTGACCAAGGCCTTAGGTGCTTCTTCAAATGCATCAATCTCCTCTTGAAGCTTGTCCTTGCCTTTGTTCTTGTGGTCTTATGGTGGAAGATCATCTTGTGCTTGTGTTCCCTTGAAGGAAGTAGGATCATACTTATATTGTTGAGGAACAAACTTCGTCTTGGGGTATTGATCTTCTTCCCACTCAACTCCATTGGCATTGAACTTTCGTTCAAAACCAACACCTTAATTTTTCCGGTGCCTTCCTAGCTTGCGTACAATTTCCTCGAATTGCTTACTCCCGGCAAGGCTCTTGTATACACCTTTCTCTATAATTCCCTTCAATAAGCTATTTTCTTGCTCAAGTGTAACTTGGCTAAGAGAACCATTAGTGGAATCAAGAGAACTACTAGAAGCAACAATATTCGATTTGGCATTATTATTGTTACTACTAGAAGAAGAATCTTTCTTGTTCTTGTTACTAGACTTGACTTGAGGCATGTAAGTAGATAAGAGTAAACGCTTGGCAATGTAAGAAGAACTTTTCTTATGGAGATCATCATTGATTGCCTTTAAGAACTCATGCTCTTGCTCAAGGTTGAGCTTTTCAAAGCGTAACTTCTCATGAGCCCTTAAAAGTTCTCGATGATCTTCGTAGATAGTTTCATGAGCTAACTTAAGAGAGTTTAGTTCTTTAGTTAGAAGCTCAATCTTCTCCTTATCATTGTCATTCGTTTTAGCATGATTAGCATGATTAATTGACGTTTCATCATAGTATTCATTACTAGAGTTGTCAATAAGTAAATCATCATCACCTAACAAGTCATCTTCATCACTATTAAAATCAACATACTCGGGTTGTGTTACCTTAGGACCTTTGGACATGAAGCATCTTCCAATTCCTTCATTTGGTGAATCAAATATGTCGTAGGAGTTGGTTGACACAAGTGCTAGACCGGCAACACCTTCGTCTTGAGTATATTCGGAGTCGGAGTGATAGCTTCGCTCGGAGTGATTGTCGGAGTCGGAGCCGGATACCCATTCACCAACATGAGCTTGATGTCTTTGTTTTGTGTAGCTCTTTGATGACTTGTCCTTCCTTTCCGAATCCTTGCTTCTCCGTGAGGGTCTTCGTTCATAACGATCATCTCTACTCCTTCTCTCTATTGGTGGTGATTCTTATCTTCCACTTCTTCTTTTTGGAGAATCTTCTCTTCTTTTGTAGGGTGCCGTACACTCATTGGAATAGTGTCCGGGTCTCCCACAATTGTAGCAATTGCTCTCTCGACTAGAAGATCTTTTGTCATTGTAGGACCTTGACTTAGAGCTTCTTTCTTTGCTTGTAGAATTTGTTGAAGTTCTTCACCATTAAGCTCAATTCTTCATTGAAGGTTTGTTTCTCACTTGATGATGTGGGGGCTTCACATGAGGCTTTGTAAGCACTGCTTGACTTGTTGTGAAGTTCCTCCTTATCCTTGAGTGACATCTCATGAGCAACAATTCTTCCAATGACTTCCGTTGGCTTGAGATCTTTGTAATTTGGCATCATTTGGATCAATGTGCACACGGTATCATACTTTCCATCCAATGCTCTTAGGATCTTCTTGATGATGAATCTGTCGGTCATCTCTTCACTTCCTAAGCCGGCAATCTCATTTGTGATAAGAGCAAGCCTAGAGTACATTTCAGCGACACCTTCACCATCCTTCATTTTGAACTTGTCAAGCTGACTTTGGAGCACATCCAACTTGGATTCCTTAACGGAGTAGGTACCTTCATGCATATCAATCAAAGTATCCCAGATTTCCTTTGCATTCTCAAGACGGCTGATTTTGTTGAATTCTTCAGGGCACAAGCCATTGAAGAGGATATCACAAGCTTGAGCGTTGTATTGCAGCATCTTCAATTCATCCGCACTAGCTTCACGGTTCGGCTCTCTCCCATCAAAGAATTCACCTTGCAATCCAATACACACAATAGCCCAAACGGCGGGGTTATGTCCGAGAATATGCATTTTCATCTTATGCTTCCAACTAGCAAAATTAGTGCCATCAAAGTAAGGACCTCTCGGTGATAATTTCCCTTGCTAGATGCCATACTCTCCTAGGTTGTGAAACCAAGGCTATAACCATTGTGGGAGTCCTGGACTAGGGGGTGTCCGGATAGCCGAACTATCACCGTCGGCCGGACTCCAAGACTATGAAGATACAAGATTGAAGACTCCGTCCCGTGTCCTGATGGGACTTTCCTTGGCGTGGAAGGCAAGCTTGGCGATACGGATATGTAGATCTCCTACCGTTGTAACCGACTCTGTGTAACCCTAGCCCTCTCCGGTGTCTATATAAACCGGAGGGTTTTAGTTCGTAGGACGAACAACAATCATACCATAGGCTAACTTCTAGGGTTTAGCCTCCTTGATCTCGTGGTAGATCTACTCTTTTACTACCCATATCATCAATACTAATCAAGCAGGAGTAGGGTTTTACCTCCAACAAGAGGGCCCGAACCTGGGTAAAAACATCATGTCCCTCATCTCCTGTTACCATCCGCCTAGACGCACAGTTCGGGACCCCCTACCCGAGATTCGCCGGTTTTGACACAGACATTGGTGCTTTCATTGAGAGTTCCTCTGTGTCGTCACCTATAGGCCCGATGGCTCCTTCGATCATCAACAACAACACGGTCCAGGGTGAGACTTTTCTCCCCGGACAGATCTTCGTATTCGGCGGCTTTGCACTGCGGGCCAATTCACTTGGCCATCTGGAGCAGATCGAAAGCTACGCTCCTGGCCATCAGGTCAGATTCGGAAGTTTGAACTATGCGGCCGACATCCGCGGAGACTTGATCTTCGACGGATTCGAGCCACAGCCGAGCGTGCCGCACTGTCACGATGGGCATGATTTAGCTCTGCTGCCGGACAGTGCCCTGGAGGCCGCACAAGAGTCCGCTCCGACCCTTAGCTCGGAGCCGACTGCGCCGATCAAGGACGGGTGGCTGGACACCGCCTCGGGGGCTGCCACCTCTACGGCGATAGAGCCGAACATCAACCCTGTCCTTCGCAAAGCCCGTGACTCCGAGGTGCCGGACTCCTCTCCGGATTCCGAACCTCCCGCACCCCTGCCAATCGAATCCGATTGGGCGCCGATCATGGAGTTCACTACCGCGGACATCTTTCAGCACTCGCCCTTTGGCGACATCCTGAATTCACTAAAATCTCTCTCTTTTTCAGGGGAGCCCTGGCCGGACTATGGTCAGGAAGGTTGGGATGCGGACGACAAAGAAATTGGATGCCCACCCACCACCCACTTTGTTGCCACTGTCGATGATTTAACCGACATGCTCGACTTTGACTCCGAATACATCGATGGTATGGATGACGATGCAGGAGATGACCAAGACCCAGCGCCTACAGGGCACTGGAAGGCCACCTCGTCATACGATATATACATGGTGGACACCCCAAAGGATGGGAATGGCGATGGAACAACGGAGGACGACCCCTCCAAGAAACAGCCTAAGCGCCGGCGTCAGCGGCGCCGCTCTAAATCCCGCCACAGCAAGAATGGAGATTCCGGCATCGGAGACAATAACACCCCGGACAGTGCCGAAGATAACACCCTCCAGCAGGATTCAGTGCAGGAGGATGGAGAAGACAGCCCTCATGAGAGAGCGGCAGACAGAGAGGTAGAGGACGATAATTATATGCCTCTCTCCGAAGACGAGGCAAGCCTCGACGATGACGAATTTGTCGTGCCTGAGGATCCCGTCGAACAAGAGCGTTTCAAACGCAGGCTTATCGCCACGGCAAGCAGCCTCAAGAAAAAGCAGCAACAACTTAGAGCCGGCCAAGACTTGCTAGCCGATAGATGGACTGACGTCCTTGCGGCCGAAGAGTATGAACTCGAACGCCCCTCCAAAAGCTACCCAAAACGCAAGTTGCTACCCCGACTAGAGGAGGAAGCACATAAACCTACATCACCAGTGCACAATACGGCCGACCGGCCACCCCGTGGCTGCGACAGAGAGGTCTTTAGGCCCTCCACTAAAGCCGCACCCCGGCGTTGCTCGAAAAGTACAAAGCCACGGGGGAATGCGCCAGACTTGCGAGACATATTGGAGGACAAGGCAAGACAAACAAGATCGATCTACGGATCGCGTGGGTGCCCCATGATACGTGACGACAACCATCATGCCGGATACAGCAATGCCGGCCGGGCCGAACACAGTAGACAAAGCTCATTTGAGCTGCGTCGTGATATAGCCCAATACAGAGGCGCCGCGCACCCACTATGCTTCACAGACGAAGTAATGGATCATCAAATCCCTGAGGGTTTCAAACCCGTAAACATTGAATCATACGACGACACAACATATCCTGCAGTTTGGATCGAGGACTATCTTCTTCACATCCACATGGCCCACGATGATGATCTACATGCCATCAAATACCTCCCACTCAAGCTTAAAGGACCAGCTCGGCATTGGCTCAATAGCTTGCCAGCAGAATCAATTGGGTGTTGGGAAGACCTGGAAGCTACATTCCTTGATAATTCCAGGGCACATATGTGCGACCACTAGACGCCTATGATCTAAGCCACATAATCCAGCAGCCAGATGAATCGGCCAGAAAATTCTGGACACGGTTCTTAACCAAGAAAAATCAAATCGTCGACTGTCCGGATGCAGAGGCCCTCGCAGCCTTCAAGCATAACATCCGCGACGAGTGGCTTGCCCGGCACCTAGGACAGGAAAAGCCGAAATCCATGGTAGCCCTCACGTCACTCATGACCCGCTTCTGTGCGGGAGAGGACTGCTGGCTAGCTCACAGTAACAACCTGACCAAAAACTCTGGTAGTTCGGATACCAAGGACAGCAATGGCAGGTCACGTCGCAATAAGCACAAGCGCCGCATTAACGACGACAATACTGAAGATACAGCAGTCAATGCCGGATTCAGAGGCTCTAAACCCGGTCAGCGGAAAAAGCCATTCAAAAGAACTACTCCGGGCCCATCCAATTTGGACCGGATACTCGGTCGCTTGTGCCAGATACACGGCACCCCTGAAAAGCCAGCCAATCACACCAACAGGGATTGTTGGGTGTTCAAGCAAGCAGGCAAGTTAATTTCCAAAAACAATGACAAGGCGCTGCATAGCGATGATGAGGAAGAGACCCGGCCGCCGAACAATAGAGGGCAGAAGGGTTTCCCCCCACAAGTGCGGACGGTGAACATGATATACGCAACCCACATACCCAAGAGGGAGCGGAAGCGTGCACTCAGGGACATATATGCGATGGAGCCAGTCGCCCCAAAGTTCAATCCGTGGTCCTCATGTCCGATCACTTTTGATCGAAGGGACCATCCTACTAGAATCCGCCATGGAGGATTCACCGCATTAGTTCTAGACCCAATCGTCGATGGATTTCACCTCACTAGAGTCCTGATGGATGGCGGCAGCAGCCTGAACCTGCTTTATCAGGATACAGTGTGCAAGATGGGCATAGACCCCTCAAGGATTAAACCCACAAGAACGACCTTTAAAGGCGTCATACCAGGTGTAGAGGCCAACTGCATAGGCTCAGTTACACTGGAAGTGGTCTTCGGATCCCCGGATAACTTCCGAAGCGAGGAGTTAATCTTCGACATAGTCCCGTTCTGCAGCGGCTATCACGCACTGCTCGGACGAACCGCATTCGCAAAGTTCAATGTGGTGCCGCACTACGCATACCTAAAGCTCAAGATGCTAGGCCCTCAAGGAGTCATTACGGTCAACGGAAACACCGAACGCTCTCTCCGAACGGAGGAGCATACAGCGGCTCTCGCGGCGGAAGTACAAAGTAGCCTCTTAAGGCAATTCTCGGGTCCGGCTGTTAAGCGGCCGGACACTGTCAAGCACGCCCGGAGTAACCTACAGCAAGACCACCTGGCACGTTCCGAGCACGCGTAGCAATACGGCCCCAACCCCAGCCCTCGCGAAATCGCAAAGCCAGTACCACGCGTACATAACTACACTCTGGCGATACCATGGGCATAGGGGTAGGGGCACGACCACGGCATGTCCAGAGTGTGGCTCAACCACACCAGGGGCTCCCAATTGTGTCATTCTTTCCTTTCTTCTTATTCACAAGACTCCGTTTCCCAGAAGCCCTGTCCGGCAGTAGACTTGCCGAACTCACGATGCAACAGCCAGGGAAGCAGAAAAGCTACATCGAGTATCCAGGTGCTCTCCATTACGAGCATTATACCTGTTTTACATACCATCCCGCAGCCTACCCCTGGAGGGGGACATGTTAAATAGTCCCATCCCTTGCTTATCGCACTATTTGTATCGTCCTGCTTTCATTGCAGTATCTTTTGAATAAACAATGCACCGCTTTTTGCCTCTAATTGCATTCACTTTTTTATTTATGTTCACTTATGACACGTTGCACCCGTATGCTTTGTTACGGCTAAATACACCAGGGGCTTAAGTTCCCCAAATTATGGTGTGATAAGACCGAACACTTTCACAAGTGCGGCACCCCGAACTTATAGCATTATATGCATCGGCTCCGAATCATGTCTTGGGTCAATAGTTGGGTTTGCCCGGCTCCCATGTTTTGGTACCTTACGTTCCGTTATATCGGCTAAGGTAGCGCTGGGAGAACCACTGCGATTGTGCCCCAGTTGAGCTGGGTTGAGCACCTTAGAGGAGAAAGCTAAAACTGACCGTCATGATAAGGCGAGAGCTGGTCGCTGTTTGAGAGGTTTTTTCGAGTCCCTAAAGACTTATGCCGCTTAGAGCGAGGAGCCGGCTTTGTCCGGCCCCTGGCGTGGATAGCACCCCGAATTTGGTCTTCCGAACACTAGGGGCTTCGCCGAAATTTAAAATTATAGAATTCTATGGCTAAGTGGGAGTGTTCAAGCATTATAAGTCTGGTTGCCTCGTTTGTTGTGTTGAGCGCCTCCCTCGAAGGACCCAAAAATGGGAATAAGAGCGCTCAAGTTTATCCCGAACACCCCATCACTCGTGGCATGGGGGCTGAAGCCAACGACTTGCCATCTCTCAGATTTGATAAACGGCCGCACAGAAGGTAATATTTTAAATTAACAACCGCTGCTTAGCGCATGTGAGCAAAGTTTTCAGCGCACAGGATAACAAATTGCGAGTCTACTAAAAAATACATCTTTGGAGCATTCACCCACTATAAGGCGGGCACCCTTCAGGACACCCTTATAGTACATTTCGGGCGTGCGATACTCCTTGCCCGGCGGTGGCGCATCCGTCACAAGCTTCTCCGTGTCCATCCTGCCCCAGTGCACTTTAGCACGGGCAAGGGCCCGACGGGCACCTTCAATGCAGGCGGAGTGCTTGATGACTTCAACCCATGGACAGGCGTCCACCAGCCGCCGCACCAGACCGAAGTAGCTCCCAGGCATGGCTTCTTTGGGCCACAGCCGAACTATGAGGCCCTTCATAGCCTGTTCGGCCACCTTGTGGAGCTCGACCAGCTGCTTCAGCTGGTCGCTCAGGGGCACCGGATGTCCGGCCTCAGCATACTGAGACCAGAACACCTTCTCCGTCGAGCTCCCCTCCTTGGCCCGATAGAATGCGGCAGCATGGACACACTGCGGGGCAGATCTGCGAATGCTCCTGGAGAGATCCGGATTCGGGTAAGTAACAAGTAATTCACTTTCACGTGCTTGCTTTGCATGAAGAATGCCTTACCCGCCGCTATCTTCTTTATCGCCTCAATCTCCTGGAGGGCTTTTTGGGCTTCGGCCTTGGCGGCTTTGGCACTCTCAAGAGCCGAGGCAAGCTCGGACTCTCGAGTCTTCGAGTCACGCTCCAAACTCTCGTGTTTTTCCATGAGAGCCTGGAGCTCTTGCCGTACCTCCGCCACCCGCGCCTCCTACTTCTCTCGCTCGGTGCGTTCTACGGCCGCATTGCGTTCGGCCTCGGACACCGCTTCCTTCAGGGTCGCCACCGCGTTCGTGGCCCCTGCAATACCCATGTTATTCCTGTCATTTTTTGCAACCAAATCCTTTTCTATGAGGTATTACTTTAAGGTATTACTTACCTTCCTTGTCCTTGAGCTGCTTCATGGCACGGCCGAGCTCGTTCTCGGACCGCTCGAGGCTCTGCTTCAATGCATTAACCTCCGCAGCCAGTGTGGCAGAGGTCAGCAGCACAGCCTGCAGTCCCATATTGACATATTTGTGTTAGACTCCTGCGTATATCTTTTTAGATCCTCAGTTCGGCTTTTCTTTCCGAACACCAAACTGAGCATCAGGGGCTACTGTCTATGCGGTACTATTTTTACATATATTATATTACTTACCTCAAAGCCTGTTAGAAGGCTGGCGCAGGCTTCAGTCAGCCCGCTCTTGGCGGAATGAACTTTCTGAATCACCGCACTCATAACAGTGCGGTGCTCCTCGTCGATGGAAGCACCGTTGAGCGCCTCCAGCAAACTATTCGGCGCCTCCGGTTGGACGGAGGCCACTGGCGTCGCAGTCTCGCCCTTCTTGCAAAGGGGCCGCCCGCCGGACTCCGGAACCACTAAAGGTTCCTGTGCGGAGTCCAGTCCCAAATCCAGGAGGTTGCCTTGTGGCACCTCCGGAACCTCCTCCTCCTGGCTGGGCCCCTTCTGGGACCCCACCTCGGTGTCGTCTGTGTCACGGGGGGAGGAGGCGGTCGGAAGTGAAGAGCTATTCACATTCGATGAACCCAGGGACCTGCTCGACGAAGCGGGGAGATCGTCCTTGGGTGGGCTACATGGTTGTATTTGGCGTTAGAAGACACTGTGCGACAAAAGAGAAATCATGAGTTATTACGGAATCCGGACACTTACGATCTCGCCAGGGGCTTGGCCCTCGAAGGCCACTCCTCTTCGCCGTCGCCGGTGTTGGTGGAACAGTCCGGAGGAAGGGTCCTCCCCTTCTTGGACCCTCCGGCCTCCCCAGTTGGGGAGGCCTTCCTTTTCTTATCTCCCCCCGCTGGGGGAGAGGCCTCTTTTTTCTCCTCCTCGTCTTCACAGGAGGAGTCCGCCTCGGAGTCATCGGACAATGAGTCCGATAACACCTGGCGCCGGTAACTCCTCCGAGTTCCCGTGGCCTTCTTCTCCGGCACCATGTAAGGCGCCGGAGCCAGCATTCCCGATAATCGGGCATCCGCTGGGTCTTCGGGCAAGGGAGCCGGGCAGTTAACCTGCCCGGACTTCTTCTGCCAGGCCAGTCAAAGGTAAAGGGAGTTTAGATCCCACATAGAGTCAAACTATGGAAAGCGAGTGTCCCATAAAGTGTAAAATAGCTTACCTCGCCGGCTTGACGCTGCGAGCTGAATCCGCGATCTTCAGTAGCGGACGAGGGAGCCTCGGCGCCCTTGAACAACACCCTCCAGGCGTCTTTGTATGTAGTGTCAAAGAGCCTGCTCAAGGTTGGGTGCTGTGCCGGATCAAACTCCCACAAATTGAAAGCCCGCTGTTGGCACGGGAGGATCCGGCGGATGAGCATGACCTGGATTACGTTGACAAGCTTGAGCTTCTTGTTCACCAGGGTTTGGACGCAGGATTGAAGTCCGGTCAGCTCCACCGAATCACCCCATGTCAGGCCCTTCTCTTTCCAGGAGGTGAGCCGTGTGGGGATGCCAGATCTGAATTCGGGGGCCGTTGCCCATTCAGGGACATGCGGCTCGGTGATGTAGAACCACCCCGATTGCCACCCTTTGATGGTTTCCACGAAGGCGCCCTCGAGCCATGTGATGTTGGGCATCTTGCCCACCATGGCGCCTCCGCACTCCGCTTGGCGGCCGCCCACTACCTTCGGCTTGATGTTAAAAGTCTTCAGCCATAAGCCAAAGTGGGGCTGGACGCAGAGGAAGGCCTCGCACACGACGATGAATGCCGAGATGTTTAGGATGAAATTCGGGGCCAGATCATGGAAATCCAGGCCATAGTAGAACATGAGCCCCGGACAAATGGATGGAGTGGGAAGCACAGTCCATGGAGGAAATGGGGAAGGAACACCACCCTCTCATGGGTCCTGGGGGTGGGGACGAGCTGCCCCTCGTCGGGAAGCCGGTGCGCAATATCGTTGTGCAGGTATTGGGCTTTCCTCAGTCTTTTGATGTGCCCCTCCGTGACGGAGGAGGCCATCCACTTGCCTCCGCTCCGGACATGGCTGGAGAAGGTTGAGGCGAGAAGTGCGGACTTGGGCGCTGGAGCTCGAGTGCACGGAGAAGGATGAGCAGAGGAGGAAGAAGGCTAGGTGAAAAGGTGGATCCTTATACCCTTATATGGGTGCACGAAAACTATACATCCCCACCAGCCTGGTAAAACTCGCTTATCTCCCAAGCGCCATAATCAATGGTGCGGTTGGGTTACCCACACCCGTATTGATGAGGATCCCAAAATAAGGGGACACGATCTCTGCTCTGACAAGACGTGCCAAGGAAACCGCTTCGCTAAACGCGCTGAGGTGGAACAGTAAAAACAATTCGAATAAAGGCTTGGCCGTGGTGTGACGTCACGCCACGAAATACGTCAGCAGATTGAACTTGTGTAAATATTATTCTCTCTATGGCGGTATGTGGAATTTATTTTGTAGAGCCGGACACTATCCTGGTGTTCAAAATCTTCTATGAATTATTCGGAGGAGGAACCCGCCTTGCAATGCCGAAGACAATATGCGCGCCGGACTCGTCGTCATTGAAGCCTGGTTCAGGGGCTACTGAGGGAGTCCTGGACTAAGGGGTGTCCGCATAGCCGAACTATCACCGTCGGCCGGACTCCAAGACTATGAAGATACAAGATTGAAGACTCCGTCCCGTGTCCGGATGGGACTTTCCGTGGCGTGGAAGGCAAGCTTGGCGATACGGATATGTAGATCTCCTACCGTTGTAACCGACTCTGTGTAACCCTAGCCCTCTCCGGTGTCTATATAAACCGGAGGGTTTTAGTCCGTAGGACTAACAACAATCATACCATAGGATAACTTCTAGGGTTTAGCCTCCTTGATCTCGTGGTAGATCTACTCTTGTACTACCCATATCATCAATATTAATCAAGCAGGAGTAGGGTTTTACCTCCACCGAGAGGGCTCGAACCTGGGTAAAAACATCATGTCCCTCATCTCCTGTTACCATCCGCCTAGACGCACAGTTCGGGACCCCCTACCCGAGATCCGCCGGTTTTGACACCGACAACCACCAAAAGCTATGGAAATCAAAGCAAATGGAGACCAAAGCTCTAATACCACTTGTAGGACCTTGAAGTATGTCTAGAGAGGGGGGTGATTAGACTACTTGACCAATTAAAAACTTAACCTTTTCCCAATTTTAGACTTTGGCAGATTTTAGCTATCTTTGGACAAGTCAAGCAATCTTCACACAATTCAAGCAAGCATGCAAAGAGTATATGAGCAGCGGAATTTAAAGCATGCAACTTGCAAGAATGTAAAGGGAAGGGTTTGGAGGATTCAAACGCAATTGGAGACATGGATCTTTTTGCCGTGGTTCCTATAGGTGGTGCTATCGTACGTCCATGTTGATGGAGACTTCAACCCACGAAGGGTAACGTTTGCGCGAGTCCACAGAGGGCTCCACCCACGAAGGGTCCATCAAAGAAGCAACCTTGTCTATCCCACCATGGCCGTCGCCCACGAAGGACTTGCCTCACTAGCGGTAGATCTTCATGAAGTAGGCGATCTCCTTGCCCTTACAAACTCCCTGGTTCAACACCACAATCTTGTCGGAGGCTCCCAAGTGACACCTAGCCAATCTAGGAGACACCACTCTCCAAGAAGTAACAAATGGTGCGTTGATGATGAACTCCTTGCTCTTGTGCTTCAAATGATAGTCTCCCCAACACTCAACTCTCTCTCATAGGATTTGGATCTGGTGGAAAGAAGATTTGAGTGGAAAGCAACTTGGGGAAGGCTAGAGATCAAGATTCATATGGTAGGAATGGAATATCTTGGCCTCAACACATGAGTAGGTAGTTCTCTCTCAGAACTGGTAAGTTGGAAGTGTAGGTTTGTTCTGATGGCTCTCTCCACGAATGAAGAGGAGGTGGAGGGGTATATATAGCCTCCACACAAAATCTAACCGTTACACACAATTTACCAAACTCGATGGGACCAAATCAACAAACTCGGTCGGACCGATTTAGTAAATCTAGTGATTGTTAGGATTTTCGGTGGGACCGACATGCAACTCGGTAAGACCGATATGGTTAGGGTTAGGGCATAACGTAATCTCGGTGAGACCGATTGCACAAACATGGTGAGACCGATTTTGGTAATTAGCTAAGCAGAGAGTTGGTCAGGTAAACTCGGTGGGACCGATTCGCTCTTTTCGGTGAGACCGAAATGTTACGAAAGGGAAACAGAGAGTTTACATTGCAATCTCGGTGGGACCGATCGCTCACTTCGGTTAGACCGAAACGTTATGGAGGGAAACTCGGTGGCGCCGGATAGAAAGAATTGGTGGTACCGATTTTTACTTTGGGTTTAGGTCATATGTGGATGTGAGAAAGTAGTTGAGGGTTTTGGGAGCATATCACTAAGCACTTGAAGCAAGAGGCTCATTAAGCAACACCTCATCCCTCCTTGATAGTATTGGCTTTTCCTATAGACTCAATGTGATCTTGGATCACTAAAATATAAAATGTAGAGTCTTGATCTTTTGAGCTTCAGCCAATCCTTTGTCCTTAATATTTTGAGGGATCCACTTTCATCATCCATGCCATGCCATTCATTGAGCTTTCCTGAAATATTTGTCTTGGAATAGCATTAGCTCAATGAGCTCTATGTTGTTATGAATTACCAAAACCACCTAGGGATAGTTGCACTTTCAGATGTCCTGGACTTGAACTGGGCGGCAGAGGCTTGACTCGACGCAGAGCGCGCGGATGCCGCTCTCATCGACGCCCTCGTGCAGGCGGAACCGGACGTCTTGGACTTGAACCAGGCGGCGAAGGCTCGACTCAACGCGGAGCGCGTGGATGTCGCTGCCATCGAGGCCCTCCTGCAGGCGGAACTGGACGTCCTCGACTTGAACCGAGCTGTGCTCTCATCCGTGCAGAGCGCCCGCATGCTCCACGTGAACGAGTAGCTGGAGGCCGAGGGCAAACCACGGTGCGGAGACACACATCGGCAGCTACGGCTGGTTTGCGCCGGCAGCCAAAGACGACGAGGCCGTCTCGTTCCGCGAGTAGTGATAGTTTTTCTTTATGTTGTTGTTTTTATAGATCTTTTGTTGTGTAAAAACATATATTTCTTATGCAAGTCGCCTGACTTGGGTCAGTCTACCATTTCAGGCGGTTGGATGAATATCCTACGTTTCCTAACCCTTCTTTCCTTCTTCCTCACCTCTTCTTCTTCCCCAACAGACCACCGAACGGGACGTACGAATACTCCCCAACATGCGGTCGGATAAACATACTCTATGAACAAAAATTATGTGTCAGCGGTAGGATGGCTAAGTTTGGTTTGTTCACATGCGACAGCACGTGTCAGTGAGGGTGCGTTACCTTGGTTGGGTTTGCGGCGTGCAGGAGCGACTATGTGAGGGTGCGGTGCGACCGCGACGTGCAGGAGCGACCGTGTGAGGGTGCGGTGCGACCGCGACAGCCGTGCACAAGTGTAATTTGTGATTTGACGCCTCACTGCTTTGTGATTTGTGATAGAAGGGACAGGGGAGTAGACTTTGTGCTCTATACTGTACTACATGTGTCCAAGCATGCGAGAAAGAGGAGAGACGTTGCATTTTTCTATTCCTTCAATCAATCAATCAGGGAGCTTCGGTTCCATCTTTTTGGCTTTGCCAACACCGTCCACAATGGTTCCCACGATGGCAAAAGCTATTTTCACATTTGGCTACACATTGTGGATGCCCTTAACCGTGCCACTTGGTTTATCTCCTGTGTGCTATCTATACAAATCTCAATTATATTGATCTAAAAAATTATAGAATCAAGATTAGTAAAAAGGAGAGGATTTGCCGCGCGGATGGCAGGGGAGGTTTCTTATTTTTAGAGGACATTGTCCCGGCGGTATGCTAACATGCAGTCCCACGTGTCAGTGCTTTACCAAGCCGATCTGCGTCCCACATGAGGCAGAACAATGGCAGAAGCAACACGTGGTTAGGTTGAAGAAGATGAGGGAGAAGCTGATTCAGCAACGAGTGAAATGATGGTTGCTTCGTCCCTCCAACTTCTCTTTTTGGCATTACTACTTCGTCCCTCCAACTTAACTGCGGGAAAGGTGCAGCTTTGTGATTTGACGCCTCATTGCTCATTACTACACCGGCACCATGACTGGGGTGCTTCACCCCGGCTGCTTTGCACTGTATTCCGGTATGGCACGTGGACCCGGTAGCTTGATGTCCCACATGTTGATGAAAGGGACTAGAAGATTTATGAAAGCGTGCTCCACTCTTACGACGGAGGAGTACACAACACGACAGCCCAGTGAACTGTCACTTGTACTGTATAGTACTATAGTTTTGCTATTTCGCATGATCCATCGATACAAACCCGATTAAACAGGAAAGGGCGGGATTTTTCCCGCGCGGAAGATGATACTGGCCATACATTTCAAAGGCAATTTTAATGTATGCAAACTGAATAATTAAGGCCTTTCCCAGTGCTCCACAGTGTACAGGTGCTAAGGATGCCACATAGGCAGAAAAATGATGTGGCAAAGCAAGAGAGGATTATGGTGACCCCAACAAGAACCAATGCTAAGCACGTGAACCTAGACAAAAATACTACAAACCAATACATGAAGGAGTTTTATTACTAAACAATTAAATAGAGAAGGCTTAGCTACAAAACCTAAGCACCGTTGCATTGGGGACATTAGTTGCTAAGCATTTTAATGCACTTACCACCCCACTTTAGCACCAATGCATTGGGAGAGGTCTAAAGTAACAATATGATATCTAGTAAAACTAAAAACACATATGATATATTGTGTTAGAGTGTAGTAGTAGTGCTGTATTGCATAGTTGTTAGATGTAACATGCGAGAACATGTAGGGATGTAGTTTTGGAGGGCCTATAGATAGAAAAGCGTAATACGGTCACCAAACTTCAGAATAAGCTGATTACGGTCACTATATACGTTTTGCGGTGATTATACGATCACTTGCTCGTTGACTGGCCAAATAGTCTGCGTGGCGCCATGTTGACTAGTTAAATTGACCACGTTCCTTCTGGGTCCCACCTATCAGTTCGCATAAGGAAAAGGTCAAATAAACACAAATTTCCGCAGACGCGACAAGACTCCAACCCATGCGCGGGAATCACCTGGTTGTGTATGTGTCTGTCAGGGCCTGATGTGTGCGCATGCACGTGTAGGTTGAGCACTTGAGCGTGAGAGTGTGTGTTGGTCGTGTGGTGTACTGCTGTGTGCATGCATGCATGCGTGTGTGCGTGTGAGTGTTGCGTGCATGCATGGCTGCGTGTGTACGTGTGAGTGTTGCGTGCGTGCGTGGGTGCATGTGTTTGTGTGAGTGTTGCGTGCATGCAGTTCGTGTGCATGCATGCGTGTGTGTATAATCACCACACCAGCTCATGTGTGTTAAAACAGACAACTCAACATACCAATACAAGGCCACTTTGTCCGCTGTGCCCGCGGTCATGACTTCGAACCATCGTCCAAATATTTTTTTGTCGTTTGTTTTCATTCTTACTAGCAAGATGCACGTGCGTTGGACGTAACATCAAGATGCATTTGTATGACTAGTTTATCTTGTGAGAGAAAAGGATGAACGAGGGAAGGCCTTATTTGCAAATGTGGAGAGGTGTGTGGGTACCTTTTTGCAAAATTGCCATAGTTTCTTTCCTATCCGTCAGATATAAATCGGACGACCTATATTGCAGGATGGCAGGCACACCATCATCACCAACTCTTTTTTTATACGAGTGTATTTTATGTATTTTATAAGAGTGTAGATGTAGAGTAGATACAAGCCGACAGGTGGGCACGATGGTAGTGAGATAATGTGATGCAACACTAGAGGTGCCATGTGGAGCGTTTAACTGGTCAACTAGTCATGTCTTGAGCAAATACAGAGTTGTACGGTGAGCCCGTGACTGTATAATAACCGCTAAACGTAAATGGTGACCGAAATGAGTGGATTCTGAAGTCCAATGTACGTATCGTGCTTTCGCTTCCAATACAATGATCGTCATTGCATATATCGCGAGAGAAAGATGAAACATACGTGAATTTTCTGGGGGCTTACTTTTAGAGGACCTGGAGATAGTTTTGTGTGCATACATGAAAGGGGCGTAGGGGGGGAGGTATGCGATGGAGAGATATATGCTCTTCATTTCTCTTTATTATGACTAACTTTGTATATAGTATAAAAATATACAAATTCATAGTGTGGAATAAATATCATTGTGGGCACCATGCAATGCAAATTAACGTTCGTACTCCTCCATATAACTTTGTAATGTTGTATATATGTAGAAACTCTAAAATAATTTTTTGGCCACACTTTATTCAAAAGGAATGTTGTATGCGAAATAAACGTGAAGAGAGGGCTTTTTAGATCAATGGGGTACGTGATGTAACATGTGTGAATGTGTAGTTGATGCATTTTGTGGGGCCTAGAGAGGTATGTGTGTGTATTACGTATTCGAGAGAGGCATGGATAGAGGGGCCGGGGGGGCGTGGGAGAGATAGCACGACAAATGAGAGTGGTCTAGAGAGAGAGAGACGAACATGGCGTCACAACGAGAGATTCCCTTCCCTTGAGTGTGTATATGCAAGGGGGGGGGGGGGAATAGAGGCACCGGGAGAAATTTTGTGTGTGTGGTGTTTGTGTTGGTATGTGTGGGTGTGAGAACATAATGATACGTGGGGGCAGAGGGTGTGCCACCACGTGAGGTCCGATGGGTCGAGGTGAGGCCCTTCGTTCGGTTCCTTCCTGCGCCACATTGGTCGGCTCGTGACACATTTAGGAAGATCCATGGATGACTAGTCGTACAAGACAAAGATAGGAGAATTGTGAAGGACTCCGTGTCCACTGACAAAGCCGGCTAGGATTTGTAACCCTAGGTTCTCGGACTAAGGTAACCCCTTTATCTCTGATATTACTATTCATCCAACCTAACTTAAGGGGCATCCTACAGAATGCTCTGCTAGAATCATACTCGTCGATTAGGAAGAGAGGTGTGAGACAATGCGTGAGAGACAGGCCTAAAGATAATGTGCATACAGGAGACACGTAGGCAGGTCCATGTATATATAAAGGGTTGATGGGGATTGTGCATGTGTATGCTTGAGAGAGGAAGAGTGCTTGTGATAAAGGTTAGTGAAAACAGTTGTAAATGGTTACGAGAGTGGGGAGGGTTATATCTAGAGCATGTGTGCGAGAAAGACACCTCGGGAGAGTGTGTGTGAGCATGTGTGAGAGACCACCGATGGAGAGTGAAACCACACGTAAAAGACTGCTGTACACATTGATTAAAGATATAAATTGTATCCAAATATTAGGATGGGATCATGATATTTGCAATTCGCGTAAGGAGCGGTCATTGATCCATCAGACATCTAGATTCTATCGAATTTGAGCATGTCTGTGTTATTATTCGACACAATTGATCCACATAGTTAGTATTTTGAACTCCAGACAATGCATCGCTTTAGCAATCGAATATAAATGTGAGTATAGTTCATGTTGTGTGTGTAAAGCACATTATACATACAAAAGTTACACAATGAACATTATAAATAGCTACCTATGAACTAGCATACATATGAATTCAACTTAAGGTGGTTTTAAAAAAAATCAAATTCAACATGAAGTCCATTCAATTATTTGAATTTGATATCATGGCATTTGTAAATCATACCTAAATTATGGGGGCACCAATCTTTGCTCTGATTTTGTACATAATAGCATATGTAGTCGTGTACAAATAGATTCAAATTTAGCTCCTCCATTCCAAAATAATCGTAGTTATAGGATTTTCAAGTGTCAAAATTTCAAAAAGAAGCGGATAATTTAATGAGGTTTTCAAACATACAATGTCAAATATAACGTTGTCTATTTAGGTCAATCCTCATAGTTCAAGAGTTCTCTAAACGTGAATGCTTGTGTTTCAAAATTTCGAACGAAGTGCCAAAAGAGCCTCTACTCGCCCGAAACCGCGTGAGACCAATGTTCGGTAGTACAAGGAATTACTTTTCTAATAACTCCGACCCGTGAAACCTACTAGCCCGACGTCCAAAGGTCTAAACCGAGGTAGGTTTGTAGCTTCATCTAGACACCACGCAACCGCCTCCGAAAAACATTCATACACAATGGCCGCCTAAGCACACATGCGTGCGGCCGAAATCGCTCCCGCCCACTGGACACCTGGGATTACCATCCTACCCCCGACCCGTAGTAGGTTCGAAATTTAAGAGGGGGGCAAAGTTTGTACTTTCCCCAAATTTCAAACAAGCGCGTCCCATCTTCTGTTCAAAAAAGCCAAATAACAAGCGCGTCCCAGACCGAAACATGGTTCCCCCCACCCGTCTGATTCTCCATTCGTACTCCGTGGGCGCCAACACTACCTCTCCACCAGCCGCGAAACCCAGTCGTCCTCCGTCCACCACCCCATCCCACCCATCAACCACCACTCTCCTCCATCATGCCGGAGCCGATACCCCGACGTCGTCATCCACTGCAACCTCAACTGCAACGCCCTCCACCACTAGTAGTTGAAGACGAGGCCGAGCCATCCGTACCCGAGCCAGTTCAACCACGCCCTCCTGCGCCTCACCACTGCCGCTCCAACTTCGCCATCGTCCACCGCACCGAAGCTGTTCCTGCTACGCCGTCCTTCGCCGCCACGGATCTGCTTCCCCTCTGCTAATATATGGCCATGGCAACACAGTTAACAATTTGGCCATGGGTTTGTCCAAGGATCCACGACTCTCCAAAACATCGGTTCCCCCGGGAAAAACAAGAAGATCACCGCGACATATCGACACCACACTGGCAACCGATAAGGGTACCTCTTCCCTTATTCGTGCAAATCTTACGTGTCTTCTTGCACGGTATTCATCCCACAGAAGACACTAGTTGACCGCTTCTTCTTCATACTAGATGTTCCTAGTAACTCATGATGCACAAGGTTTCTCCTCATATACTATTTCACCTTAGCTAGAGGTCCGTCGCCCCCCTGAATTTCAATTTCTGGCCAGTTGATTCCCAATTAACGGAAGCTTTCCCCGGCGTAACAGGCGCTAGTACGCCTTACACTGGGGAAGCAGCGCCTTCGTGTTTATCTCAGGGGCGTGTGCGGCCTAGAGCTACTGGCGCCCGATCTGGAGGTCGGCCGGGATTAAAGGGATGGCCTGGGGGCACTGCCAAGCACAGCGGTGGTGTGAGGTCGAGGGGAGGGCGGGGCGGCAGAGGCAGGGGTCTGGGCGTTGGTCACTGGCGGTTCAAGAAAGATCGTCAACAGTGACTGGCGAGAGGTAGACGAAGGCCATCTGCCCGTTCCTTATAGATCGGACGGTTCATTAAAAAAATCGACTGACCTATTTATTTTCAGTCAAATTTTATCTTAGATATGACCACATGTGGTGGTGTGCTGGAGGAGTACCTGCATTTCCTGTGCTCATATATTACAAAATCATACGGAGTAGAATCTAATTTTGTTTGCCATGCAATGTTGTAGAGCTATCATATGTCTCCTATCATTTATTTTTCAGCCACCTGCTATCTGTTACTTTTACAGTGCACTAGTTCTGCACACACTTCACCCATACTCTCACTATTGTGTTTTTATGCAAGGGTATTTCAGAGTCTGCCTCGAGAGAAGCAAAAAAGATAAGAGAGAAGTTAAGCCAGCTTTCTTCGTGGTTAGGCACGACACGTTACAGCGCTATAAGGGGTGCATTGTCAGCAGATGGAGACGGTAAACGTAGCTCTGGAGTTGATTTCCTCACTCGCAATGAACCACCATCCCAGGTGCTTGATTTAACTTCGCGGTGTCATATGTGGTTGCATGTTCCATATGGTGTCTAGCTTGTATTCAAAAGGCCGAAGTTAGTCTTTGGGGCTGTTTGGTTCTAGGCCTAGCATTGCCACACTTTTCCACATATTTTTGCCAAGCTTGCCTAAGTTTCAAAATGAAAGCCACAAGTTGGCAAGCCTAAGGGAATCTTGCCACACTTTTTGTGTGTATACCATGTGGGGTCCAAGTGTGGCTTGCCTAGGGTGTGGCTTGAACCAAACACTCACCTAAGTTAGTCAAACTTGCCTAGCTTTAGGTGTGGCAACATTTGGCAAAGTTAGTCACAAACCAAACAACCCCTTTATTAAGATAAGGAAAGATATTTTTTACATGAACCACCATCCCGTGAGCACCAGAAGACAAATAGCTAGTCAGGGCACTGGTCGAGCCAGTGAAAAAAAAGATAGGCATCACCTGGAAGCCAACTAAAAAGCTGCGATGGTGGCGAAGCAGCCCGCCTGCCACCAGGCTCTCGGGTCCTAGATGATCATGCTCACCAGTCACCACTCCAGCCGGATGTCTAGCTTGTATTGCTTCCAATTTGCTTAAATTGCATCTGCTTAGCTTACACATTATACCTTTGAATGTGACATGCCTTTCTGTTTTTGGTACATACTAGTACATCTGTGTATTAACCATGTTCTTACATCAAACTAATGTTCTTGTGTATCCCTCATCAATCACTTATGATGAGGCAGGCAGGCAAGGGGACTACTCCTCATTTAAATAATGCACTGTCAGCCTCCCGACATGATTCTCAAGAAACAGCAATGCTAGATGAAGATAGTGAACGTAGCTCTGTAGTTGATTACAGCATTTCCCCTACAATAGCATCGCAGGTGCTTGCTCTAACTTGGCAGTGTGATATGTGGTTGCATGTTGCATATGGTGTCTAGATTGTAATTCTTCCAATCTGGTTAAATTGCATGTGCTAGTCTGCTTAGCTTATACATTATACCTGTTAATGGGACATGCCTTCCTGTATTTAGTACATAGTACATATGTCTATTAAGCATGTCCTTACATAAAACTATTGTTTTTTGTATCCCGCATCAATCAATATGACGAGACACCTTTAGTATATGCAGTGCGATATTAGTTGCATCTTTCATATGATTTATAGCATGCAATATTAGTTGCATCTTTCATATGATGGGACACTTTTAACTTGGCAGAGTCATATTGGTTGCATCTTTCATGTGGTGTCTAGCATGCATTGCTTCTTATTTGTTGGAATGGTTTCTGCTTAGTTTACACGAACAGTTGTGAACATGCCATGCCGTCCTGTTTTTCGTACATATTCCATCCTCGTATCATGTGTTTGCCTTACATCAAAGTAGTGATTGTCAGTATCATGCATGAATGAGTTCTGAAGAGAGAATTTTATTGCTTTTTCTTGTCGGTTTTACTTAACAATTCAAAATCAATAAAGCGAAAGGAAGTTAGCAAGGCAGCGGATAAAGGTGCTCCTTCCAAACGGAGGGCCTCTATAGTTTCTACTCCTCCACACCCCCACGATGATTTCCAAGACAACACATGCATAGACACTCAACAAAGCTGTGTTTATGATGAGCACGTCTCCCCTAGTGCACCATCACCGGCACTCCCTCTAACTTGGCACCGTTATATGTGGTTGCATGTTATGTGTGATGTCTAGCTTGTATTGCTTCTAATTTTGTTGAATTCCATCTGCTTACTTTACACATTATACTTGAATAAGACACTTGTTCCTGTTTCTAGAACATACAATATCTGTCTATCACACCATGTTCTTACATCAAATTACTACTGTTGTGTAACCTGCAACAATCACTTATCATAATACACGTTTGACTTTGGAATGTGATATAGGTTACATCTCGCATTCTTTTCTAGATTGTACTACCAATTTTTTGAAATGGCACTTATGACGAGACAATTTTAACTTGGTAGAGTGATATTCATTGCATCTTTCATATGGTGTCTAGCTTTCATTGCTTCTAATTTGTTGAAATGCCTTCTCCTTAGTTTACACATCATAAGCTGTGAATATGCAATGGCACTAATGACGAGACACCTCTAACATGGTAGTGTGATGTTGTTTGCATCTTGCATATGATTTATTTCTTGTACTGCTTCACATTTGTTTAAACACCATTTATGATGATACACTGTTAACTTGGTAGAGCAATATTTGTAGCATCTTCCATATGGTGTCTACCTTCCATTGCATTGCTTCTTGTTTGGTGAAATGTCTTCTTCTTAGTTTACACATCATAGTTCTGGTTATCTCTTCCGTCCTGTTTTTCATACATATTACATCCTCCTATCATGTGGTTGTCTAACATCAAAGTTCAGTTCGTCTGCATCACGCATCAATCTATTTTGAAGAACTTAATTGTTATTCGTTTTTCTTATCGGCTTGACTTAACATGGCACAGAGAAAGAGGAAGAAACACATAATGGCAGGGAATGAGAAGCGGATGAATCCTGCAGATTCTGCTGGTACTAATGGTCCAATAGAAGGTCAAAGTCCAGCGGAAAATTCTACAAACACGGCATCCCATGCTACACGAGCTGCAAAAAAAGCCAAACAGAAACAAATAGCTGCAACCAAACAAGCAGAGACAACCCTAGTTCTTGCAACACCTACCACAGTACTACCAGCTGCACGAGTTACTCATGCGTCAACTGAGCTAGCAGCACGTTCCCAAGCTCCCTTGCCACCTGACACTACTTCCCAAGCACTCTTGACACAAGACGAGTTGGCAATATCAGATGAACCTTGTGAGCTTCAACAACATGAAGGTAGTTGCTGGAGTCAAGTTACAGTTGCATGCTTCTTTATATGTAGTCTCACAGTATGCTGTACACTAACACTTCTTATGTTCGTTGTTGGACTAGCACCTAGGAGCAAGAGGAAACAAACATCAGGGATAATGCTCGATAGGTTAACTAAATCTAGAGGAGGAAGAATGGAGATCCGTTTTGAGGCAGGTTTAAAAAGGCCACGTGATGCTACATAGTCAGCCAAGTTAGTATCAGAGGCAGCGGTTGCCGTTAGGTGTCATGTACGTATCCTCCCAACATGGATTCAGTACAGGAAGGACAAAGACAAAACCCAGTTCAACACCTTCCTCGAGCATTTATCTTTAAGTATGGTTATGTATGGAAACTAGTAATATTGTCTTGCACTGTCCCATACTTTCTAGGTTGCTGATAATGATACTCCCATAATTTTCAACATATGAGGTTCAAGTTGGATAGCCAAGATGATGCAACCAGACAAGCTTGCACCCATGTTTTCAAGTCCGCTCCGCGACAGTATCGGTATAACTTGAGGAAAACTCACTTTGAAGGCAAGGCTAACAGTGAACTTTCCCAAACATCTCAAGTGGAAAATATATTGGATGAAGACTAGAGGGGCCTTGTTAAACACTGGTCCGATCCGAAGTATCAGGTACATTATATATATGTGATCAGATCACATGTTGAAGTCCTATTTACGCATGTGCCACACAAATCTATCTTCTTGTAGGTGAACTGTTGAAAGAACAAGGCCAACCGTACGAAAGTGAAATTCCAACAGACGACAGGATCTCGTAGCTATATTGCACACTGCGAGGCTCTTGTAATTAGCTGTTGTTTCACTCTTTTCGCTGTACCATATTATCAGATCTATATTGACTTGTTCGAAATGCAAAGGAAAGCCCGCAAGGACCAAAAAGTACCTGAACAAAATGTTGTGGAAATCTTCAAGGACTGTCACACCAGCAAGAAGAAGGGCATGACTACACCAGTCAAAGCCGCTATTGTAAGTCCTTAATCCTCATGCCTTTTAACTACTACTTACTCTGACTTGTGCCTTGAACTGCATGGTTTGCAACCAATGTCTATTACTCTTTTCAATTTTATACACAATTGTCTTAGCGTATCATTGCACCTTACAAGGTTTAAAAGATAGGAGTGATGTTCCTTTGATCTTGACCCATAATCTAGTTCCGTGCTGGACTTGCCCACACAACATTACAATTGCCTGTTTATCTGTTCTCAGTTGTTTTGTGATATGAATGATGTCATACTATGCTTACCGTATTATAAACTTCGTCTCTTTATCCTTAGCCCTCAATACAATGTGAAGAAATAGACAATACATTAGCGATGGTACATGGTCATATGTTTGGAACTTGGTTTTATTATGTACTTTGCAATAAAATACAACTAATATTTTACATGGGTTCACCAGAATAAGTTTTGTATATAGACCAAAGCTATTTTGTTTGGTTTTGCTGCCTCCTTAATATCTTCTGTTCTGGTACTACTAATGTAAAATATCAACTTTTCAGCGAGCTATGGAAAAAATGGTGGAATCGCCACCTTCTGAAGGTGGCGAGGCAACTATAACCGCAATGTCAACTCTTGCTGCAGTGGGTCAGTACCTGTTCACTAACAGTGCCAAAAGCACGTTCCTGCATAATACTGGGTTGGTTGTTAAGGCAATATCGTCCAAACTGCCTCATGATCAAGATATGCAAGCTCAAAGCAATGTTGTACCTGCGCTCTAGACACAAGTCCATTCCCTAATAGAGACCCTTTGTGAAACAAGGAGAGACATTGTTCGATGTCGTCAAGATATGCATGGTTTTGAAACCAGACTATCAAACATTTGCTATGTTGTTCAGGAGCCAAGGGGAAATGAAGTCGAGGGTTATGGTGGTCCATCGGACAATACAACATGAAAACATAACAGTCGGGTCAAATGAACTGAGCTTCTGAACTTCTGGTGGTGCATTTATCTGCTAGACTGTTAAGTTTTATGCCAACCTTCCTTTTGTTATATAGTTGTAATTTGTTTTGGTGCGATACAAAATTTATTCTTAACGTGCAGCCACCGACTGAAGAAAACAGCAAGCCATTTTTTTTATAGTGTAGGGTGTTCCCTATATTTGCACTGGTGGCGATCTTTGATGCCGAGTGGATGTAATCTGTACAATTGCCTTAATAGCCTAGCGTTAGTTTCGGCCTTATTTATTTCCTAGTCTTCTTTTTCCCTGGTTTGCTAGTGGCCGCAATAACCATGGGCCATATACGGGCCGTAGGATCCATGGGTCTCCTACGGGCCGTAGGATCCATGGGTCTCCTATGGGCCGTCGATAAATGGGCCTCCAACAGGGCTGTAGAATCGGTGGGCCTCGGGCCGTCGGATAAATGGGTCTACATGGGCCGTGAACGGGCGTAATTGGTATCGGCCCAGCACGATAACGGTCCGTTAATAGGCCGTAGGACAGCAAAGGCTTAATTCTATCACAGGCATAACGGGTCGTTAATGGGCCAGAATATAGGACGAGCTGGAAATGGCGCAATGGGTTAACAGGCCAGAAACGGGCCGACTCTTGCCATGGGCCGAATTTGGCCCTTTAGGGGAACATGCCAGTAACGGGCCGACTCTTGCCATGGGCCGAATTTGGCCCATTAGGGGAACAGGCCAGTAACGGGCCGAAAGTAATCGAGGGCCGAAAAGGAGCCCAAGAACATATGGGCCGTCAATAGGCCGAAAGCTAACACGGGCTGGAAATGGCCCATGTAAATCACGAGCCGTTAACGGGTACAAAGAAAATTACTATTCATTATGGGCTAGAGTCACCATGGGCCTGTAAAGGGCCTAAAGATACGAAGGCCTCATATGGGATGAAAGACGTCATGGGCCATACATGGGCCGAAAGTGAAATGGGCTGGTGTTATATCCGACGGCCCACATGACGTTGTTGGGCCGATTTCCTTTAGGGCCTAACGGGCCGTGAGTTACCGGGCCGTAAAATGGGCTATTTGCGAAGAGACCGTTAACAGGCTTTTCATGGGCTATCCCGTTAACTTTTGACCAAGTCAAATGGGCCGGCTTTGTAAGCTAAATGGGCCAGTGGTGGGCTGTGGCACGTGTCGACATATCATAGGCGCCTATCTGACCCACTGACAAGCTGACACGTGTTTCGTCCGACCAATAAGAATTTTACATGTGGAAATTTCCCATTGGTCAGGGTTGTTAATGGGTTATCGGATCCAAAACCTGACCCGATAGCTTAACGGCGTTTCGTTACGGTGGATGCCACATGTCGGTCACCCTTGACGAAAGCACTTCTGTGACGCGCGATTTATCGTCATGGAAGTGGACACTTTTGTGATGATAATTTTGGTAATGTCATGGAACACTTCTACGACAGCACATGTATGACTATCTTGATTCTATCATAAAATCATCATGGATGTACATGCATGACAAAAAATACGACCTACTGTGACAAAAACGTATCATCGCGGAAGTGTATTTTTTTGTAGTGCCGTAGGGTCCGCACGCTTAACGTTCGATGACAATTGGTATTATATGAGTTATGTGTTTTGGTGACAGAAGGTTGTTAGGAGTCCCAGATGAGATCACAGACATGACGAGGAGTCTCGAAATGGTTGAGAGGTAAAGATTGATATATTGGAAGGTTACATTCGGACACCGGAATGGGTTCAGGAAGTATCGGATATTTTTTGGAGTACCGGGAGGTTACGGGAACCCCCTGGGGAAATAATGGGCCAACAAGGGCCATTGGAGAGAGGGGAGCCAGCCCACAAGGGGTGGCCGCACCCCTGTCCCGTAAAGAGTCCGAATTGGACTAGGGAAGGGGGCGTGCCCCCCTTTCCTTCTCCGGTTCCCTCTCCCTTCCCCTTTTCTCCTCTGGAAAGAAGGAAAAAAGGGGGGCCGAATCCTACTAGGAGTGGAGTCCTAGTAGGACTCCCCCCATGGCGCGCACCCCTGGTGGCCGGCCTCCTCCCCCCTCCTTTATATACCGGGACATGGGGAACCCCGAAGGCACAACAGTTATTCTCTTAGTCGTGTGCGGTGCCCCCCTCCATCATTTACTCCTCCGATAGTATCATCGTAGTGCTTAGGCGAAGCCCTGCGCGGCTCACATCACCAACACCGGCATCACGCCGTCGTGTTGACGGAACTCATCGGCTCCATCGACACTCTGGTGGATCAAGAGTTCGAGGGACGTCATCGAGCTAAACATGTGCAGAACACGGAGGTGTCATACGTTCGGTACTTGATCAGTTCATTCGAGAAGATGTTCGACTACATCAACCGCGTTAAGTTAATGCTTCCGCTTTCGGTCAACAAGGGTATGTGGACACACTCTCCCCTGTCGTTGCTATGCATCTCCTAGATAGATCTTGCGTGAGTGTAGGAATTTTTCTGAAATTGCTTGCTACGTTTCCCAACAAGCACAACCCACCAGGGCAAGCCTGGGGGCTGAAAGGATCGAGAAGAGGTGTCTAGAGGGGGAGGTGATTAGACCCTCAACAAGTGAAGGTAGCCGTTTTAAAGTTTTTCAAGTTGAGGTTGGAAATTAGCACAATTTCAAACATTCACAATGCAATTCAAGCAAGCATGCGAAGAGTATATGAGCAGCGGAAAGTAAAGCATGCAACTTGCAAGAAAGTAAAGGGATGGGATTGGAGTGTGCAAGCGCAATTGGAGACACGGAGATTTTTGGCGTGGTTCCGATAGGTTGTGCTATCGTACATCCACATTGGTGGAGACTTCAACCCATGAAGGGTAACGGTTGCGCGAGTCCACGGAGGGCTCCACCCACGAAGGGTCCACGAAGAAGCAACCTTGTCTATCCACCATGGCCATCGCCCACGAAGGACTTGCCTCACTTGGGTAGATCTTCACGAAGTAGGCAATCTCCTTGACCTTACAAACTCCTTGGTTCAACTCCACAATCTTTAAGGAGGCTCCCAAGTGACACCTAACAAATCTAGGAGACACCACTCTCCAAAAGGTAATAGATAGTGTGTTGATGATGAACTCCTTGCTCTTGTGCTTAAAATGATAGTCTCCCCAACACTCAACTCTCTCACACATATTTGGCTATGGTGGAAAGATGATTTGAGTGGAAAGCAACTTGGGGAAGTCTAGGGATCAAGATTCTTGTGGTTGGATTGGAATGTCTTGGTCTCAACACATGAGTAGGTGGTTCTCTCTCTCAGAAAATGAATGCTGGAAGTGTAGGCACGTTCGGATGGCTCTCTCCATGAATGAAGAATGGGTGGAGGGTTATATATAGCCTCCACACAAAATCTAGCCGTTACACACAGATTCCCAAACTCGGTGAGACCAAATAGTGAAACTCGGTCAGAACAATTCAGTTCAAAATGGAAATGTTAGAGTTTTTGGTGGGACCAACAAGGTCAACTCGCTGAGACTAATGTGCTAGGGTTAGGGTAAAACCTCAACTTGGTTTGAACAATTACACAAACTCGATGAGACTGATTTTGGTGATAAGCAAATAGAGAATCGGTCAAGCAAACTCGGTGGGACCGATCGCATATCTCGGTGGGACCGAATTATTGCATCTGGTAACAGAGAGTTTGCATGCCCATCTCGGTGAGACCGAGATCCCATCGATGAGACTGAACTGATTAGGGTTTATGGCAGTGGCTATGCCAAAAGAACTCGGTGGCGCCGGATAGAACAAATCGGTGGGGCCGAGTTTGACTTTTAGGTTTAGGACATATGTGGAAATGAAAAAGTGGTTGAGGGCTTTGGAGCATATCACTAAGCACTTTGAGCAAGCAAGCAATTAAGCAACACCTCATCCCCTTTTAATAGTATTGGCTTTCCTATGGACTCAATATCATCTTGGATCACTAAAATGAAAATGTAGTGTCTTGAGCTTTTGCCAATGTTTGTCCTTAGCATCTTGAAGGGGTTCCACATCCTCTTATCCATGCCACTCCAATGTTGAACTTATCTGAAACATACTAGATGAAAGTATTAGTCCAACAAGAGATATGTTGACATTAATTACCAAAATCACCCAGGAAGCACTTGTTCTTTCAATCTCCCCCTTTTTGGTAATTGATGACAACATACATCAAAGCTTTGGATAACGATATAAGGAAATAGCAAGTAAAGCTTTGTAAAGACATGTATCATTCATATGCTCCCCCTACATGTATGCAATCATGTGATTATGGAATATGAGATCATGAGAATCATAAGCATGACAGAGCAAGCAATGAGTTACATGTATCTTGGCTATATGCATCAGAGCAAATGGTGTAGATACTGGAAATATACCTTCATGTTCATGAGTCCTTCTTGCAAACAATATATACTTCAGCAAGAGATCCTCGTGCACATGAGTGTGATGCATATACTTACCTTGTGGTCTAGAGCTAACTTTGGAAGAGATGAACCTGAGTAAACAAGGTTAGATAACACAAGAGCATCTACTAGACAGTGCAAAAACAAGAGATCACAAGAGTACCAAGACTGTGATGACATGTAGAGAGTGAGCACTTAGTACTCTAGTTGGTTATAGTCATGTCCCCAAAGGGTAAAGATATGCAATGAATTCGAGGAAATTTCCTTCCCTTGGAACTGAACTCTCTCCCCCTAAATATGATATTGGGTAATGGGAGAGGATAGGGAAAAAATAGAGCAAACACGAAAAACAGAGCAAAACAGTCAGGATAATCATAACACATACTAACATGTCTTTCCCCTCTTGAAGACATGGGACATCTCTCCTCTTATGGAGAAGAAGCATCAGGTGAAGCTTTAGGTGTGCATTATCTCTTACGTGATAAGCTTTGATCTGCTCTCTCTCTCCCCCTTTGACATCAATTTCCAAGAAGGGATCTTCTCGAGCATGAGTCAAGTAGGTTCGGTCCTTGAGGCACATTACAAAGCAACATGTAATACAGGATGCTGGTAGAGGATAAGAATCATTTAGTGGAGTGGAACAAATATGCAGGATGAATATGGCAAAGTGTTTTCTCAGCATTGAAATTGGTAACACCGAGTTGTTATCTTCAGTGGCACCGAGGTGATTCGGTTTAGCCAAAAGAAACAAACCCGTGAGGCCGAGATCAACACAGAGAGAAATAAATTGTCATCTCATCTTACTTAGGCAAACAAGATCTCGCAAAGATTTGCAAGGAATTAACTGAAGGATTTGCAATGAATTGGATGCAGGGAATGTAGAACATTACACACAAAATATCTAGATGAAGTTTTTTTTGAAAAAAAGAAACCAATGCAAGAACACAGAGAAATAATAGAGAACTTCATCTAGAATTGGTCGGCGACAAAGTCACCTATGTTAGAGTATATTGACTTAGGAGTCAAGTAAAGACACTTGATCATAGGTCATACTCATAGTTTAAGATCAAAGTGGGGTTGCCATTTTTCATTTAAGCATTTTGATGTATTCACATCTTGTTGAGTTGCTTCGACCCATGTCTTGGGGTAAAGCTTCTCTAAGATGGAATGACATACCTTGTGGTGGTGATCTTGATCATGTAGTTGAACTTGTGTAGGGTGCTCAAGGTTGATGTAGTTCATCAAGAGTTGGGAGCACCACTTGTAGTTGAAGTTGATCTTCCTACATGGGTTAGTCTTGCAAGGAAGAGCACTTGTGTATCCAAAATGACAATCATGATCTCGAATGAAATGATGAGGAACTTCAATATGCTTAGTTTGAGAATGTTGCACAGGATTATGAGCAATCTTAATAGCACTTTCATTGTCACAAAGCAATGGAACATGTTTCACATATATCCCATAATCTTTAAGAGTTTGGGTCATCCAAAGTAATTGAGCACAACATGAACCGGCGGCAATGTATTCCGCTTCAGCGGTGGATAAGGATACCGAGTTTTATTTCTTGGAGGACCAAGACACATGAGATCTACCAAGAAATTGACAAGTATCCGGAGTGGACTTTCTATCAGCCTTGTCATCGGCATAGTCCGAATCGGAGTAGCCAACAAAAGAAGACCTCTTAGGATACCAAATGCCAAAGTTTGGTGTATGAATTAAGTATCTCACTACCCTTTTCACAGCCTTAAGATGACATTCTTTGGGGGGCGCTTGATATCATGCACACATGCACACACTTAGCATGATAGGGAGGCACATAGATATAACAATGAATCAATCATAGAGCAGTAAACCTTTTGGTCAACCGGTTCACCATCCTTTGTGAAGTCAAGATGTCCACTAGTAGGCATGGGGGTACTCATACCTTTACATTCTTGCATGTTGAACTTCTTGACTAAGTCCTTGGTGTACTTTGTTTGAGGGATAAAGGTTCCCTCCTTAGTTTGCTTGATTTGCAAACCAAGAAAGAACTTGAGTTCACTCATCATAGACATCTCAAACTTCTCCTACATTAGCCTTCCAAACTTTTCACTAAAATGAGGGTTAGTTGAACCAAATATGATATCATAAACATAAATTTGGCACACAGATAATTCTCCATTAACCCTTTTAGTAAAGAGTGTAGAATCAATTGTACCAATCTCAAAGCCTTTTTTAATAAGAAACTTAGCCAAGCATTTATACCACGCTCTAGGAGCTTGTTTAAGACCATAAAGAGCTTTGTGAAGTTTGTAAACATGGTCGGGTTTCTTGGGATTAACAAAGCTGGGATGTTGTTTAACATAAAATTCCTCCTCAATTTCACCATTAATAAAAGCACTTTTGATGTCCATTTGATATAAGGTGATGCCAGGATGATTGGCATAAGCAACTAAGATGCGAATGGACTCAAGTCTAGCAACGGGGCATTGTGTCTCACCATAGTCCATACCTTTGACTTGAGTGTATCCTTGAGAAACGAGACGAGCCTTGTTGTGTACAACATGTCCATCTTCATCTTGCTTGTTCCAAAACACCCATTTGGTTCCAGTGACATTGTGCTTCTCATCAGGCTTTTCAACCAACGTCCACACTTGGTTCCTCTCTAAATTGTGTAGCTCTTCATGCATGGCATTTATCCAATCCGGATCATCAAGAGCATCCTCAACCTTCATAGGTTCAATGCTAGAAATGAATGAGTAATGTTCACAAACGTTAGCCAAATGAGTTTTAGAGCGAGTAATTCTCCCGGTTTGAATATCATCAAAGATTTGTTCGATGGGATGATCTCTTGAGACTCTTTGCTTGAACTCGTGAGAGCTTTTGTTTGGGTCGGGGGGAACATCCTCTTCATTGTTTTGTTCTTCGTATTGTCTTTCTTCATTGTTGTTGGTGTTGTTGTTCCCCCTTGGAGGTGGAGAAGGAGGTTGCTCATGTTCATCTCGTTGTACATCCTCGTTTTCATCGTCTTGATGTGGCCCACTCGTGGATGCCTCCAAGTCAACTTGTGGTTCACCTTGGCGTGAAGTTGAGGCTTCCACTTGTACGGACAAGGTACTCTCCTTCACCTCCATTGGGAGAATCTTGCAAATAGACAAGTCTTGTATAGCTTCCGAACGATCTTTGTCACCTACATCAATTGGCAATTGCTCTACTTGCAAGCCATTAGTTTCATCAAACTTCACATCTACCGTCTCTTCAACCTTTCGGGTGAAATTGTTGTAGACACGGTATGTGTAGCCATAACCTAGTAGGAAACCTTCATGAGATATAGGAGCAAATTTCTATCGAACGACGATGCTTATCAAGAATGTAGCACTTTGAGCCGAATACCCAAAGTATCCAACTTGGGGTTTATTACCAGCGAGCAGCTCGTATGCCGTCTTGCCGAGTAGCTTGTGAAGATATAGACGATTCGTTGCATGACAAGCTGTCTCAACCGCTTTCTCCCAAAAGTGTTTCAACGTCTTGTACTCATCAAGCATCGTTCTTGCCATTTTGATGAGCGTCCGGTTCTTCCTCTCAACAACTCCATTTTGCTTAGGTGTGTACGTAGCCGAGAACTCATGTGAAATTCCTTCTTCATCAAGAAAGGTGTCCACATTGCTATTCTTGAACTCCGTTCCGTTGTCGCTGCGAACCTTCTTGATCTTCACTTCAAATTGGTTTTGGGCCTTCCTACCGAAGTTTTTGAAGATCTTTTGGACCCGCGATTTATCATCAAGAAAGAACACCCACGTAAATCTTGAAAAATCATCAACAATGACCAATCCAAATGAGTTACCACCAAGACTCTTGTAGGCATTGTGTCAGGGGGATGACCCCCGGGTAGGCCCAAGACGGAAAACGATGCTTCAAAAACATCAGGGCCAGCAACGCCCCTCAATCCGGCTCGCACTTGGCCGGGTTGCTCAACCCGACCAAGTCCCTCAACCCGGCCGGACTCCTCAACCTGGCCGCCCGGCCGGGTCCCTGCCCGACTACTCAAGATGGCCATACCGTGACCACCATTGCTGATAAAACATACACTGTTCACTCGTCACACGCGTCATCATCTACATTGTACTTTGTCCCCGGGCATTGATTTATAAAATGCCCCAGGAACAAAACTTAGCCTAGCTCCCAAGCTACACACAGCTTGGGATATAAGCTACACTAGCTTACATCCCAAGCACATACCCATGCCTACCTAGCTTACCTCACAAGCTAGCCCACACTCATATATAAGTCAATATCCATCCATCCATCCTGGATATGCTCACTCACGCACACAAGCTAGCTAGCAAGCAGGCTAGCTAGCCATCCATCCATCCATTCGGCCACACGCATACATGCTCTGGCCACCACGCCACACACCCACATACGCACAAGGCGCTCTACTGCCCTCTGTAATACAGCTCTAGGAGCACTTTGTACCGCCAGACATGTGCACTGCATATATATTGAGACATGCAGGAGTAGGAGTATTATCTCTCTAGAGAGCTCCAAACCTGGGTAAATCACCACGTGCTGTTTGCCCAATCTCGTCCCTTGACCTCCAAAGCAGTCTTGCCCTCACCACAAGCCACCTCGTGGCATATGTCGTCTCGCGAACCCGCCCGTGAGATAACCCGGACACATTGGGACCGAAAAGAGCCATGTGAAGTAGCTCAAGTGGTCTTCTCGTGGTCATGATGTTCTTCACGGGATGATTTCCTCCAACTTGTTTTCTTGCTTGGCAAGCACTACAAAGTCTATCCTTGTCAAATATAACATCTTTAACACAAAGGATATGATCACCTTTAATAAGCTTGTCAAAATTACGCATGCCCACATGACCTAACCGTCTATGCCATAACCAACCTTTAGAAGATTTATCAATTAAGCAAGTTCTAGGTTGAGCCTTTTTAGTGAAATCAACAATGTATAGATCACCTCTATGTATACCGGTAAAGACCATTTTATGATTATCTCTTTGAAACACTTGGAAATCTACTTTAGTAAATAGGACATTGAATCCAAAGTCAGCTAGTCTAGATACAGAAAGTAAATTATAGCCAAGAGATTCAACGAGCATAACATTTTGTATGGAGCTGTCATGTGAGATGGCCACCTTACCAAGGCCAACCACCTTACCCTTTGAGTTATCACCAAAAGTGACATACTTCCGAGTGCCGTCATTTTCAGCAAGCTCACGAAACATATCCTTCTCTCCGGTCATGTGATCGGTACATCCACTATCAAGAACCCATTCCTTTCCTCCAGCCATGTAGCCGTGAAGACTAGCCATAAGACCAAAGTGTCTCATAGACTCATCAAGATCAAAGTCATTATCATCATCCTCATCATAGTATCCATGTTCAACAACGTCTTGCAAATGATCATTTCCTAGAGAGACTGATTCATTAGATATATGATTTTGACAATTTTTTTCTCTATGAATTCTAATGGCTTCGGAAATGATATTGCTAATGATTCCAACATATCCTTTGGCACGCATAATGTCACGAAGCTCAAATAAACAACCTCCAAAGTTAGGATCACTGGGATTCATCTTATTCAAAGCAATAGACTTGTGAAGAATCTCATCTAAGTTTTTCAAGGAATAGTCCAGAAATTGTTCCTCAAGAAATTTCCATATGGTATAAGCACATTCAAGAGTTGGCAAGTGACCAATCAAATTTCTAGGCAAGCCTCTAGTGATAAGATTGATAGTTCTAAGATTGTGAATCATGTTAAGAGACTCATCAGGGGTAGGATGCAAGGGGTCAACAAGGGGTTCATAAGGAGTAGTAATGTACTTGTTCAACTGATATACATGAAAAATTCCAAGCATCTCATTTTTCCACTCACTATAGAACTCTCCATCAAGCATAGGCACTCTACGTCTAATACTCCCAATCATAGACTCATCCATCTTTCTCCAATGGTGATTAAACCAAAGCAATGGAGACCAAAGCTCTGATACCAATTGAAAGGATCAAGAAGAGGTGTCTAGAGGGGGGGTGATTAGACCCTCAACAAGCAAAGATAGCAGTTTTTAAGTGTTTCAAGTTGAGGTTGGAGATTAGCACAATTTCAAACATTCACAATGCAATTCAAGCAAGCATGCAAAGAGTATATGAGTAGAGGAAAGTAAAGCATGCAACTTGCAAGAAATTAAAGGGTTGGGATTGGAGTGTGCAGATGCAATTGGAGACACGGAGATTTTTGGCGTGGTTCCGATAGGTGGTGCTATTGTACATCCACGTTGGTGGAGACTTCAACCCATGAAGGGTAATGGTTGCGCGAGTCCAGGGAGGGCTCCACCCAGAAAGGGTCCACGAAGAAGCAACCTTGTCAATCCCACTATGGCCATCGCCCATGAAGGACTTGCCTCACTTGGGTAGTGTTGGTGTCAAAACCGGCGATCTCAGGTAGGGGGTCCCGAACTGTGCGTCTAAGGCTAATGGTAACAGGAGGCGGGGGACACGATGTTTACCCAGGTTCAGGCCCTCTCTATGGAGGTAATACCCTACTTCCTGCTTGATTGATCTTGATGAATATGAGTATTACAAGAGTTGATCTACCACGAGATCGTAATGGCTAAACCCTAGAAGTCTAGCCTATGAGGTTATGATGATTATGGCTAAACCCTAGAAGTCCAAACCCTCCGGTTTATATAGACACCGGGGGAGCTAGGGTTGTACAAAATCGGTTACAGAGAAAGGAATCTACATATCCGAATCGCCAAGCTTGCCTTCCACGCCAAGGAGAGTCCCATCCGGATACGGGACGAAGTCTTCTATCTTGCATCTTCATAGCCCAACAGTCCGGCCAAAGTATATAGCCCGGCTGTCCGAGGACCCCTTAGTCCAGGACTCCCTCAGTAGCCCCTGAACCAGGCTTCAATGATGATGAGTCCGGCACACAGATTGTCTTCGACATTGCAAGGTGGGTTCCTTCTCCGAATACTTCAAAGTAAATTCTAAACACAAGAATCATGTCCGGCTCTGCAAAACAAGTAGCACACACAACCATAGAGAGTATAATATTTCACGAGTCCAATCCGCTGACAACTTTTTGTAGCATGCTCATCATGCCACTGCCTGGTCATTATTCGGACTGTCTTTAGCCTGCCTCTCCATATTTTGAGGTGCGGTTTCACTGGCACGTCTTGTTGAAGTAGAGATCATGTTCCCTTATCACGGGATTCTCATCAATACGGGCATGGGTAATCCAACCGCGCCATCTGCACGACGCTTGGGGAATAGGCGGATTTTAAGGCGAGGGGGAGGCGCATGACTTTTACTGTCTTTATAAGGGGATAAGGATTCGTCCTCATTCACCCACACCTTATCCTTCCTCTGTCCATCCATTCTGGAGCTCCAGCACCCAAGCTCTAGCTTTCTCCGCCCAAAAAAGCACTCCAACCATGTCCGGATCCGGAGTTGGAGGCAAGTGGATGGCCTCCTCCATCAAGAAGGAGGACATCAAGAAGCTCCGGGAGGCCGGGTACCTGGCCAAGGACATCACTCATCGACTTCCAGCCAAGGGACAGATCGCCCCACCCCGGAGCCCCAGGAGAGGGTGGTGTTTCTCACCCATTTCGTCTGCGGGCTGGGATTCCCCCTCCACCCGTTCATCCGCGGACTGATGTTTTACTACAGGCTAGTCTTCCATGACTTGTCCCCCAACTCCATCCTCAACATCTCGGCATTTATTGTCGTGTGCGAGGCCTTCCTCCGCATCCCACCTCACTAGGCCTATGGCTGAAGACCTTCAACGTGAAGCCAAAGGTGGTGAGCGGCCAACAAGTGGAGTGCGGAGGCGCCATGGTGGGCAAGATGCCAAATGTCACCTGGCCCGAAGGCTCCTTTGTGGAGACGGTAAAGGGGTGGCAATCGGGGTGGTTCTACATCACCAAGCCGTGCGGCACCAACTGGGCGGCGGCCCCCGAATTCCGATCCGGAGTTCCAATGCGGCTCACCTCCTGGCAAGAGAAGGGCCTGGCCTGGGCCTCTTCGGACAAGCTGACGGGGCTCCAGACGTGTGTTCAGAACATGATAAGCAAGAGAATCAAGCTTGTCAACGTGGTCCAGGTCATGATCTTTCCCTGGATCCTTCTGTGCCAGCGCCGGACTTGCAATTTGTGGGAGTTCGACCCAACCAAGCACCAGACGCTGCTGAGCTCTTCGGCATGACGCACGAAGTCGTCTGGAAGGTGCTCTTCAAGGCCGACGAGGTACCACCGCCCACGGTCGAGGATCGTGGGCTTAGCTCAAAACGCCGGGCTAATCTGGTAAGTTCTTTCATGTTTTCAAGGTATATCCTTTACTGGCATATCCGAGGGAGGAATCTAAGCCTCGCTACCAATTTTTCAGGCCTGGATAGAGATAGCGGAGCAGATTAACTGTCCGGCTCCGCTGCCCGAAGGTCCAGAAACGCCTCTTCTGACGAAGATGCTCTTTCCGGCACCTTATGAGGTGCCGGAGAAGAAGGCCAAAAAGAAGGCCCCGGGGATCAGAAGTGGTCTCCGTCGCAAGGGCACTTCGGACGTGACATCCAAAGACGCCGAGACGCACTCCTCCACCGAAGACGATGAGGAAAAGGAGGAGGCATAAGAAATCCATTCCCCCCTGCCGGGAGGAGGAAGAAAAGGAAGGCCTCCACACATTGGGAGGCCGAGGCGTCCAAGAAGGAGAAAACTTCCCTTCCGGACAACTCCGCCGCGGCCACCAATAGCGGCGGGGAGTGGGAGCCCAGGCTCAAGCCCCTAGCCAACTCGTAAGTGTCCGGACACAGTAATATATCCGGCATTTTAGTTTATTGTTTTTAATGTGCCGGAACATGAACTTGCAGGCCGGCCGAGTCCAACATCGTGCTGTCCTCCTCTTCGGAGGGGTCGCTAGACCCGTCGGCGATGAACAACACGTCCCTTCCGATGGCCTCCTCCCCCAAGGCTACGGACAACACCGAGGTGTTGTCTCGAAGGATCCCAGGCACAGGAGAAGCTTAGGAGGCCATCTCGTTGGTGCCAAAGGGTGAAGCCCAGGCTTCCGGACACGTGGGGGAGCAAACCCCCATGGACACCGATGATGGGGGCCATATTCAATTTGTCCCCCAGCCGCATACTGTCGGATATCGGGTTCCGACAAACACCTTAAGGTTCGAACTCTAGGGTGCGCACGAAGATCTACTCCCTACCGATCCATGTCCCAACACCTCGCCGTGAATCTAAGCTACATGATGAGCAACACAAGGGACACAAGGTTTATACTAGTTCGGCCCACCGTTGTGGTGTAATACCCTAATCCAGTGTGTGGTGTGGTCGATTGCCGCTGGGGCTGATGATGAACAGTACAGAGGAAGAACAGCCTCGCGAGGGGTGTTCTTGTGGTGGTGCAGTGTTCTGCTAGGGAAGGATTCGATCCGATCCCGATGATCTCTCCTGCCTACTGTGGTGGCTATCTCTATATATAGAGCCCTTGGTCCTCTTCCCAAATATTGAGCGGGAAGGGAGCCAACAACAGCCATTTTGAAGGGAGACAGCTAGTACAAGCTATCATGACTAAAGTTGGTCTTCGACTGCCAAAGGCACTCGTGATGACGCCGCCTTGGGCTCCACGGTGATCTCCGTCCTGCCGTCCTGCTGGTCTTGGTCTCGTTGCACCAATATGGAAACCTTTGTTTGATGCCTTATTACTCCACGCATGCGCTTGCTCCCTTTCACCAAAGAGGAAACGATGACACTGCGCAGGCTGGCGCCCTCCTAGTCTCGATCGTCATGGCTTGCGTCATGAGCACCTCATGAGGTACTCCTTGCATTGATCTCTCCGCCTCCTCACGATCCCACCTCATGAGGCCGCCCCTGAGGAACCCTAGTGTCGTCCGCCCCGCGAGGCTTGGCCCCTCGCGAGGGTCTTGAAGTTGGGTTGATGTAGACGGGCCGTACTGGGCCACTTCTTGAGCCACGCCGCAGGCCGCAGGTAGGCAAGTCTGGGGTCCCCCGTTCCCAGAACACCGACAGTAGCCCCCGGGCCTAAGGCGCGCTCGGACTTGGCTTAGCAACGAAGCCAAAGGGCAAGTGCGGAATGCCGCAGGCCCCAACAGCCTGTGGCCTTGGTCGCCACGTGGCGGTTGATTAGACGTGGGCGTCTCCGCTTCCCCACGCTCCCCCAATATCCGCCTGGCTAGGCGGCCCTGGAGCTTTACACGGTTATTCCCCTTCGCCGCCCACGTGCTTCCTGTTCCCCCTTCTCCTTCGAACCTCTGTTTTCCGCTTCCAATCTGACTTGAGCTCTGCCCCCTTCATCGCTATGGCGCCAACTAGTAGAGAGAAGGGGAAGAAGCCCGTGTCCTCATCCAGCTCATCTCCGGCAACCGAGCCCGCCGTCGGCCAGTCGCTGGTGCTCAATCTGGAGGCCTTGGAGAAGATCCACCCCGCACACGCCACCAGCTTCAACGAGTGCGGAAGGACGACGGTTTGGCCTGCATCCCATGCCTCCGTCAACAGGATTGTCATAGAGGTTCAATTCTCCGTCGATGCCCTGTGGGCCGGCCTGGTTCCCCCTTTCTCTGCTTTCTTCAATGCGGTGCTTTCCCACTACCAGATCCATATGATGCATCTTGATCCTCAATCCATTACTCTTCTTGCTGTCTTTGCCTTCGTCTGCGAAGCCATGGTGGGCATTGCCCCTTCCGTTGTCCTCTTGCGTCACTTCTTCTCCTTGCGCCTGATCGACCCATTGCAGTGCTCGGGGTGCGTGAGCTTCCAGGCCATGGCAGTGACAGCCACCTCGGGGATTGATTTTAGCCTCTCACCTTCTATGAATGGGTTCCGGACGCGGTGGCTGTATGTGGATGTCAGAGTGCCCAGCCCGCTGCTCTTGCATCCGACATTGCCTGCTGTCCCCAATCCGTGCTGGGGCCACGAGAGGCTCGTGAGCCCCCGGCTTTCCTTTGTATGGCGTCGGCTGGGGAGGTTGAGAGCGCTAGGCGTGACTGCGCCCCTGGTGGTGAAGGAGTTCCTCCAGTGTCGCGTTGCTCCTCTCCAGCGCCATTCTCGACTAATGTGGGCCCTGACTGGGCATCAGGGCCGTATGAGGTTCCAGGATACGGAGCCAGCGCCTGAAATGCTGAGGAAGGTGCTGGAGGTCTTGATAAGCGACCCCTCACCGGGCGATATCCAGCACGGGGGCAGCCTCCTGTATCTGTACTCAGGCGGAGCCGAGTTCACGAGGCAGATACCTCACTTCGACGAATGGGGGTTGCGCCCCGCCGGCCACGTGGGGCCTCACGAGAATCCCGTCGCCATGGCTCCCTTCCCCGTTGCCAACACCGACCTTGCCTCGGGAGGGGGTGCAGGAAGGCAAGCATCGCTGGAGGCTGGAGGCTCTGGTGTCGAGATGCTGATGTCATGAGGGGCCTCCGAGGCATCGTCCTCCGGAGCTTGCGAAGCCCGTCCTGAGGCGGCTGTTGATGAAGGGGAGCAACCTGCGGCTCCTGTCGTGGTTCTAAGACTGACAGTAGAAAGGGGGTAGGTATAGAGAGGCAAGATCTCAACTATGGTGAAGGTGTACACCTGAGGTTTACGAGTTCAGGCCCTTCTCGGTGGAAGTAATAGCCCTACGTCTCGGTGGCCGAAGGCGGTCGATTGGATTATATGCGTGTGATGTTACAGGGGGTGCGAAACCTTGTCCCAGAGGAGGGGGGTGGCTTATATAGAGTACGCCAGGACCCCAGCCCTCCTCCATTACAAGGGGCTTAATGTACATAAAGTAGGGGCGTTACTGGTAACGCCAGCCTTAAGTGGTATTTATGACCTTAAAGACTACGGAGTGAACGCCTGACCGTTGCAATCTGAGTGACTCCTAATCTTTGGTAGGTTGAGTGACCCCTTGAGTGGTCGAGTGGCAATAGGTAGGGGTCGCCCGAGTGATATGAATGTCGAGTGAATTGCACTCGACATCTTTGGCTGGGCGTCCCTTGTTGCCTCTTGGACTTCTTATCTTCCAGGGTAGTGGCCTTGGGCAGGACGTATAGGTCAGGCCTATGACCCTACCCTAGGTATGTATCCTCATCAGTAGCCCCCGAATGGATTAAGGTTCGAGTGGAAAGTAGGTTGAAGTTGAACTTGTTCTGAGCTTTGCACCTTCGCGAGCGTTTTCTGCAAGATGGAAAACTTACGTTGGTACTTCAGCGTCGATTCAGTCGCCTTGATCCATTCAGAGAGTTGTCGACTGAACATATAGCATCGTCTGCCGAGTGCTGTATTAGAGTGCAGGATCTTCGGCGCAATTGACTGCAGTGTATCCCGGATTTCACGGGATACGAAATTTCGGGGAAGCGCGCGGGACGGGGAGTGCCGAAGTGGGCGGAGCGGATAAATAGTGATGCCTCGATTTCCACGCCGCCTTTTTCGCCACATACGTTGCGCGCGGCTGTTGCGGGGTTTGACAGGATCACCTGGTCCCACGCGTCAGCCACTCGGAAGCAACCCTTTATAAGGCAACGGGGCCGAGGCGTCTGCACTATGCACGCCTGTTTCTCCTTCTTCTTCCTCCGCTTCTCCACCGCACCGAGCTCTTCTGCTCTCGACGCTGCCGCTCCGCTGCCATGGTGAAGGACAAGACGGCGGCGCTGGAGCATGCAAAGAAGGCGACGGGGGAGGCGAAGGGCAAGAAGCAGAACCGAGGGTCGTCATCGCGCGCGGGGCTGCCGCCGGGCTGGATCCAGGGCGATTGGATCTGGTCTTCGCTCTGGCAAGAAGATCTGGATGAGCTGGCGAAGTCCGTACTGATCGCCAAGGGAGAGGAAATGCTGCCAGAGGGGGAGATGGAGCCGCAGCCTCGACCGGGTGAGTCTGTACTGCTCGCCACCCACATCGACCGGGGTTTTTCTCTCCCTCCGCACCCCTTCTTTCGGGGATTCTTGAATTTCTTTGGTGCCCAACTCCACCATTTTTCTCCCAACACCATCACATATCTGGCCGCATTCGTGTCGATGTGCGAAGACTTTTTGGGGTGTCGACCGCACTGGGGTCTTTTCAAACATATCTTCACCATCCGATCCCAGTCGGTCAAGAAAGCAAAAACGAGTGATTAAAAGACCCATGTCATCCAGATGTGTGGGGGTTTGGGTATTCAGACAAGGCATATGATTTCTTTCCCTCCTATGACTCTCCCCGAATCTGTTAGAGGCTGGCAGTCGACCTGGTTCTACTGTCAGGACGTCGCAGCTCTAGGTCAGTCGACTGGCCTTCCCCACTTCACATTCGACCGTGTTCAAACTCCTTCTCCACTGAAAGTAACTGCTACTGAGAACATGGAGACGAAAATGTTGGTGGAAAAAGTGGTCCAACTTATTAATGAGGGTGTCACCGGCCTGGACCTGCTGGAAGTGTTCCTCAGTCGATGCATCTAGCCTCTTCAGGCTCGTGAACATCCTATGTGGTTGTACTCCGGACCTGAAGACACCGCTCGGGTCCATCCAGAGGAAGTGCCATCCAAAACCGTGGCTATGTGGTTGAAGAGTATCACAGGCAATCAGGACAACCCCAGAGGATCCAGGCGAGTCATTCCCTTTAGAGACGACAATCCGCCTGACAAGGTATGCTCTTTATTCCGACCGCCTGGCGTATATGTTCCGACTGTACTTGACATCGACTGACTTTTACTCGACTTTTTGTTTTGTAGGTTTTCACTGAGATGTATTCGATGCCCAATGGCGAACAAGCTCTGGAGCAGGGCCAGGAGGGAGAGGCCAGTGCAGAGGAAAGTGGCGACTGGGAGTCTTAGGATGAAGCGGAGGAGGAGGAGAGCGAGCAGTCGGACGATGAGGAAGAAGTCGACTCACCGCCGCGCTCCGAGCACCGATCCAAGCAGCAACATGACCCGGCAGGTGGGCGCGGGAAGAACGTGGCTCCATGTACCCACACTCAGAAGCGTACTCGGACGTCGACTCCGGAGCCCACGGAGAAGGTCGCCAAGCATCCAAAGGTTGCTCCTCCCAAGGCTTGGAAGACTTTGTCGCGGATCAAGATGGACGTCTCTGTTGCTTCAGGGTGAGTATCTCGTTTGTGTTTAGATAGACCGACTGAAGTTTTTGTTCTGACCAACCGAATCATGTATCTTTCTAGCCCCACCTCTACTGCCACTGACATGGACATCGATAAGGCACCAGGAGACGAGGAGGCCACCTCTCGATCTGGTAAGTCTGTTCGACCAGGTTTCATTTTGTCAAGTGGATCGTCAATTGGCTGACCTTCTGATATTTCTCCCTTTCTGTAGTTCCGCAAGAGATCGTCGTGCTCCCTGACGATGATGAAGAAGAAGCGCCTCTACAGGAGAGGAGGAAAAGGAGTGGGGGCTCAAGTAGGAGGAGGCTTGAAGTTCAAGTCCCTCAGTTGACGCCGGCGCTTGAGGCGGTGGTCGAACGTTCCAGAGAACCGGTTCGGACCAACGTCACATTCGCCAACCCGCTGACGACTGATCATCCGTCGGGATCGGCAGCTCCGACTCCTGCCGCTCCAGTGCAACTCCATGCGTCTGACCCAGTAACCGCTTCGACCGCCTTGGAGCCATCACTCTACACTGCATATCAGACCCCAGGTGACTCGCCAAGTGCTGCCAGGGAGGCTCTTCGCTAGATGAACCTTGTCATGGAGCAGGTGAAGGTGATGCATGAGGCTAGTCAGTTGGCTTACAATGCCAGCACTGCCCTGCAGACCAATGTTCAGGTCAGCGAACTCCGACTGAACTTTTGAATGCTGTTTTATATCCGATCACCCACTGGGGTGTGCCTTTGTTTAGAGTTTTAGGAAATCTTCCACTTCATTCGACTAGCCCTGAGTCTAAGCAAACTGTCTGGACCAGTGGGGGCACGCCGAGTGCACCCACTAGGTGTAGTCCCTGAGACCATGGTTGACTGCTGGCAGTCGACTGAGGTCTTAGAACCTTCTCTCTCTTCTTTTTGACTCACGCTGGGCAGACCCTGTTGAGTATTGATCTGAACCAGTGGGGGCACGCTAAGTGCACCCACTGGGTGTAGTCCCCCAAGACTACTGTTGAATATTTGATTTGGCAATAGTCTTAGAGTAGCTTTTCACTGTCATTGTTTCTAATTTCTATCGACTGACATATCTCTCTCGCTGACTGCAGAGGTCTTGTGATCTTGGAGCTCGACTTTCCAAGTTAAAGAAGAAGCATATCAGCGTTGAACTTGATCTTGAACTCGCGAAGAAGAACCTCAAGACTGCTCAACAAGAGACGGCCATCATGGGAGGTAACCATTCAACTGTCTTGCCTACTTAGTAGCTCGCATCTTCCACTGCTTTTTTCTTTTAGTTTCTTTGAACCGAGTGACTTCACACAAGCAGATGTGTGTAGTGAAAACCACCAACTTCAGGCTCGTCTTAAGAGTGTTGTTTCTTTAGAGAGAATGAAGGAAGCTTTGGAGAAGAAGGACCTAGACCTTGTTGCTGCTCAGAAGGAAGCACGTGAGAATACAATGCTTGCGGAACAGAAACTGGCTTCAGTCGGCAAGTTGGAAGAGGAGAACACGAAGTTGAAGACCGCCATCTCAGAAGCCAATCGAGAAGTAGAGCAACTGAAGAAGGACAAGGAGAACCTGACCACTAAAGTTGGAGGCCTCAGAGCCAAGACAGGCAAGTTAGAGTCCTATCTGGGACAACTTGCCGCGAAACTAGTTCTGAAGCTTGAAGGTATGGTCACTCGACGTGTTAATTGTGTCGATTGAAGTATGTTGCTGTTGGGGAACATAGTAATTTCAAAATTTTCCTACGCACATGCAAGATCATGGTGATGCATAGCAACGAGAGGGGAGAGTGTTGTCCACGTATCCTCGTAGACCGAAAGCGGAAGCGTTAGAACAATGCGGTTGATGTAGTCGTACGTCTTCACGGCCCGACCGATCAAGCACCGAAACTACGGCACCTCCGAGTTCTAGCACACGTTCAGCTCGATGACGATCCCCGGACTCCGATCTAGCAGGGTGTCAGGGAAGAGTTTCGTCAGCACGACGGCGTGGTGACGATCTTGATGTTCTACCATCGCAGGGCTTTGCCTAAGCACCGCTACAATATTATCGAGGACTATGGTCGAGGGGGGCACCGCACACGGCTAAGAGAACAAGAGATCAATTGTTGTGTCTAGAGGTGCCACCTTGCCCCCGTATATAAAGAAGCCAAGGGGGAGGGGGCGGCCGGCCAAGGACGGCGTGCCAAGGGGGAGTCCTACTCCCACCGGGAGTAGGACTCCCTTCTTTCCTAGTTGGAGAAGGAGAAGGGGGAAGGAAGAGGGAGAGGGGAAGGAAGGGGGGGGGGGGCGCCGCCCCCCTCTGCTTGTCCTATTCGGACTAGGGGGGAGGGGGCGCGGCCAGCCCTTGCCTCCTCTCTTCCTCTCCACTAGGGCCCATGTAGGCCCATTAAGCCCCCCGAGGGGTTCCGGTAACCTCCCGGTACTCCGGTAAAATCCTGATTTCACCCGGAACAATTCCGATATCCAGATATAGGCTTCCAATATATCAATCTTTATGCCTCGACCATTTAGAGACTCCTCGTCATGTCCGTAATCTCATTCGGGACTCCGAAAAAACTTCGGTACATCAAAACTCATAAACTCATAATAAAACTGTCATCGAAACCTTAAGCGTGCGGACCCTACAGGTTCGAGAACTATGTAGACATGACCTAGAACTGTTTCCGGTCAATAACAAAAAGCAGAACCTGGATGCTCATATTGGCTCCTACATATTCTATGAAGATCTTTATAGGTCAAACCGCATAACAACATAAGTTGTTCCCTTTGTCATCGGTATGTTACTTGCCCGAGATTCGATCATCAGTATCCAATACCTAGTTCAATCTCATTACCGGCAAGTGTCTTTACTCGTTACGTAATGCATCATTCCGTAACTAACTCATTAGTTACATTGCTTGCAAGGCTTATAGTGATGTGCATTACCGAGAGGGCCCAGAGATACCTCTCCGATGATCGGAGTGATAAAACCTAATCTCGAAATACGCCAACTCAACATGTACCTTTGGAGACACCTATAGAGCTCCTTTATAATCACCCAGTTACGTTGTGACGTTTGGTAGCACACAAAGTGTTCCTCCGATAAACGGGAGTTGCATAATCTCATAGTTATAGGAACTTGTATAAGTCATGAAGAAAGCAATAGCAACATACTAAATGATCAAGTGCTAAGCTAACGGGAATGGGTCAAGTCAATCACATCATTCTCCTAATGATGTGATCCCGTTAATGAAATGGCAACACATGTCTATGGTTAGGAAACATAACCATCTTTGATTAATGAGCTAGTCAAGTAGAGGCATACTAGTGTCATTAAGTTTGTCTATGTATTCACACATGTATCATGTTTCCGGTTAATACAATTATAGCATGAATAATAAACATTTATCATGATATGAGGAAATAAATAATAACTTTATTATTGCCTCTAGGGCATATTTCCTTCAGTCTCCCACTTGCTGATCATGTTTTGCTCGTGGAAGAGGCTTAGTCAATGGGTCTGCAACATTCAGATCCGTATGTATCTTGCAAATCTCTGTGTCTCCCACCTGGACTTGGTCCTGGATGGAATTGAAGCGTCTCTTGATATGCTTGGTCCTGTTGTGAAATCTGGATTCCTTTGCCAAGGCAATTGCACCAGTATTGTCACAGAAGATCTTCATTGGTCCCGATGCACTAGGTATGACACCTAGATCGGAAATGAACTCCTTCATCCAGACTCCTTCAGTTGCTGCTTCCGAAGCAGCTATGTACTCCGCTTCGCATGTAGATCCCGCCACGACATTTTGTTTAGAATTGCACCAACTGATAGCTCCACCGTTCAATATAAACACGTATCCGGTTTGTGATTTAGAATCGTCCGGATCAGTGTCAAAGCTTGCATCGACGTAACCATTTACGACTAGCTCTTTGTCACCTCCATAAACGAGAAACATATCCTTAGTCCTTTTCAGGTATTTCAGGATATTCTTGACCGCTGTCCAGTGATCCACTGTTGGATTACTTTGGTACCTCCCTGCTAAACTTATTGCTAAGCATACATCAGGTCTGGTACACAGCATTGCATACATGATAGAGCCTATGGCTGAAGCATAGGGAACATCTTTCATTTTCTCTCTATCTTCTGCTATGGTCGGGCATTGAGTCTAACTCAACTTCACACCTTGTAATACAGGTAAGAACCCTTTCTTTGCCTGATCCATTTTTAACTTTTTCAAAACTTTATCAAGGCATGTGCTTTGTGAAAGTACAATTAAGCGTCTTGATCTATCTCTATAGATCTTGATGCCCAATATGTAAGCAGCTTCACAGAGGTCTTTCATTGAAAAACTTTTATTCAAGTATCCCTTTATGCTATCCAAAAATTCTATATCATTTCCAATTAATAATATGTCATCTACATATAATATCAGAAATGCTACATAGCTCGCACTCACTTTATTGTAAATACATGCTTATCCAAAAGTCTGTATAAAACCATATGCTTTGATCACACTATCAAAGAGTTTATTCCAACTCCGAGATGCTTGCACCAGTCCATAAATGGATCGCTGGAGCTTGCACACTTTGTTAGTACCTTTTGGATCGACAAAACCTTCTGGCTGCATGCTACCTCTTGAGCACTGCGTTGGATTTCCCCGAAGAGGAGAGGATGATGCAGCAAAGTAGCGTAAGTATTTCCCTTAGTTTTTGAGAACCAAGGTATCAATCCAGTAGGAGACCACGCACAAGTCCCTCGTACCTACACAAAACGATAGCAACTCGCAACCAACGCGATTAGGGGTTGTCAATCCCTTCACGGTCACTTACGAGAGTGAGATCTGATAGAGATGATAAATGATATTTTTTTTGGTATTTTTGATAGATAGATGCAAAGTAAAAAGTAAAAAGCAAAGTAAAAGCAAAGCAAGTAAATAAAGTGATAGAGATTGATATGATGAGAATAGACCCGGGTGCCATAGGTTTCACTAGTGGCTTCTATCAAGAGCATAGATATTGTACGGTGGGTGAACAAATTATTGTTGAGCAATTGACAGAACTGAGCATAGTTATGAGTATATCTAGGCATCTACTACTATTACTCCACTCATCGACCGCTATCCAGCATGCATCTAGAGTATTAAGTTAAAAACAGAGTAACGCTTTAAGCAAGATGACATGATGTTGAGGGATAAATTCATGCAATATGATAAAAAACCCCATCTTATTATCCTCGATGGCAACAATACAATACGTGTCTTGCAACCATTTCTGTCACTGGGTAAGAACACCGCAAGATTGAACCCAAAGCTAAGCACTTCTCCCATTGCATGAACTACCAATCTAGTTGGCCAAACCAGAAAGCAAAATTCGAAGAGACTTGCAAAGATAACTCAATCATACATAAAAGAATTCAGAGAAGAATCTTATATTTTCCATAGATAATACTGGATCATAAACCCACAATTCATCGATCTCAACGAACACACCTCAAAAAGAAGATTACATCGAATAGATCTCCACGAGAGAGGGGGAGAACATTGTATTGAGATCCAAAAAGAGAGAAGAAGCCATCTAGCTACTAGCTATGGACCCGAAGGTCTGATGTAAACTACTCACACTTCATCGGAGGGGCTATGGTGTTGATGTAGAAGCCCTCCATGGTGGATGCCCCCTCCGGCGGAGCTCCGGAACAGGCCCCAAGATGGGATCTCATGGATACAGAAGGTTGCGGCGATGGAATTAGGTTTTTGGCTCCTGTTCTGATCGTTTTGGGGTACGTAGGTATATATCGGAGGAAGGAGTACGTCGGTGGAGCGTCAGGGGGCCCACGAGGTAGGGGGCGTGCCTGGGGGGGGGGGGCGCCCTCCACCCTCGTGACTGCCTCTGACACTTCTTGGAGTAGGGTCCAAGTCTCCTGGATCACGTTCGGTGAGAAAATCATGTTCCCGAAGGTTTCATTCCGTTTGGACTCCGTTTGATATTCTGTTTCTTCGAAACACTGAAATAGGCAAAAAAACAGCAATTCTAGGCTGGGCCTTCGGTTAATAGATTAGTCCCAAAAATAATATAAAAGTGGAAAATAAAGCCCAATATAGTCCAAAACAGTAGATAAAGTAGCATGGAGCAATCAAAAATTATAGATACGTTGGAGACTTATCAGGCATCCCCAAGCTTAATTCCTGCTCGTCCTCGAGTAGCTAAATGATAAAAAGAAAGAATTTTTGATGCGGAGTGATACTTTGGCATAATTTCATTGTAAATCTTCTTAATTGTGATATGAATATTCAGATCCGAAAGATTCAAGACAAAAGTTCATATTGACACAAAAATAATAATACTTCAAGCATACTAATCAAAGCAATCATGTCTTCTCAAAATAACATGGCAAAAGAAAGTTCATCCCTACAAAATCATATAGTTAGGCTATGCTTCATTTTCATCACACAAATATGTTCCCAACTTCTATACCCCCGATGACAAGCCAAGCAATTGTTTCATACTTTAAATAATCTCAAACTTTTTCAACCTTCACGCAATACATGAGCGTGAGCCATGGATATAGCACTATGGGTGGAAAAGAATATGATGATGGGGATTGTGTGGAGAAGACAAAAAAGGAGAAAGTCTCACATTGACGAGGCTAATCAACAGGCTATGGAGATGCCCATCAATTGATGTCAACATGAGGAGTAGGGATTGCCATGCAACGGATGCACTAGAGCTATGCATGCTCAACAAAAGAAAACTAGTGGGTGTGCATCCAACTCGCTTGCTCATGAAGACCTAGGGCATTTGAGGAAGCCCATCGTAGGAATATACAAGCCAAGTTCTATAATGAAAAATTCCCACTAGTATAAAAAGACAACTTATGAGACTCACTACATGAGGAACAAGGTGCTACTTTGAAGCACAAGATATGAGACTCGCTACATGAGGAACAAGGTGCTACTTTGAAGCCCAAGTGTGGAAAAAGAGATAGTAGCATTGCCCTTTTTATTTATATTTTTTTGGGCCTTTCTTTTTTTCTTTTTGGCCTTTCTCTTTTTTTTATTTGGGCAATGCTCTAATAATGATGATCTTCACACTTCTATTGATTACAACATAAGGATTACAACTCGAAACTTAGAACAAGATATTACTCTATATGAATGCCTCCGGCGGTGTACCGGGATGGTGCGATGAACCAAGAGTGACATGTATGAAAATAATGCATGATGGCTTTGCCACAGATACGATGTCAACTACATGATCATGCAATGGCAATATGACAAAAGTAATGTATGTCATGATGATGGTGATGGAAGTTGCATGGCAATATATCTCGGAATGGCTATGGAAATGCCATGATAGGTAGGTATGGTGGCTGTTTTGAGGAAGATATAAGGAGGTTTATGTGTGATAGAGCGTATCGTATCACGGGGTTTGGATGCACCGGCGAAGTTTGCACCAACTCTCAAGGTGAGAAAGGGCAATGCACGGTATCGAAGAGGCTAGCAAAGGTGGAAAGGTGAGAGTGCGTATAATCCATGGACTCAACATTAGTCAAAAGAACTCATATACTTATTGCAAAAATTTAGAAGTCATAAAAAATTCAAGTACTACGCGCATGCTCCTAGGGGGATATATTGGTAGGAAAAGACCATCGCTTGTCCCCGACCGCCACTCATAAGGATGCACAAGCCAGGTACACTTCATGTTTCAAATTTGTCACACAACTTTAACCATACGTGCATGCTACGGGACATGCAAACTTCAACACAAGCATTCTTTGAATTCATAATTACTCAACCAGCACGACTTTGATATTATCACCTCCATATCTCAAAACAATTATCAAGCATCAAACTTATCTTAGTATTCAACGCACTCAAAAGAAAGTTTCACGTATCTTGAACACCAAGTATATTATTATTAAGCAAATTACCATGCTATTAACGACTCTCAAAATAATCTAAGTGAAGCATGAGAGATCAATAGTTTCTTTAAAACAAATCCACCACCGTGCTCTAAAAGATCTAAGTGAAGTACTAGAGCAAAAATTATCACGCTCAAAAGATATAAGTGAAGCACTATGAGCAAAACTATCAAGCTCAAAAGATATAAGTGAAGCACAAAGAGTATTCTAACAAATTCCAATTCATCTATGGCTCTATCAAAAGGTGTGTACAGCAAGGATGATTGTGGTATACTAACAAGCAAATACGCAAATAATACAAGACGCTCCAAGCAAAACACATATCATGTGGTGAATAAAAATATAGCTCCAAGTAAATTACCGATGGAAGTGGACGAAAGAGGGGATGCCTTCCGGGGCATCCCCAAGCTTTGACTTTTTGGTGTCCTTAGATTATCTTGGGGGTTCCATGGGCATCCCCAAGCTTAGGCTCTTGCCACTCCTTGTTCCATAATCTATCAAAAGAATTCACCCAAAACTTGAAAACTTCACAACACAAAACTCGACAGAAATCTCGTGAGCTCCGTTAGAGAAAGAAAACAAAAGACTACTTCAAGGTACTGTAATGAACTCATTCTTTATTTATATTGGTGTTAAACCTACTGTATTCCAACTTCTCTATGGTTTATAAACAATTTTACTAGCCATAGATTCATTAAAATAAGCAAACAACACACGTAAAACAGAATCTGTCAAAAACAGAACAGTCTGTAGCAATCTGTAACTAACGCAAACTTCTGGAACTCTAAAAATTCTACCAAAATAGGAAGTTCTGGAAAATTTGTTTGTTGAACATCATAAAAAATAAACAACGCAAAATCACGTTTCTGTGATTTAACAAAATTATATTCGTGCGTGCAAAGTTTCTGTTTTCAGCAGAATCAAATCAACTATCATCGTTGGTTATCCTATAGGTTCTACTTGGCACAAACACTAATTAAAAGATAAAACCACATCCAAACATAGGCTAGATGGATTATTTATTCCTAAACAGAAGTAAAAACAAAAAACACAAAATAAAATTGGGTTGCCTCCCAACAAGCGCTATCGTTTAACGCCCCTAGCTAGGCATAAAAGCAAGGATAGATCTAGGTATTGCCATCTTTGGTAGGCAATCCATAAGTGGCTCTCATGATATATTCATATGGTAATTTTATTTTATTTCTAGGGAAGTGTTCCATGCCCTTCTTTAAGGGAAATTGGAATCGAATATTCCCTTCCTTCATATCAATAATTGCACCAATCGTTCTAAGGAAAGGTCTACCAAGAATAATAGGACATGAAGGATTGCAATCTATATCAAGAACGATAAAATCACGGGCAAATAATTCCTATTTGCAAAAATAAGAACATCATTAATTCTTCCCATAGGCTTTTTAATAGTGGAATCCGCAAGATGCAAATTTAGAGAGCAATCATCAAAATCACGAAAATCTAGCAAATCACATAAAGTTTTGGGAATAGTAGAGACACTAGCACCCAAATCACACAAAGCATGAAACTCATAATCTTTAATTTTAATTTTAATAGTAGGTTCCCACTCATCATATAGTTTTCTAGGGATAGAAACTTTCAACTCAAGTTTTTCTTCATAAGATTGCATCAAGGCATCAACAATGTGTTCGGTAAAGGCCTTATTTTGACTATAAGCATGAGTAGAATCTAGCACGGATTGCAACAAGGAAATACAACCAATAAAAGAGCAATTTTCATAATTAAATTCCTTGAGATACAAAATAGTGGGTTTAGCAACATCTAGGTTTTTATTTCTTTCAATCCCACTTTCATCAATTTCATCATCTAGATCTAGAAACTCCGAATTCTTAGAACGCCTTCTAGGCAAAGGAAGATCATATTCAGTTTCATCAAGATTCATATTGCAAAACAAAGATTTAATGGGGGACACATCAATAACTTTTAGATCTTCATCTTGATTTTCATAGGAATTGGAAGAACACGCTTTAATAAAGGCATCTTTGGAAGCACGCATCCTAGCGGTTCTTTCCTTGCACTCATCAATGGAAATTCTCATGGCTTTGAGAGACTCATTGATATCATGCTTAGGAGGAATAGATCTAAGCTTTAAAGAATCAATTTCAAGAGAAATTCTATCAATGTTCCTAGCCAAATCATCAACTTTAAGCAATTTCTCTTCAAGCAAAGCATTAAAATTCTTTTGTGAATTCATAAACTCTTTAACACTACTCTCAAATTCAGAGGGCATCTTATTAAAATTTCTGTAAGAGTTGTTGTAGGAATTTCCATAATTATTAGAAGGATTACTAGGACAAGGCCTAGGATTAAAATTCCCTCTATAAGCATTGTTTCCAAAACTATTCCTACCAACAAAATTCACATCTATAGATTCATTATTATTCTCAAGCAAAGTAGACAAAGGCATATCATTGGGATCAAGAGGAGTCTTTTTAGGAGCAAACATCTTCATAAGTTCATCCATCTTTTCACTCAAAACATAGATTTCTTCTATAGCATGCACTTTTTTACTAGAAGATCTTTTGGTGTGCCATTGAGAATAATTAGCCATAATATTATCAAGCAATTTTGTAGCATCCCCTAACGTAATTTCCATAAACGTGCCTCCCGCGGCCGAATCTAAAAGATTTCTAGAAGCAAAATTCAATCCGGCATAAAATTTTTGTATGATCATCCATAAATTCAAACCATGAGTAGGGCAATTGCGAAGCATTAATTTTGTTCTTTCCCAAGATTGGGAAACATGCTCATGATCAAGTTGTTTAAAATTCATGATATCGTTCCTAAGAGTGATAATCTTAGCGGGAGGAAAATACTTAGAGACAAAAACATCTTTGCACTTGTTCCAAGAATCAATACTATTTTTAGGCAAAGATGAAAACCAAACTTTAGCACGATCTCTAAGTGAAAATGGAAATAACTTCAATTTGACAATATTGTTATCCGTATCTTTTTTCTTTTGCATATCACACAAATCAACAAAATTATTTAGATGAGTAGCGGCATCTTCACTAGGAAGGCCGGCGAATTGATATTTCATAACAAGATTCAACAAAGCGGTATTGATTTCACAAGACTCATCATTATTAAGAGGAGCAATCGGAGTACTAAGGAAATCATTATTATTGGTATTCGAGAAATCACACAATTTGGTATTATCTTGCGCCATGGCAACAAGTAATCCAACACACAAGCAAACAGAAAGGCAACGGAAAAAAGGCAAACGGGAAAGGGAGGAGGAGATTGGGAAAGAGAGGGCAAATAAAACGGCAAGGGTGAAGTGGGGGAGAGGAAAACGAGAGGCAAATGGCAAATAATGTAATGCGAGAGATAGGGATTGCGATGGGTACTTGGTTTTGTTGACTTGCTTGCGTGAGCCTCCCCGGCAACGGCGCCAGAAATTCTTCTTGCTACCTCTTGAGCACTGCGTTGGATTTCCCCAAAGAGGAGAGGATGATGCAGCAAAGTAGCGTAAGTATTTCCCTTAGTTTTTGAGAACCAAGGTATCAATCCAGTAGGAGACCACGCACAAGTCCCTCGTACCTACACAAAACGATAGCAACTCGCAACCAACGCGATTAGGGGTTGTCAATCCCTTCACGGTCACTTACGAGAGTGAGATCTGATAGAGATGATAAATGATATTTTTTTGGTATTTTTGATAGATAGATGCAAAGTAAAAAGTAAAAAGCAAAGTAAAAGAAAAGCAAGTAAATAAAGTGATAGAGATTGTTATGATGAGAATAGACCCGGGGGCCATTGTTTTCACTAGTGGCTTCTCTCAAGAGCATAGATATTCTACGGTGGGTGAACAAATTATTGTTGAGCAATTGACAGAATTGAGCATAGTTATGAGTATATCTAGGCAATGATCATGTATATAGGCATCACGTCCGAGACAAGTAGATCGAAACGATTGTGCATCTACTACTATTACTCCACTCATCGACCGCTATCCAGCATGCATCTAGAGTATTAAGTTAAAAACAGAGTAACGCTTTAAGCAAGATGACATGATGTAGAGGGATAAATTCATGCAATATGATAAAAAACCCATCTTGTTATCCTCGATGGCAACAATACAATACGTGTCTTGCAACCCTTTCTGTCACTGGGTAAGAACACTGCAAGATTGAACCCAAAGCTAAGCACTTCTCCCATTGCAAGAACTACCAATCTAGTTGGCCAAACCAAAAAGGATAATTCGAAGGGACTTGCAAAGATAACTCAATCATACATAAAATAATTCGGAGAAGAATCAAATATTTTCCATAGATAATACTGGATCATAAACCCACAATTCATCGGTCTCAACAAACACACCGCAAAAAGAAGATTACATCAAATAGATCTCCACGAGAGAGGGGGAGAACATTGTATTGAGATCCAAAAAGAGAGAAGAAGCCATCTAGCTACTAGCTATGGACCCGAAGGTATGAAGTAAACTACTCACACTTCATCGGAGGGGCTATGGTGTTGATGTAGAAGCCCTCCGTGATGGATGCCCCCTCCGGCGGAGCTCCGGAACAGGCCCCAAGATGGGATCTCGTGGATACAGAAGGTTGCGGCGGTGGAATTATGTTTTTGGCTCATGTTCTGATCATTTGGGGGTACGTAGGTATATATAGGAGGAAGGAGTACGTCGGTGGAGCGTCAGGGGGCCCACGAGGTAGGGGGCGCGCCCAGGGGGCGCCCTCCACCCTTGTGACCGCCTCTGGCACTTCTTGGAGTAGGGTCCAAGTCTCTTGGATCACGTTCGGTGAGAAAATCACGTTTCCGAAGGTTTCATTCCGTTTGGACTCCATTTGATATTCTGTTTCTTCAAAACACTGAAATAGGCAAAAAACAGCAATTGTGGGCTGGGCCTCCGGTTAATAGGTTAGTCCCAAAAATAATATAAAAGTGGAAAACAAAGCCCAATATAGTCCAAAACAGTAGATAAAGTAGCATGGAGTAATCATATAGATACGTTGGACACGTATCACTGCATCATATACAACTCTTCTTCTAGAAATCCATTCAGGAATGCAGTTTTGACATCCATTTGCCAAATTTCATAATCATAAAATGCGGCAATTGCTAACATGATTCGGACAGACTTAAGCATCGCTACGGGTGAGAAAGTCTCATCGTAGTCCACCCCTTGAACTTGTCGAAAACCTTTCGCAACAAGTCGAGTTTTGTAGACAGTTACATTACCATCAGCGTCAGTCTTCTTCTTGAAGATCCATTTATTCTCGATGGCTTGCCGATCATCGGGCAAGTCAACCAAAGTCCATACTTTGTTCTCATACATGGATCCCATCTCAGATTTCATGGCTTCAAGCCATTTTGCAGAATCTGGGCTCATCCTCACTTCCTCATAGTTCGTAGGTTCGCCATGGTCAAGTAACATGACTTCCAGAATAGGATTACCGTACCACTCTAGTGCGGATCTTACTCTGGTAGACCTACGAGGTTCAGTAGTAACTTGATCTGAAGTTTCATGATCAATATCATTAGCTTCCTCACTGATTGGTGTAGTTGTCACAGGAGCCGATTCTTGTGATGAACTACTTTCCAATAAGGGAGCAGGTACAGTTACCTCATTAAGTTCTACTTTCCTCCCACTCACTTCTTTCGAGAGAAACTCCTTCTCTAGAAAGGATCCGGATTTAGCAACGAAAATCTTGCCCTCAGATCTGTGATAGAAGGTGTACCCAATAGTCTCTTTTGGGTATCCTATGAAGACACATTTCTTCGATTTGGGTTCGAGATTATCTGGTTGAAGTTTCTTCACATAAGCATCGCAGCCCCAAACTTTAAGAAACGACAACTTTGGTTTCTTGCTAAACCACAGTTCATAAGGCGTCGTCTCAACGGATTTTGATGGTGCCCTATTTAATGTGAATGCGGCCGTCTCTAAAGCATAACCCCAAAATGATAGCGGTAAATCAGTAAGAGACATCATAGATCGCACCATATCTAGTAAAGTACGATTACGACGTTCGGACACACCATTTCATTGTGGTGTTCCGGGTGGCGTGAGTTGCGAAACTATTCCGCATTGCTTCAAATGTAAACCAAACTCGTAACTCAAATATTCTCCTCCACGATCAGATCATAGAAATTTTATTTTCTTGTTAGGATGATTTTCTACTTCAGTCTGAAATACTTTTTGTGTTTCATCAAGTAGATATACCCATATCTGCTCAAATCATCTGTGAAGGTGAGAAAATAACGATACCTGCCGCGAGCCTCGATATTCATTGGAACACATACATCAGTATGTATGATTTCCAACAAATCAGTTGCTCGCTCCATAGTTCCGGAGAACGGCGTTTTAGTCATCTTGCCCATGAGGCACGGTTCGCAAGTACCAAGTGATTCATAATCAAGTGATTCCAGAAGTCCATCAGTATGGAGTTTCTTCATGCGCTTTACACCGATATGACCTAAACGGCAGTGCCACAAATAAGTTGCACTATCATTATCAACTCTGCATCTTTTGGCTTCAACATTATGAATATTTGTATCACTACTATCGAGATTCAATAAAAATAGACCACTCTTCAAGGGTGCATGACCATAAAAGATATTACTCATATAAATAGAACAACCATTATTCTCTGATTTAATGAATAACCGTCTCGCATCAAACAAGATCCAGATATAATGTTCATGCTCAACGCTGGCACCAAATAACAATTATTTAGGTCTAAAACTAATCCCGATGGTAGATGTAGAGGTAGCGTGCCGACCACAATCACACCGACTTTAGAACCATTTCCCACGCGCATCGTCACCTTGTCCTTGGCCAATCTTCGCTTAATCCGTAGTCCCTTTGTTCACTTTGCCATCCTTCCTATCTGCCAAATACTTGGGGCAGTTCCGCTTCCAGTGTCCAGTCTGCTTGCAGTAGAAGCACTCAGTCTCAGGCTTAGGTCTAGATTTGGGTTTCTTCTCTTGTGCAGCAACTAGCTTGCTATTCTTCTTGAAGTTCCCCTTCTTCTTCTTCCCTTTACCCTTTTTCTTGAAACTGGTGGTCTTATTGACCATCAACACTTGATGCTCCTTCTTGATTTCTACCTCCGCAACTTTTAGCATTGCGAAGAGCTCGGGAATAGTCTTGTCCATCCCTTGCATATTATAGTTCATCACGAAGCTCTTGTAGCTTGGTGGCAGTGATTGGAGAATTCTGTCAATGACACTATCATTAGGAAGATTAACTCCCAGTTGAATCAAGTGATTATTATACCCAGACATTTTGAGTATATGTTCACTGACAGAACTATTCTCCTCCATCTTACAGCTATAGAACTTATTGGAGACTTCATTTCTCTCAATCCGGGCATTTGCTTGAAATATTAACTTCAACTCCTGGAACATCTCATATGCTCCATGACGTTCAAAACGTCGCTGAAGACCCGGTTCCAAGCCATAAAGCATGGCACACTGAACTATCGAGTAGTCATCAGCTTTGCTCTGCCAGACGTTCTTAACGTCGTCAGTTGCATCTGCAGCAGGCCTGGCACCCAGCGGTGCTTCCAGGACGTAATTCTTCTGTGCAGCAATGAGGATAATCCTCAAGTTACAGCCCCAGTCCGTGTAATTGCTACCATCATCTTTCAACCTAGCTTTCTCAAGGAACGCATTAAAATTCAACGGAACAACAGCACGAGCCATCTATCTACAACAAACATAGACAAGCAAAATACTATCAGGTACTAAGTTCATGATAAATTTAAGTTCAATTAATCATATTAATTAAGAACTCCCACTTAGACAGACATCTCTCTAGTCATGTAAGTGATTACGTGATCCAAATCAACTAAACCATGTCCGATCATCACATGAGATGGAGTAGTTTCAATGGTGAACATCACTATGTTGATCATATCTACTATGATTCACGTTCGACCTTTCGATCTCCGCGTTTCGAGGCCATATCTGTATATGCTAGGCTCGTCAAGTTTAACCTGAGTATTCCGCGTGTGCAATTGTTTTGCACCCGTTGTATTTGAACGTAGAGCCTATCACACCCGATCATCACGTGGTGTCTCAGCACGAAGAACTTTTGCAACGGTGCATACTCAGGGAGAACACTTCTTGATAATTTAGTGAGAGATCATCTTAAAATGCTACCGTCAATCAAAGCGAGATAAGATGCATAAAGGATAAACATCACATGCAATCAATATAAGTGATATGATATGGCCATCATCATCTTGTGCTTGTGATCTCCATCTACGAAGCACCGTCGTGATCACCATCGTCACCGGCGTGACACCTTGATCGCCATCGTAGCATCGTTGTCGTTACGCCATCTATTGCTTCTACGACAATCGCTACCGCTTAGTGATAAAGTAAAGCAATTACAGGGCGTTTGCATTTCATACAATAAAGCGACAACCATATGGCTCCTGCCAGTTGCCGATAACTTGGTTACAAAACATGATCATCTCATACAATAAAATATAGCATCACGTCTTGACCATATCACATCACAACATGCCCTGCAAAAACAAGTTAGACGTCCTCTACTTTGTTGTTGCAAATTTTACGTGGCTGCTACGGGCTGAGCAAGAACCGTTCTTACCTACGCATCAAAACCACAACGATAGTTCGTCAAGTTAGTGATGTTTTAACCTTCGCAAGGACCGGGCGTAACCACACTCGGTTCAACTAAAGTGAGAGAGACAGACACCCGCCAGTCACCTTTAAGCAACGAGTGCTCGTAATGATGAAACCAGTCTCGCGTAAGTGTACGCGTAATGTCGGTCCGGGGCGCTTCATCTCACAATACCACTGAACCAAAGTATGACATGCTGGTAAGCAGTATGACTTGTATCGCACACAACTCATTTGTGTTCTACTCGTGCATATGACATCTACGCATAAAACCAGGCTCGGATGCCACTGTTGGGGAACGTAGTAATTTCAAAATTTTCCTACGCACACGCAAGATCATGGTGATGCATAGCAATGAGGGGGGAGAGTGTTGTCCACGTACCCTCGTAGACCGAAAGCGGAAGCGTTAGAACAACGCGGTAGATGTAGTCGTACGTCTTCACGTCCCGACCGATCAAGCACCGAAACTACGGCACCTCTGAGTTCTAGCACACGTTTAGCTCGATGACGATCCCCGGACTCCGATCCAGCAGGGTGTCGGGGAAGAGTTCCTTCAGCATGACGGCGTGGTGACGATCTTGATGTTCTACCGTCGCAGGGCTTCGCCTAAGCACCGCTACAATATTATCGAGGACTATGGTGGAGGGGGCACCGCACACGGCTAAGAGATCAAGAGATCAATTGTTGTGTCTAGAGGTGCCCCCTGCCCCCGTATATAAAGGAGCCAAGGGGGAGGGGGAAGCCGGCCAAGGAGGGCACACCAAGGGGGAGTCCTACTCCCACCGGGAGTAGGACTCCCTTCTTTCCTAGTTGGAGAAGGAGAAGGGGGGAAGGAAGAGGGAGAGGGGAAGGAAAGGGGGGCGCCGCCCCCCTCTACTTGTCCTATTCGGACTAGGGGGAGGGGGCGCGGCCAGCCCTTGCCTCCTCTCTTCCTCTCCACTAGGGCCCATGTAGGCCCATTAAGCCCCCCGGGGGGTTCCGGTAACCTCCCGGTACTCCGGTAAAAATCCCGATTTCACCCGAAACAATTCCGATATCCAAATATAGGCTTCCAATATATCAATCTTTATGTCTCGACCATTTAGAAACTCCTCGTCATGTCCGTAATCTCATTCGGGACTCCAAACAAACTTCGGTACATCAAAACTCATAAACTCGTAATAAAACTGTCATCGTAACTTTAAGCGTGCGGACCCTACGGGTTCAAGAACTATGTAGACATGACCTAGAACTGTTTCCGGTCAATAACCAATAGCGGAACCTGGATGCTCATATTGGCTCCTACATATTCTACGAAGATCTTTATCGGTCAAACCGCATAACAGCATACGTTGTTCCCTTTGTCATAGGTATGTTACTTGCCTGAGATTCGATCGTCAGTATCCAATACCTAGTTCAATCTCGTTACCGGCAAGTCTCTTTACTCGTTACGTAATGCATCATTCTGTAACTAACTCATTAGTTACATTGCTTGCAAGGCTTATAGTGATGTGCATTACCGAGAGGGCCCAGAGATACCTCTCCGACGATCGGAGTGACAAAACCTAATCTCGAAATACGCCAACTCAACATGTACCTTTGGAGACACCTGTAGAGCTCCTTTATAATCACCCAGCTATGTTGTGACATTTGGTAGCACACAAAGTGTTCCTCCGATAAATGGGAGTTGCATAATATCATAGTTATAGGAACTTGTATAAGTCATGAAGAAAGCAATAGCAACATACTAAATGATCAAGTGCTAAGCTAACGGAATGGGTCAAGTCAATCACATCATTCTCCTAATGATGTGATCCCGTTAATCAAATGACAACACATGTTTATGGTTAGGAAACATAACCATCTTTGATTAATGAGCTAGTCAAGTAGAGGCATACTAGTGACATTAAGTTTGTCTATGTATTCACACATGTATCATGTTTCCGGTTAATACAATTATAGCATGAATAATAAACATTTATCATGATATGAGGAAATAAATAATAACTTTATTATTGCCTCTAGGGCATCTTTCCTTCAGTTGCAATATTATCGACTCATTGTTTTTCGCAATGGAACAGAACTTTGCCAGGACTTTGAAGTTGAAACCGGGCGGGTCGAGACAGGTCTCAACCCCATCAATTGTCCCGTGAAAGAGGAAGTTACGATGAACTTGCTTTGATTGGAATCACTCTTGGATGGCGTTGTTGACTATCTGGCTCGGCTTAAGGCTGCGATGACCCGAGTGGACGCCGAACTCTGGCCTCAGGCAGAACTTTCTCAAGACCTTGAGTCGCTGATGACTCAACTCAATCAGATTCCTGGGCGAGTGCAAGAGTGGAAGAAGTCTTCTGGTCGCTGTGGTGCTGATGTCGCCTTGTCATTGGTTCAAGTGCACTGCAAGGAGGCTAAAGAAGACAAGCTGGCAGCCCTCAAGGTAGTGAATACTAAGAAGCACTCCTTCCAGACCTTCATGGATACCTTCCTTGAGGCAGCCACTCGTATTGCCGACAGCATCGACCTTGACAGCTTCTGCGATCCAGCCAGCCCTTCTCCCACCGAGTGATTGAAAAAACATTATGCTTCACCCTCATTTGCCTCGGAATGCCGAGTGATTTTGTAATCGTTAAAACTCCTTCGGGCCTGACGCCCGAGTACTTTAATCTGCGGTTAGAAACCTTTGGTCTTATCTTGGAATATGTTATGTTTATCTTTGAGTGAAATTCGTTCTTCTCTTGGATTGGTTTTTGAACGTTCGACGCAGCTTCTGAGGAAGAATCCGCAGTCGAACTGTTGGACGAGCCTTGAGCAGCATTGATCAGCTCATCAGCAAGACACTCAACAATGGCCTTGACGTTCCTGTCAGCAGTTTGTCTTGGCACCAGCTGTTGAATGGGCCTTTGACAGTGCGCACAATCTCGTCCTTCTTCTTAACGGTGCAGCCCCGGAGGGGGGGGGGTCGTGGCCGACCCGCACCACTCGGTGGGACTGGTCAGCTCATGAAAGTAGCTTGTCTTGGCGCTTAGCTGTTGGATGAGTCTTTGGCAGCATTGATCAGCTCATCAGCGAGGCATTCAGCAATGGTCTTGACGTTCCTGAAAGTGGCTCGCCTTGGCAACACGCTCAATCTCGTCCTTCTTCTCGATGGTGCAGCCCCAGAAGGGGGAGGAGGTCGCGGTCAACCCACACCTCGCTGTCATTGTGGATCAGGATGGAGTGTATGGCTAAGTCCCCGAGCGAGAGGATCAGTTTTCACTCGGAATGACTTTTCAAACTTAGGCGAGTACTGGACTGCAGCTAAGCCCCCCGAGTGGGAAGATCGCTCACCACTCGGTAGGATTTTTCAAACTTAGGCGAGTACTGGACCGTAGCTAAGCCCTCGAGTGGGAGGATCGCTCACCACTCGGTAGGATCTTTCAAACTTAGGCGAGTACTGGACTGCAACTAAGCCCCCGAGTGGGAGGATTGCTCACCACTCGGTAGGATTTTTCAAACTTAGGCGAGTACTGGACTGCAGCTAAGCCCCTGAGTGGGATGATTGCTCACCACTCGGTAGGATTTTTCAAACTTGGGCAATTACTGGACTGCATCTAAGCCCCGAGTGGGAGGGTCGCTCATCACTCGGTAGGAATTTTCAAACATAGGTGAGTACTGGACTGCAACTAAGCCCTCGAGTGGGAGGATTGCTCACCGCTCGGTAGGATTTTTCAAACTTAGGCGAGTACCAGACTGCAGCTAAGCCCCCGAGTGGGAGGATTGCTCACCACTCGGTAGGATTTTTCAAACTTAGGCGAGTACTGGACTGCAGCTAAGCCCCCGAGTGGGAGGATCTCTCACCACTCGGTAGGATTTTTCAAACTTAGGCGAGTACTGGACTGTAGCTAAGCCCTCGAGTGGGAGGATCGCTCTCACAATCTCGTCCTTCTTCTTGACGGTGCAGCCCCGGGGGGAGGTCGCGGTCAACCCACACCGTTTGGTAGGACTTTTTAAACTTAGGCGAGTACTGGACTGCAGCTAAGCCTCCGAGTGAGAGGCTGGCTCACCACACGGTAGGGTTTTTGTAACACTTAGGCGAGTACTGGACTGCAGCTAAGCCTCCGAGTGAGAGGCTGTCTCACCATTCGGTAGGATTTTTTTAACACTTAGGCTTAACGGATTCGCAGCTAAGCCTCCGAGTGAGAGGCTGGCTCACCATTCGGTAGGATTTTTTTAACACTTAGGCGAAACGAATTCGCAGCTAAGCCTCTGAGTGAGAGACTGGCTCACCACTCCGTAGGATTTTTTAACACTTAGGCGAAACGGATTCGTGGCTAAGCCTCTGAGTGAGAGTCTGGCTCACCACTCCGTAGGATTCTTTTAGCACTTAGGCGAAACAGATTCGCAGCTAAGCCTCTGAGTGAGAGGCTGGCTCACCACTCAGTAGGATTTTCACTTCAACTTAGGCGAAATGGATTCGCAGCTAAGGCACCCACTGGGGGATTTTAGAACACGTAAAAAATGAACAACAATCATTCGGAAGACTGTAAAATCATGTCTTTTGATAATCAAACTGAAAGGTACTTCTTATAACATCTCAACAGTCTGAATACTTTAAGAGTAAAAGGGGCGGGGCAGTTCCGCATTCCAAGCGTGTGGCTCATCTTTATTGTGCTCGACGTTGAAAAGATGATACGCTCCATTATGGAGCACTTTGGTGATGACGAAAGGGCCTTCCCAAGAGGGAGCGAGCTTGTGTGGTTTCTGCTGGTCCACTCGAAAAACGTAGTCTCCTTCCTGAAATGCCCGACCCCTTACGTTTCTGGCATGGAATCGACACAAGTCTTGCTGATAAATGGTTGACTGGATCAAGGCCATCTCTCTTTCTTCTTCCAGGAGATTGACTGCATCTCGCCGAGCCTGTTCTACTTCTTCTTCTGAGAAGAGCTCGACTCGAGGCGCATTGTGGAGCAGATCGCTCGGGAGTACGGCTTCGGCTCCGTAGACTAAGAAGAATGGAGTTCGACCGGTCGACCGATTGGGAGTTGTCCTCAATCCCCAAAGTACTGATGGAAGTTCATCGACCCAGGCTCCTGCTGCATGCTTGAGGTCATGCATCAGCTGGGGTTTCAGTCCTTTGAGAATCAATCCATTTGCTCTTTCAGTCTGTCCATTCGACTGAGGATGGGCGACCGAAGCGTAATCGACCCTCGTGCCTTGGGAAGCACAAAAGGCTCTGAACTCGTCAGAGTAGAAGTTCGACCCGTTGTCCGTGATGATACTGTGCGGAACACCATATCTGAATATCAATTCTCTGATGAAACTCACAGTTGTACTTGCTTCAAGGTTTTTAATGGGCTTGGCTTCGATCCATTTGGTAAACTTGTCGACTGCCACTAGTACATGAGTAAATCCACTCCTGCCAGTCCTCAGAGGTCCAACCATGTCCAATCCCAAGACAGCAAAAGGCCAGACGAGTGGAATAGTCTTCAGAGTTGACGCATGCTTATGGGACATGTTGGAGTAAAACTGACAGCCCTCACATTTGTCCACTATTTCTTTCGCCATCTCGTTGTCACGTGGCCAGTAAAATCCGGCTCGGTATGCTTTGGCCACGATGGTCCGAGAGGACGCATGGTGACCACAGGTCCCCGAGTGAATATCATTGAGGATCATTCAACCTTCTTCTGGTGTGATGCATTTCTGGCAGACTCCAGTTACACTATCTTTGAACAAATGTCCTTTTATCACGGTAAAAGCTTTAGATCGTCGGACGATCTGTCGAGCCTCTTCTTCATCCTCTGGAAGTTCTTTCCTTAGAATGTATGCGACGTACATCACTGTCCAGCCGGGAGTGACGACCAAAAGCCTCCATGACTAAGTCGACCACGGCTGGGATTTCGACTTCAGTCGGATATGTGGTGCTCTTAGGCTGTGGGGACTCTTCAGTGAAAGGGTCTTCCTGAACTGAAGGTGAATGAATGTGCTCCAAAAACACATTGCTCGGAATGCCTTCTCTCTTAGAACCTATCTTTGCCAATTCATCTGCAGCTTGATTTTCCAGTCGGGGTATATGGTGCAGCTCCAACCCTTCAAACTTCTTTTCTAACTTTCTTACCACATTGCAATAACCAGTCATGGCTGGGCTCCTGACATCCCACTCTTTCATCACTTGATTACCCACCAAATCCGAGTCGCCGTAGACCATAAGGCGACGGACGCCGAGTGAAATGGCCATACGCAACCCGTATAAAAGTGCTTCATATTCAGCTTCGTTATTGGAGGAATCAAAATGAATCTGGAGGACATAGCTAAGCTTATCTCCACGGGGAGATACCAATACTACCCCAGCACCTGAACCATTCAGCATCTTGGAGCCATCGAAGAACATAGTCCAATGCTCCGAGTGAACTTGAGTCTGCAATTGCTGCTCAATCCACTCGGCAAGGAAATCTGCGATTGCTTGGGACTTGATAGCTTTCTTTGCCTCAAACTTGATATCCAATGGAAGGAATTCAATCGCCCATTTTGCCACTCAACCAGTTGCATCTCTGTTGTTCAGGATTTTAGATAATGGTGAGTCGCTAACGACTGTAATGGAGTGATCAGAGAAAATAATGTGCAACCTTCTTCATGGTCATGTAGATCCCACTGACAAGCTTCTGATAATGTGGATATCGTTGCTTGGACGGAGTCAAAACTTCAGATAGATAATATACTGGGCGCTGAACCTTGTAAGACTTTCCTTCTTCTTCTCGCTCGACCGTGAGTACTGTACTGACAACTTGTCCAGTGGCTGCAATATAAAGTAGTAAAGGCTCTTTGCTGATTGGTGCAGCGAGCACCGGCTGGGTGGAAAGCAGGGTTTTGAGCTCTGCAAACGCTGCATCAGCTTCTTCAGTCCACTCAAACTTATCAGATTTCTTCATCAATCGGTAAAGAGGTAAGGCCTTTTCACCGAGACGGGAAATGAATCGACTCAAGGCGGCCAAAAAACCAGTCAGCTTCTGAACGTCATGCACATGTATAGGGCGTTTCATTTGGAGGATGGTATCAACTTTTTCTGGATTGGCGTCAATCCCTCGTTCGGAAACGAGAAAACCGAGTAACTTTCCACCTGGAACTCCGAATGTGCACTTTGACGGATTAAGCTTGATATCGTACCTTCTTAGGTTGGCAAAGGTTTCTGCAAGGTCAGTCAGTAGGTCGGAACCTTTGCGAGACTTGACCACAATGTCATCCATGTATACTTCCACATTCCGACTAATTTGAGTGAGCAGTCACTTCTGAATCATTCTCATGAATGTGGCTCCGGCATTTTTAAGACCAAATGGCATGGGGACATAGCAAAAGCACCCGAATGGGGTGATGAAAGCTGTTTTTATTTCATTGGGACCATACAGTCAGATCTGATGATACCCGGAATATGCATCTAAAAAAGACAAGCGCTCACACTCCGCCGTCGAGTCAACAATCTGATCGATGCGGGGGAGAGGGAAATGATCTTTCGGGCAGGCCCGATTGATATGGTTGAAATCAATGGACATACGAAGTGAATCGTCCTTCTTAGGGACCATGACTACATTGGCAAGCCACTCGGAGTGGTAGATCTCACGGATGAACTCTGCTGCCAGGAGTCGAGCCACTTCTTCGCCAATTATTTTTCTCTTCTGTACGGCGGACCGCCGAAGATGATCTTTGACGGGTTTTACCTTAGGGTGGACATGAAAATGGTGCTCAGCCAATCCTGTGGGTACACCTGGCATGTCAGAGGGTTTCCATGCAAAGATGTCCCAGTTCTCACGGAGGAACTGGATGAGCGCTTCTTCCTATTTGCTGTCGAGTGTCATTGATATATGAGTCGGTGCGGCATTGGGGTCGGTCGGGTGAATATGAATCGGCTTCGTTTCACCAGATGACTGAAATGAAAAATCCATGGCAGGCTTCTTGGCTCGGAGCAAATCACTCGGATCTGCATTCTTCTGATATTCTTGGAATTCTACTGCTGCCATTTTCGCATCGGCAATTTTGGAACCCTTCTGGAAGCATTGCTATGCTTTCTGCCAATTGCCAGTAACTGTGATCACACCTTTGGGGCCAGGCATCTTCAACTTGAGGTACACGTAACATGGTCAAGCCATAAAACGTGAGTAGGCAGGCCTACCCAGAATGGCATGATAAGCACTCTGGAAATCCACGACTTCAAATGTCAACTTTTCCTTATGGTAATGCTTGGAATCACCGAAAACCACGTCAAGAGCGATCTAGCCGAGTGATTCGGCTTTCTTCCCAGGGATAACACCATAGAAACTCATATTGCTCTCGCTAAGTTTGGACATCGGAATGCCCATCCCCTTCAAGGTTTCAGCACAAAGAATATTCAGGCCGCTACCACCGTCCATCAGCACTTTAGTCAGCCTAGTGCCTCCGACCACGAGGTCGACCACCAATGCCTGCCTCTCGGGAGTGGCTACACGCGCAGGGTGGTCAGACTGGTCGAATGTGATGGCTGTCTGAGACCATTTCAGGTATGTGGTCGTCGTTGCCAGAGCGACCATATTCACTTCTCTATTGATAACTTTCAACCGACTCTTGCTCTCAACATCAGCAAAAATCATGAGGGTGGAATTGACTTTGGGATAACCATCATCTTACTCTTCATCCTCGTCTTTGTCTGACTCTTTCTCCTTCTCACCAGGTTGTTTTTCTCGGAACTGCTGGATCAGGAGTCAACATTGCGAGTGGTATGCTTAGGGTAGATCAGATTACCCTCTTCGTCCTTCTTCGTGTGGATGTGACACGGTAAATCCAACACATCATTTCCTGCTTGATCCTTTACCTTCTTAGGGGGCCAGGGTGCTTTAGGTTTTCCCTTAAACTTTCCTTGAGCCACTGCTGCAATCTCACCGGGTGCTGCGGGCTCGGCCTTACGCTTCTGTTTCTGATTGGAGTTACCTCCACCGGCCTCTTGGCCGACTGGTTTACTCTTTCCGCTACGGAGTCGATTCTCTTCTTCTCCATTAGCGTACGGGTGTCTATTTCCATCATCCAAGTCAGAGTCATATCTCCAGTTCGACCGAACTTCAGGACCAACTCTTGGTATTTGATGCCCTCCTTGAAGGCACACACTGCTTGATGCTCTGATACATTTTCAACGGTGTGATGCAAAGTGGTCCACCTCTGAATGAAATCCCTTAAAGTCTCACTCGGTTTGTGCACACAATGCTGCAACTCTGTCAACCCTACTGGCCGCTTGCAAGTGCCCTAAAAAGTTGTAATGAACACTCGAGCAAGCTCTTCCCAACTATATATACTGCTGGAGCTAACTGAGTCAACCACGCTCGAGCCGACCCTTCCAACATCAGAGGAAGATGTTTCATTGCTACTTCATCATTTCCACCGCCAATCTGCACAGCCACTCGGTAATCTTCAAGCCAAGTTTCAGGCTTGGACTCTCCAGTGAACTTACTGACTCTGGTCGCCAACCTGAAGTTGGGAGGAATCACCGCTGCCCTGATGGCTCTGCCAAAACACTCTGGACCGGAAACATGCACTTTGCAGCCACTTGGACGATCTCTGCCAGGGTCTTCTCTATACGCTCTGTTCTGGTCGACTAGACCTTGAACGAGGATAGATCTCGCATCAAAGCCCGGTTCTCTTGGGTCGACTGGTGCTCTGCGCTCACCACTGTGACGGCGTCTATCATCGTTCTGCCGAGGCACATATGATGCACTCCTTGGAGGAGGCGTGGGCACTCGATGACGATTGTCGCGGTCAAGCCGATGATCATACTGTCCACGGCCTTCACGTCGTAGGGGCGATCTTGGGCTGTGGGCTAACTGAACTGTATCCGCTACTACGGATCTGCTATGAATCCTATTCCACGAATGAGACACTGTTGTGTTCTGCTCTCCTGCTGCCCGGAGCAAGGCCCGGAGCTGCATCAAACCTCTGTCGGCCTCCGACTGGGAAGGTTGAATTGACTCTGCTATTCGGGCTGCAGCTTTGAGATTTTGGATCAGACTGTGGTATACCTTAGGTGGAGGCAGGAAAAGTTGTCGTCGACTGGACTCAGGGGTCCACTCCCGAGCACGCTCGTCGAGAGCGCGCTGAAGGTTCTCCAGTCGAGTGTGTTCAGCCAAATTAGCCAGGCGCACATCTTCCAAGGCCCGAGCCTCGAGGGTTCCTCCAACGATGGGTGTGTGGAGCGCATCCATGTTGCGGCGACGAAGTTCTTCCCTCTGCTGCGAAGAAAGGGGTTCGGGATGGTATTCCTCATGGATGCGCGACGGATTGCCGCCACCATCCTCGCCGTCTTCACGGAAGAAACCAGGGGGACCACGCGGTCCATCGACCATCAGGACTTTAGCTGCAGGGTCGCTGCTATCGCACTCGGATGCAGTGTCCGCGGAGCCAGTCGACAGATCGAACAAGCCATGGAGAGTTTCGTCGGGCTCGATTGCCGCGACTTGATGGGTGGCCGAACGTCGAGCCACCGCGTGTTTCACCCACCGCTGAAGCCGCGACCGACCGGATCGCTTGCGGCGGCGAATAGCGGGGAGGGAAGACACCATCGGAGCCGATCGATACTGAGTCGATGGCTGCCGGAGAAGGACGCCATGAACACACGCGTGAAAGTGTGTTGCCCCTTGGACGGGAAGCACCTCAACGTCAAGGGGAGCTTCCTAAAGCCAAGCGGAGTTATCGGCGATGAAAACGAGCACGCCGAGACGAAGCTCGCGGCCCTCAGCCAATCCGCCGCCGGAAACCATGATGATGATGATCGGATAAACATGCAACTTCACCAACAAGTCGCTAAGACACCGGCCCCACGGTGGGCGCCAACTGTCGTGGTTCTAAGACTGATAGTATAAAGGGGGGTAGGTATAGAGAGGCAAGATCTCAGCTATGGTGAAGGTGTACACACGAGGTTTACGAGTTCAGGCCCTTCTCGGTGGAAGTAATAGCCCTACGTCTTGGTGCCCGGAGGCGGTCGATTGGATTGTATGCGTGTGATGTTACAAGGGGTGTGAACCCTTGTCCCATTGGAGGGGGTGGCTTATATATAGTACGCCAGGACCCCAGCCCTCCTCCATTACAAGGGGCTTAATGTACATAAAGTAGCGGCGTTACTGGTAACGCCAGCCTGAAGTGGTATTTATGACCTTAAAGACTACGGAGTGAACGCCTGACCGTTGCAATGCTGACTGACTCCTGATCTTCGGTAGGTCGAGTGACTCCTTGATTGGTCGAGTGGCAATAGGTAGGGGGTCGCCCGAGTGATATGAATGTCGAGTGAATTGCACTCAACATCTTTGGCTGGGCGTCCCTTGTTGCCTCTTGGACTTCTTATCTTCTAGGGTAGTGGCCTTGGGCAGGACGTATAGGTCAGGCCTATGACCCTACCCTAGGTCTGTATCCTCATCAGCTCCTGAGGCCGAAGCCCCCGAGGCCTCGGCAGGGCATGAAGGAGTGGTGCCCGATCGCTCCTATCAGCTTGGTGCCTCTGAGACAGGCTGCCTAGGCGCTTCTTCGTCTGCGCCTTGCACTGGCCCTCACGTTAAGAGCTTGGGTCAGTTCCGCATAGACTTCGATGCCCTCTGCGAGAGGAAGGAGTCTTCGAGTGGCAGTGATCGCCCTGCTGACCATTGAAGCACAGGTAGTATTTCGCCATGGACGAGTAAGTACCTCATTCTTGTAGTTCCTCAATCATTGGTCCCTTTCCTGACTGTGGCCCTTCAGGATCCCTCCTGTCAAGCTCGTGGAATCTGCCAAGAAGCAACTTCCTTCGGCCTCGCCTCCATTGCTGACCTTGAGCATCCCGAGCTCGCGTGCTGCCCCTGACACGAATTCGTCCGGAGAAGCAAGTCGGCCCTCGTGGTGCCTCGAGCGCGTGCCCTTGCCGCCTTTCCTTCACGACCTCGCCCGGGGCATGACCAGCTTGCCCAGGGCTCCTCCTCTGACAGTGTACTGCAAATGGTTGAAGTCAGCCATTGGCTCTTCCTTTGGGATGGATCGGCGCCGGCCTGGGCCACTCATGGAGCCCGCCCGGCGATTGTGGGGGCGCCAGCCCCAGCCCCCTGCCGAGAGGGGGCGAACCACTTCAGGGCCCTCCGCCAACACCGGCGGCGGAGGACTATATCGACGACGTGCTCAAGCGAGCGCGGGAGCACAGCGCCATCTGCCAAGAGTTCCTCCGAAAGGTGACGAACGCGATGGGCCAGCTTGGCGGAGAGCTCACGGACGTGGATGCGTGTCTTGAAGTGGAAGGCCTGTGGCAGGTTGAGGAGCGGCACAAGCTGAAGGTGGCAGTCAACCTTGCGCGTCATCAGCGTGAGCTCGACAACGCGAAGGCTGAAGTGTCCCTTGCGGCCTCGCGAAAGGCCTTCTCTCGAGCTATTGAGGAGGCTCTGGAAGTAGACCAGTGACGCAAGATCGCGGAGAAGCGCGCGTGGGAGCTCCAAGCCTAGAGCACTTCCCTGGAGCAGCAAGTGGAGCTGCGCCAAGCCGCCCTTGCGTCGCTGAAGGGGACGCCCGTCGAGGAGGAGGAGCTCCGAAGGCGCGAGGAAGCGCTGACGCTGGAGGCCGCCGAGTGCAATCTTGACCTTGAGCAGTTGGAGACGAGGGAGCGCCAGGTTACCCGGGCGGAGGATGATGTCGGTGCGCGGGAGGCTCAAATCCAAGAAGAGGTCGACCGCCGCGTGGAGGAAGTTCGCGCGGGCCTTGTGCGGGTGTATAACAAGAGGCTAGAGCTGGTTGAAGCCGAGGCTGTGGGCAGGACTACCGCCCTTAGGTCCAAGCTAACCGAAGCAGTGCAGCATGCAGAGGCCACCACAGCCGCCCTGATCTTGGCGCAGGCGGAGTTGGCCTCCTCCCGTGCCGAGCTGCTTCTTCTTCAACGGCGGGTTGACGATGCTGAGTCCGTTGCCCAGCAGAACAGGGAAGAAATTCTCCAGCAGCAGACACTGGAGCACATGCATGGCCCCATGCTCCAAACGCTCAGGGACAGGGCCAACGCGGCCCTGGGCAATATCTGCAACGCGACCGCTTCGCAACCCCATGTGACCAACTATGCCGGTCACCTCCGGTTCTTCACTGATGTGGTGATGCATCTAGAGAATCGCTCTGAGAGAGCTCGCCAGCTTGTCGAGGAGAGGAGCCACAGCCTGCTCGTGCATGCATTCTCCTGTGTCTTCAGCCACCTTCAGGATAGGGATCCCCACTTTGACTTCGACGCTGTGATTGCTCTGATGCCCATGGCCATTTGAGGCGACCTAGCATGGTGGCTGGAGGACAACGTGGATGCACTTGTCCGGGCCTTCACTTTTGATGATGACGGGGTGATAGTTGCTGCGGATGAAGGTGACGTGGTGAACGGCGGTGAAGATGGCGCCAACGACAGTGATGGTGGAGCCAGTGACAGCGACAATGGCGCCAGCGATGCCTCCGGAGACGACCAAGAGGATGCGGTGAGCGACATGTCTGATTGATTCTTCGTCCCCCTGCTGTTTATCCTGCGCAGAAAAAGCTCGGGCGCGGCCCTGAAGGTTGTAAGAGCATTTTGGGAGGGGAAGCCCCTCATGTAAAAAGGATTGTTGTCCACGCATTGTTAAGAACGACGCCGAATGAGCGCCCGCACGATGTTACAGGCCCTGCGATGGGTTAATTGCTGTGATTTACCATTAGCCTGGACAAGCCTTGGGTAGGCTTGCGAGGCTGTAACTCTTCGGGGTTCCTCTGGGGGGGACCTGCTGACCATGTGGCGAGAGCCTCGTGAGAGCGAGTGCCGGTCGCGAGACGGCACGCACGCGTGTGCTGAGCCCAGCCCCGCTCGGGAGGGGCTCACGAGGGGGAGGCGACTGGTGCGAACTCCTAAACAGGGCAGGAACTAGAGCATGAGAAAACACGCGAACGAGACAAAACACCCCTCCCCGCACATATGCAAACGCAAATTCAACTGCAACTTAAATCCGAAGCAAGGAAGCTCGACCACAGTAAGGGAGGCAAAAAGCAAAAGGCTTCGTCTGGCACCTAGTCTAGTCTTCGATGTCTTCTCACCAGCGCAGAGCTAAGTGCTGCCACTGGGCGTGGGTGGGAGCCCCCGAGGCCCGAGGGCGGCTCTCCGGAGACTCCGGGGCGTGTACAGCCCCAACTCATTATTACGTGAGAGTGTCATGGGCGGCGAGCTTCACAGGCATTGGGCCTTCTTCACAGGTACCGGCCTTGCTTCATATCGCTAGACGAGGGCCCCGCCTTGTGCCACCCTCGACCACCATTGACGGTGACCAGAAACCAAGGACGATGCCAATAGGGTAAAGGGGACGCCGGTGGTTCCCCTGACGACCACGGGTCCTCTGCTGGGGGCAGGCCTTGCAGAACCTCCCGAGCAGAGGGCCTACCTCCGAGGAACACCTTGCTCCGTGCACCGTGGGGAGGGGCCTGGCTCCCGGCCCCTCTCCTGCAGCCCCTAGTGCGCCCCTCCTGGCGGAAGGGGGGCTGACAAGCTGGGGCAGCCTTCCACTGTAGTGACCTGAACCCCCTGCGACCCATGGTTAGCATAAGCTTTCTCTTGAGGAATTAGTGGTACCCGATAGACACTGCCGCCAGCGCGGTCGGTGAGGCTTCCTTGAGGCTCCTAGAAAGGCTCGGCTTCTGGCGTCTCTTCCTCCCAGCTTGGCCCGAGGAACGAGTTGTGGTCGTCTTCCAGCGTGTATTCCCGGTCCACCATATGGGGCACATAAGCTTCCTTGGTTGCCACCCCGAAAGCCTCGTTGTAGTGCCCCACGCTCCACGTGACTTGGGTCGAACTGCCGTCTTGGGGGTGATGGGGCGGCGGCCGCCCAGGCCGTAGGCGGTGATGCGCATGCCCTCGCTCACCGGGGGCGGCGCTGGCGCAACCTGACGCCCTGTGCCAATGGCTGAGCTGGTGTTGATGAAGCCTTCGGGTATGCCTGAGGGCGCACGGGCGTGGATGGGCCCGCCGTATGATCCGCCCGGGGCCTGGGGTGGAAGCTGGACGCAGAAAGGAGGTGCCCCTGAAGCTGCGGCATCTAGGAGCTCGGCGACGTGCTCTAGCAGCATGTCACGGCCGCTCTCCTGTAGCCTGCATCGTAGCAGTTCCCGAGCCATCGTGAGCGTGGCCTTCATGTTCACTTGTTACCGCCGGGTGTGCGGCGCTGTGGCCGCGGCGTGGTTTGAGGCCCTTGCTGCTGATCGCACCTGCCGTGGAGTGAGGGTAGGCGGCGCTTAACCGCGTCACCCGCACCCCACAGCATTCTGCGGAACACAGGCTACCTGAGGCGCGGGGTTGAGGTCACCTTGGTGGGCAAGCGGCACGACATGAGCAGGCCATGCTGGCCAGCGGTCGGTGTTGGTCGTCGGGTCGCCGGACATGGATGCGACGAAACGATGGAACGCAGAACAGCGGAAAGAAGATTCCGGTGCACCCCTACCTGGCGCGCGAAATGTCGGATATCGGGTTCCGGCAAAACCCTTAAGGTTCAAACTCTGGGGTGCGCACGAAGATCTACTCCCTACCGATCCACGTCCCAACACCTCGCCGTGAATGTAAGCTACACGATGAGCAACACAAGGGACACAAGGTTTATACTGGTTCGGGCCACCATTGTGGTGTAATACCCTAATCCAGTGTGTGGTGTGGTGGATTGCTGCTGGGGCTGGTCATGCACAGTACAGAGGAAGAACAGCCTCGCGAGAGGTGTCCTTGTGGTGGTGCGGTGTTCTGCTAGGGAAGGATTCGATCCGATCCCGATGATCTCTCCTGCCTACTGTGGTGGCTATCTCTATATATAGAGGCCCTGGTCCTCTTCCCAAATACTGAGCGGGAAGGGAGCCAACAACGGCCATTTTGAAGGGGGACAACTAGTACAAGCTATCCTGACTAAAGTTGGTCTTTGACTGCCAAAGGCACTGGTGATGATGCCGCCTTGGGCTCCACGGTGATCTCCGTCCTGCCGTCCTGCTGGTCTTGGTCTCGTTGCACCAATATGGAAACCTTTGCTTGATGCCTCGATACTCCACGCATGCGCTTTCTCCCTTTGCACCAAAGAGGAAACGAGGACACTTCGCAGGCTGGAGCCCTCCCAGTCTCGATCGTCATGGCTTGCGTCACGAGCACCTTGCGAGGTACTCCTTGCATTGATCTCTCCGCCTCCTCGCGAGCCCGCCTGATGAGGCCACCCCTGAGGAAGCCTAGTGTCGTCCGCCCTGCAAGGCTTGGCCCCTCGCGAGGGTCTTGAACTTGGGTTGAGGTAGGCGGGCCGTACTGGGCCACTTCTTGAGCCACGCCGCAGGCCGCAGGCAGGCAAGTTTGGGGACACCCGTTCCCAGAACGCCGACACATACAGCTCCGAAGACCCAAGTGGCTACGGGTTCAGGCAGGCCGCTTCTTTCGAACGAGAGAGGCGAGCCAACTCCCCCGGTGACCTCTGTCCATCCAGAGGCACCAGATAGATTACTGGAAGCGCTGCAAGGTGCTTCCATTGTGGAAGAACACCATACTCTTATGAGTACGATGATTGAGAAGGTCCAGTCCGCCAAAAGCGGACTGACCGAAGCCTGCACTAGCCTTCTAACAGGCTTTGAGGTAAGTAATATAATTGTAAAAGAATGTCACAGTATAGACAATAGCCCCTGATGCTCTGTTCGGTGTTCGGAAAGAAAAGACGAACAGAGGATCAAAATAATCTTCGCATGAGTCTAACATAATATGTCTATGTGAACAAGCAGGCGTCACTGCTGGCTGCCACGGCTCACACTGCAGAAGTCTCCGGACTAAAGCAGAATCTGGAGCAGGCCGAGGAGGAACTCGGCCTCGTGAAGAAGCAGCTTGAGGAAAGCAAAGGTATGTATTTAACCTACGCGTATATTTGGGAATGATGAATGGTTCATGCTGACGAAGTGTCATGAACTTTATTAGGGTCCATGACCGAAGTAGCGGCCCTCAAGAAAGCGTTGGCCGAGGCCGAGGACAAAGCGGCCAAGGAACACGCCGTGCGCGAGAAGCAGGAGGCCCGGATCAGCGAGGTCCAGCAAGAGCTCCAGGACACCATCAGGAAGTACGAGTCCCTGGAGCATGATTTGAAGACTCAAGAGTCCGAACTCTCCAAGGCCCGCCAGAGCGCACAAGATGCCTGGGCCGAAGCCTAGAGCGCCCTCCAGGAAATCCAGGCAGACAAGAAGATTACAGCGGGTAAGGCTTTCATTATGCAAAGCAGATATGTGAAGGAAACATTCCTGTTACTTACCCAGATTTGGAGCTCTCTAGGGGCGTTACAGATCTGCCGCGCAGCATATCAGATGCTGATCGAGCCAAAGAAGGGAGCTCTACGGAGAAGCTGCTCTAGTCTCAATACCTTGGACCAGAACTTCCGGTGCCCTTTAGCGACCAGCTGAAACAGCTGGTCGAGCTAAGGCGGCCGAACTAGCCATGAAGGACTTAATAGTCCGGTTATGGCCCGCCGAGCCCATGCCCAGCAGCTGCTTTGGACTCGTGAAGCGGCTTGTCAGTGCCTGCCCACGGCTTGAAGTCGTCAAGCGATCGGTCTGCATTGAATGTGCACGGATGGCCTTTGCCCGCTCTAAGATGCACTGGGCGAGCCACGAAGCTGGTGACCCGGGGGGCGCCTGAGGGCAAGGAGCACCGCCGACCCGAACTATATTTTGATAGTGTCCTAGAGGGATCCCGCCTTGTGGAGGAGCAATGTGCCATGGATATTATATTCCCGTGAAAACATTCATGTTATCATGTCCTATAATATGAAGCAAGTTTGTTATGTAATATAATGCTTGTTACTTTAAAAAATTTACCTCCTGTGCGGCCGTTTATGAAAATCTGAGAGTTGGCCAGTCATCAGCTTCTGCCCCCACGTAGATAGTACGGGGTGTTCAGGATAAATATGAACACTCTTTACTCTACCTTTTGGTCCTTAAAGGAGGTGTTTAGCGCAACGAACAAGGCAATCGGACTATACGGCTTTATCACCCTCACTTAGCCATAGGAGTTTGACAATGAAATTTGAGGCGAAGCCCCTGGTATTCGGAAGAGTGAAGTTGGGGTGCTATACACGCCTAATCGGATGAAAACCAATTCCTCGCATAAAGCGGAAAAAAACTCTAAGGATTTGAAAACCTCTCGAACAACTAACCAGCTCTCGCCGCATCATGACAGTCAGTTTTTGGCTTTCTCGACTGAGGTGCTCGTCCGGAAGAACCGGGACACAATCGCAGTAGTTCTCCCTTTACTACCCTAGCCAACATAGCAGAATGTAAGGTAGCAAGAACAGGAGCCAGGCAACCCAACTATTAACCAAAGACATGATTCGGAGTCGATGCATACAATGTTATAAGTTCGGGGTGCCGAACTATGCTGTAAAAGTGTACGGACTTTATTGCCGTATTGCGGGGCGCGATGAAGCCCTTGGCAAAGTAATGTGTTCCAGAGTGTACGGGTGCAATTGATAAGAAATACAAAGACAAGGAAAAAATCAAGTAATAAGCTGACGCTACAAATTATTTTCCATTGCGACATGATTAATACGTCGAGGCGTAATTGTACAAGTAATGCGATAAGCAAGTAAGGCTACTTAACATGCCATGACCAAGGGCAAGCTGCGTGCGGGTATTTAAAACCGGTATAACAATCATTAGTAGAGACCACCTGGGAATTCCCTTGTACGTCAAAGCCCCTTGCGTTCTTGGTGTATCCGTCCTGTGATTGATCCGACGATTAGGTTATCAGAAAACCTTCGAGAAGAGAAGAACCTAAAATGAAAAAGAAAAAGTGAAGGTATGTGGATCCAGGGGCGGTTAAGCCGCATTATGGATCATGGTCTAGCTATGCCTCCGACCGTGCCCCTAGTATTTTGAGTGTGTATTTATGTACGCGCGGCACCAATGTCACCTTGATCGGGATTGGGACGGAGGCCGGATTGCTAGTCAAGCTCGGGACGAGCTGGACCATCCTGCCGCAGAGTAGTTTGGACTCGCTTGACGGTGTCCGGGGGCTTTACTGCCGAATTGAGGTTCTGCCTAAAAAGGCTACTCTGTACTTCTGCTGCAAGGGTCGCAGTGTGCTCCTCAGTACGAAGGGAGCCCTCCGTATTCCCATTGACCGTTATTACATCGCGTGGTCCGGGCATCTTGAGCTTGAGGTAGGCATAGTGTAGCAACGCATTGAATTTAGCGATTGCGGTTCGTCCAAGCAGTGCATGATAACCACTACGGAAAGGGACAATATCGAAGATTAACTCTTCGCTTCGGAAATTATCCGGGGATCCGAAAACCACTTCCAGTGTGATTGAGTCCATACAATAGGCCTCTATACCTGGTATGACACCTTTAAAGGTGGTTTTTGTGGGCTTGATCCTTGAGGGATAGATACCCATTTTGTGAACTATATCCTAATAGAGCAGGTTCAGGCTGCTGCCACCATCCATGACGACTCGCATGAGGTGGAATCCATTGATAATTGGGTCAAGGACCAGTGCGGTTGAACTGCCATGACGGATACTGGTCGGATGGTCCCTTCGATCGAAGGTGATCGAACAAGAGGACCATGGGTTGAACTTTGGGGCGACTGGCTCCATCGCATAGACGTCCTGAGTGCATGCTTGCGCTCCTTCTTGGGGATATGGGTGGCGTATATCATGTTCACCGTTTGACTTGGGGGGGGGGGTTCTTTTGTCTCCCTGTGTTTGGTGGCCGGGGTTCCTCGTCATCGTCATCACCTTGCGACCCTTTCTCCTTATTCTTGGCATTTAACCTGCCGGCATGTTTGAAAACCCAACATTCTCTGTTGTATGATTGGCTGGTTTATCAGGAGTGCCATGGATTTGGCATGGTCGATCAAGTATGCGGTCCAGACTGGACGGGCCCGGATTGTTTCTCTTGAATGGCTTCTTCCACTGACCGGACTTACAGCCACTAAATCCGGCGTTGACCGCCATGTCTTCGGTGCTATCACCGTTGTTTCGACGCTTGTGTCTATTGCGTCGGGGCTTGCCGTTGCTGTTTCTGGCTTCAGAAGTGCCAGGCTCACTTGTATTGTTATTGCTACGGGCTAGCCAGCTATCTTTGCCCGCACAGAAGCGGGTCATGAGTGCCGTAAGGGCTGACATGGACTTCGGTTTTTCTTGGCCGAGGTGTCTGGCCAGCCATTGGTCGCGGATGCTGTGCTTAAAGGCCGCTAGGGCTTCGGTGTCCGGACAATCGATGATTTGGTTCTTTTTAGTTAGGAACCAAGTCCAGAATTTCCTGGCTGACTCTCCGGGCTATTGGATTATATGACTGAGGTCATGTGCGTTCGGAGGTCAGACATATGTGCCTTGGAAGTTGCCGAGGAAGGCGCCCTCCAATTCCTCCCAGCCGCCAATGGAGTTTTCGGGCAGACTGTTTAACCAGTATCTAGCTGGTCCCTTAAGTTTGAGTGGGAGGTATTTGAAGGCGTGAAGATCATCGCCGCGGGCCATATGAATGTGGAGAAGAAAACCCTCAATCCACACCGCGGGGTCTGTTGTGCCATCATATGATTCGATGTTTGCGGGTTTAAAACCTTCCGGGAAATCATGTCCCATTACTTCGTCAGTGAAGCAAAGGGGGTGTGCGGCGCCTCTATATTGGGCCAAGTTGTGACGTAGCTCGGATGGGGCTCGTCTGCGGTTTTCGGCCCGGACGTGGTTGTGCTTGTCACGTTCAGCCAGATGGCCATCATCGCGCATCGAGGCACGCCCCCGTGATCCATAAATTGATCTTGTTTGGCCTGCTCTCTTTTCCAAATCACGTTGCAGGTCATGTGTGTATCCCCGAGCTGTTGTATTTCTGTTTGTTCGGCGAGGTAGCGTGGGCTGGTGTTCGGCTTGAAGTGCCGCTTTGTCCCGGCCATGTGGTGGTCGGTCAGCCGTATTTGTACCTTGGTAGGACGGGCTCTCGCACCTCGTCATCGAACTGTGGTAACAGTTTGCGCTTCAGCTAGCTTTTGCTTGAGCGCTCGAGGCCATATTCCTCGGCTACCAGGACATCAGTCCATCTTTCGTTGAGCAGATCTTGATCAGCTTGAAGCTGCTGCTGCTTCTTTTTCAGGCTTCTTGCAGTGGCAATTAGCTGATGCTTAAAGCCTTCCTGTTTGGCGGGCTCTTCAGGCACAATGAAATCTTTGTTACCGAGGCTAACCTCGTCCGCGGAGAGCGGAAGGTAGTTGCTATCCTTTGAGTCTTCGTTCATGGTCTGTTCACGAGGGCTAACTCGCCCATCATCCCGTTCCTCTTGTTCAGAGGTCGGCTCAACGGGGTCTTCATTGTTTTTGGCACCGTACGGAGTGTTATCCTCTTCTGTGACGGTATTGTTATTTTTACTACGGCGTGGCTTAGAGAGGCGCCACTGACGTCGGTGCTTCGGCTGTATCTCAGGAGGTTTATCCTCGACTGGATTTTCATTTTTGCTGTTATTTTCTTTGGGGTGTATCCACCATGTATATGTCGTACGAGGAGGTGGCTGTCCAACGCCCTGTCGGCAGTGGTTCTTGCTCCTCTCCGGCATCGTCGTCCATACCGACGATGTCTTCAGAGTCATAGTCAAGCATGTCGGTTAAGTCATCGACAGTGGCTACAAAGTGGGTGGTGGGTGGGAAATGAAGTTCTTCGTCGTCCGCTTCCCATTTGGACCGGACATAGTTTGGCCGAGAATCCCCTGACAGAGAGAGGGATTTTAGTGAATTTAACACATCGCCAAAAGGCGAGTGCTGGAAGATGTCCGCGGAGCTGAACTCCAAGACCGGCGCCCAATTAGGTTCGATGGACGCGGATGCACACGGTCCGGAATACATGGCCGGAGTCGAGTCCGGGGTTCCGGCGACATAAGCCCCGGTAGATGCTGGGTCTGTGTGCAGCTCGAGCGCCGCCAAGTCTGCAGTATCCGTGGCGGGGTTAAGCTTCCTGTCTTCAGACGACACGGTCTGCTCTGGCTTTAAGGCCAGGGCGGTCACAGGTGCTATCTCCTGCATGTGGCCCGATGACAGATCTAGGTCATGTTCACCGTGGTGGCCCGGGACAGCCATCATGGGCTCGAATCCGTCGAAGATCAGGTCTCTGCGGACGTCAGCCACAAAATTCAGGCTTCTGAATCTGACCTGATGGCCAAGGCTGTAGCTATTGATCTACTCTAGATGGCCAAGCGAGTTGGCCCGCAGTGCAAAACCTCCGAATACGAAGATCTGTCCGGGGAGGAAGATCTCTCCCTGGACTACATTGTTGTAGATGATTGATGGAGCCATCAAGCCTATCTTCGACGACCCAACGGTACTCTCAATGAAAGCACCAATGTCGGTGTCAAAACCGGTGGATCTCGGGTAGGGGGCCCCGAACTATGCGTCTAAGGCTAATGGTAACAGGAGGCAGGGGATGCTACGTCTTGAGCTTGTGTTGGTTTTCCTTGAAGAGGAAAGGGTGATGCAGCAATAGTAGCATAAGTATTTCCCTTAGTTTTGAGAACCAAGGTATCAATCCAGTAGGAGGCTCCTCAAAAGTCCCACGCACCTACACAAACAAACAAAGAACTCGAAACCAACGCAATAAAGGGGTTGTCAATCCCTTCACGGCCACTTGCAAAAGTGAGATCTGATAGAGGTAATATGATAAGATAAATATATTTTTGGTATTTTATAATATAGATGCAAAAAGTAAAGATGCAAATAAAACTAGATTGAAAGCTTATATGATAAAAGATAGAACTGGGGGGCATAGGTTTGACTAGTGGGTTCTCTCAAGATAGCATAAGTATTACGGTGGGTGAACAAATTACTGTCAAGCAATTGATAGAAAAGCGAATAGTTATGAGATTATCTAGGCATGATCATGTATATAGGCATCACGTCCGTGACAAGTAGACCGAATCCTGCCTGCATCTACTACTATTACTCCACACATCGACCGACTCCTGCCTGCATCTAGAGTATTAAATTCATAAGAACAGAGTAACGCATTAAGAAAGATGACATGATGTAGAGGGATAAACTCAAGCAATATGATATAAACCCCATCTTTTTATTCTCGATGGCAACAATACAATACGTGCCTTGCAACCCTTTCTGTCACTGGGTAAGGACACCGCAAGATTGAACCCAAAGCTAAGCACTTCTCCCATGGCAAGAAAGATCAATCTAGTAGGCCAAACCAAACTGATAATTCGAAGAGACTTGCAAAGATAACTCAATCATACATAAAAGAATTCAGAGGAGATTCAAATATTTCTCATAGATAAACTTGATCATAAAGCCACAATTCATCGGATCTCGACAAACACACCGCAAAAAGAGTTTACATCGAATAGATCTCCACAAGAGAGGGGGAGAACATTGTATTGAGATCCAAAAAGAGAGAAGAAGCCATCTAGCTAATAACTATGGACCCGAAGGTCTGTGGTAAACTACTCACAACTCATCGGAGGGGCTATGGTGTTGATGTAGAAGCCCTCCATGGTCGATTCCCCCTCCGGCGGAGCACCGGCTCCAAGATGGGATCTCGCGGATACAGAAGGTTACGATGGTGGAAATTGTGTTTCGTTGGCTCCCTGGATGTTTTCGGGGTACGTAGGTATATATGGGAGGAAGAAGTACGTCGGTGGCCGCCTGTGGGGCCCAGGAGATAGGGGAGTGCCCAGAGGGGGTGGGCGCGCCCTCCTATCTCCTGGCTACCTCGCAAGCTTCTTGACTTGCACTCTAAGTTCTCTGGATCACGTTCGTTCCAAAAATCAGGCTCCCGAAGGTTTCATTCCGTTTGGACTCCGTTTGATATTCCTTTTCTTCAAAGTACTGAAATAGGAAAAAAAAAGCAATACGGGCTGGGCCTCCGGTTAGTAGGTTAGTCCCAAAAATGATACAAATGTATAAAATAAAGCCCATAAACATCCAAAAGGAGTAATATAATAGCATGTAACAATCAAAAAATTTAGATATGTTGGAGACGTATCAAGCATCCCCAAGCTTAATTCCTGCTCATCCTCGAGTAGATAAATGATAAAAACAGAATTTTTGATGTGGAATGCTACCTAGCATATTTCTCAATGTAATTTTCTTTATTGTGGCATGAATGTTCAGATCCAAATGATTCAAGATAAAAGCTTATAAAACATAAAAATAATAATGCTTTGAAGCATACTAACAAATAATCATGTCCTATCAAAATAGCATAACCAAAGAAAGCTTATCCCTACAAAATCATATAGTTAGGCCATGCTTCATTTTCATTACACAAAATACTCCCATCATGCACAACCCCGGTTTCAGCCAAGCAATTGGTTCATACTTTTTAACGCGCTTCCGCTTTTTCAACTCTTACGCAATACATGAGTGCAAGCCGTGGACATAGCACTATGGTGGTATAAGGTGGTGGTTGTGAGGACAAAAAGAGGGAGAAGATAGTCTCACATCAACTAGGCGTATCAACGGGCTATGGAGATGCCCATCAATAGATATCAATGTGAGTGAGAAGGGATTGCCATGCAACGGATGCACTAGAGCTATAAATATATGAAAGCTCAACAAAATAAACTAAGTGGGTGTGCATCCAACTTGCTTGCTCACGAAGACCTAGGGAATTTTGAGGAAGACCATCATTGGAATATACAAGCCAAGTTCTATAATGAAAAATTCCCACTTAGTATATGAAAGTGACAACATAGGAGACTCTCTATCATGAAGATCATGGTGCTACTTTGAAGCACAAGTGCGGAAAAAGAGATAGTAGCATTGTCCCTTCTCTCTTTTTCTCTCATTTTCTTTTTTTTTTCTTTTTTTCTTTTCTTTTTTCTTTGGCCTTTCTTTTTTCGTCCTGTCTACCCTTTTTTTCTTTTATCTTTTTTTTTCTTTTTTGTAAAGTCCGAAGTCTTATCCCGACTTGTGGGGGAATCATAGTCTTCATCATCCTTTCCTCACTGACACAATGCTCTAATAATGAAGATCATCACACTTTTATTGATTTACAACTCAAGAACTTACAACTCAAAGCTAGAACAAGATATGACTCTATATGAATGCCTCCGGCGGTGTACCGGGATATGCAATGAATCAAGAGCGACATGTATGAAAATTATGAAGGTGGCCTTGCCACAATATGATGTCAACTACATGATCATGCAAAGAGCAATATGACAATGATGGAACGTGTCATAATAAACGGAACGGTGGAAAGTTGCATGGCAATATATCTCGGAATGGCTATGGAAATGCCATAACAGGTAGGAATGGTGGCTGTTTTGAGGAAGCTAAATAATGGGTCCATGATACCGGCGAAAGTTGCGCGGTAATAATAGAGGCTAGCAAAGTGGAAGGATGAGTGCGCGTATATCCATGGACTCACATTAGTCATAAAGAACTCATATATTTGTTGCAAAAGTCTACTTTCCCTTGAAGCAAAGTACTACTACACATGCTCCTAGGGGAAGGGTTGGTAGGAGTTAACCAGCGCGCGATCCCGACCTCCACTCATAAGGAAGACAATCAAAAGAGCACCTCATGCAACTAATTTGTCACACAACTTTTACCATACGTACATGCTACGGGACTTGCCAACTTCAACACAAGTATTTCTCAATTTCATAATTACCCACATGACTCTAACATTACTACCTCTATATCTCAAAACAATTATCAAGCATCAAATTGATCCTAGTGTTTTATGCACTTTCTATGATAGTTTTTATTATACCCAACTTGGATGCTCATCATTCTAGGACCAAATTTTTAACCATAGAAAATACCATGCTGTTCTAAAAGACTCAAAATAATATAAGTGAAGCATGAGAGACTAGCAATTTCTTCAAAATTAAGCCACCGCCATGCTCTAAAAGATATAAGTGAAGCACTAGAGCAAAAACTATCAAGCTCAAAAGATATAAGTGAAGCACATAGAGTATTCTAGAAAATTCAAATCAAGTGGGCTTCTCCCAAAAGGTGTGTACAGCAAGGATGATTGTGGTAAACTAAAAAAGCAAAGACTAATATAATACACGACGCTCCAAGCAAAACACATATCATATGGCGATTAAAAATATAGATCCAAGTAAAGTTACCAATGAACAAAGACGAAAGAGGGATGCCTTCCCGGGGCATCCCCAAGCTTAGGCTTTTGACTATTCTTGAATATCTTGGGGTGCCTTGGGAATCCCCAAGCTTCGGCTCTTGCCACTCCTTATTCCATAGTCCATCAAAGCCTTACCCAAAACTTAAAAACCTCACAACACAAAACTCAACAGGAAATCTTATAAGCTCCGTTAGTGAAAGAAAACAAAACCACCACATAAGGTACTGTAATTAACTCATTCTTTATTTATTTTGGTGTTAAACCTACTGTATTCCAACTTCTCTATGGTTTATAAACTATTTTACTAGCCATAGATGCATCAAAATAAGCAAACAACACACGAAAAACAGAATCTGTCAAAAACAGAACAGTCTGTAGCAATCTGTAACTAACGCAAACTTCTGTAGCTCTAACATTCCTACAAAACTAGGAAGTCTTGGAAAATTTATCTATTGATCATCAGCAAAAATAATCAACGCAAAATCACGTTTCGGTGATTTAACAAAACTAAATTCGTGCGCGCAAAGTTTCTGTTTTTCAGCAGAATCAAATCAACTATCATCATAGGTTATCCTATAGGTTCTACTTGGCACAAACACTAATTAAAAGATAAAAACACATCTAAACAGAAGTTAGATGCAAAATTTATTACTAAATAGAAACAAAAACAAAAAACACAAATAAAAATGGGTTGCCTCCCAACTAGCGCTATCATTTAACGCCCCTAGCTAGGCATAAAAGTGAAGATAGATCTAAGTAGTGCCATCTTTGGCACTCAATTCCTAAATAGAGCACTTATAAACTTTAGGGGTTTCTCCCTTTTTAGCAATTATTAAACCTTTAGGCAAAAATTCAAGAAATTCGTTTGTAGCAAAAGGTTCCTTGACGATAGAGAGACAATTGGGATGAACACTTATGGATTTGAGATCCGCGTCTCCCTTACTAGAAGATTCACCCTTATTTTTAGGAACATAAATTAACTTGGCATTTTTGGTAGGGTTTTTTGGAGTGTTTTTCATGGAAGAAAACGCGGAACCTAAGTTTGTAATGATATCCTCAAGTTTACCGATCCTTGCAGCATCTAAATCTATTTTTTCATTAACTATAGGCTCTTTCTCTTTAAGATTTTTCAAAGTAACTCCAACCCTAGATCCATATTGGATAATGTGATTCTAAATCTTTTTATCCAAATTTTCAACCAACTCAACAGTAGAAACTTTCTTTTCAATAATATCAAGCCGTTGCATCACATGTTCTAAAGTTAAAACCGTTCCATTAATAAAGAGAGGTGGTGGGCCAAACAAATCTAACGTAGCATTTGTCACACCCTGCATTTTGTAACATTTCATTTGCATTATTAAAGCATGAAAATTTGGACCAACAAAAACTTTTGCATTATTTGGCTTTTAATTTTGGAGTTGGATTTCTCTGTGTGGTTTTTCAAGTGCTCTTTAAAGTCAACTACTCCACCTTCTGTACTTCATCTCCTTGCCCCAAACTTCTGCCCAATGACCATGCCATGTGTATAGTGCAACGTAGTATTTTCTTACAAAAATAATTTGGCCAAAAAGTATTTTCTAAAATTAGTTTTTCAAAAACCCCTAAATTGAGCTTTGCACTGCAAGTACTTGATTTGGGGTACGAAAAATATTTCAAAAACTATATTTGAATCCTATTAGATGTAGGACTCCCATAAACCACAAAGATATAATTTTAAAAGTTACTTTTCTATTTTATTTAAAAGCTTTTTTTAAGGCCAGAAATGGTCTCTAATAGGGAAAAATTATTTTATTGTTTCAAAAATATTTGACAAAAATCAGGGAAACTCAGTGGACATATATTTTCCATATATAAGAGTTTCAACACATGGCCATGTTCAAAATATTGGACAAAACCTCCCAAAACCAATTCTACCCATTTCAAGGATTTGAAATATTTCTACAGGAAATATTTTCACAAAAATCCAAGAAAAATCCATCAAGTCACAAATGCATATTGTGATCACCTTGCAAAGCCTCATGTCAATTAAAGTCATTTTTGTGCACCAAAATGCCCCAAAACCCCCTCTGACCAGAATCATATTTGAACAACATTGTGCTACCAACTTTCTCTCCTTGACCCCAAATTTTGTGAGCATGTTCACATGACCAAATGAAGCCACTACAGCAAGTGGTGCATCAAGGAGAAGTGATTTGCTCAACTAGATCTACACAAGTCTATTTCTGCTCATTTCTAGGATTTACAAAAGTTGCATTGGCAACTTTGCCCAAATAAGCTCCAAATTGGTGGAGGGCCCTAATTATATGTGTCATTGCACCCTGTGGAGTCTCATGGCAATTGGAAATCATTTGCTTGCCAAAAACTTTATCAAACACCTTCTGCCACTTTTCAAAAATCCCCATTTTGACCATTGAAACTATTCTCCTTGAGCTCAACTTTTTACAACAGCTCCTCCTAGACCCCTTTCACCTCCAGTAACAATGGCAAGTCCACAGCTCAATTATTGGATGGGTAAAACCCCACTTTCTCTCTCTGGACAGCCCCTTTCTCCCTCTTCCTTACCTCTCTCCTCACCCCAGCGGCCATCCAGAGCATCCAATGCCTCCCCTACTTCTTTACTCCACCCTTGAGCTACTGGACACGGTTGGCCGCGCCCACAAGGCATAGAAAATGCCATGCCGGCCATTTGGGCGCTCTGGAGCGCGCTACAGTGCGCTCCCGTACTGTAGCCGCCCTCTGCTCGACGCCTCCGACCACCTCGGGCCTCCCCCGCGCGCCTGCCGATGCGCCTCGGCGTCCGCAACACGCTACGCGGTCGGCCCCCTCCTCTCTCCTCCTCCCCACGCCTCCGCGCTAGCAAACACTGGCCGCCCGAGCGCGCCAATGGCGCGGCTCACACGTGCGCGTCTCTGACCTCTCCCCACTCCCTCTCTTTGTGTCACCCGACGTAGTCGACGTCCAGGAATGCCCCAGACACGCTCACTTGAGCCCCCGTGACCCGTAGCAACCACAGCAGGCTCGCCGGCGCACAGGTCCTCGGTGGACCGCCGTTCACCTATTTAAGGGCCTCCCCGAGCCCTAATCTCCTCACCACTCGCTCTCTCACCCTCCTAAATCACCCCCTACACCACTCACCCCTCTCCAGACGAGCCCGAGCTCGAGATCAAGCTCGAGCTCCCCCGCCTCGGGTCGCCGTCGATCTCCAGGTACAGGCCCTCTCCGCCGCTCCTCTTCCTCGATCTGGAACCGACGCGACTCACTGACCAATCCCCCTCTCTTCCCCGCGTCTTTTGCAGCCGGAAATGGCCGGAGCCACCACCGCCCGAAGCTCCTTCGCCGTGCCTCCTCGTCGCCGGCGAACCAGGCAACTCCAGAAAACTTTGAAGACCCAGAAGACTCTGTTGAGCCAGGCAAGCATCCCTTTGACCATGTCTATGAAACCCTTTTTATGCATTGTCATATAGCACTTTTATTGCTTGCATCGGAGACATGATACTGTGATAACCACATGGGGTGGTTTGCCACCGTTACTTCCTCGTTGATACTTGCATTATGCATGACCCTACCTTCTTATGAGGGTTATGCCGGTGGGAGTAGATAGGATGCTACAGTAGATGCTACGCAAAAAGGGACGAGTATATGCATGATGAAGGAGACAAAGTATTTTCAAAGGACTTTTCGAAAACCCCGTCGGGTGCCACTTATGCCCGAGGGAGATGATGAAATGGGTAACAACTTGATGACGAAGTGGTGTACCAAGGAAAGTGTGTGTTGTTTTCGAAAACGGATTAGATTTAAGATTTGTCGACTGTCCCAACCTTACATGCGCAACCACTCTACCCTTATATGGGAAAGGGCATTATTGATTACTTAGGTCGATACTAGCTTGGAGCCCGCATTACTAGTGACGGGGGAGAGTTGGTGCTCTCTCTCGGGACGGGGTCGTGCCAGGTAGGGCGGCCATGACTGTCTTTACAGGGCACCGGATACACCGTTGTGTCCCCTCTCGGATGTTACGATCTCGAGTGAGTCTCGTATGATGTACATCGTGAGGATACGGAACAACGAGTGGACTCCTTGTTAGTGTCGTCTAGGGAAAGGTAGTGATCGGGTGCTTACCCCGGGTACTTGAGGCATCGCGGGTCGTGGATGACACGGAAGTTCCCCGGATCTTGTGGGTAAAGTGTGCAACCTCTGCAGAGTGTAAAACTATTCGAATAAACGTGTCCACGGTCAAGGACAGTTGGGCGGTGCTGCTTAAACTATGTCTAGAGTTTACAAACCAGTGTGTGTGTTTGGATAACTATGTGGGTCAAGTCAAAGGACTTGACGTGATTGAGATGGGTTGGTGCCCACTCTATTTATGTTGATATCTGTAACATGTCCTCATGGTTACTTGAATTCTCTTGATGCATGTATTACAAGTTGTTGAACATGTCATTGCACTCAAAACTAGCTTTCTGCAAAAATTTACCTATATCATGCATTATTGTATCTTGAACCAAAAACATGGGTTTCTTGCGAGTACATTCAAAGTACTCATTGGCTTGCCACTGGTTATTTAATTGACCAGGCATGGAAGAACCGGAGTTCGAAGAAGAGTTGTTTGGAGACGAACATGCGAACTAGGACGTTTCCCAGTCAGAATGCCTGTAGGGTTAAGGCAGATGGCATGGGTTCTACTTATCGACGAAGATTTCCATTGCTTGTGTTTCATTTGATGTTCAGCCCTTAAGGCTTTACCAATGTAAGACTTGACCATAATGGTCATAATTTGTGTAAGACGGTATGTATGGATGTAATACTCTTGTTATTCAGCTTCTGTGTGTTCAGTGAGCATTGATCTCTGGGATCACTGTACACGTGCATTCGGTGATCTCGACTTATGAGTCAGGGTCCCCACAGAGCTGGTATCAGAGCCATCCTGACTGTAGGAAGCCTTAGTTAGCATGGACGTTAGTTAGCTTGAGACCATCTAAACTTCTCTTCTTTTCGGAAGCATACCCAACCCAAAGCTTTCCTTCGGGAACTTGTAAGTGACTACATCACCCATTTGGACTTTAATGAATGTGTTTGGCCCTTTTGGCCCATGCATGAAAACAATTAGTGCCATACCAACCCCCTTACTAGGCGTCCCATCTATATTGCTTTCCTCATCTTTCCCAATCATGAGACCTTGACCACTCCAACAGGATGCCTGTTGTAACACGTACTGGTACCTCTACCCAGCAGCAAGAAGTCGGAGGTTCTGCTAAAGCAGGAGTCAGCCAGGACCAAGCCCGATGACAGACTCCACCCCCACCACCTCCTCCAAACATGGACATGGCTCAGCTTCTAAAAGCCTTCCGAGAGGAACACCAAGCCAACACTGCAGCCCTCCAGGTGATTGCTCAAGCTGTCAATCACCAGCCGGCGGGACACGGCAATGGACGTTCCACGTTGGTGGAGTTCAAGAAGCATGCACAACCCACCTTCATCGAGACTGCTGAACCCCTGGATGCAGATGACTGGGTCCGCACCATTGAGGATCTGCTGGAACTATTCGGATGCACTGAGGACCGTGAGAAGGTGGCGTATGCTGCTCACTGTCTCGGGGGCACTGCTAGAGCTTGGTGGGATGGATTCAAGGCCATGCATGCTGAGCAAAACATCACTTGGAACGACTTCAAGGCAGAATTCCGCAAGGCCCACATTCCTTCTGGAATCATGGCCATCAAGAAGCGTGAGTTCCGAGCCTTGAAGCAAGGAAGTAGCCTTGTCAAGGAGTACATGCAGAAGTTCAGTGTTCTCTCAAGGTATGCTCCTGAGGATGTCAGCACTGATGCTACCAAAAAGGAGCGCTTCATGGAAGGCCTTAACCAGACTCTGCAATACTCGCTTGTTGCGTGTGACTGCCCGACCTTTCCTGATCTGGTGAACAAGGCACTCATGCTTGAGGACAAGCGACATGCTTTGGATGATACCCGTAAGCGCAAGATGATCAGCAAGGGTAGCTCCAGCAACCAGAAGCCTCGCCCGTGGCAGCCAGCCCCGGTCAAGCCAACCTATCAACAGCCAAGAGCCCCTGCACCCCGCACCAACTATCCACCTCAGCAGTATGCCAGCCCCAGGCCAGCTTACAACAACCCCAATAACAATGCTGGCAAGAGCAGCAATCCCAACCAAGTCACTTGCTTTGGATGTGGTCAGCCAGGACATTACTCCAAGAATTGCCCCAACAAGAAGCCCGACGCCCCGCGCCCCAATGCGCAGAACCCAGGACAAGGCCGTGGAATGCCACCAAGGAACCAAGCTCCCTGCAACCTGCCCAACAATGGCAAGGGTCGTGTGAATCATGTCACTTCAGAAGAAGCCCAGGAAGACCCGGACGTCGTGCTGGGTACGTTCCTTGTCAATTCCACACCTGCAACTCTCTTGTTTGATTCTAGAGCCACGCATTCATTTGTCACCCAAAAGTTTGCTTTAAAAAGTGGCATGACCCCTACACTCCTGAATAACCCTATGGTGGTACAAACCCCCAGAGCAGAGATGAGAGCCAAGATAGGGTGTAGAGGAGTCGGGATTATCATTAACGGGGTAGACATCCTAGCAGACCTTATCATCTTAGGATCACAAGGCTTGGATGTGATCTTAGGAATGAATTGGCTCATCAAGCACCAAGGCTTGATAGCTTGCGCCAACCGGACTGCCACTGTGACCAATGAGCAAGGAGTCGAAGTTAAATTTGCCTCCAACCCCTCCCCTGCTCAAGCCAACCAAGTCAACTGTCTAACTGAAGTTGGATTGGAGCAAGTGCCGGTAGTATGTGAATACCCCGATGTTTTTCCTGATGAGCTACCAGGAATGCCTCCTGACCGAGACATTGAGTTCATCATCGAGCTCATACCTGGAGCGGGACCCATCTATAAGAAGCCTTATAGAATGGGATCGGAAGAGTTAGCAGAATTGAAGAAGCAACTAGAAGAGCAGTTGAGGAAAGGATTTATCCGCCCTAGTGCCTCCCCTTGGGGATCACCTGTTCTGTTTGTGGCAAAGAAGGACGGTACCATCCGCTTGTGCATTGACTACCGCTCCCTCAATGAAGTTACAATCAAGAACAAGTATCCACTTCCCAAGATTGAAGATCTGTTTGATCAACTCAATGGGGCCAAGGTGTTCTCCAATATCGACCTCAGATCTGGGTACTACCAGCTGAAAATCAGACCCCAAGATATTCCGAAGACGGCATTTGTAACCAGATATGGCCTGTATGAGTGCACGGTCATGTCCTTTGGATTGACCAATGCCCCAGCTTACTTCATGTATCTCATGAATAAGGTCTTCATGGAATATTTGGACAAGTTTGTCATTGTCTTCATTGATGACATTCTTGTTTTCTCAAAGACGGAAGAAGAGCACAAGCAACACTTGAGGATGGTCCTAGACAAGCTTCGAGAGCACCAACTGTATGCCAAGTTCAGCAAGTGCGAATTTTGGCTGCGTGAAGTTGGATTCTTGGGTCATGTTTTGACCGAAGAAGGATTGTCGGTTGATCCCGATAAGATTGAACCCGTGACTGAATGGAAATCCCCAAGCAATGTGAAGGAAGTCAGAAGCTTCCTCGGACTCGCAGGATATTACCGCAAGTTCGTTGAAGGATTCTCAAGCATTGCCCGACCCATGACTCAGCTCTTAAAGAAGGACAAGAAGTTTTAATGGACGCCGAAGTGCGAAGAGAGCTTCCAGGAGCTGAAGAGGATACTGACCACCGCCCCAGTTCTGGCCACACCAGATATACACAAGGAGTTTGTGATATACTATGATGCGTCAAGAACGGGACTGGGAGGTGTACTGATGTAAGAAGGCAGAGTTGTAGCTTACCTTTCAAGGCAACTACAGCCTCGTGAAGAGAACTATGCTACTCATGTCTTGAGTTAGCAGCAGTGGTTCATGCCCTGAAGACATGGCGACATTATCTCCTAGGGAAGCGGTGTGAGATATACACGGATCACAAAAGTCTGAAGTATATTTTCACTCAAAAGGAGTTGAACATGAGGCAAAGAAGATGGCTAGAGTTGATCAAGGATTATGACCTCAGTGTTCAATACCACCCTGGGAAGGCTAATGTGGTAGCAGATGCATTAAGCAAAAAGGCTTGTTCCTTGAATGCTATGCTTAAGGACAAGCTACCCGCCTTGTATGAAGAACTTGAAAGCTTCGGGTTGGAACTGGTTGCACCAGGATTCTTGGCCAACCTCGAAGTTAGGCCTACCTTGATGGATGATATTAAGGAAGCTCAGAAGGGACACAAAAGTATTGAAGGCATCAAGAGGAAGATCAAAGAAGGCAACGCCCCAGGATTCTCAGAGGATGAGAAAGGAATTATGTGGTTTGGGAATCGCATTTGCGTGCCCAACAAGGTTGAGCTCAAGAATCTGATCTTGCAAGAAGCTCATGACACCCCGTATTCCATCCATCCTGGAGGAACCAAGATGTATCAAGACCTGAAGGAAAGATTTTGGTGGCACGGGATGAAAAGGGAGATTGCCACCTATGTTGCAAAGTGTGATGTATGCCAAAGAGTCAAGGCTGAATATCAGCGACCTGCTGGATTTCTCCAACCACTCAAGGTTCCCGAGTGGAAACGGGATAAAGTCGGAATAGATTTCATCACTGGACTACCTAGGTCAAACAAGGGACATGACTCCATCTGGGTCATAGTCGATCATTTTACCAAAGTAGCCCATTTCATTCCTGTTAAGACTACCTATGATGGCAACCGGCCAGCAACTCCATACATCAATAGGATCGTAAGCCTTCATGGTGTTCCCAAGGAGATTGTGTCAGATCGAGGAACCCAGTTTACCTCAAGGTTCTGGAAGAAGTTCCAAGAAGCCATGGGGACCAAGTTGTCCTTCAGCACTGCTTTCCACCCACAGACCGGAGGTCAGACGGATCGAGTGAATCAGATACTCGAAGACATGCTCCGAGCCTGTGTCTTAGCATATGGAGCTAAGTGGGAAGATTGCCTTCCTTTTGCGGAGTTCTCCTACAACAACAGTTATCAGTCAAGCCTTCAGATGGCACCATTTGAGGTGTTATACGGACGGAAGTGCCGCACACCCCTCAATTGGTCAGAGACCGGAGAAGGATTAGTCTTTGGGCCCGATATCCTCAGTGAAGCAGAAGAGCAAGTCCAGCTTGTCAGAGAGCGTTTGAAGACCGCCAAGTCAAGGCAGAAGAGATACGCTGACTCACGTCGTAGAGACGTAAACTTCCAATTTGGAGACCATGTCTATCTCCGGGTCACACCTCTCAAGGGAACCCAACGTTTCCATGTTAAAGGGAAGCTCGCACCAAGATACATCGGCCCCTTCAAGATCACTGAACGACGAGGAGAAGTGGCTTACCAGTTGGAACTACCACCTGAACTATCCGATGTGCACAACGTATTCCACATGTCACAACTCCGGAAGTGCCTCCAAGTTCCAGTCAAGCCTGATCTCTACAAGGACGTCAATCACCAAGCCATTGACCTTCAGCCTGATTTGACCTACCGTGAGAGGCCCATCTGCATTTTGGATGAGGCTGAGCGACACACTCAAAGCCGCACCATCAAGTACTTCAAGGTCTGAAGCAGAAGCAACCTGGGAACGTGAAGACTACCTTAGATCCGAGTTTCCGTATCTCTTTAAAGCCTAGTTTAGGAATCTCGGGGACGAGATTCTTGTAAGGGGGGTAGGTCTGTCACACCCTGCATTTTGTAACATTTCATTTGCATTATTAAAGCATGAAAATTTGGACCAACAAAAACTTTTGCATTATTTGGCTTTTAATTTTGGAGTTGGATTTCTCTGTGTGGTTTTTCAAGTGCTCTTTAAAGTCAACTACTCCACCTTCTGTACTTCATCTCCTTGCCCCAAACTTCTGCCCAATGACCATGCCATGTGTATAGTGCAACATAGTATTTTCTTACAAAAATAATTTGGCGAAAAAGTATTTTCTAAAATTAGTTTTTCAAAAACCCCTAAATTGAGGTTTGCACTGCAAGTACTTGATTTGGGGTATGAAAAATATTTCAAAAACTATATTTGAATCCTATTAGATGTGGGACTCCCATAAACCACAAAGATATAATTTTAAAAGTTATTTTTCTATTTATTTAAAAGCTTTTTCTTAAGGCCAGAAATGGTCTCTAATAGGGAAAAATTATTTTATTGTTTCAAGAATATTTGACAAAAATCAGGGAAACTCAGTGGACATATATTTTCCATATATAAGAGTTTCAACACATGGTCATGTTCAAAATATTGGACGAAACCTCCCAAAACCAATTCTGCCCATTTCAAGGATTTGAAATATTTCTACAGGAAATATTTTCACAAAAATCCAAGAAAAATCCAGCAAGTCACAAATGCATATTGTGATCACCTTGCAAAGCCTCATGTCAATTAAAGTCATTTTGGTTCACCAAAATGCCCCAAAACCCCCTCTGACCAGAATCATATTTGAACAACTTTGTGCTACCAACTTTCTCTCCTGCACCCCAACTTTTGTGAGCATGTTCGCATGACCAACTGAGGCCACTACAGCAAGTGGTGCATCAAGGAGAAGTGATTTGCTCAACTAGATCTACACAAGTCTATTTTTGCTCATTTCTAGGGTTTACAAAAGTTGCATTGGCAACTTTGCCCAAATAAGCTCCAAGTTGGTGGAGGGACCTAATTATATGTGTCATTGCACCCTGTGGAGTCTCATGGCAATTGGAAATCATTTGCTTGCCAAAACCTTTATCAAACACCTTCTGCCACTTTTCAAAAATCCCCATTTTGACCATTGAAACTATTCTCCTTGAGCTCAACTTTTTACCACAGCTCCTCCTAGACCCTTTCACCTCCAGTAACAATGGCAAGTCCACAGCTCAATTATTGGATGGCTAAAACCCCACTTTCTCTCTCTAGACAGCCCCTTTCTCCCTCTTCCTCACCTCTCTCCTCACCCCAGCGGCCATCCAGAGCATCCAATGCCTCCCCCTACTTCTTTACTCCACCCTTGAGCTACTGGACACGGTTGGCCGCGCCCATAAGGCATAGAAAATGCCATGCTGGCCATTTGGGCGCTCTGGAGCGCGCTACAGTGCGCTCCCGTACTGTAGCCACCCTCTGCCCGATGCCTCCGGCCACCTCGGGCCTCCCCCACGCGCCTGCCGATGCGCCTCGGCGTCCGCAACACGCTACGCGGTCGGCCCCCTCCTCTCTCCTCCTCCCCGCACCTTCGCGCTAGCAAACACCGGCCGCCCGAGCGTGCCAATGGTGCGGCTCACACGCGCGCGTCTCTGACCTCTCCCCACTCCCTCTCTCTGTCTCACCCGACGTAGTCGACGTCCAGGAACGCCCCAGACACGCTCACTTGAGCCCCCGTGACCCGTAGCAACCGCAGCAGGCTCGCCGGCGCACAGGTCCTCGGTGGACCGCTGTTCACCTATTTAAGGGCCTCCCCGAGCCCTAATCTCCTCACCACTCGCTCTCTCACCCCCCTAAATCACCCCCTACACCACTCACCCCTCTCCAGACGAGCACGAGCTCGAGATCGAGCTCGAGCTCCGCCGCCTCGGGTCGCCGTCGATCTCCGGGTACAGGCCCTCTCCGCCGCTCCTCTTCCTCGATCTGGAACCGACGCGACTCACTGACCAATCCCCCTCTCTTCCCCGCCTCTTTCGCAGCCGGAAACGGCCGGAGCCACCACCGCCCGAAGCTCCTCCGTCGTGCCTCCTCGTCGCCGGTGAACCAGGCAACTCCGGTGACGTTCACCACCTCCACCCGAACGGCGACACGTCACTGAGTCCATCAGTGCCCTTGTCCAAGCTCGCCGTGCCCCGCATCATCGCCGGTGAGCTCGCCGCCCTCTCTAACCTAAGGTTGACGACGATGGTCATGGGGCCCGTCCGTCAGCCTCTCATCCTGACGCCTGAGCCCCGCCCGTCAGGTTTAAACCTGGCGCGCACCGTGCACCAGTGCGCTGGGCCGCCTCTCTGGCTGGGCCTGCTGCCCTGCGGCTGTTCTGGCCCAGTGGGCATAGAGCCTTTTACCTTTTTCTTTTTCTGTCACTTTCCCAAATATTCCACAAGATAAAATATATGTCCAAATAAATTAATTCCAATTCCTAAATTCCTAAAATATAGCAACCTATTTAATGATGCAACTTTCATTCAAATCAAACAACCTTTTATTCACTGTAAATATTTAAATGTGATTTTAAGCATTTAAATATACCTTTGTAAATCCATTTCTCCTATTCTGCTACTCCAAATCCAAAACTAGAAATTTTCCCCTTCTTAGTTTTCACCCTAGTATTTAACAAAATGAGTTGACATTTTTCTGAGCACTTTGGTTTTTCTGTTTTATTTTTGCCTTATTTTTCTCGTTATTATTTTTGCGATGATAGATTGCGTTGCTGACGAAGGAGTTGGACCAGAAGACTTTGAAGACCCAGAAGACTTTGTTGAGCCAGGAAAGCAGCCCTTTGACCATGTCTATGAAACCCTTTTTATGCATTGTCATATAGCACTTTTATTGCTTGCATCGGAGACATGATACTGTGATAACCACATGGGGTGGTTTGCCACCGTTACTTCCTCGTTGATACTTGCATTATGCATGACCCTACCTTCTTATGAGGGTTATGCCGGTGGGAGTAGATAGGATGCTACAGTAGATGCTACGCAAAAAGGGACGAGTATATGCATGATGGAGACAAAGTATTTTCAAAGGACTTTTCAAAAAACCCGTCGGGTGCCACTTATGCCCGAGGGATATGATGAAATGGGTAACCACTTGATGACGAAGTGGTGTACCAAGGAAAGTGTGTGTTGTTTTTGAAAACGGATTAGATTTAAGATTTGTCGACTTTCCAAACCTTACATGCGCAACCACTCTACCCTTATATGGGAAAGGGCATTATTGATTACCTAGGTCGATACTAGCTTGGAGCCCGCATTACTAGTGACGGGGGAGAGTTGGTGCTCTCTCTCGGGACGGGGTCGTGCCAGGTAGGGTGGCCATGACTATCTTTACAGGGCACCGGATACACCGTTGTGTCCCCTCTCGGATGTTACGATCTCGAGTGAGTCTCGTATGATGTACATCGTGAGGATACGGAACAACGAGTGGACTCCTTGTTAGTGTCGTCTAGGGAAAGGTAGTGATCGGGTGCTTACCCCGGGTACTTGAGGTATCGCGGGTCATGGATGACACGGAAGTTCCCCGGATCTTGTGGGTAAAGTGTGCAACCTCTGCAGAGTGTAAAACTATTCGAATAGCCGTGTCCACGGTCAAGGACAGTTGTGCGGTGCTGCTTAAACTATGTCCAGAGTTTACAAATTAGTGTGTGTGTTTGGATAACTACGTGGGTCAAGTCAAAGGACTTGACATGATTGAGATGGGTTGGTGCCCACTCTATTTATGTTGATATCTGTAACCTGTCCTCATGGTTACTTGAATTCTCTTTATGCATGTCTTACAAGTTGTTGAACATGTCATTGCACTCAAAACTAGCTTTCTGCAAAAATTTACCTATATCATGCATTGTTGTATCTTGAACCAAAAACATGGGTTTCTTGCGAGTACATTCAAAGTACTCATTGGCTTGCCACTGGTTATTTAATTGACCAGGCATGGAAGAATCGGAGTTTGAAGAAGAGTTCTTTGGAGACGAACATGCAAACTAGGACGTTTCCCAGTCAGAATGCCTGTAGGGTTAAGGCAGATGGCATGGGTTCTACTTATCGACGAAGATTTCCGCTGCTTGTGTTTCATTTGATGTTCATCCCTTAAGGATTTATCAATGTAAGACTTGACCATAATGGTCATAATTTGTGTAAGACGGTATGTATGGATGTAAGACTCTTGTTATTCAGCTTCTGTGTGTTCAGTGAGCATTGATCTCTGGGATCACTGTACACGTGCATTCGGTGATCTCGACTTATGAGTCGGGGTCCCCACAGCATTATAAGCATGAAACGTATGTCTACTCAAGAAATCCCCTCCGATAACGGTATCAAGAACGCATCTATTCCAAGGAGTAATGCCTACATAAAAATTGCGAAGAAGAACGGAAGTAGAAAGCTTCCTAGTAGATCTATTTTGAGCATTGCAAATTCTATGCCAAGAATCTTTCAAATTCTCTCCCTCCCTTTTCTTAAAATTGAGAATTTCATGTTCGGGAGTGATAACAAGGATAGGAGGAATAGCCATAATGACAAGGTAAACGATCTAACACACGAGCAAACGGAAAAAAGCAAGCGAAAGAGAGAGAGAGATTGGAAAAGAGAGGGTGAATAAAAGGGCAAGGGTGAAGTGGGGGAGAGGAAAACAAGAGGCAAATGGCAAATAATGTAAATGCGAGGAAGATGAGTTTGTGATGGGTACTTGGTATGTCTTGACTTGAGCGAAGACCTCCCCGGCAACGGTGCCAGAAATCCTTCTTGCTACGTCTTGAGCTTGCATTGGTTTTCCTTGAGGAGGAAAGGGTGATGCAACAATAGTAGCATAAGTATTTCCCTCAGTTTTTGAGAACCAAGGTATCAATCCAGTAGGAGGCTCCTCAAAAGTCCCACGCACCTACACAAACAAACAAAGAACTCACAACCAACGCAATAAAGGGGTTGTCAATCCCTTCACGGCCACTTGCGAAAGTGAGATCTGATAGAGATAATATGATAAGATAAATATATTTTTGGTATTTTATAATACAGATGCAAAAAGTAAAGATGCAAATAAAAGTAGATTGAAAGCTTATATGATAAAAGATAGACCCGGGGGCCATAGGTCTCACTAGTGGCTTCTCTCAAGATAGCATAAGTATTACGGTGGGTGAACAAATTACTGTCAAGCAATTGATAGAAAAGCGAATAGTTATGAGATTATCTAGGCATGATCATGTATATAGGCATCACGTCCGTGACAAGTAGACCGACTCCTGCCTGCATCTACTACTATTACTCCACACATCGACCGACTCCTGCCTACATCTAGAGTATTAAGTTCATAAGAAGAGAGTAACGCATTAAGAAAGATGACATGATGTAGAGGGACAAACTCAAGCAATATGATATAAACCCCATCTTTTTACCCTCGATGGCAACAATACAATACGTGCCTTGCAACCCTTTCTGTCACTGGGTAAGGACACTGCAAGATTGAACCCAAAGCTAAGCACTTCTCCCATGGCAAGAAAGATCAATCTAGTAGGCCAAACCAAACTGATAATTCGAAGAGACTTGCAAAGATAACTCAATCATACATAAAAGAATTCAGAGGAGATTCAAATATTTCTCATAGATAAACTTGATCATAAACCCACAATTCATCGGATCTCGACAAACACACCGCGAAAAGAGTTTACATCGAATAGATCTTCACAAGAGAGCGGGAGAACATTGTATTGAGATCCAAAAAGAGAGAAGAAGCCATGTAGCTAATAACTATGGACCTGAAGGTCTATGGTAAACCACTCACAACTCGTTGGAGGGGCTATGGTGTTGATGTAGAAGCCCTCCATGGTCGGTTCCCCCTCCGGCGGAGCGTCGACGAAGGCTCCAAGATGGGATCTCGAGGATACAGAAGGTTACGGTGGTGGAAATTGTGTTTCGTTGGCTCCCTGGATGTTTTCGGGGTACGTAGGTATATATAGGAGGAAGAAGTACGTTGGTGGCTGCCTGTGGGGCCCAGGAGATAGGGGCGTGCCCAGAGGGGGTGGGCGCGCCCTCTTGTCTCCTGGCCGCCTCGCAAGCTTCTTGACTTGCACTCCAAGTTCTCCGGATCACGTTCATTCCAAAAATCACGCTCCCGAAGGTTTCATTCCGTTTGGACTCCGTTTGATATTCCTTTTTCTTCAAAATACTGAAATAGGCAAAAAACAGCAATGCGGGCTGGGCCTCCGGTTAGTAGGTTAGTCCCAAAAATGATATAAATGTATAAAATAAAGCCCATAAACATCCAAAAGGGGAAATATAATAGCATTGAACAATCAAAAATTATAGATACGTTGGAGACGTATCAGGGGACACGATGTTTACCCAGGTTCGGGCCCTCTCTATGGAGGTAAAACCCTACTTCCTGCTTGATTGATCTTGATGAATATGAGTATTTACAAGAGTTGATCTACCACGAGATCATAATGGCTAAACCCTAGAAGTCTAGCCTATGAGGTTATGATGATTGTGGCTAAACCCTAGAAGTCCAAACCCTCCGGTTTATATAGACACCGGGGGAGCTAGGGTTGTACAAAGTCGGTTACAGAGAAAGGAATCTACATATCTGAATCGCCAAGCTTGCCTTCCACGCCAAGGGAAGTCCCATCCGGACATGGACAAAGTCTTCTATCTTGTATCTTCATAGCCCAACAGTCCGACCAAAGTATATAGTCTGGCTGTCCGAGGACCCCTTAGTCCAGGACTCCCTCAGGTAGATCTTCACGAAGTAGACGATCTCCTTTCCCTTACAAACTCCTTGGTTCAACTCCACAATCTTGATGGAGGCTCCCAAGTAACACCAACCCAATCTAGGAGACACCACTCTCCAAAAGGTAATAGATGGTGTGTTGATGATGAACTCCTTGCTCTTGTGCTTCGAATGATAGTCTCCCCAACACTCAGCTCTCTCTCTTAGAAATTTGGCTATGGTGGAAAGATGATTTCAGTGGAAAGCAACTTCGGGAAGGCTAGAGATCAAGATTCTTGTGGTTGGATTGGAATGTCTTGGTCTCAACACATGAGTAGGTGGTTCTCTCTCTCAAAAAATGAATGATGGAAGTGTAGGCATGTTCTGATGGCTCTCTCCATGAATGAAGAAGGGGTGGAGGAGTATATATAGCCTCCACAAAAAATCTAGCCATTACACAGATTCCCAAACTCGGTGAGATCGAATAGTGAAACTCGGTCAAACCGATTCAGGTCAAAATGTGAACGTTAGAGTTTTCGATGGGACCGACAAGGTCAAGTCGCTGGGACCAATGTGCTAGGGTTAGGGTAAAACCTCAACTCAGTTTGACCGATTACACAAATTCGGTGAGACCAATTTTGGTGATAAAAAAACAGAGAATCAGCCAAGCAAAACTCGGTGGGACCGATTGCATATCTCGGTGGACCAAAATTATTGCAACAGGTAATAGAGAGTTTGCACGCCCATCTCGGTGAGACCGAGATCCCATTGGTGAGACCGAACTGATTAGGGTTTATCGCAGTGGCTATGTCAAAAGAACTCGGTGGCGCTGGATGGATCAAATTGGTGGGGCCGAGTTTGACTTTTAGGTTTAGGACATATGTGGAAATGAAAAAGTGGTTGAGGGCTTTGGACCATATCACTGAGCACTTTAAGCAACAAGCCATTAAGCAACACCTCATCCCCTTTTAATAGTATTGGCTTTCCTATGGACTCAATGTGATCTTGGATCACTAAAATGAAAATGTAGAGTCTTTTTTACTGGAAACTGTGAGGCAACAGCCCCACGGTATTTTATTAAAACTCAACCACCAAAAAACAAAAGGTTCTGGACAGAAAGAACTAATGAGAAAAGCTACTTACCTACTTACCTATGTATATATTTACAGATAAGATAAAAATATACAGGGGGCTAGCTAGGGCAAAGAATTAATCCAATGCAACACCAAAGGTTTTAAGCTAGGCTTGAATCTGTGGGTCAGAAGGGTAACATCATGGATGAAGTTTCTCCTCTATGCAGCAAAGGTAGGCTTTTCATTTCTAAAGATTCTTCCATTCCTGAGCAACCATACATTCCAAGCAGCTAAATAAATAACCTTTTTGAAGAAAGGTTGCCCAAAACTATTCCTTGCAGCAATCAAACACTCAGTGGGAGACAAACCAACTAGCCACTGAATTTGCAAGTAGTTCCAGTCCCTTGTACTGAATTGCAGGTGAAGAAGAGGTGGTCTCTGTCCTCATGAGCATGAGCATAGCATAAGGGGCATGTGTTGTCCTCCTGAGGTGATCGCCAGTGCCTCCTGACCAGCAAATCCCTAGTGTTGAGCCTACCATTGAGCATTAACCATGCAAACACCTTTATCCTGATGGAAGACCTACTTTCCCAAATCTATTTAGCCGACATATCAGTAGGGAGCTGCGCATGCATCACTGTATAATAACTCTTAGCAGAGAATTTCCCTTTGCCAGGAGTCCATGACCAAGAATCATTGATCCTTTCATCAGCATTTAGGTCAAGAAGACCAGCTTGGACAGTGATCATCTCATCCATTGCTTCTGTTGACTAGGGTAGATGGAAGAGTTCAGACATATCAAGAGTATTAATAACATCTCTGACAGAAACCTTATCATCAATGGCAAAAGAGAACAGCCTAGGAAACATGTCCTTTAGGGGAACAGAGGATCCCAAGAAGATCCAAGCATCAAACCAGAACAAGACAGAGTCCCCCATATTTATGGTAACTTCTGAGTGAAGTTTGAAAGCTTCATTGAGTTTGAGAACATCTCTCCACCAATAAGAGCCACATAACACTGTTCCATGAGGTACAACACCATCATAGTAAGTGTTCCAAATGAGAGTGACCCAAGGGATGTCAGCTTTGTTATAAAACTTGGAGAGATGTTTGGTGAGGACAGCTCTGTTCTGGATGTTAAGGTTAATAATCCCCATGCCACCTTTGTCTTTAGGCCTGCAAACCATAGGCCAAGCTACAAGAGACTACCTGGGAGTATCAGAATTGCCTATCCATAATCATTGTCTTATAATTCTTTGAAGTTGCCTGATGATACCAGCTGGCAGACATAAACTGCGGAGAAAGTATATGGGCAAATAAGATAGTACTGATTGAAGCAGTTGCAATCTAGCACCTCGATTCAGCAGGCAAGAACTAGCAGATAATCTTCTTTCAACTCTATCCACCACTGGTATCAAGTCCTGAATTCTTGGCTTAGTTGTGCCAACAGGGAGCCCAGGATATGTAAAGGGGAGAGACCCAACTTGACAACCAAACACAGCATCCAATCTAGCAGTTTCTGCTTCATCCATATTAATAGGCAAAATGCATGATTTATGGAAATTAACTCTAAGACCAGTGGAGGCATGGAAATCTTGCATCATTTCCTTGAGAGCCAGGAGTCGTGAATCCATAGCAGGCACAATGAGGAGGGTATCATCAGCATATTGAACTATAGGAAAATTAGTATCATGAGTTTCAATAGGCAAAGAAATCTGTCCATTCCTGATCATATTATTGACCAAAGTTTGCAGAAGATCAGCTGCAAGAACAAACAAGAGAGGTGATAGAGGGTCACCCTGCCTGACTCCTCTTTTGCAAATGAATTGCTTTCCAGGCACCCCATTTAGAATGACAAAGGAAGTTCCAGAAGATAAAAGCTCTCTAATCCGACCAATCCATTTACTATCAAAACCTTTGTGATGAAGAAGCTTGAGAATTAGATCATGCTCCACAATATCAAAAGCCTTTGCAAAATCCAGCTTAAGAATCAAAATGGGTTTCTTGGATTTGTGACACTGATGAATGTACTCCAAGGTCCAGGCAATGCAACCCTGGATAGACCTGGACTTCAGGAACCCATATTGATTTTTGTGAATACATTTTAAAATCACCTTTTGCAGTCTATTTGCTAGAAGTTTTGTCAGAAACTTTAGGCAAGCATTTGTCAAGGAAATGGGTCTGAAATCATTGGGACCCTCATGTGACAGCTTCTTAGGAATTAAAGTAATTAAAGACCCATTGATGCTGCTAATAGTGATCTTTCCATCGTAAAAATCTTGGAATAACTGCAAAAAATCATGCTTGATAATGTGCCAGCACCTTTTGACAAACAAACCAGTGAAACCATCAGGGCTAGGTGCCCTATCAGTGGGCAAAGATTTAAGAACCTCATTTATTTCCTCATCAGAAAAGGGAGCAGACAAGTTATCAAGACCATCCACAGAATCAATCAAAGAAGCTAGATCAAACTTCATATCAATTCCTTCAGATACACCCATTCTATCCTTGAAAGTGCCCCACAACATGCCAGCCATTTGCTGATGATCAGAGACAACATCACGATCCTCATTTTGCAGTGAAGAAATGGTACTTCTCCTAAATCTTTCAGTTGCCATTGCTTGGAAAAACTTTGAGTTTTCCTCCCCAACTTTAATCCACCTAATGGTGCATCTCTGTTTCTAATATATGAACTGCAAGTGGAGAATTTCCTCAATATGGAGATTTACAATTTTCCTGAAGTTAAATTTAGGTCTTGTTAAAGGCCTCAATTCCTCAAAATTATCAAAGAATAAAACCACCTCATTGCAGGCGTGAATGATCTTCTTAAGCATAGATAGACTGGTGTACCATTGCTTTAGAGCAAATCTGAGTCTTTTGAACTTTTCAGTCAGTTTGGCTGCAGAATTTGATTTTTTTGTTGGGGCAGTCCATGACTGTTCCACACAGTCAAAGAAACCAGGCAAATCCACCCAATAATTTTCAAACCTAAAGATCCTTGATTTAGGTATAGATATAGCAATGGAGACTACACAAGGCACATGATCAGAGGCAGTTATTACTAGTGGGTGAACCATTGTGTTGGGACAGTCATTGATCCAGGTTGAGGAAGTGAAAAACCAATCCAGTTGCTCAAGCAAATGATTTTCTTGCATGTTAGACCAGGTATAGGATCTTCCTTTTAGAGGCAGCTCAAGAAGGCCAAGATGGCCATTTATCTCATTGAAAAGAAAAATATCATTTATGTCTCCTCCAGGCAAATTTCTAGTTTCAAGAGATCTGATGAAATTAAAGTCTCCCACAAAGAGCCAATTATCATCCACAGGAATTTCCAAATTATACAACCATTGAACAAAATCATCTCGAGGTTGTCCTTGACAAGGCCCATAAACATTTACCAAAGTCCATTGAGTTGCGTTGTGCATAGATGTGAAAGATACTATAATTCCATAAGGTTTAATCTCCACAAGGGTGCCAGAGAGAACATTGGAGCACCACAAAACAAGGATGCCACCAGAGGCCCCAACAGAAGGTGAATAAACAAAATTATCAAACCTTATAGGGCAAAACTTCCTAAGTGCGCGTTGATCAAAAAACTCACATTTTGTTTCTTGCAAACAAATAACAGAGCACTGACTTTCCTCAATTTTGGCTCTTACACTTCTTTGCCTGTCCTCGGAATTAAGGCCTATCACATTCCAACAGAGCACTTTCCAATCTCTAGAATGTTGTGAATTCATGAAGAAACAATAATATGGAGGCAGATATAATAGTTCACTTCATAACAGCGAAACAATAGTCTGAAGTTTAAACCAACATCAGATCTAATAGGAGCAGCACTTGGTGTTGGAGGTGGAACTTGCGCTCGAGTGCTTGAATTTTCTGGTTGAGCCTGACTGCTTAGAGAGGTGGCCTGATTTTCAGCTTTTAACTTCTTGGCTCTAGGCTGTTTGAGAGGCCTAGGCTTAGGAGACAGAGGCGAAGTAGGTTTGAAACCTTGTGACTTTGCTGCACTTCTGGTCATCCTCCTGTCAGAAAAGTCTGAAACTGCTTGGACTACAGAAGTCTTGGGCTTTCTTGCACGTGATTTCCTGGCATGCTTAGCTGGGGCAGAGAAAGTGTAGTTCAAGCTGTCAGAAAATTCAGTAGCATGAGGATCATCATTAGTGAAAGTGGCACTGACATCAGTCCCAAGTACTGAACATTGACTGTTGTTGTCCTCCAAGAACAATCTTCTGGCAGTGTGCTGAGAGGAGCCTGACCTTTGGGAAGGTGAGAGGCAGAAAGAAACTGGTGGATCAAAAGCCACAGTCCAATTTCTTTTGAGCATACTAAGTATGGCAGGTGGAGGCATGGCCTTAGGGATCTGAGAAGATAGAAAAGTAGGCATGAGGGACTCAAAAGACCTTCTCCATATAAAATCAGGTGGTAAAGCTGGCCCCATTACAATTCTCACAAGACCAACTTGCAAAGGAGGAGGCTGCATCACAATTGGGTTGTATGGGATAATTGAAAGGTTGTTGTGAATCTGCTCCTGCTCAACATCAGGCATGACCACCTCCTGAACATTCTGTGGATCCTCCATAGCTATCAGCTATTCAGGTTGGGCCAGAATCTGCTGAACATCATGCACATGTGGGCCACCAACTTGGAGATTCTCCTGAAACAACATTGGGCCCTCAACCACAGCATTGTTAGGCCCATCATGTAGGTCAGGTTCAACTGGGCCAATAGCATCTCCAGACTCATTAGAACCCATAGAAGGATTTAAAACCATAGAGTGAGCTTCTTTAACCTGTGGTTGCACTTGATGAACTTCATCTAGATTGTTCTCATGTCCCCAGCCATGTAAATCTTGAGGATTAGGCTCGTGTGGCTCTTCTGGAGCAGCTGGTTGAGGAACATCATTCCAGCCAAGAGCAGGATATGGCGGCAGAGCCCAGAAATTTAGGGGGGAGTTGCTCAGCAAAATCAGTAGTCAAGATAGAAATAGATGCAGTCCAAGAAACTATTGCTCCTCCAGTGTTAGCATACTGACAAAAAACCACATCTCTTGGGACAAGATGATTATCAGGAAAAGAAGCATATACCAGAGAGCGCACAAGCCTATCATCCTGGTGATTCCAATAGTGAAACTGACCAAAGGTACCCACAACCTCAGCCAAATTAACCTCGTTGCGATAATCCAATGGAACTCCCACAAACATTAACCATCCTATTATATGCCCTTGCAGATCACAGAAACCCTCACCATCGTCATGTCTAATAAATCTGACAAACAGCTCATTGCCATGCTGATCTAACCCAAGCGGCCAAGGTGGGTGAGCAACTAAAGCAGCAGAGATGACATGATCTTGCATCTCATAAAGACCTACTCCCTGAAACCAAGTCTATGCAGATCGTACAGGCAGCTCGAGTTGATTGGTGATGAAGGAAAGAACCTACTGCCGACGAACAGCGACATCTTCATGTGGTGGTGGAGGTTCAACAATGCCAACCATGAAAGATTCATGGCGTCGGGAAGTAGCTTGAGCCGGTGTGTAGAACGTCCGTGGGACGCGGAAAGGACCACCGTCGATGATGTCGTGGCCCGCCGGGAGGAAACGGCGAGGATCAAGCTCGTACACTGCCATGGAAGGAAGCAGTGATGGGCCTTGATGCTGTGTGCTACTCGTTGGCGATGGCGATGGTGCTTTTCATGGGGAAGCAGAGGAGGCTGGAGCTTTTAGTGGGGATCTGTCAAAGTTGGCAAGGGAGGCGGCGGAGCTCGAAGCGTCAAGCTTCCTGTTGATGGTGCGAGACTCGAGGTCGGGTACTCCGGTTTTTGTAACCCAGAGTTTAATATTAGGAGGAGACCGAGCGCAGTCCTTTTTAACGTGATCGGACCGGAAACATTGACGGTATCTCACCTTATTAGTACATGGTACCAAACTATGCCCCATGCCAAGGAAATTTGAACAATCCCAAAAATTTGCAGCAATTTCCTCCACAACACGATCAAGACCTTGCAAGTCATGAACTATATCGACCAGTGACTTAGGAGAAGGGATATCCTCTGACAATATAGGAGACTGAGGCAACTCAGTTGTAATGTGCAAGTTGAAATTGCTAGCCTAGTCCGAATCATCATCCGAAAGCTCCAAAGGGTTTTGGGCCGAGCCCAAAAGGTTGTGGGTGATTGGAGGCCCAGATCCAACATGGGAGTCATGGGAGAAAATCAAAACAGCTGGCGTACCCGATCCCGATGACTCCGGGAGAAAATCACGGGGAGATACTGATCCAAACATGATATCCGGAGATTGCAAAGCTTTCAATGGCGAGGTCACTGGAGGTGACGCCGGCGGTGAGATTAAATCAACTTGACTGAAACCATCACACTCCTGGGGATCAACTGTATAGCCAGCATCTTGAGTGATAGTACTGATATCCTCAGCAGTCGCCGGATAACTATAACCCTTACAAGCATCATAATTCAAAAAGGTAGCAAAACATAGGGATTTCTTAATAGTAGCATGTGTAGATGAACGCAGGGAGGACTTAGCCGGAGCATGTTTCATGGCCTCAACACCTAGGCATGCACGACGATTAGATGACTAACTAGGGTCCATTCTTCTTGGTATTCAACTTGCCATGCACGGAACTCCTTTTCCCAATCAGGGCCTCCATGGCCCCAAAGATGAAAAAAGCATTTGAATTGGGGACAAACAAAGGAGAGTTGATGCAAGATGAAAAACCCCACTTCCTTGCATGAGACATTAAAGGCAAAAACTTGGTCACGTAGACAAGATACCTTGAGAGAAGAACAATATCCACCAATCGCGGATTCCAGCGCCAGAGAAACATTCTCCTCATCTAGGCGAAAGTTGTGGCGTGCAAAGATACTACCATGATGAAGTGCCCAGATCGATCCGAGGGGTGCACCGTACGATGGAAAGAGCGCTAGATCGCTTTTGCCATATCGATCCCAGGGGAAAAGTCCAAACCCAGGGAGATGGCCGCGTGGACAGCCATGGAGATGACAACCAGAAGAGAGAGGAGAAGGCGCCGGAGGTGATGGCCGGATCAAACACCAAAACACACGGAGGGAGGTGGTGATCGCCAACGGTGGGTGGGTCTAGGGTTTAGGTGAGGGGCGGGAGGTGGGAGGCGCCATCCCTCGCTACTGGAGGAACTATGTTGAGCTTTTTCCAATGTTTGTCCTTAGCATCTTGAAGGGGTTCCACATCCTCTTGTCCATGCCACTCCAATGTTGAACTTATCTGAAATATACTAGATGAAAGTATTAGTCCAACAAGAGATATGTTGACATTAATCACCAAAATCACCCAGGGAGCACTTGTGCTTTCTGGGGCCCAGGCGCGCCCCGGTGGGTTGTGCCCTCCTCGTTGGCCTCCCGCACTTCCTCTTTGCTCTATAAATACCCCAATATTCTAGAAACCCTAGGGGAGTCGACGAAAATCAATTCTAGCCGTCGCAGAGACCAGAACCACCAGATCCAATCTAGACACCATCACGGAGGGGTGCATCATGTCCATTGGTGCCTCTCCGATGATGCGTGAGTAGTTCTGTGTAGACCTACGGGTCTGTAGTTAGTATCTAGATGGCTTCCTCTCTCTCCTGATTATCAATACAATGGTCTCTTGGTTGCTATTAAGGATAACAAGATGGGGCCTATTTCTACATAAATTGATTGTGTCTACATCATGCCATCATTCTTATTGCATTTCTCTATTTTTCCATGAACTTAATACACTCGATGCATGCTGGATAGCGGTCAATGTGTGGAGTAATAGTAGTAGATGCAGGCAGGAGTCGGTCTACTAATCTTGGACTTGATGCCTATATAATGATCATTGCCTGGATATCATCATGATTATTCGAAGTTATATCTATTGCCCAACAGTAATTGTTTACCCACCGTTTGCTATTTTTCTCGAGAGAAGCCACTAGTGAAACCTACGGCCCCCGGGTCTCTTTTCATCATATTTGCCTTTGAGATCTATTTTTGTTTGCATTTATTTTCAGATCTATTAAACCAAAAATACAAAAATACATTGCTGCAATTTATTTATTTCGCGATCTATTTATCCTATCTACCACAATTATCTCACATTATCTTGCCTACTTGAGGCACCGTACCCGAAAGGGATTGACAACCCCTTTAACACGTCGGGTTGCGAGTATTTGTTATTTGTGTGTAGGGGCTGTTTACGTGGTGTTAGGAGGTTCTCCTACTGGTTCGATAACCTTGGTCTCATCACTGAGGAAAATACCTACCGTCGCTATACGGCATCATCCCTTCCTCTTTGGGGAAATACCGACGTAGTTCTAGCAGACATCAAAAGGAATTTCTGGCGCCGTTGCTGGGGAGGATCTTCGACATCAACTAGATTCCTAATGACAAATCTCATCTCCTCGCAATTTACATTATGTTCCATTTGCCTCTCGTTTTCATCTGCCCCACTTCACAAAAGTTTGCCGTTTTTATTCGCCCTCTTTTTTCGTTTGCCCTTATGTCATTCTTGGTTTGTTTGCTAGTTTGTTTGGAATAATTGTGTGTTTTATTGGAAATCTGAAACCCAAAACCTTATGGATCCACATCCGCTTGCTAATCTTTCTAAAAGATCCAACTATGATGAACCAATTGCTAGTGAGTTGAGTACACTAGATTATCTTTATGAAGTTTTGCTTGACATTCATGAATCTGAAAATTGTGATGAAGTGATAAAAGAAGAAATTTATGAAGTGATTCATGATAGCTCCTTGAATGAAAAGCATGATTGCAATGATGTTATAATAAATTCTATTAATGTCAATTATGCTAGTAATATGCAAAACCCCAAGCTTGGGGATGCTAATTTTGATATGTCCTCTGCTTATTGCAATGATCATGATTGGGGTGATTCTTCTTACAATCTTGAAAATTTATTTAAGCCTCATGATGAATATGTTTGCGATAATATTGAAGGTTGGTTTGGAAGAGTGTCAACTTTACGTAATAATGATACCACTACTTTGGATAATTATCAATCTTATGAATTTTCTGATAAAAGTGGGTTCAGAGAGGTCATGACTTTATTTGATGATAATCCAATATTAGGAAGAGTGTCAACTTTGCATGCATGTGGGTCATATAGAGAATATGTTATGTGATAGCTATATTGTTGAATTTGAGTATGATCCTACATGTAATTATTATGAGAGAGGAAAATATGGTTGTAAAAATTTTCATGCTACTAAATTATCTCTCGTCATGTTGAGATTGCTATTGTCTCTTTCTTCTTCCTTGCATATGCTAGATGTTTCTTGTCTTGATAATTTGGTTGCCTGCAAAATTCCTATGCATAGGAAGTATATTAGACTTAAATGTGTTTGTCACATGTTTTATGATGATCTCTTTGTGCTTCAATTCTTGTCTTTCATGTGAGCATCATTGAAATCTCATGCCTATCTTAATGGCTATAAAGGAAGAGCTTGTTAGGAGGCAACCAAACGAATAAAATAATGTTTTTGATTTTTATTTCCTATTATTGTGTAAATACACAATTATACCTATGGTTAGATGTGTTTTTGTGGTTTTAATCAGTGTTTGTGCCAAGCAAGGCCTTTGGGATGATTTGGGTGAGAGTTGATTCGATCTTGCTGAAAAACAGAAACTTTTGTGCTCACGAAATTATTTTTCATTTTTATAAGAAGAGTGCTTTTGAGTTGATTCTTTTTGCAGAAGATTAATAAACAAATTATTCACATCGTTGTAATGTTTTAGAATTTTTGGAGTTACAGAGGTATTCGAAGTATTCAGATTGCTACGGACTGTTCTGTTTTTGGAAGATTTTGTTTTATTTGTGTTGTGTGCCTGTTTTGATGACTCTATGGTTTGCTTTGATGAGTTTTTGTCATATAAAAGTTGGAATATAGTCGATATAATGCAAAAAACAAAATATGAATGGGTTTGCAACAGTACTTATAGTAGTGGTTTGATTTCTTATACTAACGGATCTCACAAAGGTTTTGTTGAGTTTTGTGTGATTGAAGTTTTCAAGTTTTGGGTGATCTTACGATGGATGAAGAAATAAGGATTACCAACATGCTAAGCTTGGGGATGCCCGAGGCACCCAAGATAATATTCAAGAAGTAGCAAGAAACTAAGCTTGGGGATGCCCCCAAGTGGCATCCCCTCTTTCTTCTAACAACCATCGGTATTTTACTTGGAACTATATTTTTATTCGTCACATATTATGAGTTTTGCTTGGAGCGTCTTGTATGATATGAGTCTTTGCTTGTTTTGCTTTGTGTTTTAAGTGTCGAATCCTTGCTGGACACACCTTTTTGAGAGAGCCAAAAACTATGTTATGCTTGCTCCTATGCTTCACTTAAATTTTTAGAGCCATGGAATTGCTCTAGTACTTCACTTATATCTTTTTGAGCACGGTGTGCTTTGTTATTTTTGAAGAAATGCTCTCATGCTTCACTTAGATTTATTTGGGAGTTAGTAATTTTTTTAAGAAATTCTCTCTTGCTTCACTTAGATTATTTTTAGAGAAAGAAATATTATGCTCATGTTCTTCACTTAAATTTGTGTGAGCTTATCAAAAGCAACATATAAAAATAGTCCCAAAGCGATAGATATCCAAGGAGGATATAATAAAAACTTTCATGAAGATCATTGGATAGAATAAACTTGATTCTTAGTAATGGTTTTGAGATATGATGATATGATATGTGAGTCATGTTGATGCGTAATTGTGCTTTAGTAAGAATATTGATGTTAAGGTTTGTGATTCCCTATGCAAGCACGAAAGTCAATAGTTATACAATGAAATTTATATCCTACTTGTGGTGCATTATTCGGTGTTACTTATGCTTAATGCTGGGGTACGAGATTTTTTGTTTCTTGGTTGGTCGCTTCTCAATCCTTTTGCTAGCCTTCATTTTGCACTAAGTATGATCACTACTTGTGCATCCAAAACCCTTTAAACCAGTTTTGCCATATGAGTCCACTATACCTACCTATATGCAGTATTTCCATGCCGTTCTAAGCAAATTTGCATGTGCCATCTCTAATTTTCAAAATAAATTTCTCTTTTGTGTGCTCTACGCTTGCGGGTCGGTGAGGGGTGGCCAATATTTTCCATGCTAGATGTGTTATTCTCACGATGAGTGTTTATTCACTTGTCATTGCACGAGAGTACGACAAAGGTATTAGGGATGCCCAGTCCCAAAATGAAAAATGAATTTACTTTATGTTGTCAAATAATAAATTCCTTAAAAAGTGTCGGTATGGAGGGCACCCATGGATACGGTTAGCCATGGAAAGTGAAAGTATGGTGGAAAAAGGAATACAATTTATTTTCTATTTAGGAACCGCCTATGATGTATCTAGCATGGAAAGTGTTGGGACCTCTAATTCATTTTCGTTAGTGGGAAAAGTATGCCTCCCAAAATGTTTTTATCTCTCAATTTTTTCTTTGAGCTCTGGCACCTATACAAATCCCTACTTCCCTCTGCGAAGGGCCTTTCTTTTACTTTATGCAATTTTTATTTTGAATTTGAGTCTCCATCTTCTCTTATAAAGCACCAACTAAGGGGCACTATGATCATATTTTAGCATTAGGTGTAGCTAATATTCAAGTGTGTTTCATGAATGGATCAATGGTTGAGCATAATGGGCTAGGGATAACTTGCTTTAGTGTTGATATTTTGGAAGACATGGTTGCTTGTTGGTATGCATGAGTATTAAAGTCTTCATGTCAAAACTAGACTATTGCTTTGAACCATATAAAAGTCCAAATGTCCATGTTATAAAGAAAAGAAATGTGATGAACATGTTAGGTAGCATTCCACATCAAAAATTATGTTTTTATCATTTACCTACTCGAGGACGAGAAGGAATTAAGCTTGGGGATGCTGATACGTCTCCAACGTATCTATAATTTTTAATTGTTCCATGCTGTTATGTCATCATTCTTGGATGTTTTACAATCATTTTATAGTCACTTTATATCATTTTTTGGTACTAACCAATTGACATAGTGCCCAGTGCCAGTTCTTGTTTTGTGCATGTTTTTTACATCGCAGGAAATCAATACCAAACGGAGTCCAAACGCAGTGAAACTTTTTGTGGATTTTTTTCCAGCCAGAAGACATCCAGTGGGCCAGGAACGCAACTGAGGGGAGCTCCGAGGGGAGCACAACCCACCAGGGCGCGCCTGGGAGCCCAGGCGCCCCCTGGTGGGTTGTGCCCTCCTCATTGGCCTCGCGCACCGCCTCTTTGCTCTATAAATACCCCAATATTTCAAAAACCCTAGGGGGATCAATGAAAATCAATTCCAGCCACCGTAGAGTCCAGAACCACCAGATCCAATCTAGTCATCATGGAAGGGTGCATCATATCCATTGGTGCCTCTTCGATGATGCGTGAGTAGTTCTTTGTAGACCTACAGGTCCATAGTTAGTAGCTAGTTGGCTTCCTCTCTCTCTCTCTCTCTCTCTCTCTTGATTATCAATACAATGGTCTCTTGGAGATCCATATGATGTGAGTATTTTTGCGGTGTGTTTGCTGGGATCCGATGAACTTTGAGTTTATGATCAGATCTATGTTTTTATCCATGAAAGTTATTTGAGTTTTGTTTGATCTCTTATATGCATGATTGATTATAGCCTCATATTTCTTCTCCGATATTTGGGTTTTGTTTGGCCAACTGTTCTATTTATCTTGCAATGGGAAGAGGTGCTTTATGATGGGTTCGATCTTATGGTGCTTGATCCCAGTGACAGAAAGGGAAACCACACGTATGTATCGTTGCTATTAAGGATAAAAAAAATGGGGCCTATTTCTACATAAATAGATCTTGTCTACATCATGTCATCGTTCTTATTGCATTGCTCCATTTTTCTATGAACTTAATACACTAGATGCATGCTGGATAGCGGTCGATGTATGGAGTAATAGTAGTAGATGTAGGCAGGAGTCGGTCTACTAATCTTGGACGTGATGCCTATATAATGATCATTGCCTGGATATCGTCATGATTATTCGAAGTTCTATCAATTTCCCAACAGTAATTGTTTTCCCACCGTTTGCTATCTTTCTCGAGAGAAGCCACTAGCGAAACCTATGACCCCCGAGTCTCTTTTCATCATATTTGCCTTTGCGATCTATTTTCCTTTGCTTTTATTTTCAGATCTATTAAACCGAAAACACAAAAATACCTTGCTGAAATTTATTTATTTTGCGATTTATTTATCCTATATACCAGAATTATCTCACGTTATCTTGCCTACTTGAGGCGTCGTACCCGAAAGGGATTGACAACCCCTTTAACACGTCGTGCGAGTATTTGTTATTTGTGTGCAGGGGCTGTTTACGTGGTGTTAGGAGGTTCTCCTACTGGTTCGATAACCTTGGTCTCATCACTGAAGGAAATACCTATCGTCACTATACTGCATCATCCCTTCCTCTTTGGGGAAATACCGACGTAGTTCTAGCAGACATCAATGGCCTTGTTCACCAAGGTGGCAAAGTCAGCAAAGTCATGCACCAGGAGCGCAAGCTTGAGATCAGGGTGACATCTGTCATGAAACTTTTCCTGCCTACGGGTATCAGTAGCAATATCCTCTTCAGCATAGCGGGACAAGTCTAGGAACTCCTGCTGATAAGCATCCACATTCTTGTTCCCCTGGGTGAGGTTGCGGAACTCGCGCTTCTTCATGTCCATGTTCCCTGAGGAATGAAGCGGGCACGGAAAGCATCTTGGAAACTCCGCCCAAGTAATGACTGTCCCAGCAGGTTGAGTACGCCTGTGACTATTCCACCATTGAGTAGCGGGGCCCTTGAGGAAAAAGGATGTGAAAGTGACATAGCTGGCAGGGGCAACCTCAGCAGACTCCATCTCATAAGTGATGTCGCGGAGCCAGTCATCAACATCAAGGGGTTGAGTTGAGTTCCGGTAAATGGTAGGGTTGAGGCGCATGAAATCTTGCAGAGTTACTGGGCCTGGCTGCTGATCCATATTGGGGCACCAAAACTGATCCATGATCCCTTGCATGAACTGGCGATTCAGCTCAAACTGTTGTATCATTCCAGCTATATATTCGGGCGATGGTGGATTATTGGCACCACGGCCACAACCGGCGGGTCTAGCCATCCTGCTAGAATGCATCAGAGATAGTTTAGCATGGAGCAATGGTAGAGACAATGAATCATTCATGAGGTAACATGCACAATGAAAAGAGCACAAAAGATACATCATAGTAGTCAACCATGACATGCAGATCCATACATAAGTCGGTTACAAACCAGAGGTACAAGTTCAGAAAGGGAAAGGTAGTCTAGACAAACTAGGCGGCATGCAAGCACGCGGTGGAGGGATACAACATAGGGACATAGCGATATGCTACATCAACGTCGGGGAAAACCTCTGAAGTCAGGCGGCTGCAGGTGATGAAAAGCCAAACAGTTCTCGAGATAGGGGTCCTATGCTCCGTGAAGGCTCTGGTGCAAGAATTGGTCGACCTGGAAGGAGAGATCCACGTGCAGGGCTATCACCTCCAACAATAGGCCACGCAATACCTGGTGGCAACTCTGTCCTGCACGGGTAAAGGATGTACTATAGCTATATCCTCGTGCTGACTGCTGACAGCATCTTTGTTAGAGTGTCGTAGTGGCGAGCACGAATGGCATACAACTCGACAGTCAGAGCTCGAACAGTGCGATCCAGAGCCTCAATGTACCGAACCATAACTTGAGGATCATAACGACGGCTCACGTAGGGGGTACAGATAGCAGTGTAGTGTCCAGTCTCATCCCCAACTAGGACGTACAGGATGTATCTGAACCCAGTCTCTATCAAGCGAGGGTGCTCTCCATGGAGGCGGGTGATAGCAACATGGGCAGCATCATGGACTGCCATCTCAACGGTCACTCCAACACCCTCAAAGGTGTGCAACTCATTGGTGGAGTTGTCCTGCCGATCATAGATAACAACCATAGCGCAGGACTGCTTTGAACTCGCGGTAGTCCTAGTACACAGTGTACTAGGGGTACCAACGATATCCCAGCAGGGTCAAGAGGTCGAGTAGAATGGCAGGGAACCCGGTCGCATCAACAACCATGGTCTGGTGGATGATCTGCGTTGTGGGACGCATCTGAAACATAAGAAGTTCAAAGATGTCAAAAGACAGTGTGTGTATCATTCATTATACTTTCAAAGGATTAGTTGCAGATAATCCAGCTCTCCGGGTGGATCTAATCATGAGAACCTAATGTTAGACTTAGCAAAATCATTTAACCCAAGTAGAAGAGAGATCGGAGTCATAAAAGATCCTAAAACCACCCAATTGTGATGCCGGCCTGTAAACCACACAGCAATGTTAGTAAGAGTTTTTTGAAGACTAGACTCAACTTCGGCCAACAAGTTGGAAAAGGGGGCTACCTACAGGCAATCGGCTCTGATACCAACTTGTGACGTCCCGACTTAATCATGCACTAATCATACACACAAATGCGCACGATTAAGATCAGAGACTTGCGGGAAGATATCACAACACAACTCTAAACACAAATTAAATTCATACAAGCTTTATATTACAAGCCAGGGGCCTCGAGGGCTCGAATACAAATGAGTCAGCAGAAGCAACAATATCTGAGTACAGACATAAGGTAAACAAGTATGATTTAAGAAGATGAGCACAAACAGCAACATGATCGAAAAGGTAAGGCCTCCTGCCTAGGAGCCTCCTAACTACTCCTGGTCGTTGGCAGCCTCCACGTAGTAATAGGCTCCGTCGGGGTAGTAGTACTCATCGGTGGTGTCCTCTGGCTCCTGGTCTTCGTCATCTGATCGCAGCAATTGGGTACAGGGGAAAAGGGGGGTAGCAAAGAAATCATGAGTACTCATCCAAAGTAGCAAGACTTACATCTGATGTAAACTAAGTATGCATCAGTATCAAAGGAATGGGGCTATATCTTTGGACTGAACTGCATAAGTGCCAGAAGAGAAGTGAAAGCCTAGCCTATCAAAGACTAGCATCTTGCAGCATCAAAAGAGGGTAGAGTAACATAGCACAAGTAATAAGTATGTTGTAGTAATGCCCAGGGATCCTTCCTCGACTCCCTGTGAGAAAGCAATCCTAGAGCCATCATATCCATTTCACATTTCTAATATCCAGTTATAAATGTATCGGTTGGGATACAACTCCGAGCGTCTGTTATCATGGACACGGCTATTCGAATATATTAAGTTCCCTGCAGGGATGCACAAACGTACCCAACATGCTCGATTAACTCCGGCCGAACACACTTTCCTGGGTCATACCCGGCCTCGGCTGATCGACATGTCGTAGTCCTACCTAGGCTCAACACAGAGGTTAGTACGTCGGTCTACATCCCAAATGTGTAGGGGTAATGGGCCAATAGTCCCTTGCAATCCTGCACGTTGCGAACGCGGCCTGCAGAAGACCCACCCCCTTATACAAGTGCATGTGGTTATCGTCCAACCGGGCACGCGCCGCTAAACCGCTAACATATGTGAGCTTTCGAAAGAACCATACAACGCAGAGTGCCCATACTTATTCCCGCACGGTGGTCAGTGTGAAAAGGCCAAAGGCCTACTCGGATCACATATCCAAATCGTTAGTGTCTTGGGAGCGCGCGGAGACGATCAAAGATCCACGATCTCTGGCCCCATCGCCCCATCTCACGGACTTACGACAAGGGCTAAGAATGCCTGGTCGTGCCGCGTAATTATCTCGTGGGTACTCTCCAAGTCAAACCAACTCCACATCACTCATGGGTACCCTCACGGTAAACCCGACTTCACATTTCTCTCGCGGGTACCCCTCGGGGCCAACCTGAACATGGTTCTGGGGTAAAGTCAAAGTAACCGTGTGTCCATAACGCCAAGGGGGGAATCCAAGGAATCACCCTCGATGGATTCCGCTTGATGTAATCATCAAGGTGAACTTAGAGGAATCACCCTCGAGGATTCACTCTTGATGTGTTGCATGACAGAGTCTGCCGGATATTGGGTTCCGGCAAAACCCTTAGGCCTCGTTTGGTAAGAGAGGTTTGGGGAGGTTTTCAGGGGATTATCCTCGCGAGGCTCAGAAACCTCACGAATCCCCGAGTAATCGTTTGGTAGCCGGGGTTTGGAGGAAGGGAACCCCCTGCAATCCCCGGAATTCCCCCTGATGTAGGTGGTTTCGAAGCCCCGAGCGGGGGCTCGTGGAATGAAGGGGGGAAAGAGGAGACGAACTGAAAAAGAGTGGGAGGAGGCCGCACGCCACCGCAGCCGCCGCCGCCTCCGCCGCCGCCGCAACGTCGGTGTCCCTTCTCCAGCAAACAAACCGGTCCTTCTCGCCAGAGGTACGTCTCCGCCGCCCCTTTCCTTCCATTCCCCTCGCCTAGGGTTTCTCACCTTCACCCACCATGGCTGCCGCCTCCTGCGAGGTCCAGACCTTTGTTCTCCTCGTCCTACTCGGCGAGCTTGCCAAGCACGCCATCTCCTACCCATGGCTCCACATGGTCCATATTCTCCAACCTTGCTTGAGTCGCCGCCCTCCTGGACGCCCCATCTCCACCGTGGCATCTCCTAATCTTAGTATTTTGTTAATTTGTACTCCCTCCGTCCCATAATGTAAGACATTTTTTGACACTAAACTAGTGCCAAAAAAACGTCCTACATTATGGGATGGAGGGAGTATCTTTTATCAGTCTGCATATAGCTTCTTCAGAATGTTAGAATGACATGGTTATGCCTTTGAATTATGATCTCAAGAGTATGATTATTTTCTAAATGAGAATCCATCATGTTCTCCCAGATGTGCTAGTTTAGATGCTCTATCTTAGAGTATGATTATTTTCCAAATGAGAATCTGTCATGTTCTCCCAGAGGTGCTAGTTTAGATGCTCCATCTTATAGTACTTACTAGATGCTTTTGGCACTACTGGTTTGTTGGCAATTGAAACCTGGTAAATTTTGGGGGTGTGGATATACCATTGTTGTGAACGATGAAGACTTTGGTGCATCTGTGTACATTAGTACTCCCTCCGTCCCAAAATAAGTGTCTCAACTTTGTACTAGCTCTAGTACAAATTCGTACTAAGCTCAAGACACTTATTTTGAGACAGAGGGAGTATGTGGTAATTCGTTGAGTAAACTGGAGTACTAGAACATAGGTTGGCCTATTTATGTTCTATCGCATGAAAATAATCCGACTCCGATGCTCCACCATCCTACGCCACACTGAACTTTTTGTATGCGAGCATGGCTTTTTTCTTCAAAGATGATCTGAGTTTCAGATAAACCTGGACGATTGCTGCATATTTAACATGCAGAGATACAGTTCGTATGAAATTCGAAAGACTTGTGATGAGTTCTGTAGTAGCAACCATGAGCTCAGTTTTTTGGGGTGTTTATCAGTTTTTAAAATGGGAATTCTGAAGCAAGCAAATTGATTGTATGCGATGATAGATAGGTTAGGTAAGTATGTGGACACAGAAGTATGGAGAGTTAGCCGACCCTAGGCAGTAGCAGCAGCCTCCAAAATCTGTAGATATTGTATTGGCAATATTCTACCAAGCTTAGAAAAAATATATTATCCCAAAGCTTTGTGTATATTCATTTTTATTTGCATCATTTCTGTTTATACCTAGGGTCAGATGCTCGTTCAGTTGCACATGTTTGGCTGGATGAAATTGTGCTTGTAAACATTCTTTACACCTTGTATTGTACAAGTCGTCGCCGTCAGTCAGATATTTGTTTCTAGTTCGAATGATTATGTTTCATCTTAGATGCCTGTTCCGAGTCTTCCTTTGCCTGAATCTTAATGTTAGAGTTGTGTCGAATATTATTGTACAAGTTAGCTTACAGTTGAACTTGGAGTCGTACGGTGTGTAGACAGGATATGGAGTCGTGTCCAAGTAGGACACTTGTATCCCAGGCCTCTCATATATATCGGGGGAAGACACACAATGTAACCTATGCCAACATAATAGCACGGGCACGTGGGGGAGCCGGCGGCGTGTGTCGGCGCCCGGGCGGCCGGGATGCAGTATTGTAGCGGTGTCATGGGGAGGAGTGCCCGTAGTCATGCCCCGGGGATGTAGCCACGATGGTGAACCTCGTTAACAAATCTCGGTGTCGTGCTTGTGTGATTGCTTGGTCCTCTGTAGATCAACTGTGTGCCTCATATTTACTCTAACAAGCTTGTGTGATTGCTTGGTCCTCGGTAGATCAACTGTGTGCCTCGTATTTATTCTAACGCTTAATCAGTTCATGGATAAGATCTAACACATTTTGTTGCTTGTTCTGTATCCTACTCCAAGTTGGGCATGTACTGCTTTTGTTGGACAAGACATGAAGATTCAGTCTTCTGGTCATCTTTTTGTCATCAGTTCCTCATGGTTTCTGTAAATTTTTGGGATTTTGTCAGCAGTTGTTGTTAGGAAGATGCAGTACTACTACCTTACTATGGAGATGTCTAACTGTTTACCAATAAGATTGTAGTTCCCATACGATTCTCTTGCTGCTATTGGGTGATCCTTTGTATTGTGGTTGTATGTGTTTTCTGGTTTATAAAGGTCATGGTGATTATCCCCCTTGTTAGTCAGGTAACATCCTCAACTAAGATTTGGTAAGTAGCCGCCTCCTATCTTGTAGGCAAATGCTAGACCTATTCTTTTTTCCATTCACCTGAGAAAGGCAGCATTAGTACTAACATATTGCTATGATCTTGACTTTTGTGCAGTGCAACGATGGACATTTAGCTTGTGGCACATGCCTTGCTGAGCTCCCCGGCGGATAGTGCCTAACTTGTGAGCACATCGGAGGCTTTGTCCGCTGCCTTGCAGTGGATGATATTGTCTCATCGGCAATGATAAAAGTGTTCCCACGATGGCTGCCAGAGTGACGTCACCTAGCACAAGCTTGACGATCACCACAAGGCTTCTACAGTTCTATAGCAGCATGTTTAGTTTGTGTGTGGATTCTACCTATAGCAAGTTTTTCTGCTATGATGTTGTTTTGTTTGTAAAGATTGGATTTTTGTATGTTCTGCACCATTTTATATCAATATATGCAAACCTGTCTACCAAACAAAACTTTCTATACAAAGAGGATTGAGGATGGAGGAATTTTGGGGATTCAAGGGGTTTTGAGGGGATTGGGTGGAAGGAAGGGATTCACCCAATCCTCTGAAATCCCCCCTCCCCAAACCTCCCCAATCCACTTCTACCAAACAAAGCCTTAAGGTTCGTCAGGGGTGCGCACGAAGATCTACTCCCTACCGATCCATGCCCCAAAACCTCGGCGTGAATCTAAGCTAACATGATGAACAACACAAGGGACACGAGGTTTATACTGGTTCGGGTCACCGTTGTGGTGTAATACCCTAATCCAGTCTGTGGTGTGGTGGATTTCCTCTGGAGCTGATGATGAACAGTACAAAGAAAGAACAGCCTCGCGAGGGGTGTTCTTGTGGTGGTGTGCTTGGAGAGGAATTGCTCCGTCTCCGTTGGCTCTAGGTGAGATCCAGATGCCTTCTACTGTGGTGGCTATCTCTATTTATAGAGGCCCTGGTCCTCTTACCAAATATTGAGCGGGAAGGGAGCCAACAACGGCCATTTTGAAGGGGGACAGCTAGTACAAGCTATCCTGATTAAAGTTGGTTCTTTGACTACCAAAGGCACTGGCTATGACGCCGTCTTGGGCTCCAGAGTGATCTCCGTCCTGCCGCTCTGCTGGTCTTGGTCTCGTTGCACCGATGTGGAAACCTTTTCCCGATGCCTCGGTACTTCGTGCTTGTGCTCGCCCCCTTTGCACCAAAGAGGAAACGAGGACCATGCGCCGGCTGACGCCCGCCGGGCGCCCGCCTGGTCTTGATCATCATGGCTTGCGTCACGAGCACCTCGCGAGGTACTCCTTGCCTTGATCTCTCCGCCTCCTTGCGAGCCTGCCTGATGAGGCCGCCCCTGAGGAAGCCTTGTGTCATCCGCCCCACGAGGCTTGGCCCCTCGCGAGGGTCTTCAGCTCGGGTTGATGTAGAAGGGCCGTACTGGGCCACTCCCTGAGCCACGTCGCAGGCCGCAGGCAGGCAAGTCTGGGGACCCCCGTTCCCAGAATGCCGACAGTAGCCCCCGGGCCTAAGGCGCGCTCGGACTTAGCTTAGCAGCGAAGCCAAAGGGCAAGTGCGAAGCGCTGCGGGCCCCAATAGCCTGGGGCCTTGGTCGCCGTGTGGTGGTTGATTGGACATGGGCGTCTCTGCTTCCCAACGCTGCCTCAACAACTACCCAATTTGATGAGTCCCTGCTGCATGCAAAAAGAGTCATGATTACCTGCGAACGTGGAGGCCGACGGTTAGCCTCCTCTAGACTATAAGTACGGAGAGGCGTGAGCCCCCGTTGCTCATCTCTTCTTGCTCCGCCTGCTTCTTCGTCCTTGCTCCTCCTCCATCTTGCCACCAATGGCACCGATCCGCCGGTTCTCAGCCGAGGAGAAAGGAAAGGCCCCCCGGGAGGGGCCTGACACGCTCCCACGGTCGGTCCTTGGCCGCCGCGTTGAAGTTGCAAGGCCGGAGACGTTGAGGCCTTGGTACGAGCGGCCACCTCCTGGGTTCCCGCTCCCTCTGTACGCCCGGGCCGAGGGCCCTGGAGAAGGAGACGCCAAGCGATGCCGCTCGCGCCGTCGGCGAGGCCGACGAGCCATGGCGGTGCGCGCCGTTGCTCCTGGAGTCCACGCCGCGGACTCCTCTCGCGAGCTCGTGCTCCATACTGTGATGCCTCCGAGCTCCTAGATCCGCTTTCCTCCCTTCTTTGCCTTCGAGATGCCGCCGAGGGGGCCTCTCGAGCTTTGGTTGCAGCACGCCGACTATGGTACCCCGGCGACCGGAGCGTAGGTTGAAGTCATTGCTCCGGGCAAGGTCTACATGACCCGAGGCTGGCGTGAGATCGCCCGGGTCTGCCGAACAGGAGGTGCCCTGATGATTCATTTCGAATACGATGGCGCCTCCTTGATGCTCTTCAGGGTCTTCGATGGAGAAGGCCACCAGCTGGAGTGCTGCCCCTGAGGAGGCAGCCAGGACATCAACGTGGCAAGGGCTAGGCCTGCCACCCGCTTCCCCAACGGCTCCTCCGGCAGTAGTGGCGATGCTTGGGAGTCCAGCGACTCTCCTGAGCTCTTCGCGACTCCAGAGACGAGTGACAACAACTACGTGCCCCTGAGCTCACGTCGTGCCTGGAGCAAGGCGGCTGCATCAGGCCATCGCCGCAGCTGATCTGGATGGGGTTGGTGCCGGCCTCCCATGGCCCACTGTTGATGATGGCGCCGGCCATGGAGACGCGTGTAGTTAGGGCTCCTTAGGATTCGCGTCTTTTGTTCCCAACGAGGAATCGAGAAAACACCCTGTGGGGCTATGTAAAGGGGTCCGCGATGTCTTTTGTTGATATTATCCTTATTATGAAGCGGTGCGAATGCATGTCATGTTCCTACTTGGCTCCCCCTTTCTAACCCCGGTCCCAGGCGGTCTTCAGCCGTCGCTGGTATGCCAGGTCGCGATGCCGTGGTCAAGGCCAGAAGGTGAGCGGCCCGAGGTTCAGTAAGGGCCCCTGAGGCGCGATGCTCAGGAGGTCCCCTTTAGCGCTCAAGCAGCCGCCAAAAGGTGAGAAAGGAAGGCAACGTCGCCGTCACAGAGCCGCATTAGGTGGAGGTTTTGTGCCGCATCAATTAGTTATTCCAGGGGGAGACTTATCTCGAGAGCATGGAGTTGTTTGTTCACAAGGCGCCGGACTTGCGCCTCTGCAGCTGGGATGTAGCTGGGTTAGGCCATCACGAGATTCCCCTCTCCTCCCTGCACTCTCCTTCATGCCCTATGTCCTCAAGTCCCGGCCCTCGAGCGAGCTCAGCTGCCGCTGGTATGCCAGGTCGCGATGCCGTGGACAAGGCCAGGGGTGAGGGCTGGAGAGCCAGTAAGAGCTCGTAAGTCGCGATGCTCAGGAGCCCCCCTTTAACGCGTGAGTGGGTCACGCGGGCAAGAGAGAAAGAGAGCTCGCGATGCCTCCCATTCTTGGCCTCAGGAAGTCCCTGTAAACCAACACGAGAAAAGCACAGGTTGCCACTATGATTGTCGGCCGGCCATTGGTTGCTCCGATAGAGTGGTGAGGGCACTGAGGGCCTGGTGAGGTGACGCTTGCGGGGCTGCCGCGGGTTAGAGCTCAACCACTCAGATTTGTCGACGTTGCAGGGAAGGACCCGTGCGCAAGCGTCGTGCCAGCGCGAGCGGCTCCAAAGGTAGGTGTCAATCGAGCAGGCGATTATGACAGGCAGGTTAAGCATGGAATGCAAATCAGCTTAGATAAAAGCAGGAAGGATACATGACACTGGGTCAAGCCCAAGCGGCTTGGGGATGATGCAGCTCGAGGGGCGCCCCCAGCAAGGCAAACTAAAGACATAAGCAAAAGGGATACATGCCGCAGGGATAGACCCACGCGACCTGGGAATAATGCAGCCCTGAGGGCGCTCCCAGCTGAAATGAACATGAAAGGTGTCAGATGGTACCATTGTAGAGGGGTGTTGGAGTAGCTGGCGATGCACGGTGAAGAGGCCGATCCTCACGAGCCACCGAAGCCCTGAGCCTCAGGAGGCTCTAGGGGCCAGGCGGTTCCTCGAGGACCATCTCCATTTCTGCCAGGACCGCGTGGTGCCTGGCCTCCTGAGCTACCAGAATGCTCTGCAGATGACACTGGTGAGTGGCAGCTGTGTTCGGCAGACCGATAGGCATGCGAACGTAGCTGTGCGGCGGACCCTCACAGTGTCCCACGCGCGAAGGCAGAAGTGCTCCTGAGACGCGACTCGGCTGAGCCCCGGGTAGTCGATGCAGACGCGCAGCCCGCCATCCTCGCATGGATGGGGAGCTACGCCAGGTAGGCGGCGATCACCGCATATGACTCTTGATTCTTGAAGCTCCTAAGCGGCCTTGGTGATGAACTCCTGAGAGTTGGGCCTTCCTTGCCCCATGCCTTCCTAAGGGAAGCGTGCTGTGAAGCACGCCTCCAAGTGGTGCCGAGCGTCTCCCTCGTGATCTTGGCAAAAGTCTGAGGCCCTCCAGAAGAGAGCCCCCGAGCCCTGCCCGAGGAGGGCGACGGGCACGCCTTCCTATGTGATGGAGGGAGGCGCCCCTTGCAGGGGTGCAGATCCTGATGCGGCACCTCCAGAGATGCCAACCTCCTGAGGCCTTGAGCTGGGCGATGTCTTCTTCTTTTTAGGGACTGCCTCGGGAGAGTTCTCGCTCCTGTTGTCTGGGTCCTCGATTGATGCAGCTTGGAAGGCGCGCTCGTGGGAGCACACCGCATCCTTCTCTTCGCAGGGGACTATGATGATTCCACAGCTTCCCGGCATCTCGAGGACATTGTAACCATGGTGAGTTACCACCATGAACTTGGCCAGGGCTGGGTACCCGAGGATGGCATTGTATGGTAGGCGAGTGTGGGCAATGTCAAAGTCGATGAGCTCGGTGCGGTAGTTCTTGCGTTGTCCGAACGTGGCAGGGAGGCGGACCTGCCCTATTGGGGTAGTGGAGCCATCAGTAACTACTGAGAAAGGCTTGGTTGGCTGAAGTTGATCATAAGGCATTTGAAGGTTGTTGAACGTCTCGACGGACAGAACGTTGAGTCCTGCGCCACCATCGATGAGAGTCCTGGTAACTTGCACATTGCTGATGACTGGGAAACAGAGCATTGGCAGGATGCCAGCCGTAGCTGAGGGAGTCCTGGGTTAGGGGGTATCCGGACAGCCGGACTATATACATCATCCGGACTACTGAAGCGTGAAGACACAAGACTCAAGACTCCGTCCCGTGTCTGGATGGAACTCTCCTTGCCGTGGAAGGCAAGCTGGGCGATCCAGATGTTATATTTCCTTCCTTGTAACCGACTCCATGTAAACCCTATCCCTCTCCGGTGTCTATATAAACCGGAGAGGTTGGTCCTTAGAAGGCCAATCACAATTACGATCATACCATCATAGACTAGCTTCTAGGGTTTAGCCTCTATGATCTCGTGGTAGATCTACTCTTGTACTACCCATATCTTCAATATTAATCAAGCAGGAAGTAGGGTTTTACCTCCATCGAGAGGGGCCGAACCTGGGTAAACATTGTGTCCCTTGCTTCCTGTTACCATCAGCCTAGACGCATAGATCGGGACCCCCTACCCGAGATCCGCCGGTTTTGACACTGACATTGGTGCTTTCATTGAGAGTTCCTCTGTGTCGTCGCTACGAGGCTTGATGGCTCGTCTCGTTGTCAGGGACAACGTTACCTCCGGGGGAGCTCTGGATGTAGGCCGAACTCTCCGACTAGGCGGCTTTGTCATGGCCGCCCCATTGGCTATCGCGCCGACAATGGCCTCTCGGTTCATCACGCATAACCTTCGCATCAATTCGGAACTCACCGAACAGATGGATCCGATAGAGCTCTCTTCTCTTGATGAGCTCTTGGATCGCATCGCCGCTTTGGGAGTCGCTACAAACTATGACCGGATCGGGCTCAAACCCGACAAAAGGGACATTAAATCCCCGCCGGCCACCCACGAGATAGCGGTAGTGGAGGAACCACACAAGGATTATCCCTCTATTTTGAGGACGAATTATGTCCAGATCACTGAGCTCCCTGAGCCGGACACCCGCTCAAGGGAAGACATGACCTGGGTCCCGGACTTAGAATCGGGCATTGGGCCAGAGAAATTGGGCGGCCCCTTGGATCCCGAGCTGTCAAACTCGGAAACTCCCTTGCCCCTGGGTGCTTGATCGGATCCGAATTCAGATTCAGCTATTCCCGACCTCACGGACTTAAACCGTCTCTCTCATATCGGGCAAGAGCCTTAGGAAACAGTGCATAGTTACTGGGCCAGATTCCTCCTTGCTCTAAACAAGGTTAAGGACCGCCGCAAGGAGGACGTGGTCTCACTTTTCTGCAAAAACTGCACGAACAAAGGAATCCTTAATGCTATAAGTCGCCGTGACATAGTACACTTCGCGGACTTGGCAACCATAGTACAGAAGTACTGTGCGATGGAAAGCGTCTGGAAAACCCAAACCAAATTCTGGGATAGTCCGGCTCTCACCAAAACCTTTGTCCGAACTAAATGGGCGAACTCTTGTAAGTCGGCAGGTCAGTCCCCAAGAAACCGAATCCCACCCCAGGGCGGGGAACCATATTGGAAAGATGGCTCGATGGGCCATGTAGACTCCACAGCACTCCGGACACAACACCAACTCATAGCTTTAGGGCATGTTGGATACTCCGGCAGGTTGCAAAAAGTGGCGAGGATCTTCTTTCAAGCCATAAAGCAGAACAACATCCCAACAACAAACACAATACGGTACTAACAGTCTTTGAGACTTCTGCCTCAAACAATAGGCGCAAGCGAGCCCATCGAAGCTCCGCTGAAATTTGCCATGTGGCCAAAATAAACCCCTGGAGCAACACTGCTATAACTTTCAATGCCAGTGACGAACCTCGATTCCAGACTATCCGGGCACCGGCCGGTCTGGTCCTCAGCCCAATCGTGGACGGCTTTCGGCTCACTAAAGTACTCATGGACGGCGGAAGTGGATTAAACTTGATCTATGAAGAAACACTCGACAAGATGGAAATTGACAAAAGCCGTATTGAACAGAGCGGCACAACCTTCAGGGGAATTATCCCTACTCGGGAAGCGTGGTGAGTGGGAAAAATAACACTCGATGTGGTATTAGGCACCCCGGAGAATTATAGGTCCTAAGAAATCACATTCCAAGTGGCTCCTTTTAGCAGCGGATACCACGCCCTTCTAGGGCGGGATGCGTTTACAAGCTTTCAAGATGTACCCCATTACGGGTACATGAAGCTTAAAATGCCCGGACCCAATGGAATCATCACTCTAGCCAGTGATCCGGACGTCGCACTTCGCACCGAAAACAAAACCACAGCACTAGCCTTGGAAGCATTATCCGAAGCTCTAGCAGCCGAAGAGTTAACAACACTACGGGCCATCGTGGACAGGGACGACGTGATACTCGACAAGCGACCCAAGTCCACCTCATTTAAACCTGCAGACGAGATAGTCAAATTCCAAGTCCATCCAACGGACCCCCATGAAGACAGCTTCCATCGGGACACAGTTGAGCCCCGCTATGGACGCCGCACTGCGACATTTCTTACGCGAGAATTGGGACATTTTCGCCTGGCACCCATCGGACATGCCGGGCATCCCATGCAGATTGGCCGAACACAGCCTCAATATACTAAAAGGATACAAACCGGTCAAGCAGACTCTAAGATGGTTTTCAGAGCCCAAAAGGCAAGCCATGGGGGAAGAGCTAGCCAAGCTACTTGAGGCCGGATTCATTAGAGATATCAAGCATCCGGATTGGCTGGCAAATCTAGTAATGGTACCAAAGAAGGACAAATCCTGGTGCCTCTATTTCAACTTTAAAGACCTCAACAAGGCTTGCCCCAAGGATCCCCTTCCCCTCCCTCGCATCGATCAAATTGTCGATGCCACAGCAGGACACGATTCGCTGTGTTTCCTCGACGCATACTCTGGATACCATCAAATAAAGATGGCAGAGTTCGACCAAGCTGCAACAGCTTTCATAACGCCATATGGCCTTTTTTGCTTCAACACTATGCCTTTCAGGCTTAAGAACGCCGGAGCAACCTACCAACGCATGATTCAAACATGCCTGGAAAAGCAAATCGGCAAAACAGTGGAGGCATATGTGGATGACGTGGTCATAAAAACAAGACACGTCGAAACCCTAATAGACGACTTGAGGCTTACATTCGACAACCTCCGGACATATGACATCAAGCTGAACCCGGAAAAATGCGTTTTCAGCGTCCCCTCGGGGAAACTACTCGGCTTTATTGTTTCCAACAGAGGAAATGAAGCAAATCCGGCAAAGATCCGAGCTCTGTCACAGTTGGCTATACCAACAGACCTCAAGCACATCCAGAAACTAGCCGGATGCGTGGCTGCTCTAAGCCGCTTTATCTCCAGGTTAGGAGAAAAGGCATTACATCTTTACCGCCTTCTTCGGCGCACCGAACACTTCGTGTGGACGGATGCAGCCGCGGCCGGACTAGATGAAATAAAGACCTTATTGGCCAGTAATCCAGTACTAACAGCGCCAAATATTGGCGAACCTATGATGCTGTACATAGCTTCAACACATCAAGTTGTGAGCGCAGTGCTCGTCGTGGAACGAGGGGCTGACGGATACAAATTCCCGCTCCAGAAGCCGGCTTATTACGCATCCACGGTCCTAACCCCATGCAAATCCCGATACCCACACTATCAAAAAATAGCATACGCGGTCTTCATGGCATCCCGGAAGCTACGACACTACTTTCAAGAGTGTTCGATTACGGTGGCCTCCGAAGTACCACTCAACGACATAATAAACAACCGCGATGCTACGGGCCGGATTGTCAAATGGGCCATCGAGCTCCTTCCGTTTGACATAACATACAAACCACGGCGGGCCATTAAATCGCAAGTATTGGCTGACTTTGTTGCTGAATGGACAGAAGCCGAGCTCCCTAAAGAGTACGGCGCATACTCAAACTGGATCATGCACTTAGACGGCTCTAAAATGTTGGCCGGACTGGGAGCAGGGGTAGTCCTGACGTCTCCCACCGGAGACACGGACTAGTACGTCCTCTAAATATTATACACAGACTCCAACAATGCAGCCAAATATGAGGCTCTGTTGCACGGTCTTCGGATGGCAGTCTCAATGGGCATTCAACGCCTAGAAGTGCGTGGGGATTCAAACCTCGCAATATCACAAATAAACGGAGACTTTGATGCCAAGGACCCGAAAATGGCGGCCTACCATAATGTCGTCCTCAAAATGTCAGCTTGGTTCGAGGGGCTCGAATTCCACCATGTGGCTCGAGAAAACAATCAAGCGGCGGACGTCCTCGCCCGCATCGGCGCTAAACGTGACCCTGTCCCACCTAATATATTCCTGGAAAGGCTGTTCAAGCCCTCCGTAGTATGGGAAAGGGAGTCCGGCAATACTAGCACGGATCCGAATACACCCCCAGATTCCGAACTATCAGACATAATCGGAGGCTCTACCACCGAAATGACATCCCCGGCCCATGAAATCATGGCTGTAATCGCCCCGTGGACTGAGCCTTTCTTGGCCTACCAAAATAGGCAGGAGCTCCCCAAAGACCACAATGAAGCACGTTGCATAGTCCGGTGCTCTAAAGCTTACAAAGTCTATGAAGGGGAACTCTACAAGAAAAGTGCTACCGGAGTACTCCAAAGATGCATCTCCGAAGAGGAAGGGCGGCAGCTCGAGCACTAGTCAGCAAGGCCTTCCGTACAGGTTTCTATTGGCCGACGGCCCGAGCAGACGCACAGGACCTTGTCCAACATTGCGTCGGTTGCCAACTCTTTGCCAATCAGAGTCATATGCCCCCTACCGCTCTCCAAACAATCCCCATAACTTGGCCCTTCGTGGTCTCGGGGCTGGATATGGTCGGACCTCTTAAAGGTGGAAGCCATAAGAAAAAATACTTATTGGTCATGGTGGACAAGTTCACCAAATGGATAGAAGCCAAACCAGTCAAAACGGCCGAATCCGGACCAGTAATAGACTTCATATCCGGGGTCGTACACCGATACGGTGTCCCCCACAGCATCATCACTGATAATGGCTCAAATTTCACAGTCGACGAAGTGAAAACTTGGTGCAGAAAAATGGGCGTTAAGCTTGATTACGCTTCCGTCTACCATCCCCAAACAAACGGTCAGGTAGAACGGGCAAATGGTCTCCTCATGAGCGGCATCAAACCCAGACTAGTGCGATCCTTGACAGAGTCGGATACGCACTAGGTCGAAGAGCTCGACTCCGTACTCTAGGGGCTGTGGACCACGCCGAATCGCACCACCGGATATACACCATTTTTTATGGTATACGCCGCGGAAGCAGTACTACCCTGCGACATAATACATGATTCTCCACGCGTACGCATGTACCAGAGAAGGAAGCCGAGTTAGATCCGCAGGATAACTTGGATGCCCTGGAGGAGGAGCGCGACGTCGCAAAGCCCGCTTCGCATTCTATCAGCAGCAGGCTCGATGATATCAAAGCAGAGAAGTGCGAGCCAAAACCTACAATATTTGCGAGCTCATTCTGCGCCTACCGGAGAAGAAGAAGGACAAGCTCAAACCAAAGTGGGAAGGTCCCTTCGTCATCGACAAAGTTCTCACCGGAGGAGCGTACCGCTTACGTAATGCATCTGATAACAGACTCGAGCCGAAACCATGGAACGCGGCCAGACTCCGGAGATTCTACGCCTAACGCCGATCACAGTGTTCGTCTCCTTACCCCTCCCTTTTAATTATGCTCCACCCATTTTCCTTTCTCGACCTTTTTCCTCTTCACACAAAGTATTCAATACAGTACGGACACCCGGATCACTCCGGCCGTACTATGTGTGTAAGCAATACCTGGGGACTTCCTATTCGGAAGCTAAACCTAATTACTTTAAATGGCTTTTTGCCCATCACATATGCGTTCTTTTTCCATATGTGCCTTTTCTTCACCATTATATGCATTGATATGACTTAAGATGTGGCCAAGCTGGGTTGCCTGGCTCTTGTGTTTATGCCCTACGTTCCCATTAATTCAGCTAGGGCATAAGGGGAGCACCTCTGCAATTGTTACTGTCGGTTCAGCCGGATGTGTACCTCAGACTGGGTGAAGCCGAAAGCTAGCGTCCTTAAGAGAATATTCGGTCGGTGAACAAAAGATGTACTCGTTTATTACAATGTCAATCCCCAGAAGTTTTGTATCCCGCGCCCTTGTTCGCAATCCTGACATGTGCATCGTCGCATGCGTACCCAGGGAAAGGAACCCCTAACGGAACTATTCTCCCTGGAAGATGTTTCTTACTATCCATATAATATAACATAACTAGTTGGGTACTTGTCTGTTCAAGCACTTATGACCCCTACACCTGGTGTCCACGCATACCCCGGTTCTGTATAACTGAGCGGGTATTCGGACACACCCCGGACTATAGGATCCAGGGGCTGAAGCAAAAAGGTCCGCCATGACAAATGATTTTAATCCGGCTAGGGACTACTTTTGTCCATTGAATTACACAGTCACTTGGACTGACTATATTCCTCCTCTATACCATCCAACAGGCTATGTAGCTTACAATCCTGTTAAGAATACTTTGCGGCTAACGCTACCTGGTCATATACCAGACTCACGGGAATTTCTTGCCCATCTGGCCCCGCCGATCCGACTTCGGCCATATGGTTCGGGTCTAGCTTGGTGTAGCGTGTCTTCACCATTGCCCAGGCTTCTCTTGCACCTTGCCGGCAGGCTGATACCTTCCACAATCGGAAGCGCCGCCGTGCTCCTTGAAGCATATCCATAAGCTCCCCCATGCCATTCGGCAGTAAGCTTGATGGCCACAAGGCATGGGCAACGCCCTGCATCACTTGCCGATCTCGCTCATGCAGTTGTGAGAGGTCTTGTCATAAATCGCCTGCAGATGAGGGCATCTCCTCCTCGGGGCGACCACATTCCTACAAGCAAAATCCTCTCAATATGCTTCTGCGCCGAACTATACCACAGTTCGTCTTGGCACTTACCATAGATGCCGCGTCGAAGCCTTTTGTTCTCCTTCATGGAGTCCGCCAGATGAGCGCGGACGTCTTTTAAATCCACGTCCAGCTGGACTTTGGCATCTTGAAGATTGTTCTTCTCCTGCCTAAGTTGTGTAAGAATGCACTCGCCAGCCTTCAGCTGCCTTTTGAGATGTGACTCGTCATCTCTTACACCCTCCGGATTCACCCCGGGATTGTCTACAGAATTTCCTGTTAGACTTATCATATCAGCCATTTACTAACTGGTGCATATTTGTACAATTGAGACAAATGTTACCAGATGAGGGTCTTTGGGATTCCTCTAAATTGGCAATTGTGGCCCTTAGCTCGGCCTTACACTCCTCCAGCTCCCGAGACAGTTGCTCATTCTTATCTACAAGGACCTATGCATAAATTGATCCTTAAAACAGTTGTTCCAACCGTTTCAAGTCTCAGGGGCTACTTCTATACATGCTTATCAAATATTTCTTACCCGTATATCTTTGGTATACTGGTCCGTCGCTCGGGCAAGCCCACCTTGAGCAGGTCGGATATACGCGTCTCCCGAATTGAAGGCACTAAACGCCTCTTCGGAAAAGATGTTGTTCCGAAGCATGGCCCATCGGTGCCGGTGATTCATGGCGCTCACTACTTCGGAGTTCGTGGCCGAGAGCATATCCGCGTCCTCTGTCGGAGAACTATGCAGCATCGGCCCCGTGTCTGCCTCCGCTCTCGAAGCCGGTTCTAGAATCCGGCTGGTGGAGGCGTGATTGGCAGGATCCCCGGATATAGTCCGGATATTCCTTTTCCTGCCATGGCGCGAAGGGCACTGTCATACTCCAAATACCATAATCGCAGGACAGGCTTTTTTCCTTACCTCTGCAGCGGCGTGTCGACCCTTACCGCCTTCCTCTTGAGCCTGCTCGATCCGGACGCCCGTGGTCGACGAGTCCCTAGGGGCTCGGCTCCGCGCTCCGACCGTCGTCTCTGCAAAAAATAAAACACGACACTTCAAGGGAAAGGCATGACATCTGAACGCCCCGGGGTCTTCTTCGGAGGATGGGGTTTTTCAGTTTAGCTTACACGCGACGTAGGTAGCAGACCGGGGTAGTCAGCAATAATGGCCACTGAGGCGCCATCACAGCTCGCTTGATAAAATACCCCGTTGACAAGCTCTACGGTAATATCCAGATCCTCTTCGAGTCCTGGATCTAGGGCCCTTCCGAGGTCCTCTAGATGCGGGGAGGGGCTGGAGATTCCTTCTACGGCCCTCCTTAGTTCCTGCTCGGAAATGTCGAAGCAGATAATTTTAGCGAAGAACGCCGCGATGAGTGGAGCTGGGAAAGGAACGACGACTTACCCAGTTTGGGGGGTTGTGCATGGAGAATCCATCTCGCGGTTTGATGCGAAGGAATTCTTCCTCTTCCCCTTTGTACAAATCGGACAATATCTTTGCAAGAGCAGTGGCGGAGTCCGGACCCTTACGGCCACAGCGGGTGGCGTCATCTTCCCCGTTGAAGTGCCACATGGGCTTTCCCCTATATTGAAGCGGTTGCACTCCCCGTATTATGCATATTGCCATAACCTCGATTATCGTCAGTCCGGATTTGGCCAGTAACTTTATCATGTTCATCAGGTAATGTATTTCCCTGGTATCCTCCTCTTGGGGGCCTCGGGGGCGCCAGCTTAGACGTGCCCTCGGCGGGGCATTACTGAACTTGGGGAGACCTGTCCGGACTGGATCCGGAAGGGGAACATCGTCAATATAAAACCACTCTGAAGGCCAGCTCTCTGGTGCCTTCTTAGGAGTGCCGGATAGGTATCCGGTCTCGGCAATGCGCCATACTTCGGCCCCGCCCACCTGACATAGGGATTCTCCCTGGTTGCAGGGGACAAGGCAGAACAGCTTCTTCCATAACCCGAAGTGAGCCTTGTAGCCCAGAAATAGCTCACAAAGGGCAACGTACCCTGCTATATGTAGTATAGAGGCAGGGGTAAAGTTGTGTAACTGGTGGCCGTAGAACTCTAGGAGCCCGCGAAGGAAGGGTGGATGGGAAACCCGACGCCCCTTAACAGATGCGGGATGAGGCATATTCGCTCCTCTGGAGATGGATTGGGAGATCTCTCCACTTGCTCCCCGCCATTATAGGTGGCTATTCCGGCTCGGATGGGGACCATGAACGCTGGTGGGAGAAACCCTTGAGTTTGTAACTCAATCAAACGGCTATGGGGAACTGAACACTCTTCCTAGTCCCCCGGCTTGGAGCGAGGAGAGCGAGCAGAGGAGCTGCGACGACCGGCCATGTTGGGATGGTTTTTCGGAGCACTCTGTTGGATGCTTGCTCGAGGGGGAGAGTGAGGTTTGGATCTGAGAATCCCCGTCTCTTCAAATAGGCGGTCAGCCCGAAGGATTAAGGGTGGCAAATGCAAAAAATGCCTCGGCTCCTCGCATTCGCTCGACACGTGGAGATGGTCATTATTGAGGCACTGAAGCCGAGGAGTATAACATTGATGGAGTGCCGAACACTGTTCTTCATAACAGGTACTTTGGAGTATTCGGAGATGTAACCCGCCCTGCAATGCCGAAGACAAGACAGTGCACCGGACTCATCGTCATTGAAGCCTGGTTCAGGGGCTACTGAGGGAGTCCTGGATTAGGGGGTATCTGGACAGCCAGACTATATACATTGTCCGGACTATTGAAGCGTGAAGACACAAGACTCAAGACTCCGTCCCGTGTCCGGATGGAAGTCTCCTTGGCGTGGAAGGAAAGCTGGGCGATCCGGATGTTGTATTTCCTTCCTTGTAACCGACTCCATGTAAACCCTAGCCCTCTCCGGTGTCTATATAAACCGGAGAGGTTGGTCCTTAGAAGGCCGATCACAATTACAATCATACCATCATAGGCTAGCTTCTAGGGTTTAGCCTCTACGATCTCGTGGTAGATCTACTCTTGTACTACCCATATCTTCAATATTAACCAAGCAGGAAGTAGGGTTTTACCTCCATTGAGAGGGCCCGAACCTGGGTAAACATTGTGTCCCTTGCTTCCTGTTACCATCAGCCTAGACGCACAGATCGGGACCCCCTACCCGAGATCCGCCGGTTTTGACACCGACAGTAGCCGCACACTTGAGTTGATCCCCTGAGCTGAACGTGATGGCGCACGTAGACCACCTGAGAGGGCACGTGGCCTCGATCTTGGGGAGGACTGCATTCACCTCGCGAGCAAACTGCTTGAAGATGCGCTGAGAGGATAGTGCCTGGGCACCGCCCACGATGCAAGCGATGGCACGTGGCTCCTGGAAGCCCAAAGCCCCCTCGTCCTGGTGGTGGTCGTCATTCCTTCTTGGGGGTGGTGGCAGAGTAGGAAGGCCTGCTTTGCCCTGCGGGCGGTCCTCGCGAGGTTGATCCCTCCAAGCCCCCTCGCGAGGCTGGTCCTGCCAGCGATCCTCGCGAGGGCGATCACGCCACTCCTGGCGAGGGCCTCAGTCGTCCCATCGTCCTCCACCTCTTCCTCCTCCTCGGCCGTAGCCCCGGTCGTTGTGTTCAGGGCGTCGACCGATGCGTCCTTCTTGAACGGCTCTGAGCCCTTGGCATTCGTTGGAGTTGTGGGTGTAGAGGTTGTGGTAGGCGCAGAATCGGCTACCCTTGGATGACTCTGGCTGGTCCCTGCCGCACTTCGTGTCCGGTTCTGCTGCAAGCACAGCTGCTCCTTTGCGCTTCACGTCTTTGGCCTTGGCTTTCTTCTCTTCTGGGTCAGCAACTGGAAGCTCGAGGAGGGAGAGGCACCCCTCCTCAGCTCTTGCGCACTTGGTCGCCAGGTTGAACAGCTCCAGAGAAGTGCACAGATCCTCATGGATGGCAAGCTCCTCCTTCATTTTGATGTCGCGGACGCCGTCAGTGAACGCTGAGATGATGGCCTCCTCAGTCACCTTGGGAATCTTGAGGCGAGCACTGTTGAAACGCTGGATGTACTTCTGCAGGGTCTCTCCAGGCTGCTGCTTGATGCGGCGCAGGTCACCCACGACCGGAGGACAGTCGCGAGTGCCCTGGAAGTTGGCAATGAAATGGCTTCGCATCTCGTCCCAAGAGGAGATCGAGTCGGGAGGCAGGTTCAGGAGCCAGGTGCGAGCACCATCCTTGAGCGCCATGGGAAACCAGATCGCCATGACCTTTTCCTTTCCGTTGGCCGCCTCGATGCCCAGCTCGTAGAGCTGCAGGAACTCCGCGGGGTCGGCCGTGCCGCCGTAGCGAGGAGGCAGATCCGGCTTGAACTTGCCTGGTCAGGCGATGTTGCGTAGCTCGGTGGTGAAGGCGCAACAACCTGCTGTTGCCACCGGAGCTTTTTGCAGACATGGGGCCTGCTCTTGGTGGTTCCCGCGCGCTGCCGCCAGGGGCAGCACGGGGTCTTAGCGTGCTGGTGCAGGGATGCGGTCTTGACGTGCTGTAGCAGGGAGCACGCGTGCGCCTTCTTGAGGCCGAGGGATCTCCTGACAGCTCCTTTCTTGTCGCGCGGGCACTGGATGCGGTGGGTCTCGTCCAGGGGCCGTGCGCCTTGGAGCCAGGGCGCCTTCTTGGGGAGGAGGTGGCGGAGGCGCCTCCTGAGCTACATCACCCATGCAGGACAGCGGACGAGGCAGTGAGAGGGATGGAGCAGGGGATCCCCCTGCGGCACTGACGAGCTCGGTGATGCGAGCGAGCCACTCCTCGTAGAGGTCGTCAATGGGGCGGTAGTGCAGGAGCTCACGTGCCAGGAGCAACGCGGCCTGCACATCTTGGGAGCGCGACGAGCGTGAGACGACGAACCATCCGGAGTTAGCCACGGAGTGGCGGTGCAGCCTTCCCGCCGCACCAAGGGATGTAGCGATGATGCTTGCTACTCGTTCCCCGCCGGGCCGGTGGCGGCATTGGCGGCAGGCGACGGAGAACGACGAGGAGGCCCACCGATGGGAGCCGTCTGGGCGACGCGGGTGGCGAGAGCAGCCCGACGCTCGGCGCGAGCGTCTGCCATGGATGCGACAAAATGATGGAATGCAGAATAGCGGAAAGAAGATTCCGGCTCACCCCTACCTAGCGCGCCAAATGTCAACTATCGGGTTTCGGCAAAACCCTTAAGGTTCGAACTCTAGGGTGCGCATGAAGATCTACTCCCTACCAATCCACGCCCCAAAACCTCGCCGTGAATCTAAGCTAACATGATGAACAACACAAGGTTTATACTGGTTCGGGCCACCGTTGTGGTGTAATACCCTATTCCAGTGTGTGGTGTGGTGGATTGCCTCTGGGGCTGATGATGAACAGTACAAAGGAAGAATAGCCTCGCGAGGGGTGTTCTTGTGGTGGTGTGCTTGGAGAGGAATTGCTCTGTCTCCGTTGGCTCTAGGTGAGATCCAGATGCCTTCTACTGTGGTGGCTATCTCTATTTATAGAGGCCCTGGTCCTCTTCCCAAATATTGAGCGGGAAGGGAGCCAACAACGGCCATTTTGAAGGGGGGCAGCTAGTACAAGCTATCCCGACTAAAGTTGGTTCTTTGACTGCCAAAGGCACTGGCGATGACGCTGTCTTGGGCTCCACGGTGATCTCCATCCTACAGCTCTGCTGGTCTTGGTCTCGTTGCACCGATATGGAAACCTTTGCCCGATGCCTCGGTACTCTGCGCCTGCACTCACCCCCTTTGCACCAAAGAGGAAATGAGGACACTGCGCCGGCTGGCGCCCGCCTAGTCTTGATCGTCATGGCTTGCGTCACGAGCACCTCACGAGGTACTCCTTGCCTTGATCTCTCCGCCTCCTCGCGAGCCTGCCTGATGAGACCGCCCTTGAGGAAGCCTTGTGTCGTCCGCCCCGCGAGGCTTGGCCCCTCACGAGGGTCTTGAGCTTGGGTTGATGTAGACGGGTCGTACTGGGCCACTCCCTAAGCCACGCCACAGGCCGCAGGTAGGCAAGTCTGGGGACCCCCATTCCCAGAACGCCGACAGAGTCGTTAATGGGAGTGGTGAAGGAGGAATCACCCTCCGTAGACCACGACCGAATACCTACACTACAGAGATCTCATCATAAGTGCTATACGAGGCATCACCCTCGGCACTCAATAGTAACTCTGGAAAGTCATAGCACTAAGGGGGTGTGATGTGATGTGTCGGGCTTAGGACGTCGATCGCATTGATTGAGTCATCGGTCAGAAAGCAGGGGCAACAGGGACAAGGTGAGAGGTCACTGATGGATCACTAACCAACCTATACTAAGCATATAGGGTAAGCAGCTGGTAACAATAGCAGGTAACAAAATCAAGTTATGTATCATAATAGGTACAAACAAGCAACAATAGCAAAATCTAATACAAGCATGAGAGAGAAGAAAATGGGCGATATAGGAACGATTAAGGGGGTTTTGCTTGACTGGAAGCTCTGTTGAGAGTGGCTGAACGTTACGGGTGTAGTCCTACTCGGCAGCAGCGTCGGTCTCGGTGTCTATCAAAGAGAAGAGGGGGAAGAAACAATAAATATAAAGCATACAGATGCATGACATTACAATATGCAGTGCTAGGGTTGACCTAACACAGTGCTACACGATACAGACGTAGCGAGAAAACATCTAGGGTTGTTTTCCCAATGTTTGGCGTTTTTTGAAAAGATGAACCGGAGGGAAGGAATCATATTCATCATGTTATAGGCATGTGATAGATGAACGGATTGCGTATTCAGATTCGTTATATTTTTCTGAGCAACTTTCATATATAAATTATTTTCATCTGACTTATAGATTATCTTATATGATTTTTCAAAGATTTAAACATTTTCTGAAATGACCGATTCATTTTAATTCAAATATCATTTTAAAACATAAATGCTACATGTACCCAAAAGTGTAACCACACTTTTGCACATGAGGCTGATAGGTGGGGTCGAGGGGGTCCAGTCAGCGGTCTAGTCAACTAGTTGACCAGTCAAAGTTTGACTGATCAACAAGTCGTGCACCCACATGTCATGGACTACACATAAACTTGAATGGTTAATTAATAGATGGGCTCCACATGTCACAGGGTAACCCTAAACTAACTAAAAACAGAATTAAATTTAACATGTGTTGCAATTAGATTAGTTTTTTAAACTAAACAGACCGGACCCATGTGTAAGTGAGCCAAGACGACTGCCTAAACGCGCGCTCGCGCTAGGAGCACGCTGGCGACAATAGAGCGCGGCGGCTAGGCACAGAGCGGCCCGCTCCGTGACAATTTGGCCGGGCGAGGCAGGCGCAGCACGGTCTGTGGTAGTCGAGCGTGCGCGCTATCACAGCTTAGCGTGGGCGCAGGCGTGGCCAAGCCATGACCAGGGACGGCGAACACTGCGGGCTGCAACAGGTGGAGACGTCTGGCGCGGGCTAATGTGCGGGCTGGGCGCGCAGTGCGGGCAGGGGAAGGCCGAGGCGTGCGCGGCTATGGCGAGGAGCACGCGCGCCAGCAGTGCATGGCGCAGCCAGTTGGCAGCCAGGGCGCACAGGAGGCAGTGGCTGCGGGTGAACGGCTGGCAGCAAGGAGAGAGGGGGAGGAGTGGTGCTCACTGGGAAGGCACATGGAGGCCTGACATGGGCTTAGGAGCAGCAGAGCTCGCCACCGCCGGGACGCGCCGGTGGCCGATGGGGTGGTGAGCTCGATGTCAAAGACGTGGGGCCTCCCCGACTCCTGTTGTTGGTCTAGAGGACGAGGTCGAGGCTTGTGCAGCTCATGGACGTCCTGCTGCAGCCCGGGGTGGCACCGGAGCGCGCTGATGGCGGTGGCGCGACGACCTCCCCACTCGGGTGCAGGCGGATTTGGAGGAGGGGAGAGGGGCAAGAGGGAGAGCGAGGGAGGCGAGCTAGTGGGAGAGAGGACCGACAAGGGAGGGAAGGAGCCCGAGGCGCCGTGGGAGGTGGCCTTATCCCCTCCCCAACGGGGGCGGCAAGGTGGTCCGACGGGGATACGGCGCGCGCGCCCTTGGTCTGCCACTCCAATTAGGTTGGGGATGAACAGGAGGAGAGCTGGGCTGGGCCAGTTGGGCCAGTCCACTGTGGCCTAAGGCCCAGTGATACGTCTCCAACGTATCTATAATTTATGAAGTATTCATGCCATGTTTACAATAGTTTTGTATGATTTTGGTATGATTTGATTAGAACTAACCCGGACTGACGTTGTTTTTAGCAGAACTACCGTGATGTTGTTTTTGTGCAGAAATAAAAGTTCTCGGAATGCGCTGAAAATCAACGGAGATTTTTTTGGAAAATATAAAAAATACTGGAACAAAAATCTACCGGAGGGGAGTCCCGAGGGCACCACGAGGGTGGAGGGCGCCCCCACCCCCCTAGGGCGCACCCCCTACCTCGTGGACTCCCCGTGGGCCCCTTGACTTGTTCTCGACGCCAACCTCTCCTATAAGTCACCAAACCTCTAGAAAATAACCTAGATCGAAAGTTCCGCCGCCGCAAGCCTCTGTAGCCATGAGAAATCAATCTAGGCCCTCTCTGGCTCCCTGCCGGAGGGGGCCATCATCACCGGAGGCCATGGAGGAGGATCCCGGAGGGGTCATCATCGCCATGAAGGCCAAGGACCAGAGGGGCAACATCTCCCCAACCAGGAGGGAGTCCATGGAGGAGGAAGCACAACGGGGAGAACCTCTCCTCCTCTCTCTCGGTGGTGCCGGAGTGCCATCAGGAGGGGAATCATCGCCGCGGTGATCGTCTTCATCAACATCATCACCATCATCATCACCATCATCTTCACCATCATCATCTCCTTTCAGCGGTCCACTCTCCCGCACCCTGGTGTAATCCCTACTTGAACATGGTGCTTTATGCCATATGATCCAATGATGTGTTGCCATCCTATGATGTTTTGAGTAGATATCCTTTGTCTTTGGGTTGATTAATGATCTAGATTGGTATGAGTTGTATGTTTTATTTTGGTGCTATCCTATTGTTCCCTCCGTGTCGCGCAAGCGTGAGGGATTCCCACTATAGGGTGTTGCAATACGTTCATGATTCGCTTATAGTGGGTTGCTTGAGTGACAGAAGCATAAACCCGAGTAAGGGGGTTGTTGCGTATGGGATAAAGGGGACTTGATAATGTTAATGCTATGGTTGGGTTTCACCTTAATGATCTTTAGTAGTTGCGGATGCTTGCTAGAGTTCTAATCATAAGTGCATATGATCCAAGAAGAGAAAGTATGTTAGCTTATGCCTCTCCCTCATATGAAATTGCAATGACGACTACCGGTCTTGTTAACAATTTCCCAGGACAATTCCGCACACCGACCCATCATTATTCCACACTCGCTATTTATAATATTTAGTAATATATTCTAACTTTATGATAACAGCACCTACTTTTATATTTTAGCTCTCCGATATCATACAAAGTTATCCTCTTCATACCCACAACATAGTCTTATTTCTCGTTTCTAGTTGGAAGCAAACGTTCGGTGTACGTAGAGTCGTATCAGTGGCAGATAGGACTTGAGAGAATATTGATCTTACCTTTAGCTCCTTGTGGGTTTGACACTCCATGCTTATCACTTCCACCTTTGGAAATTGCTACGATGATTCCCTGCACTTGGGGATTATCAAGTTCTTTTCTGGCGCCGTTGCCGGGGAGCAATAGCGTGGGGTTGATATTCTTGTGTATGCTTGTCTGCTTCCTTCACTAAGTAGTTTTTGTTTCCCCTTTTTAGTTTTGCTTAGTTGTGGGTGAAACAGACAAAAATAAATAAAAAATGCAAATGCAAAAAGATTCACTTGCCTCATATGCCTAAAAAGTTTTTCAAAAAAAGAGAAGTGATTGCAAGGTTATGCATTGGAGAAGTGAGGGTCGACCTTGAACACTTGTGTTCATGCTCATGGAAACAATGTAGAATTTCTCATGGAAGTTTCTCTGAAAATAATTATTCCATTGTATATATTCATTGTATTATAAAAATAATGTGCCAAGCTTTGGTTCTAGGATGATTAGATTGCTTGTTTACTATGTGCAGTACAAAAACAGAAACTTTGGCTGTAGCGCGTGAATTTACATTTTTTTACTAGAAAATCAAATGGGTCTGAAACTTTTTGCACATTACTTATGTACAAATTTTTTAAATTTTCATATTTGTTTAGAAGTTTTTGGAGTTACAGAAGTTTACTAAATTTCCAGATTACTACAGACTGTCCTGTTTTTGACAGATTTTGTTTTCTTTGTGTTGTTCGCTTATTTTGATGAATCTATGGGTAGTATCGGGGGGTACGAACCATGGTGAAGTTGCAATACAGTAGATATAGTGATAATATGAAATTAGAATGATTTTACAACAGTACCTAAAGGTAGTGATTTGCTTTATTATACTAACGGATCTAACGATGTTTTTGTTAAGTTTTGTGTGATTGAAGTGTTCGAAGAACGAGGAGTTACCGATGTGAGAAGAATAAAGAGAGGCAAGAGTTCAATCTTGGGGATGCCCAAGGCACCCCAAGTAAATATTTCAAGGATACTCAAGCATCTAAGCTTGGGGATGCCCCGGTTAGCATCCCATCTTTCTTCTTCAACAATTATCGATATACCTCGGTTTTTGTTTTGTTCGCATGATTTGTGTCCTTTGTGTTTTTATTTTTCTTTAGGAACCATGCTAGTATGAGATAGCCCTTCAATGATCTTATAGAATGCTCTTTGTGCTTCACTTTTGAGTATGGTTTTATAGAATGTTTCGTGTGCTTCACTTATACATTTTGAGCTTGGATATTGGTTAGTCTATATTAATTGTAGAATGCTCCATGAACTTCACTTATATCTTTTGGAGTATGGATAAGACTATCATCGAAAGTGGATTTGGAAGAGTGTCAACTTTAGGAAGTAACATACTTGTGAGGCTTGTCGTCTTGGCAAGCACGTTCATCTTCCATTTAGCGCATCTACCACTATTTTCACTTTTCCGGTTCAGTTATTGCATAGTGATGTTTGGACATCCCCGGTTGCAAGCAACACGGGCTACCTATACTATTTGGTGATCTTAGATGATTTCTCACATTATATGTGGACATTTCCTCTTCGTCGCAAGTCCGACGCTCTTGCCACACTCACTGCATTTTATTCCTTCACCACACAGTTCGGTCGTCCTATCCTTGCTTTACAAACTAACAACATAAAAGAGTTTGACAACGCCGATGTTCGTAACCTTCTAGCCTCCCACAACACTATCTTTCGCCTCACTTGCCCCTACACATCCCAACAAAATGGTAGTGCCGAGCGTATCCTTCGCACTCTTAATGACTGCATCCGCACGTTACTCTTTCACTCTAACGTGCCTCCCCGGTTTTGGTCGGATGCTCTCGCCATCGCCACCCTCCTCATTAACATCTGCCTGTGTCGCCCACGCTAGAACTATACCCCTCACCATCTCCTCTTTGGTGCGCTCCCATCTTATGTTGGCCTTCGCATCTTTGGTTGTCTCTGCTATCCTAGCCTCGCCGCCACTGCGCCTCATAAGCTTGCACCTCGCTCAGTTGCTTGCATCTTCCTCGGCTACCCACCTAACAACAAAGGATAGCGCTGCTATGATCCTGTCTCCCATCATGTATTCACCTCCCGGTGATACGTCTCCAACGTATCTACTTTTCCAAACACTTTTTGCCCTTGTTTTGGACTCTAACTTGCATGACTTGGATGAAACTAACCTGGACTGATGCTGTATTTAGCAGAACTGCCATGATGTTGTTTTATGTGTAGAAACTAACCCGGCCTAACGCTGTATTCAGCAGAACTGCCATGATGTTGTTTTATGTGTAGAAAAGAAAAGTTCTCGGAATGTCCTGGAAATCCACGGAGGCACTTTTCAGAATTAATAAGAATTTTTGGCGAAAGAATCAAGGCCAGGGGGCCCACGGGCTGTCCACAAGACAGGGGGGGCGCCCCCCTAGGGCGTGCCCTCCTATCTCGTGGGCCCCCTGGACACCTCCCGGCTTCAACTCCAACTCCATATATACCGTCTCGGGGAGAAAAAAATCAGGGAGAAAGTTTCATCACGTTTCACGACACGGAGCCGCCGCCAAGCCCTAATCTCTCTCGGGGGGCTGATCTAGAGTCCGTTCGGGGCTCCGGAGAGGGGGATTCGTCGCCGTCGTCATCACCAACCATCCTCCATCACCAATTTCATGATGCTCACCGCCGTGCGTGAGTAATTCCATCGTAGGCTTGCTGGACGGTGATGGGTTGGATGAGATTTACCATGTAATCAAGTTAGTTTTGTTAGGGTTTGATCCCTAGTATCCACTATGTTCTGAGATTGATGTTGCTATGACTTTGCTATGCTTAATGCTTGTCACTAGGGCCCGAGTGCCATGATTTCAGATCTGAACCTATTATGTTTTCATGAATATATGTGTGTTCTTGATCCTATCTTGCAAGTCTATAGTCACCTATTATGTGTTATGATCCGACAACCCCGAAGTGACAATAATCGGGATACTTCTCGGTGATGACCGTAGTTTGAGGAGTTCATGTATTCACTATGTGCTAATGCTTTGTTCCAGTTCTCTATTAAAAGGAGGACTTAATATCCCTTAGTTTCTGTAAGGACCCCGCTGCAACGGGAGGGTAGGACAAAAGATGTCATGCAAGTTCTTTTCCATAAGCACGTATGACTATTTACGAAATACATGCCTACATTACATTGATGAACTGGAGCTAGTTCTATATCACCCTATGTTATAACTATTGCATGAGGAATCGCATCTGGCATAATTATCCATCACTGATCCATTGCCTACGAGCTTTTCATATATTGTTCTTCGCTTATTTACTTTTCCATTGCTACTGTTACAACTACTACAAAACCCAAAAACATTTATCTTTACTTTTGCTACCGCTACTATTATTATCATACCACTTTTGCTACTAAATACTTTGCTGCAGATACTAAGTTATCCATGTGTGGTTGAATTGACAACTCAACTGCTAATACTCAAGAATATTCTTTGGCTCCCCTTGTGTCGAATCAATAAATTTGGGTTGAATACTCTACCCTCGAAAGTTGTTGCGATCCCCTATACTTGTGGGTTATCAGGACTAATTTCTGGCGCCGTTGCCGGGGAGCATAGCTCTATTCTCTGAGTCACTTGGGATTTATATCCGTTGATCACTATGAAGAACTTGAAAGACGATCGAACTACTATTTTGCCCTCAACTACGAGGGGATGTAAGGAACTGCCATCTAGCCTTGCACTAGATTCTCCTTCTGTTATCTGTAGGCTTGCGACACCTAAACCTGCTACTGCTATGAATTCTGATATGTCGCATGTTATTGATGATGCCACTTCTGCTATGCAAGATGAAACTACTTCTGTGCGTGATACTACTTTGCCATTAGGTGAATTTCTTGATGAACAACTTGCTAGATTTAGGGGGAATGAAATTACTGAAGATCCTATTACTGATGATAGTGATGATGAACGTCCCCCTAATGATTATGTATTACCTGTTGTTCCTAAGGGTTATGTTATGCATGAAACAGCTGCTATGGAAATTCTTGCTTGCAATGATAGAAATGATCTTAAGAAATTATTAGCTAAATGGAAGCAACAGTCTCTTAATGCTAGAATAAAACCCGATCCTGCTTTTGCAACTTCACCTATTTGTGTTACTGATAAGGATTATGAATTCTCTGTTGATCCTGATATTATTACTTTAGTTGAATATGATCCTTTTTATGGCCTTGAATCTGAAACTGTTGTGGCACATCTTACCAAGTTGAATGATATAGCTACCCTGTTTACTAATGATGAGAAGTCTTGCTATTTATATATCCTTAAGATATTTCCGTTCTCATTAAAGGGTGATGCTAAGACTTGGTACAATTCTCTTGCTCCTGGTTGTGTGTGTAGTCCCTGGGATATGATTTATTACTTCTCTGCTAAATATTTCCCTGCTCATAAGAAACAAGCTGCCTCGCGGGATATATATAATTTTGTGCAAATCAAAGAAGAGAGTCTCCCACAAGCTTGGGGGAGGCTTCTCCGGTTACTTAATGCTTTGCCTGATCATCCTCTTAAGAAAAACGAAATACTTGATATCTTTTATAATGGACTAACTGATGCTTCCAAGGACTACTTGGATAGTTGTGCTGGTTGTGTTTTCAGGGAAAGAATAGTCGACGAAGCTGAAATACTATTGAATAATATGTTGACTAATGAAAATAATTGGACTCCTCCTGAGCCAGTTCCTGAAGTAATTCCTGAACCAATTGAGCCAACTCCTAAGCCTATTCCTAAACCCACTCCGAAGAAGAGAGGTGTTTTATTTCTCAGTCCTGAAGATATGCAAGAGGCAAAGAAATCAATGAAAGAAAAAGGTATTAAAGTTGAAGATGTTAAGAATTTACCTCCTATTGAAGAAATACATGGTCTTAATTTACCGCCTGAAGAACCACATTGTCTTGATAACCCGTCACAGGTAGTAAAGGTAAATTCTCTCTATAGATATGATAAAGTTGAAATACCCTCTACTAAATTTCATAGCCCATGCTTAGATGAATTTGATGACTTTATGGCTAGGCAAGAAAGTTTTAATGCTTATGTTGGTAGAGAGTTAAAGAATAATGCTTTCGAGATAGGACGCGTAGGTGATAATCTAGCTAGAGTTAAAGATGAACTTCACCGCGTTAGCAAATATGCTTCTATGGTTGCTACTCAAGCTGAGAAAGTACTTAAAGCTCAAAATGATTTTCTTGATGAATTAAATAATAAAAATGACTTGCTGTTAGAGTGGCTACTAGAACTGGTAGAATGACTCAGGAACCTTTGTATCCTGAAGGACACCCTAAGAGAATCGAGCAAGATTCTCAGAGAAATAATTTAGAGGCACCTAGTTCTTCTAAAAAGAAGAAAAAGAAAAACAATAGGACTTTGCATGCTTCTAGTGAACCCACTGTAGACACACCTAAGAATCCCAATAATATTTCTATTTCTGATGCTGAAACTCAATCAGGGATGAACATGAACCTAGTGATAATGTAAATGATAATGTTCATGTTGATGCTCAACCTAGCAAAGACAATGATGTAGAAATTGAACCTGTTGTTGATCTTGATAACCCACAATCAAAGAATCAACGTTATGATAAGAGAGATTTTGTTGCTAGGAAGCACGGTAAAGAAAGAGAACCATGGGTTCAGAAACCCATGCCCTTTCCTCCTAAACCATCCAAGTCAAAGGATGATGAGGATTTTGAGCGCTTTGCTGAAATGATTAGACCTATTTTCTTACGTATGCGCTTAACTGATATGCTTAAAGTAAATCCTTATGCTAAGTATATGAAGGATATCATCACAAATAAAAGAAAGATACTGGAAGCTGAAATTTCCACCATGCTTGCTAATTACACTATTAAGGGTGGAATACCAAAGAAACTTGGGGATCCGGGTGTTCCAACTATACCATGCTCTATTAAAAGAAATTATGTTAGAACTGCTCTATGTGATCTTGGAGCCGGTGTTAGTGTTATGCCTCTCTCTTTATATCGTAGACTTGAATTGAATAAGTTGACACCTACTGAAATATCTTTGCAAATGGCTGATAAATCAACTGCTATACCTGTCGGTATTTGTGAGGATGTGCCTGTTGTGGTTGCAAATGTCACTATCTTAACGGACTTTGTTATTTTTGATATTCCTGAGGACGATAGTATGTCTATTATCCTTGGTAGATCTTTTCTTAATACTGCAGGGGCTTTTATTGATTGCAACAAAGGCAATGTCACTTTTCATGTTAATGTTAATGAGCATACGGTACACTTTCCGAGGAAACAATCTCAAGTTCATAGCATCAATTCTATTGAAAAAGTTCCAACTATCATTTTTGGAGGTTTTGAATTTCCTCTCCCTACTGTCAAGAAAAAGTATGATATTCATATTGTTGGGGATTTTCATATCCCTGTTGAGGTAACTTAGTGTTATTCGAAATTTCTCCGGTTCCGTGTTATTCGAAATGAGTTTGTTAACAAGACTTGATCAACCTTGTTAGTGGATTCATTTTGATGATCACGAGATGGATGAAACTAGAAGGCACAACCTTCTGTACCCTCTTTTTACTTTCTGTTATTTAGAATAAATAAAGCAAAAATAGTATTATCTGTCTGTTTTCTGAATTATCCGTGTATTAAAAAAATTAGTCCGAAAATAAAAGTGCTCCAAATGCCCTGCAAATTTAGTATGATTTTTTCTGGAATATTTGAGGATTTTAGGCACTGAAAACACTACAAGAGGGGCAAGCACCAGGCCATGAGAGAGGAGGGCGCCCCCCCTGTAGGGCGTGCCCCCTGTCTCGTGGGCCCCTGGTGGCTCCCGTCCACTTATGCCAGCACCCACACACTTCATCTTCTACCCAAAAAATCCCCATCCAGCTCAAGCCCGAGTTCTAGCTCGTTTTGCTGTGATTTTCGATCTCTTAGCTCAAAGCTCCATTCACAAAACTGCTTTGGGAGATCGTTGTTTGGTATGTGACTCCTCCATTGGTCCAATTAGTTTGTGTTCTAGTGCTTTATTCATTGCAAATTCTTGCTGTATAGGTGACCATGTTCTTGAGCTTGCCTGTTAAATTTTTGAGGTCCCTAGCAATTCCAATGCATGATATAGGCTCTAGGCACTTGTAGGAGTAGTTGCTATCAATCTTGTTTAGTTTTATCCACTTTTATTTTGAAGTTACTAAAATTTCAGAAATTTTCAAAAAAAGAAATATGCTTAGAAGAATGTACCAAGGTGGTTCCTCGGCAAAGAAAGGGCCAAGAATTGCTATACGTGAACAAGGTGTTAATTTGCCAAGGGACGCAAATGTTCGGGCTTGTGAGTGGCCATCCGATGATTTTATGGTCGAAGCAGGCTTCAAGGGGGAATTTGACGCGTATGTGCGTAATGCTGAGCTTGAGGACTTCTTACAAGATAAGTGTCCTCAATATTATCAATTGACTGATTCCTTTGTGCAGAGGTTCGAATATATTTCTTCGCGTAATTCTCCTAGTGTTATGTTTGATATTTATGATACATCTTATACCATGGATTTAGAGGATTTCACAACTGCTTACAAACTCCCGCAGTGGGGTAATATTAATAATCCTCCCAAATCTGAAGTTAGAGATTTTCTTGCTAGTATTACTGTGGGAGAATCTAGGGACGTAACACAAGCTACCATAGGGAGCGTCCATTTTCCTGCTATACATTACTTTGCTCTCTTTATTGGTAGATGCATTAACGGTAAGGACGAAGTATGTCACATGTGTGCCCCTGATCTTTGTGTCCTCAAGAGTGCTATGTCAGGTTATAGAGGTTATAACTTGGGGGCAATAGTTGCACGTAGGTTGCATAATAATAATAAAAAGGGAGATTTTTTGGAGGAATTTATGCAACCCGTGTGGCTAATTTTCTTAATATAGCTCCACGAGAGGGGGGTATGCTTGTACCTCCTGTTTATTTGGATAAAGAAGCTATGTTTGATCATCATTTTCTTGAGAGGAATGAACAATTCCTCCATTATCGACTAACCTATAACAGACCCAACGTCGTCCCTGTTACTCTTCCTGCTCCCTACCTTTTTGATTATCAGACAAAAGGAAGATATGTTGTCACCAGGGAAGAAGCAACTGAATATGAGAGGGGAATGGAGGCAGCTCGCCAACACGCTGCTGCTCATGAGGCGGTCGCCTCTTCATCTCAGTACTACCCCAGCTATTCTTATGGATATCAGCCAGGCGGTCATTGGTATTAAACCAACTTAGGCCAAAAGCCTAAGCTTGGGGGAGTACGTATTTCTCACCGACTTTACATTCATGTTCACACACTAGTCGTCGGTGCTCACACTCTTTCATTGTATTTTCCATGCTAGTTCAAATTTCTTTTTCTAGTTTTCTTCTTGTGTGTGTTTGATAAACCTTTAGAAAAAAACAAAAAAATTAGTTAGTTTAATTTCCTTGCATGTAGTAGAAATTAAAATGAAAACCCAAAAGGATTTCTTGTTCTTCTTTTATTTGTTGGGAGCTTTCCCGTGTAAATAGTTTTATTTTCTTTTCCTTCTTTTGGGGGTCGAGAAGACTATATTGAAATTGCTTAGTGGCTCTTATATGCATGATTGTTTATTTAACTTAGAGCCCATATTATTTGTCTTCTCTCTTGAGTTGAATGCTTGCAGATTCCAGCTTAGTCCAATGCACGTGCACTCTTATTATTATACACATCGTCCGGTCGTGCAAGTGAAAAGCAATAATGATGATATATGATGGACTTATTGGGATGAGAAAAGCTGATATGAACTTGACCTCTCTTGTTTTTGTAAATATGATGATTCATCGTTCCTGAGTCAGCTATTATGAAGTAAACATATTTGCAATGACATTTAGAGATTATAGTTGCTTGTGCCATGCTTGATTAGCTATGAGTTATAATGGTTTACCTTGTGTGCCAACATGCTATTAGAATGATTATGATGTGGTATGATGGGATAGTATCCTCCTTTGAATGTATTAAGTGACTAGACTTGGCACATGTTCACGCATGTAGTTGAATCAAATCAACATAGCCTTCATGATATTTATGTTCATGGTGGATTATATCCTACTCATGCTTGTACTCGGTGTGAATTAATTTTAATGCATGTTTACGACTGTTGTCGCTCTCTCAGTTGGTCGCTTCCCAGTCTTTTGCTAGCCTTCACTTGTACTAAGCAGGAATACTGCTTGTGCATCCAAACTCCTTAAACCCCAAAGTTGTTCCATATGAGTCCACTATACCTTCCTATATGCGGTATTTACCTGCCGTTCCAAGTAAATTTGTATGTGCCAAACTCCAAACCTTCAAATGAAATTCTGTTTTGTATGCTCGAGCAGCTCATGTTTCAACTAGGGTTGCCTATATCCTCCATGCTAGGTGGGTTATTCTCAAGAGGAGTGGACTCCGCTCCTCATTCACGAGAAAGGGCCGGTAACCGGGATGCCCAGTCCCATGATCCAAAAAGATCAAAGCAAATCAAAATAATTAAACAAAACTCCCCCAGGGCCGTTGTATGTTGGAGGCACTCGTTGTTTCGAGCAAGCCATGGATTGATGCTTGTTGGTGGTTGGGGGAGTATAAACCTTTACCATTCTGTTTGGGAACTGCCTATAATGCATGTAGTATGAAAGATACAGCCATCTCATAGTTGTTGCGTTGACAGCAAAAGTATGCCGCTCAAAATGTTATTCAATCTCTATTTTAAATCGAGCTCTGGCACCTCTACAAATCCATGCTTCCCTCTGCGAAGGGCCTATCTATTTACTTTTATGTTGAGTCATCACCCTTCTTATTAAAAAGCACCCGCTGGAGAGCACACTGTCATTTGCATTCATTATTATTGGTTTATATTGGGTATGACTTGACTGGATCTCTTTTACCATGAATTACAATGTTTAGTCAGTCCTTGATCTTTAAAGGTGCTCTGCATTTATGTTTTGCGGTCTCAGAAAGGACTAGCGAGATACCATTTTGTTATATCATGTTATGATTATTTTGAGAAAGTGTTGTCATCCGATTTTTATTATTATGGCTCGCTAGCTGATTATGCTATTGATATGAGTAATTGTCAGACCTATGTGTTATTATTAGTATGGTTAGTTCATAATATTTGCTGAAACTTGAATGCTGGCTTTTCATGTTACAACAACAAGAGCAAACAGAGTTTGTAAAAGTTTTTCTTTATCACTTTCAGTTTATCAACTGAATTGCTTGAGGACAAGCAAAGGTTTAAGCTTGGGGGAGTTGATACGTCTTCAACGTATCTACTTTTCCAAACACTTTTTGCCCTTGTTTTGGACTCTAACTTGCATGATTTGGATGAAACTAACCCGGACTGACGCTGTTTTCAGCAGAACTGCCATGACGTTGTTTTATGTGTAGAAAAGAAAAGTTCTCATAATGTCCTGGAAATCCACGAAGGCACTTTTCAGAATTAATAAGAATTTTTGGCGAAAGAATCAAGGCCAGGGGGCCCACGGGCTGTCCACGAGACAGGGGGCGCCCCCCGCCCCCCCAGGGCGCGCCCTCTTATCTCGTGGGCCCCCTGGACACCTCCCGGCTTCAACTCCAACTCCATATATACCGTCTCGGCGAGAGAAAAAATCAGGGAGAAAGTTTCATCGCGTTTCACGACACGGAGCCACCGCCAAGCCCTAATCTCTCTCGGGAGGGCTGATGTGGAGTCCGTTTGGGGCTCCGGAGAGGGGGATTCATCACCGTCGTCATCACCAACCATCCTCCATCACCAATTTCATGATGCTCACCGCCGTGCGTGAGTAATTCCATCGTAGGCTTGCTGGACGGTGATGGGTTGGATGAGATTTACCATGTAATCAAGTTAGTTTTGTTAGGGTTTGATCCCTAGTATCCACTATGTTCTGAGATTGATGTTGCTATGACTTTGCTATGCTTAATGCTTGTCACTAGGGCCCGAGTGCCATGATTTCAGATCTGAACCTATTATGTTTTCATGAATATATGTATGTTCTTGATCCTATCTTGCAAGTCTATAGTCACCTATTATGTGTTATGATCCGACAACCCCGAAGTGACAATAATCGGGATACTTCTCGGTGATGACCGTAGTTTGAGGAGTTCATGTATTCACTATGTGCTAATGCTTTGTTCCGGTTCTCTATTAAAAGGAGGACTTAATATCCCTTAGTTTCCGTAAGGACCCCGCTGCAACGGGAGGGTAGGACAAAAGATGTCATGCAAGTTCTTTTCCATAAGCACGTATGACTATTTACGGAATACATGCCTACATTACATTGATGAACTGGAGCTAGTTCTATATCACCCTATGGTATAACTATTGCATGAGGAATCGCATCTGGCATAATTATCCATCACTAATCCATTGCCTACGAGCTTTTCATATATTGTTCTTCGCTTATTTACTTTTCCGTTGCTACTGTTACAACTACTACAAAACCCAAAAACATTTATCTTTACTTTTGCTACCGCTACTATTATTATCATACCACTTTTGCTACTAAACACTTTGCTGCAGATACTAAGTTATCCAGGTGTGGTTGAATTGACAACTCAACTGCTAATACTCAAGAATATTCTTTGGGTCCCCTTGTGTCGAATCAATAAATTTGGGTTGAATACTCTACCCTCGAAAGCTGTTGCGATCCCCTATACTTGTGGGTTATCACCCGGCACGTTTAATTTGTTGAGACGGTGTTTCCATTTCAACAGGTACCTCCCGTCGCCGCCGGCCACCGGCAACCCTCCAGCGACCCCGTCAGGTGGACGGCCCCGCTCGATTATTGGACCACCTCCGGGCTTCGGCGGTCCTCCTGCCATGGGACGAGCTGCGGCTCACGCCCCCCACGATGTCCTCGCCGACTCCGTCAGGGGCCTCGGCATCGCCCGCCTCACCGGCATCTTCATCGGCCGCCCCATCACCAGTATCTTGACCGGCCACCTCAGGCGCCGCCCCGTTGCCGGCTGTCTCGGCCGGCCCCGCCGCCTCGGGTGCCTTGGGCGGCGCCCCTGCCTCGCCCGCCACCCCCGCCTCGCCCGCCCCCTACACCGCGGGCACGGGCGCTTCGGCATCCTCGGGCGTGGGCGCTTCTTCATTGGCCATCTCGCTGGCTGCCTCGCCGGCCGCCTCACCGGCTGCTTAGCCGACCGCCTTGCCCGTCGCCGAGTTGCCATCTCGCCTTGCCCGAGTCTACGATACTCTAGCGACGAGTATCTTCTCGCCGCCTCCACCACTGAGCCGTCACCTATCCCTGCGTAAGCTCGTGTAGCCCTTCGTGATCCTCACTGGCTGGCCGTGATGCAGAAAGAGTTTGACGCTCTTCAGCTGAAAGTGCAACTATCCCTAGGGGGTTTTGGTAATTCCTAACAACATATAGCTCATTGAGCTAACATTATTCCAAGATAAATATTTCAGGAAAAGCTCAATGAATGGCATGGCATGGATGAGAAAAGTGGACCCCTCAAAATGCTAAGGACAAAAGGATTGGCTCAAGCTCAAAGCTCAAGACTCTACATTTTATATTTTAGTGATCCAAGATCAAATTGAGTTTATAGGAAAAGCCAATACTATCAAGGAGGGATGAGGTGTTGCTTAATGAGGTTCTTGCTTCATAGTGCTTAGTGATATGCTCCAAAACCCTCAAGTACTTTCGCACATCCACATATGACCTAAACCAAAAGTCAAACTCGGCCCCACCGATTCTTTCTATCCGGCGCCACCGAGTTCAGATGTCATAGCCACTGCCACAAACCCTAGGCAAATCGGTCTCACCGATAGGGATCTCGGTCTCACCGAGATGGGATTGCAAGCTCTCTGTTTCCCTTCATAACAATTTGGTACCACCGAGATGAGCGATCGGTCCCACCGAGATTGCAATGTAAACTCCCTGTTTCCTTTTCGTAACATTTCGGTCCCACCGAAATGAGCGAACCAGTCCCACCGAGTTTACCTAACCAACTCTCTGATTAGCTTATTACCAAAATCGGTCCCACCGAGTTTGTGTAATCGGTCTCACCAAGATTATGTTATGCCCTAACCCTAACCATATCGGTCCTATCGAGTTGCATGTCGGTCCCACCGAAAATCCTAACGGTCACTAGATTTGCTGAATCGGTCTGACCGACTTTACCAATTCGGTCCCACCGAGTTTGGCAAGTTGTGTGTAACGGTTAGATTTTGTGTGGAGGCTATATATACCCCTCCACCTCCTCTTCATTTAAGAAGAGAGCCATCAGAACGAACTTACACTTCCAACTTGCTTTATCTGAGAGAGAACCACCTACTCATGTGTTGAGGCCAAGATATTCCATTCCTACCATATGAATCTTGATCTCTAGCCTTCCCCAAGTTGCTTTCCACTCAAATCTTCTTTCCACCAAATCCAAATCCTGTGAGAGAGAGTTGAGTGTTGGGGAGACTATCATTTGAAGCACAAGAGCAAGGAGTTCATCATCAACACACCATTTGTTACTTCTTGGAAAGTGGTGTCTCCTAGATTGGCTAGGTGTCACTTGGGAGCCTCCGACAAGATTGTGGAGTTGAACCAAGGAGTTTGTAAGGGCAAGGAGATCGCCTACTTCGTGAAGATCTACCGCTAGTAAGGCAAGTCCTTCGTGGGCGACGGCCATGGTGGGATAGACAAGGTTGCTTCTTCGTGGACCCTTCGTGGGTGGAGCCCTCCGTGGACTCGCGCAACCATTACCCTTCGTGGGTTGAAGTCTCCATCAACGTGGATATACGATAGCACCACCTATCGGAACCACGACAAAAACATCCGTGTCTCCAATTGCGTTTGAATTCTCCAAACCCTTCCCTTACATTCTTGCAAGTTTCATGCTTTACTTTCCGCTGCTCATATACTCTTTGCATGCTTGCTTGAATTGTGTTAAGATTGCTTGACTTGCGCTAAGATAGCTAAAATCTGCCAAAGACTAAAATTGGAAAAAGGATAAGTTTTTTATTTGGTCAAGTAGTCTAATCACCCTCCCCCCCCCCTCTAGACATACTTTCGATCCTACATCAGCGGAACCATACCTGGACACTGGTTCCTCGGCCTTCTCGCGCCAATGTCATCAGCGGCAAGTGGGTCTTTCGCAATAAGACCCGCTCGGATGGTACACTTGAGCGCTACAAGGCTCGCTGGGTGGTCCGTGGTTTTCGGCAGCATGCTGGAGTCGACTACACGGAGACATTTGCCCGAGTTGTCAAACCGGGCATGATCCGCACAGTTCTCAGCTAGCAGTTTCCCGAGGCTAGCCGGTTCATCAGATGGATGTCTCCAACGCCTTCCTTCACGGCCATCTTGAGGAGCAGATTTACTGTGAGCAGCCGAACGGTTTCGTCGATGCATCTCTTCCTCGGCATGTGTGTTTGCTGTCCGGGTCTCCCTACGGGCTCAAGCACCTCGTGCCTGGTACAGCGTATCGCCGGGTTCCTTCAGACACTGGGCTTCAGCGTCACTCGCTCGGATGCCTCGTTGTTCGTCTATCACCGTGGTGACACGACTGCATATTTGCTCCTCTACGTCGACGACATTATCCCGACGGGCTCCTCCTCAGCCCTTCTTTAGCAAATTACTCTTTGGCTGCGTGATGAGTTTGCCATCAAGGACTTGGGCGCTCTACATTATTTCCTTGGCATTGAGGTCGTTCAGCGACCCGATGGCTTCTTTCTTCATCAGCAGAAGTATGCGCACGAGCTACTTGAGCGTGTCGGCATGCTCAACTGTCACCCTGTTGCTACTCCTGTTGACACGAAGGCCCAGGTTTCTGCTCTCGAGGGCTCTCCCGCGTCGGATGCTCTGTTCTACCGGTCCATTGTTGGTGCTCTTCAGTATCTGACACTCACCCGGCCGGATTTACAGTATGTTGTTCAGCAGGTGTGTCTGCATATGCACGCCCCTCGTGACTCCCACTGGACCCTCGTGAAGCGGATTCTCCGTTACATCCGCGGCACGATGGCTCTTGGGCTTACTCTCACGCCGTCCACTTCTCTGGAGATGGTGGCGTACTCCGACGCGGACTGGGCCGGCAGCCCCGACACCCGTCGGTCCACCTCTGGCTACTGCGTTTACCTCGGTCCTTCACTCGTCTCGTGGTCGTCCAAGCGACAACCTACGGTTTCGCGCTCTAGCGCGGAGGCTGAGTACCGAGCTGTGGCTAACGCCGTCGCCGAGTGCACCTGGCTACGACAGTTACTTCAGGAGTTGCATCATGACGTCTTCCAGGCTACAGTTGTCTACTGTGACAACGTTTCTGCGTTGTACCTTTCCACCAACCCCGTTCATCATCGCTGGACTAAGCACATTCAGCTGGACATTCACTTTGTGCGTGAGCATGTGGCCCTTGGACGTATTCGGGTCCTTCATGTTCCGACTGCACAACAGTTCGCCGATGTGATGACTAAGGGATTGTCAACTTCCACCTTCGAGGAGTTTCGTTCCAGTCTCTGCGTTTCCGGCGCCCCTTCGACTGCGGGGGGTGTTGAATATATTGTGTACATGTATATTGTGTCTTGGGCCACCTCCTAGTTCCTCTGTATAGTTGAGGTTGTGGCCCCCCTTCTGTACTCATATATACGTGCCTGGTGCACCGATCAATGCATTGTGTTACACAGCCTATTCTTTCCCTTCTACACCAGTAACTCCACCACCCTGAGCAGTCCCCGGCCGACGCCTTCACGAAGGAACACGACACTAAAGTGTCATCGTCGCCTAAACAGAGGAACAAAGGCTTTCGCCTGCGCTCATGGCAGAGGTGAGGGGACGTAGGATCCACACCGAAGCTTCCAGGAAGGGAATCGGCGCCGAGGGCGTCCACTTTGGTGCGGCCGTCACGCCGGCCTGGAGTTTCCCCCGGATCCGTACCCACCCGCCAGATCCGTCCAGGCAGTACTGTCGTCGACTGTAGTCGCTAGTCGCTAAGTATTGTAGCCAGCACGAACCGGAGTAGATCGAGTCGAAGATGACGCCTCTCATGTAACTCCGGTCGGCCATCAAAATATGCTTTAATAATTAATTCTTTGCCAAGCGATCATGTAGAACGAGGGCAGACCAAAGTGGCTCACCTTTCAGCAAGATTGACGCATTTATAAGACCTCAAGTGTTCAGGGGAAAGTACAGCGGAAATTATAACACTATCCGTTCCTTCTGCTCTATGTTATCAACTTATCATACCACATCTTCACTAACCTGAGTAGTCACCGGGAGATGGCTGAAGCTATTTGCGAGTTTTAAAGATAACTGCTGGATAACTTCATTCGTTACATCGTTTTAGCTTAATGTACATACATAGGAGAAACAAACTTGCAAGGACATGGCTCCCTCCACACACAAAAAAAACTTGCAAGGACATGTCCTAACACGACCATATACTAGACATCACTTGACTCCACAACATCTTGATACTACCGCACTACAACAACTACAAACACGCGAAACTGAGCATCAGTTGTCACTAAGCACACCACCTATGTTACAAGGACTGTCTGTTCCTACTCCATAACTCGCAGTTATCCCATAAAAGTAACCCAAGCGAGTACATTTTTGTACGGCGGATAGGCTTGATTTTTTGATGCAGGTCAGTCAGTTTCTGAGGCCTCTTCCACTGGCAGTTCAAAGGCGTCGATCTCCTGGAAGTATGCTTTCTGCTTCTCGACGAAATCATCTGGTAACTTGGGTCTGCCAGAAGATGAGTTCTCCACGCCCAAGTGCCTCTTCTTCTATTCAGAAATTCAAGCAATCAGCAAGGTGAAAACACTGTTGCTAGGGTCCCAAAATTCTCAGTATTGTTCCTAAGGTTGATTCTGTGGAAGGCTGTTTATACAGCAGACTTAAGCACCTGCTGTTTCGACTAGCGCATGTACTACGTAAGTCCTTTACATTTAGAATAAAAACAATATCGGCGGATATCTAGATGGACCAAACATACATAATCCTTGAACTGCCTTCTTAAGTTTGCGTGATACTTGACACTATGGTGCCGGTATCTCTACAGCATACAAATGAGGTGTCAACATTTACTCAAATAAGCATATCTTCATATACAGTGTTGAATAAATGCCGCATGGGAGATACACATGAAAAGGAGCATGAAACAGAAAATCAATATGTGCCTTATTACCATTTACTTGTCACATATTACTGAATGACAAAGTTTGGGCAAAATCATGAGCTACAAACAGCAGGCATAATTAACATTCGTATCATACAGATCAATCAAAGAGAGCATGGCAGTCAAGGGAGAATTATTGGGAAATGGCTCAAAGTTTACTGCTGCTTACCTTTTTAGCTTGATGACAAGGAGCTGAGGATGAAATAGGACGAGGATCCTGAGCCGCTGGGGCTTTTTTAGTTGAGTGACTGAAAGGGAGGTGCAATTGAGGTAACTAAATACGCTGAAGTTGCAGGCATTAGCTATGCCAATATTCAGACTTTGCATTCGGAACTTGCAGATATCTGGACATATGGGAACATTTACTTATCCAGTTACCCCTATTACTAATGACATAGTATATGATTTGATAACTTCATTGTCTTGAAAACCCAAAAGACACTGTGCAAGCTACCAGTATCAAAAGCACTTAACGACATGAATGCAAGCAGTTAACAAATAGATAGCCAGAATGACAAAACCATCCAAACATAATAAGCAGACAGGTATTCTGACAGTCTAGACCAGTTAGAACTTGAACTCTAACTGTTCATATTGTGTTTTGAACAGGACTATTGCATGCTTAACAAGATTATGCAACAAAATGAGTGGGCTGCGTGTATACAACACAAATAACACTGCAAAATCAGATGGACATTGTCATCAATTATTATGGTTGCATGATTGGTGGGTTGTTGCACCTTATTCTACCATTTGCAATGAAAATTTATCCTCATGTACTGATAAAATCTGCATTATTATTATTAATTAAAACTTTGCTGTACTTGGTCCAATTTCAAGAAAAACTAAATACAGCAATCAAAATGAACTACCTCGCGGCAGAAGCTTATCATAAGTAAACCACACAATCGATAGCACAAGAGCATGTGTAGAGCTGCAGGGTCTGAACCGAAGTAATGAAATGCAAGCCAGTTCTGAACCAAAAGGGAACTAAATTGCACATATCAACTTGCTCACCTGCTGGCCCTTGTAGTTTTCCCAAGAGGGGGGCAACTTGCTGCTGCTCCAGTTGGAAAGGGCACCTTGACACTGGTGGGATTTCTCCTCCCCCGAGTCGCTCGACTCGTGTAAATCGTCGAGATGGGCGATTTCACCAAACCCGGCTCCTCAACAGCTGCAAAGATCCAGAGTCAGGAACTCAAATTGGTGCCACGCAAGGAGAAGCAAATAATCCACAGCAACTCAACAATCGAACGGAGAAGGCGTTGCGGTGTGATAATGGTGAAGGGAATCGGCGCGCCTAGCTAAGATGCTGCTGCTAGTTAACTAAGGACTGAGCTGAGATGGGGGCAGTGAGCTCACCGGCGGCGGAAGAGGCCTTGGAGACGGGCGTGGCCGACGCGGAGGCGTCGGGGCGCGGCGGCCGGAGGGGCCGCTTGGCGCTAGGGTTTCTCGGGGCTGGGGTGCTCGGGAGGAGGTTGGTCAGATCCCCTAGGGGCAGCGCCGCCTTCCGCCTCCGCTTGCTGGCGGCTGCCGCCGGTGGCGTGGTCGTGTTGGTGGTAGAGGATTCCATCGCATTCGCGCGGGATTGGGTTGGATTTGGGGTTGGGGTTTGTAGCTGAGCGGGCGGAGCAGCAGAGCGGGAAGAAGAAGAGACGAGAGCCTTGCTACGGAAGATTGGAGAACAAACCGGTGAACCCACGAACATTCAAGAGAAGAAAACAAAATCATGTAGAGTCTTTTTAAAATATCTACTCCCTCCAATTCAAAATAGGTTTCATAGTTTTAAACTGGGGCAGTACTATGCGCCGGCCCAAATTTCGGCCGGTCCGCCACCAAGCGTTTGATGAGACCCCGTCCAACGGTTAGATCTCGTAATAATTAGTCTCCTGTGTCCAGTGTTGGATCTCATAATAATTAGTCAACACATGCTTCTCCCCTCCGTCACGCAAGCGCGTGTGATCGCCCGCGGCGAACCTCCGCCTCGTCCAAAGCAGGACGTCCTCCTCTCCCCCGTGCACGAGGTCGTCGTTGCCCCCCGTCGCCCCCCCCCCCCCCCCCCACCCCACCACCACCACCACCACATCTCGCCTCCTCCCTTCGCCGGATGTCTCGCCGCTCGTAGCAGTGGCTGGTTTGTAGCAAAAAATAGAGAACACGACGTCGCCGATTTGAAGAAAAACATGGTTTCCACCCAAAATTGACATGGTTCCAGCAAAAATGAAAGGTGGTTCCAGCAAAAAAAAAACAATATTGTTTCGAGGAAACATTGATATGTTTCCAGCAAAAAACACATGGTTCCAACAAAAATTAATATGGTTCCAGCAAAACTGAAAAGTGGTCCCAGCAAAAATGATATTCTTGGTAGCAATCATTGTTTTGGTTCCAACAAAAAAGTTCATATGGTTGCACCCAAAAATTAATATGGTTCTAGCAAAAAAATGAAAAAAAAAATGGTTTTCCCAAACAATGACATGGTTCCAGCAAAAATTCATGGCGGCCACCCGCCGTTGCCTTCCATCACGGTCCTCGCTTGTTGCAGCAGAGTCAAATGTTGGTTCCAGCAAAAAAACCTATGCGGCAAAAATCATGACGGCCACCGCCGTCATCGACCAGCACTAGCCTCTCCTGTTGCAGCAAAAGGGAAAGCGGGTTCCAGCAAAAATCAAAAGTGATTCCAGCAAAACAACAACAAAAAGCAACTTACTGTGGCCACTGCTGTCGCTGCCCACCACCATCCTCGCCGCTTGAAGAAAAACCACTGGGCGGTTCAGCACTGCACCACATCGGTCACAACATGTCCCCCGCGTCACCACTTGTCCCGGCCTTTTTCGCTGTTGGAGGCAACAGCTTTCACTGCAGGCCGGCCGCTCCACTGCCTTACATCCACCGGCGCAGCTCGCCGCGCGCCATGGGTGCATCTCATCGCCGGTGGTGTTTCTCTTGGTCAAAGAGGAAAAAGGGGTGGTGGGGCAGCCGCAACCAAAACACATGAGAAGAAAACAAAAAGAGGAGGGGGTGGCCATGGCCGGTCAGCACTGCCTCACCGGTGGTAGCGGATCTCGCCGGGGAGGCGGGGGCGAAGCGCAAGTGGCCAGCGGAGCAGAGGAGATGAGGTTGTGCGAGACGAAAACTAAACTGGATCTCGTCCCAGTCTAGAGATAAGGTGAGTGAAGGGGAGGTGGACAGGCCCCACTTGAGAAACATGCGTGTGACGCCCACGTGCCACCGACCGAGTTTTCAGCCGGTGCACCGGCCACAACTTTAAATCGTGGTTTATTATGAATAGGAGGTAGTACTACATGTCTCACTTTGCTCGTCGAACATCAAAATACGCTAAATACCTTGCCGGACCTTCGATATGTGAGGTCGTGGCGCAGGGCATTGGCTCGGGCTGCTCGATAGACTACACCGACCTACGTCAAAGCTCAAGATGGACTGCAAGGGGCTAGGGGTATGGGCGTGAACAACGTCACCGACCAACGCATCCCGCGTCAACTGGGTGACTCTGCCGGCTCGCGCTGGCGACCAGCCGACCTTTGGGCGGCGCAGGCTGGAGCGTCAGGTGATCATTCACCTCACGATTCACGAGGATCCAACGCAAGGGCCCTGGATTGTGTCCAAGGGGTACACCTGGGTGAGGCCAACTCCATCGCGCGACCCCAAACGGACGTCCGTTTTGTCCGGTTTCTGTCCGTTTGGATAGGGATTTGGGGTCGTGTCCGTGCCTGTCCTGGGATGCGGTGGCCGTGCGCCCAGCGCGCGGCCGCATCCATTTGCCCCATCCTGTCCGTGAGGGCCAAAAATGCCCAAATTTGCATCAAACTAGTTTCCAACCCAAATATTTGTCTGAAAATTAAAATAGTTTTACAACCCAATTGAAATTGTCTTTAATAAAATAGTTTTACAACCAAATCAAAATTGTCTTGACTGAACATAAATTGGACCAATACATCTATTGCTTGCCAATGTGATCCCAGACGTGCTCAACCAAGTCATTTTGAAGATTCAAATGAGTGTGCCAATCACGCATCTCACGGTGGAATTGGACAAACTGTTCAAATGTGGCCGGGTCTTGGTGCAGGGGCTCAATATTTTCACCTTGATAATCAAATCCTTGGTCGAAGATACTCTCATCACGCTCGTCCTCGACGATCATGTTGTGCATGATCACACAAGCAGTCATCACCTCCCAAAGCTTCCTTTCATCCCATTACAGTGCAGGGTTTCGAACGATACCCCACCGGGATTGAAGCACACCAAAAGCACGTTCCATATCCTTTCTAACACTCTCTTGCATTTGGGCAAATCTCTTTATCTTCTCACCTTGTGGTTTCGAGATTCTCTTCACAAAAGTTGACCACTGAGGATATATACCATCTGCTAGATAGTATCCTTTGTTGTACTGGTGGCCGTTGATCTCAAAGTTGACAGGTGGGGAGTTTCCTTCTGCAAGCCTCGCGAAGACTAGAGAACGTTGCAGCATGTTGATATCATTGTGAGAACCTGCCACACCGAAGAAAGAATGCCATATCCAAAGATCTTGCGATGCCACCGCTTCTAATATGACAGTGCACCCGTTAACATGCCCCTTGTACTGGCCCTGCCAAGCAAATGGACAGTTCTTCCACTCCCAATGCATACAATCTATGCTGCCAAGCATGCCTGGAAAGCCTCTAGCTGCATTGGACGCCAACAATTTCTCTGTATCAGCGGCAGTTGGCTGCCTCAAGTACTCTGGGCCAAACACCTCGATCACAGCCTGGCAAAACTTGTACATTGACATCAGACATGTTGTCTCACTCATACGCATGTACTCGTCCACCAGATCGCCTGGAATACCATATGCAAGCATGCGTATGGCCGCGGTGCATTTCTGGTAAGAGGAGAATCCAAGCTTGCCAAGGGCATTTGTCTTGCACTCGAAGTATGGGTCATGAGCAACCACTCCCTCTCAGATACGATTGAACACATGCCTTGCCATACAAAAACGGCGACGAAATTTATCCGGCTTGAAGAGCGGGGTGTTGGCAAAGTAATCGGCATAGAGCAGGGTGTGGCCTCTCTCCCTGTTGCGGTTCAGGTTGGGAGCACGGCCAGGGAGTGACCCCCTGTACCGAGGAAGCTGCCGTTGAATATGGTCGTGAACGACCAGTGCAGCCACCACAAGATCTTCATCATCCGACGATGAATCGTCCGATGAACAAAGGAAGTGATGGAAGAAAAACTCGTCTCCACTGTCCATACCTTTGTTGGCAAAAGGTCGGACACCTTGCGATCGCGGTGGCGAAGAGGCCGCGATGATCACCTCGACGCAGCAGGGGTGGTTGCTCTGGAGCTCTCGTCGGAATCTGCCTCGGCCGCCGTGGTCCGTCGCCGGCAGTCGTGTCCCCTCCGGCACAGACGGCAACGGCCAAACCTCCCTCGATAGACGACCAAAACTACGGTGAAAGCGCGGGCGTGGTGGCGGCCATGTCGAGACATGGTTTGGTATCGACGGCGGGGGGGCTGCGCGGTGAGGAGGCGGCCAGAGAATAGGGCGGCGCCGGCGGCGGGGCGGGGCGGGGAGAGAGGGTGAAGCATTGGGAGCGGAGGGACTGCTAGTGTCCCCGGCAGGCGGGCCACGGGGGGGCAAGGGCGTGCGTCGCGGTCGTCCGCGCGCGTCCGTTTCACCCCAAATCGAGCGCAAGTTTGGGCCGGGGATGGGTCGAAAATGGACGGAATCCGGACATTTGTCCATTTGCTCCCGCGCGCTGGGCTGCCTCTTTTGTCCCTTTTACCCCAAACGGACGGAGCCGGACAGGATAGGGTCGCGCGGTGGAGTTGGCCTGAAGTACATTGTCAACGACAAGCGGCTCGCGCGTGACTTGCCAGAGCGCATCTCCTCGCCCGTTGACAACCACAGGCGCGATCGCGACGAAGATCAAGACAGAAGGTGCGATGATAGAGACCGACGAGTCTTTGTCTGATGATGTGCCTGCTGTCGAGGTCTCGCCTGCTGTGTTGCTCGGCTCCGGCTCCTCGAGCTTGATCGAGGACCATGCCCTAGAGATGCTATGATGTTCCTGCAACCTCCACTACTAGCTGTTGGGCGTGGTCGAAGCCCGACCCGGCACCCCTCGTTGTGTGCTGCTCGCCGTTGTTATCAGGAGTTGTTGACAACATCAACCTCAGCCCCACTATTGCCAACAACAGCCCTCCCCCATCGCCACAGACTAAGAGGAATGAAGCCTGGTCTACCACGCTGGTGCACGCAGAGCCAAGCCAGGTGCTGCTCGAGCTCTGCTCACCTCCGAATGTTGTTGCTGCCTCTCGCACCACCTGCTAGGCCTCCTAGGTTCGAGGCCCGCCCCACTCCGTCTGTGGTGTCCAGTGGGCCGATGTACCGCAGCCCATCTCCAGTGCAGAAGAGGAGGGTCATTGCTCCTTCCTTTGCGGTTGGGCTCCAATGCATCGCACCACTGTTTGAAGACCATGAGGTGGCCATTCTTCTTTCACCCGCGATGACCCCTCCTTGAGCCCCTGCTGCTTTCCACAAAACGATGGTCGGAGTTGTTGTCTCAAGGGTTTGGGGCACTTTGTCCATCCACCAGGCATGTGCGGTGAGCTGTGCCAAAGCCAAGGCCACGTCGTCTTCTCACGCGGCCGAGATCCTCATCTACCACTCTGTGGTAACCATCAAGGGCGGTGGGGACGTCACATCGACCGCTATCCAGCATGCATCTAGAGTATTAAGTTCATAAGAACAGAGTAACACATTAAGAAAGATGACATGATGTAGAGGGATAAACTCAAGCAATATGATATAAACCCCATCTTTTTATCCTCAATGGCAACAATACAATACGTGCCTTGCAACCCCTGTTGTCACTGGGTAAGGACACCGCAAGATTGAACCCAAAGCTAAGCACTTCTCCCATGGCAAGAAAGATCAATCTAGTAGGCCGAACCAAACTGATAATTCGAAGAGACTTGCAAAGATAACTCAATCATACATAAAAGAATTCAGAGGAGATTCAAATATTTCTCAAAGATAAACTTGATCATAAACCCACAATTCATCGGATCTCGACAAACACGCCGCAAAAAGAGTTACATCGAATAGATCTCCACAAGAGAGGGGGAGAACATGGTATTGAGATCCAAAAAGAGAGAAGAAGCCATCTAGCTAATAACTATGGACCCGAAGGTCTGTGGTAAACTACTCACAACTCATTGAAAGGGCTGTGGTGTTGATGTAGAAGCCCTCCATGGTCGATTCCCCCTCCGGCAGAGCACCGGCGAAGGCTCCAAGATGGGATCTCGCGGATACAGAAGGTTACGGCGGTGGAAATTGTTTTTCTTTGGCTCCCTAGATGTTTTCGGTGTACGTGGGTATATATAGGAGGAAGAAGTAGGTCGGTGGCCGCCCGAGGGGCCCACGAGACAGGGGCCCTGTAGGGGTGGGCGCGCCCCCACCCTCATGGCCTCCTCAGCAGCTTCTTGGCTTGCACTCCAAGTCCTTTGGATCACGTTCGTTCCAAAAATCACGCTCCTGAAGGTTTCATTCAGTTTGGACTCCGTTTGATATTCCTTTTCTTCGAAATACTGAAATAGGCACAAAAAACAGCAATACGAGCTGGGCCTCCGGTTAGTAGGTTAGTCCCAAGAATGATATAAATGTGTAAAATGTAGCCCATAAGCATCCAACAGGGGTAATATAATAGCATGGAACAATAAAAAATTATAGATACGTTGAAGACGTATCAAGCATCCCCAAACTTAATTCTTGCTCGTCCTCGAGTAGGTAAATGATAAAAACAGAATTTTTGATGTGGAATGCTACCTAGCATAATTCTCAATGTAATTTTCTTTATTGTGGCATGAATGTTCAGATACAAATGATTCAAAATAAAAGTTCATATTGACATAAGAAATAGTAACACTTCAAGCATACTAATAAAAGCAATCATGTCTTCTCAAAATAACATGGCTAAAGAAAGTTCATCCCTACAAAATCATATAGTTAGGCTATGCTTCATTTTCGTCACACAAAAATGTTCCCAAATTCTACACCCCAAGCAATTGTTTCGTACTTAAATAATCTCAAACTTTTTCAACTTTCACGCAATACATGAGCGTGAGCCATGGATATAGCACTATGGGTGGAATAGAATATGATAGTGGGGATTGTGTGGAGAAGACAAAAAAGTAGAAAGTCTCACATTGACGAGGATAATCAACGAGCTATGGAGATGCCCATCAATTGATGTCAACATGAGGAGTAGGGATTGCCATGCAACGGATGCACTAGAGCTATAAATGAATGAAAGCTCAACAAAAGAAAACTAGTGGGTGTGCATCCAACTTGCTTGCTCACGAAGACCTAGGGCATTTGAGGAAGCCCATCGTAGGAATATACAAGCCAAGTTCTGTAATGAAAAATTCCCACTAGTATATGAAAGTGACAACATATGAGACTCACTATATGAAAAACATGGTGCTACTTTGAAGCATAATATATGAGACTCGCTATATGAAGGACATGGCTACTTTGAAGCACAAGTGTGGAAAAAGAGATAGTAACATTTCCCCTTTTTTATTTATTTCCTTTTTCTTTTTTTTCTTTTTTTTCCTTTTTTATTTGGCCTTTGTTTTTTTCTTTTTGGCCTTTCTTTTTTTTCTTTTTCTTTTTCTTTTCTTTTGGGGACAATGCTCTAATAATGATGATCATCACACTTTTATTGATTACAACATATGAATTACAACTTGAAACTAAAACAAGATATGACTCTATATGAATGCCTCCGGCGGTGTACCGGAATGGTGCAATGAATCAAGAGCGACATGTATGAAAAATTATGCACGGTGGCTTTGCCACAAATACGATGTCAACTATATGATCATGCAATGGCAATATGACAAAAGTAATGTGTGTCATGATGATAAACGGAACGGTGGAAAGTTGCATGGCAATATATCTTGGAATGGCTATGGAAATGCCATAATAGGTAGGTATGGTGGCTGTTTTGAGGAAGATATAAGGAGGTTTATGTGTGATAGAGCGTATCATATCACGGGGTTTGGATGCACCGGCGAAGTTTGCACCAACTCTCAAGGTGAGAAAGGGCAATGCACGGTACCGAAGAGGCTAGCAATGGTGGAAAGGTAAAAGTGTGTATAATCCATGGACTCAACATTAGTCAAAAGAACTCATATACTTATTGCAAAAATTTAGAAGTCATCAAAAACCAAGCACTACGCGCATGCTCCTAGAGGGATAGATTGGTAGGAGAAGACCATCGCTCGTCCCCGACCGCCACTCATAAGGATGCACAATCCAAGTACACTTCATGTTTCAAATTTGTTACACAACTTTAACCATACGTGCATGCTACGGGACTTGCTAACTTCAATACAAGCATTCTTTAAATTCATAATCACCCAACTAGAATGACTTTAATATCACTACCTCCATATCTCAAAACAATTATCAAGTATCAAATTGATCATAGCATCCAATTCACTTCCTATGATAGTTTTTATTAGACCCAACTTGGATGCCTACCATTCTAGGACCAATTTTATAACCATAGCAAATAACATGCTGTTCTAAAAGACTCTCAAAATAATATAAGTGAATCATGAGAGACTAGCAATTTCTACAAAATTAAGCCACCGCCGTGCTCTAAAAGATACAAGTGAAGCACTAGAGCAAAAACTATCTAGCTCAAAAGATATAAGTGAAGCACATAGAGTATTCTAATAAATTCCAATCAAGTAGGATTATTCCAAAAGGTGTGTACAGAAAAGATGATTGTGGAAAATAAAAAGCAAATACTAATATCATACACAACGCTCCAAGCAAAACACATATCATGTGGCGAATAAAAATATAGCTCCAAGTAAAGTTACCAATGAACGAAGACGAAAGAGGGGATGCCTTCCCGGGGAATCCCCAAGCTTAGGATTTTGGCTACTCTTGAATATCTTGGGGTGCCATAGGCATCCCCAAGCTTAGGCTTTTGCCACTCCTTATTCCATAGTCCATCAAATCTTTACCAAAACTTGAAAACTTCACAACACAAAACTCAACAGGAAATCTTATAAGCTCCGTTAGTGAAAGAAAACAAAACCACCACATAAGGTACTGTAATAAACTCATTATTTATTTATATTGGTGTTAAACCTACTGTATTTCAAGTTCTCTATGGTTCATAACACTTAATACTAGCCATAGATGCATCAAAATAAGCAAACAACACACGAAAAATAGAATCTGTCAAAAACAGAACAATCTGTAGCAATCTGTAACTAACACAAACTTATGGAACTCTAAAAATCCTACCAAAATAGGAAGTCCTGGAAAATTTGTCTATTGATCATCAGCAAAAAGAATCAACGCAAAATCACATTTCTGTGATTTAACAAAACTAACTTAGTGCGCGCAAAGTTTCTGTTTTTTAGCAGAATCAAATTAACTATCATCATAGGTTATCCTATAGGTTCTACGTGGCACAAACACTAATTAAAACATAAAAACACATCTAAACGGAAGGTAGATGCAAAATTTATTACATAAACAAAAAAACACAAATAAAATTGGGTTGCCTCCCAACTAGCGCTATCGTTTAACGCCCCTAGCTAGGCATAAAAGCGAAGATAGATTCAAGTAGTGCCATCTTTGGCACTCAATTCATAGCTAGCTCGCATGATAGATTCATAAGGTAATTTGACTTTCTTTCTTGGAAAGTGCTCCATGCCTTTCTTTAATGGAAATTGGAATCTAATATTCCCTTCCTTAGTATCAATAATCTTGCCAATCATTTTAAGGAAAGGTCTACTAAGAATAATAGGGCAAGAAAGATTGCAATCTATATCAAGAACGATAAAATCTACGGGCACCAAATTTCTATTTGCAACAATGAGAACATCATTGAACATTGGCTTTTTAATGGTGGAATCCGCAAGGTGCAAATTTAAAGAGCAATCATCAAGATCATGGAAACCTAGAATATCACATAAAGTTTTCAGAATCGTGGAAACACTAGCACCCAAATCACACAAAGCAAAACACTCATGATCTTTAATTTTAATCTTTATAGTAGGTTCCCGCTCATCATTAAGTTTTCTAAGTATAGAAACTTCCAAATTAAGTTTTTCATCATAAGATTGCATCAAGGCATATCAACGATATGTTTGGTAAAAGCTTTATTTTGACTATAAGCATGATGAGAATTAACAACGGATTGCAACAAGGAAATACAACCTTCTAAAGAACAATTATCATAATCAAATTCCTTGAAATCCGTGATAGTGGGTTCAATGCTATTTAAAGTCATGACCTCTCCAATCCCACTTTTACCAAATTTAGCATCAAGATCTAAAAACTCCGAATTATTGGGACGCCTTCTAACTAAAGTTGACTCATCTCCAGTCCCATTATTATTAAGATTCATATTGCAAAACAAAGATCTAATAGGGGACACATCAATAACTTTAAGATCTTCATCATTATTTTCATGGAAACTAGAAGAACATGCCTTTACAAAGCAATCTTTCTTAGCACGCAATCTAGCGGTTCTTTCCTTGCACTCATCAATGGAAATTCTCATGGCTTTGAGAGACTCATTGATATCATGCTTAGGAGGAGTAGATCTAAGTTTAAGAGAATCAACATCAAGCGAAAGTCTATCAACGTTCCTAGCCAAATCATCAACTTTGAGCAATTTTTCTTCAAGCAAAGCATTAAAATTCTTTTGAGAGATCATAAATTATTTCACACTATTCTCAAAATTAGAGGGCATCTTATTAAAATTACCATAAGAATTATTGTAGGAATTTCCATAATTATTAGAGGAATTGCTCGGGAACGGTCTAGGATTAAAGTTTCCTCTATAAGCATTGTTTCCAAAACTATTCCTACCGACAAAATTCACATCCATAGATTCATTATTATTCTCAATCAAAGTAGACAAAGGCATATCATTGGGATCAAGATGAGCATTCTTAGTAGCAAACAATTTCATAAGTTCATCCATCTTTCCACCCAAAACATTAATTTCTTCTATAACATGCACTTTTTTTACTAGTAGATCTTTCAGTGTGCCATTGGGAATAATTAGCCATAATATTATCGAGAAGTTTTGTAGCATCTCCTAACGTGATTTCCATAAACGTGCCTCCCGCGGCCGAATCTAAAAGATTTCTGGAAGCAAAATTCAATCCGGCATAAAACTTTTGTATGATCATCCATAAATTCAAACCATGAGTAGGGCAATTGCGAATCATCAATTTCATTCTTTCCCAAGATTGGGCAACATGCTCATGATCAAGTTGTTTAAAATTCATAATATCGTTCCTAAGAGTGATGATCTTAGCGGGAGGAAAACATTTAGAGATAAAAGCATCTTTGCACTTTTTCCAAGAATCAATACTATTTTTAGGCAAAGACGAAAACCAAACTTTAGCACGATCTCTAAGTTAAAACGGAAATAACTTCAATTTAACAATATCATTATCCGTATCTTTCTTCTTTTGCATATCACACAAATCAACAAAGTTGTTTAGATGGGTAGCGGCATCTTCACTAGGAAGGCCGGCAAATTGATCTTTAATAACAAGATTCAGCAAAGCAGTATTGATTTCACAAGACTCAACATCATTAAGAGGAGCAATCAGAGTACTAAGGAAATCATTATTATTGGTATTGGAGAAATCACACAATTTGGTATTATCTTGCGCCATAGCAACAAGTAATCCAACACACAAGCAAACAGAAAAAGGCAAGCGAAAAAGAGAGGAGAAGATTGGGAAAGAGAGGGCGAATAAAACATCATGGGTGAAGTGGGGGAGAGGAAAACGAGAGGCAAATGGCAAATAATGTAAATGCGAGGGAGATGAGTTTGTGATGGGTACTTGGTATGTCTTGACTTGAGTGAAGACCTCCCCGACAACGGCACCAGAAATCCTTCTTGCTACGTCTTGAGCTTGCGTTAGTTTTCCTTGAAGAGGAAAGGGTGATGCAGCAATAGTAGCCTAAGTATTTCCCTCAGTTTTTGAGAACCAAGGTATAAATCCAGTAGGAGGCTCCTCAGAAGTCCCACGCACCTACACAAACAAAAAAAGAACTCACAACCAACACAATAAAGGGGTTGTCAATCCATTCAAGGCCACTTGCGAAAGTGAGATCTGATAGAGATAGCATGATAAGATAAATATATTTTTAGTATTTTATGATATAGATTGGAAAAGTAGAGATGCAAAAAAAAGTAGATTGAAAGCTTATATGATAAAAGATAGACCCGGGGGCCATATGTTTCACTAGTTTCACTAGTGGCTTCTCTCAAGATAGCATAAGTATTATGGTGGGTGAACAAATTACTATCGAGCAATTGATAGAAAAGCGAATAATTATGAGATTATCTAGGCATGATCATGTATATAGGCATCACGTCCGCAACAAGTAGACCGACTCCTGCCTGCATCTACTACTATTACTCCACACATAGACCGCTATCCAGCATGCATCTAGAGTATTAAGTTCATAAGAACAGAGTAACGCATTAAGAAAGATGACATGATGTAGAGGGATAAACTCAAGCAATATGATATAAACCCCATCTTTTTATCCTCGATGGCAACAATACAATACGTGCCTTGCAACCCCTGATGTCACTGGGTAAGGACACCGCAAGATTGAACCCAAACCTAAGCACTTCTCCCATGGCAAGAAAGATCAATCTAGTACGCCAAACCAAACTGATAATTCGAAGAGACTTGCAAAGATAACTCAATCATACATAAAAGAATTCAGCGGAGATTCAAATATTTCTCAAAGATAAACTTGATCATAAACCCACAATTCATCGGATCTCGACAAACACACCGCAAAAAGAGTTAGATCGAATAGATCTCCACAAGAGAGGGGGAGAACATGGTATTGAGATCCAAAAAGAGAGAAGAAGCCATCTGGCTAATAACTATGGACCCGAAGGTCTATGGTAAACTAATCACAACTCATCGGAAGGGCCATGGTGTTGATGTAGAAGCCCTCCGTGGTCGATTCCCCCTCCGGCGGAGCGCCAACGAAGGCTCCAAGATGGGATCTCGCGGATACAGAAGGTTACGGCGGTGGAAATTGTTTTTCGTTGGCTCCCTGGATGTTTTCAGGGTACGTGGGTATATATAGGAGGAAGAAGTAGGTCGGTGGCCGCCTGAGGGGCCCATGAGACAGGGGGCGCGCCATGTAGGGGTGGGCGCACCCCCACCCTCGTGGCCTCCTCGGCAGCTTCTTGGCTTGCACTCCAAGTCCTCTGGATGACGTTCGTTCCAAAAATCACGCTCCCGAAGGTTTCATTCCGTTTGGACTCCGTTTGATATTCCTTTTTTTTCAAAATACTGAAATAGGCAAAAAAAACAGTAATACGGGCTGGGCCTCCGGTTAGTAGGTTAGTCCCAAAAATGATATAAATGTGTAAAATAAAGCCCATAAACATTCAAAAGGGGTAATATAATAGCATGGAACAATCAAAAATCATAGATACGTTGAAGACGTATCATGGGCCATAACTAGCATTCACGTCTAGCAGTACGACACACGCCACCCACACGAGTCCCATCCGACACCAATTTTCTTGGAGTCCGTGCTACAGCCATCTCTTCTCCCTCCTATTTTCTCAGCCATCGCGCGGTGGGCGGGCTGGGGGTTTGCCGATAGTCGGTTTGCTCAACTGTGGTCCGACTTGTAAGTGAAAATGCAACACCGCACGCATTCCCCCTTGAGCGGCCTGTCGGACCAACCGTGTGGGGGTGCGACACGAACACGGCAGGCTTTTCCTTTTGAACTTGTAACTTGCAAAATTTGGTTCTGCTCCATGGCGCGACCGATAGATAGAAATAACAATTTTCCCTAGAGTAATGAGAAGTTTGGTTCTGGCGCGGTTCATGCATGGAGTACGTACGAAAATTATGAAGCTGATGCGAAAGTTAAGATAATTACTAGTAGTACCATATACTACTACATGGATTTGACGGAAAGATAAAAATACATATGGATCCATCAATGACATCCTCACGCCCTAGTGCGCTGGGTCACCAACTGACGTGTGAGGAGCAGCGGCATTGGCGGCGAGCTCAACGTGCTTCTGAACAATGCCGTCCAAGGTTGCCCTGCGGTCCAAGAAGGCCAGCGTCCTATCCTCCTCCTCTTGCATGTAGTAGTCCTTGTGGACGATTTGCACGTAGACGTGGGTGATTATGTCGATGGTGTCTTGCTACGCTAGGCACTGTGCGGTGAGCGCGACCTCGAGGTGGACATTCTTCGGCGCGAGTGCATCGAAGAGGTTGTCACCATAGTGGCCGTTGAGGGTGGCGGGCATCGCGGGGCCTGGGCGTGTCGGCTGGAGGCGCACGTCAAGGTGGTCCGCAAGTTTCTTGACGATGGTGAACTTGTCGAGGAAACCGACGAGGACATAGTCGAACAAGGAGATGAAGCTGTCGTCCAAGCGGCCCCTCTCCCTGGCCTCAAGCACTACCTGGAGACGTTCCTCGGTGCCGGGCCGCAGGCCGGCGTCGTGGACCATCTGGCACAGCCGGCTGATGCTCGCGCTCATCGCTTCCATGGGTCTAGCTTAGCTTCTAGTCAATTGATCTTGCGATTCGAGTGATCACTCTTGCCCTTGGTTAGCGTGCGTAGGTGCGTATGATTTCATACTAGATTGGACTGGCGGGGAGCCTTTATATGAGAAGTGCAGACTGCGTTGAATTCACATGCGTGTTAGCCATCTACTCCTCGACCCTCTACTGCACCTGCCTTTGGTTGTATGACAGGTGGGCCAGCCACCCGTTGGGCCCACGTGTCATTCACCCGAAGGCAGTTGCAGTAAGTCAATGAAGCTGCGGCCCCCTCCGTGCTGGTGCAGTAGTCATCTCACTGGACCTCTAGTTGGGGCCAAACGAGAGAGTTTGATGTTTACTGGTTTATTGGTCCCCTTTGCATTTTGCGCCAAATTTTGACCTTTGATTTAACTAATAAAATGTTAATGCATGTAAACAAAAATGTTGTGTAAGTCACCTTACGAAAACCAAATAATCCCAAAACACTTAGGCACGGTACATTAACTCCCTCCTCGTTTCTTATTTCGTGACATATCAACCAATGAGAGATGTGGGCCATGCATGCTTTCAATGACTTGAGACTACCAAACATTACATGCAGTGTTTAGTTCATTGCATGTAATCCTATTAATTAGCAAAAAGACATTATGTTCTCTCACTGATAGGAATAAAACAATACACTATGTATTTATTTGAGGGAGTAGTACATTTTTTGTGACATGCATTACTAGATATTGCTAGTTAAATACTAAAATCCAGATGGACGTGGTAGAACTCCTAAATCCAGACGGTGGTGCTAGTAGTACTAGTAGTAGTACTACCAATGTAGTAGCACTGTACTACCCGTTGGTCAAATTATTACGTGCTGCTCCTCATAGTGAAGTGACAAGACCCTGCGCCGGAGATGACACCTGAGTATAGGCGCCGTGTTCGGCATACCATAGTCAGCCTCACCGTCTGTAGTCACTATCATCATGGCTGTAGAGCTAGCCTGCTTACAACTAGCCGTGTTCAACATAATTTCCCATGTGTAGATGCCCGTGCATTGCACGGAACACCAAGATTGGGGGTGGACGGCACCGGCAGCGGCCATCGCGCCAGATTTTTCCCTGGCCTTATAGATGTGGTGGGGAGGAGATAAGGCTGATTATGAGAGACAAGGAGTTGTTTGTAAATAGGGAACAAGTGCGTGCATCTTTTTGCAAAAATGGAGAAGTTTGGTTTGTATGCGTCAGATCTAGATCACGGCTATTGGTGAAAGATGGGAGGCACAACATCATCACCAACTTAGGACCTGTTTGATTCGCAAGATTTTGAAAACGCAGGAATAGGATACAGTAATATTACAAGTTTCAAACTGATATTACAAATGTTAGGAGTAATGCTGCACCTACGAAGAGGGAATTACTAGGAAGTTTATATAAGAACTTTCGTTACTTTAGGTGGATGCAACATTATCGTAGAAACTAAAATCCACCGCCCTGACAAGTCACTAATGGGCAAATAAGTTTTCGAGTCTCTGGCCACTTGATGTTTCAAAAACAAATTCAGCTTCTGCGGAGACTTTGTCATTTAGGCTTAGACGCTTGCGGTGATCAGCACGCCATTCATTGTTGTGGCAGAGAACGCCAACCCTCATTACCTTGAGCACACTTGCCTCCAGAACAAAGAACCTGGCCAATTTAATCTCAGATGTGCTGCCTCGGTAGTCGATCAAATCAATTTATGTAAGATGGAGATCAAGGCATTCGATGAGATTGTTATAGTGCAACACATTTTTCACTTTCGGGTCTTTTTCTATCTACAAAAGAAAAGAACATATTAGAGCAGCTGGCTGTATAAGATTGCCGTGTCATCAAGAGGTACCAATATCATTCGCTCATACGATAGGGTTGGATGGCTAGTGATATTTTTTCACTCTCTCTCTCTCTCTCTCTCTCTCTATCTATTTCCTCTCATTACCTAGGAGCACGTGAAGAGCTTGGGCATTTGTTGCCTTCCACTATGTGGCCGATGCCATATTTCGCAAAAGTATGCCACATAATACGCATCAATGTCAAATCAAAAGATTTTGGCACCGCTCTCGCGATGTGAGAGAGTTGGCACCGCTGTGCACACAGACCCACATGTATAAACAAATCAATCAAACCAACTACACCAGCCTCTCACTCTCCCAAACAAGTGTTTTTTATTGCCTCAGTCCTCTCTCTCTCCCACGCAAGTGCTTTTTCATTGCGTGAGTTAATTTGGCACCAGAGCAAAGTAGGTGATCCAGATTGGAGCACCAGGTGAGCAATGGAGGGGCATCAATGCCAAATGCATCACAAGTGAATTTGGCATGTGTTTTGGCCTACATAGTGGAGGGCCGTTATAGCCCAGTTTTGTACTACTACTACCTCATATTTAGTATAAATTTTTGACCATAGATTTACCTAAGAAAATGCTAATGCATGTCACTAAAAATCACACCATTTGAAATTATGTTCAAATACGAATCCAACGATATAGTTGTTAGTGACATGCATTAACATTTTGTCAGTTAAATCCATGGTCAAATTTTGATACTACAAAATAGGAAGAGTAAACCAGGACGGAGGTAGTACTTGCTCTTAGGGTAACCATAGAGTTACTGGAGTAGTCTAAGTTACTTTCCACTATGACTAGCCTAGGCTACTATAGTAGTACAACAAAAAACGATGCAGGTGATCACATGATAAAAAATACTAAAAACATTTCTTTCGATGCAGTGCGTAGATGCAATTTTGAACAGTACACTTGTCATCGTAATTTGGGAAAATTACGAAAAAATTGAGCTATTGTGCTTACCGTTTACTAATAGGAAAGAAGTTTCACCTTGATGAGTAGCTTCTCTGTGCACGAAAAGCATGTAAGGAATCCAACAACTTGATCCAGATTGGGCTCGATAGATTTTATTGCCAAGATCCTCGCTGTGCGCATAGAGTGGGTCAAGCTTGTGGGAATCATTTTCTGGAAGACGGTCGTAAATACATCAAGAAGAAATTTAAAAATGTGAATTTCAAGAAGACGGATAAGAAGATGAGTGTTGTACCTAAACGATTACGGATCCAATAAAGAGTTCAGAGAATTTGGCAGACGAGTACACCAACACTGTCAATTTCGACGCAGCAATGACCCTACTTTTTGTTGGACCTTCTAGATCCGATACAAACAATCTCTCAAGGAAAGGCGCATTCTCAATGACCATAACATGGAACAACTGGAGTGATCTCTTCCCAATTGATGTCTTGTTGCGGGGCCAGCAAGACACATAAATCCATCGAAGATTCGTCGAGGCGATGTGAGGCTAATGAACCCGTGGATCTTCTCAAGACGAAGGTACTCGAGCGCAGTACAGCTGTGGAGCAGGTGCTCCATAGCCTTCTTCGAGATGACAACGTCGAAGAGGTCGAGCTGCTTGAATTGAGGGAGAAGAAGGGCGGGCGCGGCATTAATCTGGGGAAGATAGCAGGAGCTGAAGCTGGCACGGTGCAACGTTGGCGTGAGGCGGAGCGCGGGCGGTGGCAGAGAGTGACATCGTCCAGCTTCAAAGCTGAGCTCCTCGAGCTAATCTAGGGCGGGGGGATAAGAACCACTCGTCGAACTTGGGTTGGACCTTGAAGTTGGTACTGAACATGCAGATGTCAAGGCGTCTGGCTGGCCCAGGGTGTGATGAAAGGATCTTGGAGACTACGGCCATGCATTTGCAATCCCCGTCGCACAGGCAGCTATCGACGGTGAGGTTGAGGGGGACGCAGCGCCAGAGGGGGCGTCACCGCCGAGAGAGCAGGGCAGTCCGCACGGCAGATTTGGTGGGGAGGAGGTCGGTGATGACGAGCAGCATGTCGTCGGGGAGGCTGCTGATGAAGTCCAGGCTCGCCGGATGCGGTTTTGGCTCGAGCCGCCTCTACTTCTTGGCTGCCTCACCATCCATCTCAACCAGCGGCGACGCCGGTGTACATGTGTGCTGGTGTGTGTTGTGTGCTGGGTGTGTGCGAGTGCGTCCTTCTGTGCATGCCGCCGCGCAGTGGTCAATTTTGCGTGAGTGCATCCTTCACGTAGAAGAAGTGTGTCCTCAATGTGCCCTCAATTTACTAGCGTGCGGGGTGCTACCCCGAGTGCTTCCAACTTTTTTTACTTCACCGCGTGTCAGATGGGCCTCTAGTTTACTTATTTTCAACCACTGCCACATGGGCCAGCACACAAAGATACAGAACACGAGCTGACAAGGCAGCATGTGGACTGGTTGACCGGTCAACTAAACAATATACAAAGCTATACGCTGACACAGTGAGGGTATAATCCGTCGATATAGAGAGTTTGAGTGAGAGGGAGGCCCGTGAGAGATAGCAGAGAGAGAGAGAGAGAAAGAGCTACTCCCTCCGTTCGATAATGTAGTTCCAACATTTTTTAAAGTCAAACTTTTGAAACTTTGACCAAGTTTATAAAGAATTTACTTATATCTACAATACCAAAGATAAATGATAGTATGAAGTAAGTACATGTTGTGATGAATTTAATGATCGTTCCAGATGTAAATGTTTTTCTCCACATATACCTGGTCAAACTTTTTTGAGGTTTGACTTTTCAAAACATCCATATGCTTATGGATGTGAGAGAGTCCCTAACTAGAGAGAGAGAGAGAGCAAAATAGAAAGAGTGAGTGAAAAAAGTGTGTGTGCGTGTGTGAAAGAGATATGGACAACACATGATAAAAGTAGAGAAAAAGCGTGCGTGTCTTATGCAAACATATCACACATGCATCTTCGACAACAGAAGCAAGGTGAGGAGATAGTGTGTGGTTGTTTGCAACCGAGAGAGCAAGACCCCTAGAACGTGGCCAAGAGGGGTCTGAGAAACAAGGGAGAGATGTCGAGAGAGACGTACGGAGAAAATACAGACATGGGGAGGAGAGAGTGTATGTTTGTCATAGAGAGATCCCCTGGAGATCGTGATGGGACTACATGGGTGGGAGATCGAGTGACAAGGTGTGTGCATGATAGAAGATAGCCTGAGATATATCGAGATAGACGTATCGATGGAAGGAGACAATACGTGTGTTCCTGATGGCTAGTGAGAGATAATCATACTTAGGGGGGGGGGAGTGCTTGCGCCTATGATGGAGTGAGGGATTATGGTACTTAGGGGGGTGCGTGTCACATAGAGAGAGAACAAGGGCGGAGAGTGTTGGATGGGTCTATATGTATAGCGCGAGCAAGACATGTGTATGTGTGAACCAGTGAGATATAAAGTTTGAGAGAGATTGAGGAGCCCCGATAAGGCTGAGGGGGGTGTCAGATAGCTGAGAGGGGGAAAGAGATATTCCATCCGCTTGATAATGCAGTGCATGTAAATTTTTTAGAAGCCAAACTTTGGAAACTTTGACCAGGTTTATGCAAATGTTATTTATATCTACAATACCAAAGATACATCATACGAAACTACATCTCATGGTGAATCTAATGGTATATATTTGCCGTTCTAGATGTAATTGTTTTTCTCAACGTACATGGTCAAACTTTGTGACGTTTGACTTTTCAATAAATCTATATGCTATGGACCGAGGAGAGTGCCTAAGTCGAGAGAGATCAAGTGCATGTGAAGGAGAATGAGTAAGTGTGCAAAAAGAGTATGTGTGTGAAAGAGGAAGTGACAACAAACGATAAACTAGAGAGAGAGTGTGTTTTTTCGTTTCTTATCACTACAAAAGAAAGACACATCCGTGACATTTTGGGCTGAACGAATTTTTTTCTGTCATACTTATGACACTTCTATGACGATAATTGTGACAAAACCCAGTATCATCATAGATGTGGTGGGCCCCTACTTCTATGACAAAAAATCATGACAGAAAATGGGCTTTTCATCCTGGGCGGGCCGGAGACGCAGGTGCATGACATTCTTTGGGCCGTCCATGACAGAAAAAACCGTGGTAGAAGCGAGGGCGAGGAAAATTTCGGCGAGTTCCCGGTTACGGTGGGTGGTCAGGGGATGAGTGATGCGCATTTCTCTCGTACACGTACGTGCGTGTGTGCAAGGCGTTGGCTGTAACTGAACCCGAGCGAGGCGTTGGGCTCTAATTGAACCCGAGCGATTGCACTGCAGGCTACGCAGTACTGAACCCGAGCGATCGATCGATGGCTGTTAACTGAACCCGATTGAGCGATTCCTTCGCTACTGCTGCTAACTAAAGCCGATCGATGCTGCCTCTGGATGAACAGTGAGCGTTGCGGGGGGGGGGGGGGGGGGTTGGGATGAACAGTGAGCGGTGGGGGTGGATGAACAGGACCCCGTGGCGTTGCCTATGGATGAACAAGACCCCAATTGATCGAGCCGGTTGGGGCTGGATGAACAGGACCCCGAGGAGGGCTGGATGAACAGGACGACCCCGTGGAGGACTGGATGAACAATAGACGGTGGAGGGGTGGATGAACAGTAGCCCGTGGAGGGGTGGTTGAACAGGAGCCCGTGGAGAGGGGTGGTTGAACAGTAGACGGTGGAGTAGCGCGCGGTGGAGGCTGGATGAACAGGAGCCCGTGGATGAACAGGAGCCGTGGAGGCTAGAGGAGGTCGACGGTGGATGAACAGTAGCCCATGGAGGCTGTAGGATGTCGACGGTGGAGATGAACAGTATCTCGTGGAGTCCCATTTTGCGGTACGCCACACCCCTCCTGATGAACAGGACCCCCGTTTCGACCGTAGCGCTCCAACACAAGTCCGTTTCGTCCCTTTTGCGTTACGCCACACCCCTCCCGATCAACAGGACCCCCGTTTCGATCGTAGGAGGTCCATTTCCTCCGTTTTGCGGTACGCCATACCCCTCCCGATGAACAGGATCCCGTTTCGAACGTGGCCGGTCGAACACAAGGCCGTTTCCTCCGTTCTGTGGTACGCCAGGCCTCGTTTCCATTGCCTATTCCATCCAAGCCCTCCCGATGAACACGATGACGCATTCCGTTCCGACCCAGCCGGTTGGCTCCCCATGAACACGACGACGATGCTGTTTCTCCATTCTAACCCAGCCATGTACACGAGCCCTGGCCATACGTATTCGTCAGTAGGCGTTCGAGACCCCGCCCGTATGTACACATACGTGGCCGTATTTTCTTTCTTGCACACTGGCCGCTGTACGTACGTGTACATGCTATGTGCGCGCCTCTACTACGACACGTGCGCGCCTCTACTACGACACGTGCACGCCTCTACTATGACACGTGCGCGCCTCTACATCGACCAGTATGTACGTACACGTTCACGACTAGAATGACAACGCTACGCTTCGACCATTTGGGTCCCGACTGTCAGGCACTTCCTTGCGTGCGAAGATGTAGCTGGTGGGTCCCAGCAGTCAGGGGGGCGAATCGTTTCTTTTTGCTCAGGCGCATTTCCTTGCATGTGAAGATGTAGCTGGTGGGTCCAACAGTCTGGGGGGAAACGGTTTTTTTCACGAAATATGGTGGCCCGTCCGGTGGGTCCCTACTGTCAGGTGGAGGAATCATAATTTTGCGCATAATAAGGAGGCACTTCCTTGCTGCGGCCGTGGACCCAGCTGTCACCCTCTCCACGTACAGTCCATGTCCGATGGAAGTCGTTCCTTGACCACGTTGAGCACGCCGCATCGAGAGCACCAGGGCGGTGGACGACGGTGAGGCCTAGGAAGGGGACGACGTGGAGCCCACGCGTAGAGGAGTATGAGGGTTCACTAGTTCGGCTGCGGTGTGAGACTACCGTCGCTACAGAATAACAGGGGGAGTGGGTGAGTGGAGGGATGGCTTGGCCAGCGATGGGAGTAGTATGGGGGCGATGAGGCCTCCGCAGCAGCACAGCCGGTCACGGGAGGCAGGAGCATGCGACACGACCGGCGCTGCTTTGGGCGGCTAGAGCAAGAAGACCAGAGGTTGAAGAAGCACTACGGCTGTTGGATGGACATCATACGGTCAGTAGAGCTAGAATCGTTCATATTGACTAAGTTGACAAAGCCCTCTGTCCCCGTCAACTTAGTAGGCCCACAAGTCAGCCTCCCACCAAGGTGGGTCCCAGCTAGCAGGGGGAGTATTCATTTTTTTGTGCGTAATAAGGAGGCACTTCCGGTGGGTCCGAGCTGACAGCGGGTGGAATGTTTTTTTCACGAAATACGGTGGCCCGTCCAGTGGGTCCCAGCAGTCAGGGGGAAAAAGGTTTTTTCACGAAATACAGTGGCCCGTTCGGTGGATTCCTGCTGTCAGGTGGAGGAATCATTATTTTGCGCATAATAAGGAGGCACTTCCTTGCGGCTGCCGTGGACCCAGCTGTCAGCCTCTCCACGTACAATACTCTTCCGATGGAAGTCGGTCGTTGACCACATTGACCACGCCGCGCAGAGAGCACCACGGCGGTGGACGACGGCAAGGCCTAGGAAGGGGACAACGTAGAGCCGGGGAAGACGCGGCAGTGGATGCCCACGCGGAGAGGAGTACGAGGGTTCACTGGTTCGGCTGCGGTGTGAGACTGCCGTCGCCGCAGAATAACAGGGGGAGTGGGTGAATGGAGGGATGGCCTGGCCAGCGGTGGGAGTAGTATGGGGCGGTGAGGCCTCCGTGGCAGCACAACCAGCCACGGGAGGCAGGAGCATGCGGCATGACCGGCGCTGCTTTGGGCGGCTGGAGCAAGAAGACTAGAGGTTGAAGAAGCACTACGGCCGTTGGATGGACATCGTATGGTCACCGGAGCTAGAATCGTTCATATATTGACTATGTTGACAAAGCCTTCCATCCCCGTCAACTTAGTTGGCCCACAAGTCAGCCTCCCACTATGGTGGGTCCCAGCTGGCAGGGGGGTATTCATTTTTTTGTGCACAATAAGAAGGCACTTCCTTGCGTGCGAAGATATAGTTGGTGGGTCCGACCTGTCAGCGGAGGGAACTTTTTTTCGTGAAATACAGAAGCTCTTCCGACGGGTCCCAGATGTCAGGCGGAGGAATCATTATTTTGCGCGTAATAAAGAGGCATGTCCTTGTGTGCGACCGTGGACCCATCTGTCAGCCTCTCCACGTACAGTCCACTTCCGATGGATGTCATTCGTTGACCAAGTTGACCACGCCGCGCCGAGAGCACCAGGGCGGTGGATGACAGCGAGGCCTATGAAGGGAACGACACGGAGCCGGGGAAGACACGGCAGTGGATGCCCACGCGATGGAGAGTATGAGGGTTGACTGGTTCGGCTGCCATTGCCGGAAAATAACAGGAGGTGTGGGTGAGTAGAGGGATAGACAGGCCAGGGATGCGAGTATGATGGGGCCGTGAGGCCTGCCCGGCAGCACAGCCGGCCACGGGAGGTGGGAGCAGGCGGTTCCGACGGCGCTGGTTTGGCCGGCTGGGGCAGGAAGATCAGAGACTGAAGAAGCACGATTGCCGTTAGATTGACATCTAACAGTCTAACGCTGGTAGAGTCGATTGTTGACTAAGTTTCTTTTTGAGAAACCTTGTGTATGCATGAACTTAGTAGGCCCACAAGTCAGCCTCCAAATCTGTGGCACACAACATAAAGCCCATTTGCTATTTTTTTAATAATTTGCAGCCCATTTGCTAATTCTTAAGTAATTTATGACAACCCATTTTCTGCCTAGGACCACGGTCAAAAAGTTCAACCTTATTTTGCATATTTCGGTGGAGTCCGAACTGTTGTAATCCCGAAATGATAAACATTTTTTTAAGAACTTATTGATTTGCCAAAAAATCGTTTGTTTTTGTAAGCAAATAAGACGTGGGACAATTGAGTTGGTTTAAGGGGAAAACAGTGATAAAAAATCAGTGCTGGGTGGGAAAAAACAACAAAAATAAGGATGTAAATATGAAAAGGGATTTTTATGTGTTTTCAATATAATGATACGTGTATATGAACTAGTAAAACTATAGGTAGAGATTAGAAAACGGATGTAGGACATGCGTTTCAAGAGGAAAATAGAACTGGGCTGTGTGTTTGATTCAGTAAAAAACTGTCTGTGGATGTTGTAAGACAAAATATAACTAACGCTGGCGGGCCAGAGGCCAGTAGATACCTGCTGGATCTTTGTGCCCCGTTGTCGTCTTGGGCTGGGCCTGTTAAAGACAAAACCAAGCCTGGGCAGTCTACAGCCCAGTTGAAACTTGCTCGACTTGAAAAAACAATATACGTGCTCAATAAACGAGAGAATTCTGCAAGTACAGACTGATAACTAGGATGCAGCAGGGATATTGTTTTTTCATTGTGATAATAAGTGCATGCACTTGTTTTGAAAAAAATGGAGAACTGGGAATTCGAACGGCAGGTGCTTATGCTACCCATCAAATAAAAATCAGGTATCTGAAAATTCGTTTCGAAACAAATGATTCAGCTTTATATCCACGTCGACCGTCTGCATGATGGTTGGAAGCAAATGCAAGTTCATACAAAAATATCGTTAACAACAATACCAACTTGCGGATGACAAGGTAGTACAACTACCAATACCAAACTAACTTATAATCTTTTTACTCCTGGCCCTAGTGTTCGTCTGGTACAAAATCTTGCAGAGGACCAGCTCCCGCTCCTTCTCTTGCTCCCGGTCCCTGAGGTGGTACTGGTGCATCACCCAGTTGGTCCTCTGCTGGTCGAAGTTCTTGTTGGTGTGCAGCACCAGAACCTTTTTGCTGCCCGTCTGCCGGCCGTTGACCATCACCGGCAAGGTATTGCCGGTCTTGTGCCACATCGCGTGCATGCCGCACTCCGACTGTATCCTGCGACGCGTCCACGTGCCCCTTTTGAACACCCTGGAATTGCGCTGGAAGAAATGCTTCCTTAGGCCACTCAGTGTGATACCTGCAGTATTGTCGAATACAGGTTTTAGTGTACGTAGTTGGCATTTTCATAACATCTTTGGCATGTTGCAGTCACTTGTTTCACTTTTTATTAACTGTCAAATTGTAATTGCTTCACCAGGTCTGCGTCTAAAAAGAAAAACAAAGCTATAAACAAAGGAATATGTTTGTGCAAGTAGACGGCCAATCGGTGTCTTACCTGGAAGTTTCTCAGGTTGGGTGTAGCATATGCCGTGCTCGTTGTCGATGGTTGGTATGAACAAATCGATGAGAGGGTGAGATCTCGCGCTGTCTGCACTCACTTTGGCCTCAAGGTGCTCGATCAGATCCTGATCCGTGGGATCGAACTTGACGCCAGCCGGTAGCACCGACCAATCCTTCTTTGACTTGCATCGGTAATTCCAGTTATATGGTACTCAATGTATGATCAATCGATTGTTTTAAGTGAATGATGAAAGATTTCGACAGATAAGTGGTACTCCAAATCTGAAGTCCAGAATACCCGAACACGCCTCCGGGATTCTTGTGTCACCTCATGCGCAGCGTGTTGTCACGTCAATTCAATGTGTGGACATGATGAATATTTTTTTTGAAACTGGACGTGATGAATAATTTGACAGACGTATACTAGTACTGCTACTGTACAACTTACTAGTCGTATTTAGTGTCACAATTTATACATAGGTTTAACTAACAAGTACGCACTTGAAGCCTAATTGATATATATATATATATATATATATATATATATATATATATATATATATATAGGGTGGGTCTATTCTAATAACACCCCTTAAGAGTCTTATTCTGCTAACACTAGCTTATTCTGCTAACACAAACGCACTGTTGCACCATCCAAACCGAACCGCGTTAGAGCCCTTAAACAAAGCACCCACCCGCCCCAACTCTCTCGTAACCACCGCGCACGACAGGAATCCCCACACCCCGCCGGCAGCAACCTCCCAATCCCCCACCACCTACCACCGTTGATGCCGCCGCACCACCGCATCCCTCCACCGCCGCCGGTGTCATTAGCCTCCTTATTCTTCACCACTGGCCGCCGTGCCCACCCCCTACTACTACCTTCTTCCCTCGAGAGCACAACCCCACCCTGCCGCTTCCTTCCCGGGGCGAGCTGCATGCCGACCACCCTTCCCCATCTTCTCCCCCGCCTCTTCTGCCTTCCAGGCGGCTGCATGAGGGCAAGGTCGCCAGATCTGCCCCTCCCTGGCTGCCGGTACGGCTCCTCCCCTCCCGAGGCCACCGCCACGCCGCACCTCCCCAGGCCCTCACCGAGCCGCCCCACCCCAGGCGCCTACCGCGCCGCACTTCTGCAAGCTGCCGCCGCCCCAACCCTCCCGAGGCCCCCGCCGCCCACCCCAGGCCTCCCCCGCCACGGGTCCGGTGAGATCCACAGCACCTCTTCTCCGGTGCTCGCCGCCGCAAACACCAGCTTCCCCTTAGCCTTGGATTCGTTGATGGTGGACGAGCTCCGTCGACTGCGTGCATAAAAGGGGGCCAAAAAAGGTGTGAAGACCCAAGGGCTTCTCTTGATTGTATATCCTTCCCGTGCAGCAGTTTCTAGCTCGGTCCAAGGCGAGCGATTGTTCTTGAGTTGGTGCTGATCCAATGGGTGAGACGAACCACCAGCCCGGGTTGCCGCCGCCGATGGGCGTGCCACCGCCCATGGGGATGCAGCCCATGATGAACGCACCGGTCGGCGCGGGCGCCATGCACCAGCCCTATGAGCAGTTCAACCAACTGAACTACTGCATCCACTCCAATCCTTCCTGTGGTATGAAATACAATCCATGCTCCCCTCTTAACTCATCTGCCTGCTTTTACTTTCTTTTGCTTCCGCATGTATAGTTCGATCATGTGCATACATGACGAAGCAGCAGTACTACCTACAGATCTGGCGGTAGCGGTGATGGATTTTAACTCTGCACACGGGCGTGCAGTACTGCCCGTGGGGATGTGTAGCTCAGGTCGCCGCTTGGTGTAGTCCACCTCGCCATGCAGTGCGGTCCACCGGTGACAAGAGCCAAAAAGCAACCCCTTGCGTGTGTGCGTGCAGTGCAGGAGTGAACATGAAGAAGCCTAGTGTGGTGTGTTTGGTGTATTTGCACCTCACTATGGTTTCCTGTCGGCAGCTCATTTCGGTCTGCTAATATTTGCACCTCACTATAGTCCACTTCAGAGAGAAGGAGGAACTCCACCACCGGCGCATGTGCCACTCGCGAGGTGAAGCCGCCTCCCAGTTTGTGGGGTGTGCGCGTGCAGTACGGCGGGCGCATCAGTGCAGTCCGACAGGGTAGCGCTTGCAGTGCTCACATGCCATATCCCCCGCTGGTGAGCCGTCCGTCTGTTCACCTCCTACGCCACTGGAGCAGCACGGCCAGTTTTTTTTCTTCTTCTTACTTTTTTGGATTTTGCATATGCAGTGCAGTCGGATCCTTCAGGCAGTGCGCCGCACGCTCTTGTGTGGTATGCTATTGTCCAGTTCATCATAGTCTAGGCCTTGGGTAGCAAGTGAGCCCCTCCCGTCCACCCAGACTATGGAGGCGAGCTAGATCCGGCGAGATCCTTTCCTCTATGGTCCCGGGCCATCCAACCTCGCGCCCCAACGACCTCCTGCAAGCATGGCCGGGTTGACGCCGGCTCGTCCGCACTGCATTTGTAAGAAAATTTAGAAAAAATTAAAGAATGATAAAGTTCATTTGTAGGAAAAAATTGTGATTTGCTACAAAACCCCATAAATTAGGAAAACCTCATGAGGTACACTAATCTCGTCTGGTACACTAACGTCCTCTGCCCGCTACTAGGGGCATCCTCGCAGCCCCCGTTGCGCCGCGCTACCCTGACACTACAGAGCAATAGCGGCAACAGGGCTCCTCATCCTGCCTTGTAGAGCAGCGGTGTAGTTGTTGCGTCCATGTAGTTCGGCCTGCGGGCAAATGCAGTTGACTTGCACAGGCCGGTTGCTTCTCTGTGAGGAACCAATTTGATACCATTTTTATTTGGGTGATTCAGCGTCAGAAGATAACTCTTGCTTTTGCATCTTTGCTTCCACAGCGGTTGAAGATGCGTTGGAGCGAGAGGGCTTCTAGAACCCAGCCTGCATCACCTGAAGTCTTCAGACACTGAAACCAGGTAGCACCATTCAGTACACTGTTCTCTGGAATCCTCTGCAGAATTTACTGAAGAAATCTTGTGTTAGTGTACAGTGTTTTACAATTCTCCTGGTTTGTGCTGTAATGAACCGTGCCATGTAGGTAGCCTTGTTGCTACTTGTAACGGTGTTCCCAGACCAGGCTGAGCAGATCTTGAGTTGGCTGGCATCAAATTGTGTTTAGGGTCCCCGCTCTTTTTTTAGCACTGATGTCTATTTATCCCTTGTATCTGTTATGTTCTTCCCATATTCTCTGACCTATTATTTGCTTGTTGTTCATGTTTAGCATGGAGGATGTCCTCAGGTTGGGATTTTGGGCTTGCTGTGTAATTAGGACAGGGGTTTAGGTCAAAAGATTGCTGTGTAGTTTGGTGCTTTTTACATGTTTGCTAATTTAACTACAGAAAGAACTGAAGGTTGACTCGTTTAGTATATGGCCCTGGTTGTGTAATTTGTTAATTGAAGCTAATTTCTAAAAATAAATGGTGGCCTAATTGTAATATTGGTTTTTGCCTTTTTGCTATTTTGAGCGCAAGTTTAAATGGTAATGCAGTTTGCCCCTGATATGGTGTTGTACTGTGTGGTTGAATACATGTGTGTGTGTACAGAGTTTGTAATATTTGTATTTATCATTTTGCATTAGTCTATTAAAAATGCAATATATGCAGCTATTGTAGTTCACTTGCCCTGGCCTGGAGTTCACTAATTCGAAAACCCCGAGCAGTTCACTACTTGCCTAGATGCCATGCATAAAAGGAAAAAGTGCAGTACACTACATTCGACCATAAGGTCAGGTGCATTTATAAGAAGTTATTATTGCGCTTTTCAGTCTGAAGTAATGAGATTTTCTATTCGATGCGTTTATAAGGTTGATACTTGTGCCCATTATGAAAAGTGTGAAAATTTTAGTGAAACAACAAGATATTATTGCGGTTCACTTCGATATATGTCGCGGCTCACTTGCCCTTGTCCATGCGGTTCACTCTTATTCATAAAAAATAAAATAAAAAAAAGACAACAAAAACACACAAAAACTCATCTAAGAAAATTTACGCCCGGCAAAAGAAAATCATGAAGTTTGCTTGACTATTTGATGCAGTGCGGTTTTTAGTCTAAAGAAGTGCGGTTTGCTACCTCGTTTGGGAAAATTTATGTCCCACAAAAAAGAAATCATGCAGTGCACTTGTCTGTCTGGTGAAGTGCGGGTTTTAGTCCAAAGAAGTGATGTTTGCTACCTCGTTTGGAAAAGTTTACATCCCACAAAAAAGAAATCATGCAGTGCACTTGTCGGTCTGATGAAGTCTGGTGTCGTGGCCCATTTAGGGTAGTCTCGAGGTTCCCTTTTCATACTATTGCGGTTCACCAACGCTCGAGATGGAGTGCACTCCACCTTGTTTGGGAAAATTTACGTCCTACAAAAAAGAAATCATGCAGTGCATTTGTTCGTCTAATGAAGTGTGGTTTTAGTCTGAAGTAGTGTGGTTTTGTGTCTGATGCAGTACATACGACGATATGGGGTCGCGAATAAACAGAGTGTCCGCATTTCGTTAAAATCAAAATTACTCTTAAAACATGAGGAATCAGAGAGAGTGATCTACATGAAAAAGTTGCGTCTCGTCGATATCTTTCCAATGGCATAAGATTTGAATCATTTCGACCAACGGTTTATAAAAATTTCGTGAAAAACGGCCGCTGTCTCCCGTCATCAGCCGCACGATTTTCAAAGTTAACTAAAAACCGTAAGGAATCTCAAAAACATTTCAACATATGAAAGTTGTGACTCATCCGTAGATTTCCAATGACGTATCACATGCCTCGTTTCGACAATCAGTTCAAAAACTGGAGCAAAAACGGTACTGAAAATTTTAAAAAATTTGAAAAATAGAATTCCACGATTTAGTAAATTTGAAACTGCTCTTAAACCGTAACGAATTTGAGAAAATAATAGATATGAAAAATATGCACCTCGACGATATCTTTTCAACATTTGCTTCATTCCGACTAGTAGTTTAGAAAAAACGCAAAAAAACGCTTGCTGCCACTCGTCGTCCGCCGCACCGTTTCTAAAACGACTCTTAAACCGTGGGGATTCTCGGAAAATGTTCAACATGGCAAATTTGCGCCTAATCCATAGCTTTCCAACGGTATATTATATGCCTCGTTCCAATAAACGGTTAAAAAAGTAGAGTGAAAACAGTACCAAAAAACACTGCATGCAGTTTTTTCCGACACGAAGTCCACTCGCCTGAGTACTGCAGCGCACTTGGTTCAAACAATGAAGTGCAGTTACATTGAACGTGCAGTACGGAAGTGTTATCAGAATAGTTATTCTGCTAATATTAGCAGAATAGACCGGCTATATATATCCTTCATACCAGAGGAGTGCTTCAAACTAACAACAGTACATAATATCCAACAAAAGAGGGTCGTGCTACAGCAGCAGAATACATGGCTCAGTCTAGATATCAGCACGAATCAAGTTGTGCATATTTGCTGTTGGCATGAACCACATCGCCGTATGTCGGGTTTGCAAAAGCCATCCATCGCATGGAAGCTTGATGCCTTTCACACACTAAAGATTATCTGGCAACAAGATGTGTCGACGAATCTCTAGATATGGTGATTCATGAAACCCATGGTATGATGTGTAAACATAGTCCCCCCTGGCGAATGGAAGTTGCATAGCATGGTAATCATCACTGGTGATATGATTGATGATTGGTTGGATGATCGAATAATTGAGCCCGAGGAACAAGGAGTGGTTGCCAAGGCTGTAAACCCGCCTCCAGTTGAATACACCTGGCCAAACGGAGCTGGGATCTTTCTCGAACACGAAGCAGCCATAGCCATCAATGTCACGAACGCCTCACGCATTGTACTGCATGTGGTTTGATGTAATGGTTTGGTCAATTTGGTACGTGCGAATGAGCATCAAATGACCGCCGTCAGCTGAACGAGCGATAAACCACCACCCATCGGCTGGTATGATTCCAGGTCCTGGAATCATGAGGGCCAGCGCATTTGAGTCTGCTGCAAAAATTCAAATTGGAGACCAAAAGGACAAAAAAACAATCATGTTCAGAGTATGTGTGGAATTAAGATTATTATAACAGTGACACATATCATAGACAGAGAATTGCAATGCCGTGGTCATAATCATACCCCAAGTTAAAAATATAAGCCAATGTCTTTCATATTCTAGCAATATGTCATGGTTCAAACATCATGTAACAATGAGAGGAAAACAGCTATGACAGAGCCTACTCATATTCTACCATATCACTTACTACTACTGTTCTCATATCAACTCTAAGCAATAACATGCGTTGTTGTAAAAATCTTGGAAACGAGAGTAACATATAGCAATCATGATGTTATGCTCATAATATGTATTCTAACAATCATTAGATGCCAATTGTTCTCATATCAACTCTAACAATAACATGTGTGGTCATAAAAATCTAGGAAATGAGAGGAACATATACTCCCTCCGTCCCAAAATAATTGTCTTAAGCTTAGTACAACTTTGTACTAGAGCTAGTACAAATTTGAGACACTTATTTTGGGACGGAGGGAGTAGCAATGATGTGGTTATAGACATACTATCTATTCTAAATTTGTAACAATGATCCGGCAGTCATATTCATAAGGTAAAGATGAGATGAGATAGAACAATTACACGACGATAGATTCCACCAGTATAGGCAGCCAATCTGTGCGTCGACCACGTAAACGATGCCATCTTGCACTATAGCATCAGACAGAAATGTTGCCTCAACAGGATTGATGATGAGCCATAACCATGTATGGCGACCGGATTCCAGATAGACTAACCCATGTTGAAAAAGGCAATGAGCTTGTAATCCATGTAGCCTTCTGATGGTGTGGGCATTTCACAGATTACAACTTTTAGCAAACAGAGGTTGAGCCAAAAGCTTGACGCGTCTCGTGCGTAGTAGGCAGGAGTGTCCGGCGGGCCGCGAGGCTCGATGGCAGAGGTATCCAATGATGGAAGGGTGATCTCTCGCAGGGTGTAGATATCCACGAGATGCCACGGACTACCGGATTGGTGGATGAGGACGATCCAGTTAGCTTCATGACCACCCTCAGTAGTGACCGCGCATGAAGGACAGGTGGATGGGTAGAGGTAGCATGTCGAGGGGCACCATGGCAACCTCCGTAGGATCGTCAAGTTGGTGTTTGGGCCACCTGCGAGGATCGGGCATCAGCAAGCAGGGTGTCTTGAAAAGAGCCGGCCGGTTGCAGACGAGTAGACGGTACAAAGATACCGAGCATGCGGCCAGACGGACGGTGCTGATTAGGTCCATATGATTACAGATCTGCTCCAAGAGAACATCGGGGAGGGAATTCCAATCGCGGCTCTGTGTGTCAGTCGGTTCTGCCATTGGGGTTTTCGGTGCCTGCGAGCCATCGGGGAAGTGGATTCGGGCGGGCGAGCAAAGAAGCTTCTCCTCGTGTGGCCGAGCAGTGAGTGGGGGGATATGGTACGCACGAGCTACCAAGGAAGATGGCGCGGGCACGCGAGCAGTGAGCGGGGGTAAATGGTGTGCGGCCGACGATGGGGAAGAGAGGAGGAAGAAGAAGAGAGGAGGAAGAAGAAGAGAGATGGAAGAAGAAGAGAGGAGGAAGAGTGGAAGACAGGGAAGAAAGTGCATTAAATCTCAATTCTACTAGTACTACTACCAGGATATACCGTCCTTCGAAGTGTAAATAGTTACACCGATGACATGTGGGTCTACCACAAGAGGGGCCATATGTCAGTTAATGGAGGACAGAGGTGCGTAGGCGTATTTGCGGAAGCGTGCTCTACAGGCAAACATGATGGCAGTACCGGGTAAGGCTGATTTAGTAACACCAACATGCTGGTTCAACTTATTAATTACGTGTCCCATCTGCTGCAGCGTGTATTGTCACTTCACTGCGAAGACTAGTTGAATAGTTCTCTTTGACCGAGATGGGGAATAATGGGTCGCGAAGACTTCCTTTCTACAGTATCCCTATGCCTCTACGCTCACATCATTCATTTTGCTCCGTACCTAGTCACTTGTTGAAGTCTGTAGAAAGACAAGTACTCCATATTTGGGAATAGAGGCAGGCTTTTACTCCATATTTGGGAACAGAGGGAGTATCACCATATGGAGGGAACAGAGGAAGCTTGAAATATGAACATGGCAATGGGAGGGAGTAAGCCCCATTCATGCATGCATGCATGCAACATGCAACACTCACACGTACACATGGACGCACGCAACACTCACGCACCCATGCGGCACACAGCACACGATGCAACACACACGCTCACGCTCAAGTGCTCAACCTACTCCATACGTTCGTGAAAGACTGTACATTTAGAAATTTACACATTGACCAGGGCATAATTAACACCCAAAAGTAGCAGACTTATGTGTGCATGCGACCATTGAGAGAAGAAGATTAAATGAAGGCTGTTGCATGCTGTAATTAAGGATAGACATGTAGCCTATACCTAGAGCACAAGTTGGTGCATTAGTCAATCAATATCGATTTAGATTAAAGGCTAAATGCATTGGAAGTGTAGATGTACATCATGTACTACACTCTTTGTTTTATAGCCGATGCACACTCTTTGTTTGAAGACCGAGGGAGTACACGTGCAAGCACTCACATACACAGCCAGGGTGGTTCGCGCGCAAGGGTTGGACTCGTGTCGCGCCCGCGTAAAGTTTTGTTTAACTGATTTCTTTGCTCTGCCAACTGATAGGTGGGACCCAGAAACCAGGTGACAATTTAACCAGCCAACAAAGTGCCACGTCGACTATGTGGCCGGTCAGTAGGGTGCAATACGGTGCTCTACGATGAGCTAGTGATCGTATAATCACCGCAAACTATATATAGTGACCGTAAAGAGCGTATAATCACCGCAAAACTATATATAGTGACCGCAAAATTGATAGGTGGGACCCAGAAACCAGGTGACAATTTAACCAGTCAACAAAGTGCCACGCCGACTATGTGGCCGGTCAGTAGGGTGCAATACGGTGCTTTATGATGAGCTAGTGATCGTATAATCACCGCAAAACTATATATAGTGACCGTAAAGAGCGTATTGTTACATACGTTGACCGCCAGTGTATTTTTATCGTTTCAAATTAGGCCATATTAATTGGAAAGGATGCAGTATGGACTACTAGTACTAGTACTGCTTTGATGTGTCCCGTCAACTCGCCGAACGAGGAGAAGCTTGCTTACTACGCCTCTCCCTCGCCCACGCGCGCGGTGGTTCGTAGGACGAGGAGAGGGTTTTGACTATAGTGCCCTCTCCCTCTCCCTCTCCCTCTCCCTCTCCCACACCCTCGCCCTCGACCTCGCGGTGGACGTGCAGTAGTTCAATCGGTGTCAGATTGCCAGAAGCATATTGTACTGTAGTATCATCATTGTTGGACCTTCCGAAGAGGCGAAGAGCCAAGTGCAAGGTTCACACGAGTACGAAATGTTGAACCTCCCGAAGAGGCAAGGAGCCAAGCGCAAGGTTTTATAGGAGTTGTTGTCCTAGTAGGAGTGTACTACAACTATAGCGAACGATGCTACTGTATGATGCCGCCACGTCACGTATATCCAAAGTTGTACCACCTTTTTTCTCAAAGAGCGTGTTGGAGCCCGTGCAACAACCACACAAGTTGCACGTACACATAACACATTTACTAGTAATAAATTCTAAAGGACAGATGCCAATATGCCACACAAGTTCTTCTCCAATTCATGTGATAAATTTGTGCACGACTAGTCTACATATATTCATAGCGCTACCGTTCACAATTACCGTACTCCACTTACACGTTATAGATAGGCTACATGTCCTCCGCCAGGTTCCAGTCCCAGGTGTCCTTCATGGATGGCATGATCTATAGAGGTGGGCAATGGGAATCATTGTCGCAGATTTCTAGTCCGGTTCCACACGATGGAGACTCATCCAAGCTGAAGCGGCATAAATCAGGGATAGCATGTCCCAGCATGTCGTTCATCCGGCGGTGCGCATTGAAGACACAACCATGCTTCATGAACGGCAGGCCTTCTGTGTCGTGCACGGAAGGTGGCATCCACTTCACAATGGGGTAGCTGTCCCTGATGTTAAGCGAGTACTCTCCAAGAGTGTTCCTCGGCACCCACGTAGCATCACAGGGGTCCAACTCGGCGCCATTCATCTGGTACACGCGGCATCTCAGATCTGGACACATGGTGACGTACATAGTCAAGGTCCATGCATAATAATGTTGTGCTCAAATTTGGCAGTCAGTAATACTGTGCAGCAAATAGTACCACTCCGGTATAGAGGAAGTAAAATAACTGGCTTATTATATATAGCCACTCTTGGCTACATGGATGAGATAGTAAGACATGGAAAAACAAAAATGGTGGCAGCTAGTGGGTTCAAGTCTTCAAGGGCCTAGCTAGCTATACACGTCCTCCAAGGTAAAAAGTACTCCTACTAGTACTACTAAGTATACTACTAGTACAATAATGAAAGAGAAGGCGAGAGGGTTAAAAAATGGAATACCTGGGTAGATGGTGACGGTCCGATCGTGGTAGATTGTGTGACCATGTTGCACATCAGTGGTACCATGGGTAACGACTGCTAAGATAGTTGATCCCAATATGCCAAAGTCAGCTACAAGGTTCTAGGTTAGACCGAATCGCGGATGCAAATGCACATCCAGGATCAGCCATCTTATTTTGATCGGGGGATGACTGGTCCCTGCAAAATAATGGAGTACCGTTAGGGATGCAAATGATGGTTTGTGCATTCCGTTTGTAATCTCCCGTACCGTAGGATGGCAACCAGATGAAACAAGTCCCCTGGCTTGTCACCGCGAAGATGCGGCCTAGATGGCGCACGGTGTCTTCGAACATGTAGGGGTACAAATCTATCACCGCCAACATGCGCCAGCCTCTGCCGTTACTGCCTCTTGCATTGATGGCAATCCTTATGTCGAACACCACGATGAGATAGTAATCGTCATAGCCGCGTCGCTTTGTTGGCGGGTCCGCAATTGCTATCTTCTTCAATCTCATGTACGCATCATCATATGTATTCAAGCCCAGCCAATCCGGAAGGCCGATCCCAATGGTGGAGAAGGGGTCTACCGGAATGGCCACACTACTGTGGATGTTGTGCAAAATGATGGTGGTATCCGGCCGGAGGTATGCAAGCCAATCTTCGTTGGCACCGACCCATACCTATATATAAGACGGTGGGCAGCGGAGAAATTACGAGATGGAAATGGAATAACTAAGTACTACATGATCAAACTCCATTACTGACCTGCTCATTGGACAAAATCCGACTACCTCTCAACGTCGGCAACTCTAGCGGAGTCAATGTTCAACCATGGCCAGGGAGTGGTGGACTGTTCGAAGGATTGTCCCATAGAAGAACCTTCTCCCCGAGGACGCATGGAAGACCAACAAGCATGGCCTTTTCCCAAGCTTGTTTAAGCAGCATCTTGAAAAAGTTGGTGCAGGAAGCACCGAGTCTTGTGGCGGTGAGGACGTCGGAGCGGCGTGCGATTTCTCCCAGAGGATCGTCGTCCAAGGTCTCCCAGCCCCGAAGAGGAGGAGAACCGCCTAGCGAATCCATGGGAGCAGCGACGAACTGCCTTCTCTTCGGGGGAGGGGAATTGGTGAGGAGGAGATAAGAGCGTAGTAACCGCAGGGCCTCGTCCCTTCCAACTGTAGATCGTTCCTTAGCGAAGGGGTGATGCTACTATTTACTACTAGTACTAGCATTATGGAACGTTATGGGATTGCATTATTCTGTAAATAATAGCACTAGTAAGAAATTTTTGGCACTAGGTAGTAGTTTTTGGCGTGGATTAGGAAATTTTGGGTCTGTTTTTGATATTTTTTGTACACGCCCAGTGTCAAAAAACGTCTGACATTATGTGACGGAGGAGTACGTGATCGTACTGTAGCAGTACTAGTACTACTTTTTCTCAACTAGTAGTGCGATGTACTGTACTTCTAGTCTAGTCTAGTATAGTGCACCAGTTTTGAACTCTTGAATCTCAGGGCCAAGGAGCTACAGTTGGAAGTGGAGGGTACTACTGTTCTCTAGAACCATCATTGTACTATCAATGCAGGGAAAGTACACCTGCGTAGTGGCCTAGTGGGTACTCTCGATGCTCTATTCAGCCTCTCCTCTCACGTAGCTGGCCTACTTAGCCGCTCCTCTCACGCACACACTAGCAGCCTGTTTATCAGTGATGGTTACTGCGGGGGCAGAACATTTGAGTTATTTGATACAGCGAGACTAGGCTTTTCGCTTCCATTTGTGGAGGTGTAATGGATCTCGTCGAACTTTGTTAGTAGTTCCTTCTTTATGAATGAGATGAAGCAAAGTTTTTGCCTCCGTTTCAAAAAAAAACACGCCAAGAGGAATTTCTTTTATAGTAGAGCCGATAATGGAGTGAAGTCCATGCGTGCAACGCCAGAAGCTACAGAGTAGTAGTAGAGCACTTTACGTACAGAGCCATATTGCATAGTTCCCAATGCCCGACCAGGCTTTTCATGCTCCTCGGGGTTAATTGCGAGGCGCTAGTTTAAATTTAAATATGCTACTAGCTGATGAGGAAGCTGCAAGCGAGGTGCGGCTAGGGCGAGCACGCGAGCCACGGGATGCTGGGAAGAAAAACCCGTTCACGTGGCTAGGCTATCCAGTGCACCCAGATTGTGGTGCTGCACGTCCGTTTGACTTCAAAACTCAAACTACCCGTGTAAAATATTGGCTCGCAGCGAAGTTACTATTAAAACAAAGGCCACCGTGCGTTCGGCCGGGATTGAACCCACAAAACGAGGTATACACTCCCGCGACCACTAGTAGTACTCGTTGGAGTACAATGCAACCTAGAATCGCCTTTTGTCGCTATTAGTACGTACATTGTTCCTTACAAGAAACCCCTAATAATGCAAGAAACCACTAAAATGCCAAGAAACTACTACCACTTGCATACGTGGCAGACTTAAGATAAGACTACCTTATCAACCATTGTACATGCTCTTACCAACCAGCCCTACCAAGAAACGACTACTCTACAAAGTGCCGTTATAGGCACGTTTCAACCCATGGCCCTGTTTGGATACATTTGTTGTCAATCTAACCCTGCCATCCAAACACCACTTTGGTTAGAGTTAGTTCAGGGTTACAATCTAACTCTAACCTCTGACAGGGCCCATGTCTCCCATTAAGTCAACGACTTCTATTCGACCGGGCGTTATGACTTGTGGGACCTACATGTCAGCCTGCACAAAAATCCCTGAGTGACCTCCTACCTCCGGCCCGTCCACCTAGTCATCCTCGGCCATGGGACGCAGCTACCACTGCCGGCAGAAGGCAGGGTTAAAACCGCAGGCAGTGCGGAGCCCATGTTGCGGCAGCCCAGATGCCAGCTCCGTCCAGCTGCTTGTCTGCAAGGTTTGCTAGCTAGATTGGCATGGCAGCGCGGCGGCTTGCTCGCACGCGCCGCGCTAAGGCCAGCCATCTGGTTCGAGCGAAGGCCAGCGTGGTGGCTTGCTCGCTCGTGAGTCACGCTCGGGCCAGCCTGCCAACCAGTGCGGAGGCCAGCGTGGGGTCCGGCCCATCCGACGAAGCGGCGGCCAACTCGCTCATCACCGGCGCCACCGACGAACACGCATCAGTACTGTTTGAAGTAATGTTCAGGAAAAATAATGATTTGAGGGGGAATAACAGGATAGAAGGTCAGATATGGGTCCCTCGTGTCAACGGTCAAACAAAATGTGTTGGTTTAAGCTGCCTCGTCAGCACAGACGTGTGGGACAACCTTGTCATAAATGGGTTTAAACGAACCTAATCGGTAGGAGTACTAGGTAGTAGTTTTTGGCGTGGATAAGAAATTTTGGGTATGTTTTTGCTATTTTTGTACAATAGATTCTTCCTAGGGCTGGTTGAAAGTGGTAGTTTTTTGTTAAATACTCTACATATTGTAAGTAGGAGCGAAAGTTAAGCTTTGGAAGCCAATAAGCAAGGCTAGTTACATAGTGCATATGTGTACATGATTGAAAGTAAATATCAACCATGAGTGACTAATATCTTGATGGAAAACTCGAAACTATGTAATACTAGGAAAAAATGCATGGTTGCAAATACTAGCAATGTTCATGTGCGTTGCAACGAATCATAATTAGAACAATACTGATACAAAACACTCTAATTTTGATATACATATGTCGCTAGAGATATATTATGTTTCAATTAGAATATATTCCTTGGGCTGTTTTGGTGAGGTCAGGGAGGGATGTGGTTGGTTTTAAGATACTAATTATGGGTTTTTCTGCAAATTGGTAGACAAGTGGGATGTTGGTGAAAAAAGGCAACAAACTTACCTCACAGTCGTTAGATGTAGATCTAATGGTCAAAAACGACGGATGGCAGACACACCATCATCACCAACTTAGTCTTCTGTAGGAGTACTAGCAAGATCCATGCATTGCACGGAACATCAAGATGCATTTTTTTATAAAACACTTGTTGTGATTGACCCTTGCGGGAGTAATCCCATGTGTAAAAACTAATGATATATCGAGAAATATGAGATAAGGTGAAGAGGAGTGGGGTGTGGTGGTGATTGGTGGTCGAACTGAGCAGAGGCATGGGGATTGACGACGCCTGCAATGGCCACCAGGCCAGTTTGTTCCAGAGGCTTCCTTTCTTAATTGCTCAACAATGAGGTTTGTTGGAGATAAGGATGAACGAGGGAAGGCCTTGTCTGCAAATGTGGAGAGGGGTGCGGGTATCTTTTAGTTTAATTTCCATCCGTCAGATATAGACCGGATGGTCTATATTGCAAGATGGCACACGTACCATCATCACCAACTCGGTTTTTTATAAGAGAAGAAATATAAGTATGGAGATACAAACGTATTATGGATACTTGCTTCTGTAAACTAGCATCTACATTCTATTCAACGCCTCGACATGTGGGGCCTTAGCACAATGACTTCTCGACTGTGTAAAACAAAGATTTTCCCGTCGCCGATAAGGAGGGGGTGACGGCGGCGCGCTTTTTGGCTTGATCTAGTCCTAGTAGTCATACTAGGTGGTCTAAGCACGTGTAGATTTATACTTTTTCACGTCTCATGTTCGTCGTACTGCCACGACTGTTGATGAATAGACAGTAAGTTATTCACGGGGAAACCCTTTGTTGAGCGTGTTTGCAAGAGAGAGAGAGAGACAATGTGCGTGTGTGATATGTTAGAGACTGAGGCAATGATAACAGATTCTTTGTGTCTATGTGTGTGGAGGATAGAGAGAGACATGTACATGGGGCTTTGTGTTGTGTAACATGGAGACACATATACATAATTAGAGAGTGAGTGTGTGAGATACACATGCATACATGGGGAGAGATGAGGATCCAGATAAATGGGTGTTTGTGCATGTCTGTGTGTGTTTGTGCATGCATTTGTGTGTGAGAGGGAGTGTGTGTATGTGGAGTAGAGAGACCACTAATGATGTAAACCTAGTATAAGGGAAGGGGGAATGGTGTGACATGTGTAGTAGCGGGATAGCATGGGTGCGGGCGGGGGGAGCAGACTATTTGGAAGAGACATCGAGTGTGTGTGTGTGTGGGAGAGGGGTGTGAGAGCACGCGCGCGAGAGAGAGAGAGCTAGCGACGGAGAGAGAGAGAGAGAGAGAGAGAGAGAGAGAGAGAGGAAGAGAGGGGGCGAGAGGGGTCATTTGTGTCCATAAATGGCGTATAGATAGGGAGACAATGTTGATGTTGTTCGAAATTGGCCTATGTACGGAGACGCAAGGGAAGCGAGTCATTGTTTGTGTGATAGGGACTTCATGAGAGATCTAGAATAGATGGTGTAGAGAACAATGTGCGAAATCCAGAATGATGATACATTAGGGAGCTATGGAAAGAGTCACGACATATATATATATGTATACAGGGAAGGAGCTGGGGCGGGTCCGCATGTGGGAGAGATAGAAAGAGGAGAGTGGTGCACAAGGAGACAAAGTGTGCTTGCTTGCAGTGGGGGTGGTGTGTGAGGTGAGTGCGCGAGAACCACATAACTAGGGAGATAGACGTTTGGGGGCGACGTTTTGTGTGTATGGGAAATATACACTCTACATAGTGCGTGTGCTTGGGAAAGAGAGATAGCGGGAGACCTAGAGAGTGAGGGAAGAGATGTGTGCATGCCCGAGAGACAAAGTGATATAGACCTATATTGGGGTCCGGACATTAGCAGAGAGATGGGTGTTAATGTGCTCATGTGTTGGTATTTGGGGGAGATAACGACTTCTCTATGTGTGTGTGTGGGGGGGGGGGGGGGGTTGGCTTCAGATAAAGAGTGAGGTGTCTATATTTGAGGGACTTTAGCGTAATTGAGATATTGTGCACTCATGGTTGATCAATTTGTTTCATAGTTTGGACTATGAGATAATGATACTTTTGAACATGCATGATATACCTTGATGTACAAGAATTACAAACCTAAGATTGGAATTTTGGAATTCGACTCCATCATTAGCTTTTGTAATTCATTTAAACGGAGGTACATTTTTTAAGCCGGGATTTCGTGATTCCAAATTCATATATCAAACCTAGAGATATACACATACGGGCATGTTCAAACTTTATAATCATCCACTTTATTCATACACATACACATTTTTTGCTTTTTTTTCATCATATTTAGGATAAACACATTTGGAATTTCATTTGAATTGGATTGTATGATGGTATTTGCTTGTAGTAGCTCAATGATCCATATTTGAATTGAATGGACAATCTAAGTTTCGAGTTGGAGACATTGATTTTCAAAACTTGCACTTTTTTTGCGTGCAAAACAAACAAATTTTCGGCCATGATATCATAGTCGGCCGTACAAGAGCAGAACACGTATAATTTTAGGCGCCAAAAGCTTTCAAACTTCCCGCTCACATCGAAATATCACGCGCCCGAAAGTTTAGCCCCGCAATATTCCTGTTTTACCCCTGCCACATGAACGAAAAAGGGCTGCTTTGGTAACTCCATTGTTTTCCCCTCTTTGCCCCCAACATTCTTCCCCAGAGCCCCTCCCCTTCACCTCCCCGACCCCCCAACCATGGCAAGCCACCGAATCTAGTCCTCTACCGCAGCGGTGGACCTCACACCCCGCCGAATCTACCTTCTGCACCTTGGAACCCCCAACTGCCAACTCACCACTTCACCGGAGCCGCTTCAGCAACTGGCTTGTCCACCGCTCCAGATCTCCTTGACCACCATCATGGTCCACCACACCGGATCTGCTTAACCGGCGCCCTCGTCCACCACAGTGTAGGCCCTTCACTGACTCCCTCATCCGCCCATTCGCTGGCCCTTCATACAAGCCCTCGTCCGCTGCAACAGATCCGCCTCACCGAAAGCACTGTACAACGCGCCCGCCGAAGCCTTCGTCCACTACACCGGACCCGCTCCACGGATGCCATATTCAACTCCACCGGCCCTGCTTTACCGACGCAGCAGCCTCATCAGGTTATTTCGATTTGTACTACTTCGGTTTTTCTCTTTATCGTGCAACTGTTCACTTACCACAGATGAGCTTTCTTGTATGTCGACAGGCGCCGCAACCGTAGCACCGGAGCCGCTTCAGCGACGGCGACAGCCGGCCCAAACTCAACCGCAACACGAGCACCATCGACGATCCTTAGCTATCAAGTATGACAACGATACCCATACACCACCGAGAATTAGGTACTATTATCCAATGGCAGGCACCTACGTTCACTTTCCTAGCATAAGCACCACACCTTTGAATTTCTTCAGGGCATCATTGAGTTTTTCATGAGACGCGTTATTCTGCTTGCACCTGTAGGGCCATACTTCTGGCAGTGAACATGTTACATGTGCTAAATTACATACCCGTGCACATATAGTTAATATGCTTTACTTTTTTCCTAAGTATTCCCTCCGTTCCAAAATAGATGACCCAACTTTGTACTAACTTTGTACTGAAGTTAGTACAAAGTTGAGTCATCTATTTTGGAACAAAGGGAGTATTACTGTACTTCCTAGATATCACTGCCTATTATTTTAATTCTTGAACGCGATATTTATGATAATGGTGTTGTTCTGATGCCACCTATTGGTTCCATCAGACTGCTTAATGTTCTCTATGCTTAATTATACATCAGGAAACTAGCATGTGGTTCTGCTGCTTTTTGTTTGTTTTACCCTGCATTTTCTGATGCTAGCTATTACATCACTGCTCTGAGCCTCTGTCCATTACTTGTTTGTGTGTTCTTGATCTTCCCAAGTTGCATGACTAATTTGTGCTTCTATTAATTATGGATCTGCCAACCCCATCAAGCAAAATATTTGTTCTTTTGGGGCTGGCACCTCGAACAAGCATAAAAATAGAGGGAAGCAGATATATTTTCGTGTATGCACACACCCTTCTTTCATTAGTTTATATGAACCATTGATGATCAATTCGGACCAGTGCATGCAATTAAAATTAATTTTACCTAAATAGAGGGTGCAGAATAAACTACAACAACTAGATTTGCAACCACGGGATGCTGACGATATCTTCAAAGAACATTGCAACAGCAGCAAGGCTTCACAGCAACATATGGTAAGCTACTGTGTTTTAGTACATGTGAAATGTAATGCGAGTGGCTGCTTTCTTGGCTTGTGCCCTCAACCTGTAATCCTACCGAATTACAAATAGTCCAATTGTCTGCTTTGCTATATTGCTTGATTCGAATGCTTGTTTGTTGTTACACTATACCTGAGTTGGCCAATATGTCAGCAGTTCCTGCTGTACTATCGTAAAGAAATGCATGCCTATTTCATTCGAGTCCTTAACTTTTCCTCTCAACTTCATCACAAGACTGTCTTCGTAGTTTATATGAGGCCACACTGTTAAGTACTTTCTCAGATTATTTCAACTGCTTAGATGCCTTGGCAACTTAAATATAGCGGTGGTACACTCCCTTTCAACTAGGGATGTCAACTGGGTCCTGTTTAATCCCGATTAAAGTCCACTAGTGGTATGATAGTTCAAAAGAGTTTTTGTTTTCTGAGGAAAATGAACTAGGGAGCTAGCAAAAACTAACTAGATGGGACTGGTGGATGTCGTTTATTTGCCACTTACATCCCTAGTTTCATCTTACCATTTTAATTTCTTTTCGGCTGATGCTGCTTCGAACCATTTAAATATAGCTTGCCATGCTCGGCAATACTTTGTCTGTCGTTTACCATGTAAGCTTACTACCTGGATCATACGATAACTATCTCTTACTTATGTCCAGCGGAAACCTTTCAGGATGCCGTTCACACTAGGACACAATGTACAACCACAGAATCTATTTGTGGAAGCAGTGCGCCATCCATGTTACCAGATGGTAGCAGTTCAGAGGCAACACTATCGGAGAGCAGTCTGAGCACATATATTATAGTGCTTGAGGCTCTACTAGAGGCAAAAAGAGATGGTCTGGCTGCCATGAATGAGGTAATCTTTATCTTGAGGCTGGAAATTACAGAATTAGCGGCACACATTATGCAAGCAACCCAAGAATTGGAGGAAGTAAGAATGTTGCATTTGAAGACGGAGGAGGTCCTGCTGTTTCTGCTATCTGAAGCCCAGGGTAATCCCGGTTCTTCTTTAGATACCAGTTGAAATTGTCATTAGATTATTGTACTTGCATGTTGTGTCATGTCTCTGAATGGATTATGTTGCAAGACCCCCTACGTTGTCCATGTGTTGTAATGATCTGAATTTTTTAGGCAAGGTAATCCTTAGTACTTGTATGATTGACATAAGGTGAACTGTTTTTCGTGTGAGCATATTGTATTGGATGACATAACTGTTTGACTCAGAGTGTATCCAACCTACTGAATTCGAATATCACGACATTTCTAAATCATAATTATATATAAAGGTGGAATAAATCTTTGTTGTGGTTTTGAAGAAATAAATAACAAAATGTCAAATTATCTATGGATATTCGTAATTGAATACAAATTGGATTTGAATTTAGTTTGCCAGGGCCCAGGGCAAACGTGAATGCTAATTCTCCCAAGTTTTGAACGAAGCGGCTAAACACCCACTATAATTTGTGGGCTGCCCGAAGCAAGTGTTTGCGAGATGGAAATTACTGTCTACCCCTGACACTTGACATCCTTATCAACCGGATTTACACTGCTGTCGATAGGGGTAGACTAGTAACTTCAATCAGACGTGACACGACGGCCTCTAAGCCCATTCAGACACGGTGGGCGCCAAACGTGGGCGGCAAAACACATTTGATTCATGCTCGTCCTAAAGACATGTGTCTCTTCCTCCATTTCCCCATTCATACACGGTGGGCGGCAAAACAAACTCTCCTCGTCCGAAATCGATGTAGGCTAATATTTTAAATAGGGACAGATGTGTAACTTCCCTCAGACGTGACACAACCGCCCTACCTATCATCCCCATTCACACACCATGGGCACCAACCGTGGGCGGCAAAACACCTTCTCCTCGCCCGAAATAGTTACTGGCAAATATTTGGGAGATGCGAGATTACCGTCCTATCCCCAACCAACGCGATGTTCGAAATTTTAAATGGGGGATAAGTTCATAACTTTCCCACATTTCAGACAAGCGTGTCCCAAAGTTTGAGATCCCCCTCCCCTCCATTTCCCCATTCATACACCGTCAGCGGCACGACAACCTCCGCACTGCAGCCAGCCTCCTCCGTCCGCCCACCCATCCTCCACCTTGCCAGAGCCGCTACCCGTACCCTGTCGTCCACTGCAAGAGATGGACGTCTCTCATCCATGGCGCTGGACCAGGATCCTTTCATCGCCTCCTCTCACTTCATCGGCACCGTCGTCCACCTTGCCGTTGCCGCTCCTACGACCGCCTCATCCACGGCAACAGGATTTATCCCCTGACCCGGCCGTCTGCTGTCTAAAGTCTTCTTCCCTGCCGCCGACAGCCATCGCACCCGCAGCACCCTCAACGTATCAGCATAGGCCTACACGGCGTCGCAAGAGAGGTGGTACTCTTCCATTGTGCTTAAGTTATTGATCTCACCCGGAAAATAGATCGTAATTTGTTTACTGTACTTTTCTTGTCCGTACCAAATCGTAGTGGCTAGATGAAAGCAAACATTGGTTGCGAAGTAGCTTTGTCCGGTTTGCACCTTCAGATCCGCCATGGCACAGGCACTATACTCGTAAAGCTTATGGTTTCCCCCCTTTATATTCATTACCATCATCGTAGGTGCTTCGTGTCGTGCTAGCACTGCTCCTCATGACCTCAACCCAAAGCTTATGTGTTGAAATACGAATCTGATATGATGCTCATATCACTAAAACAGAGAATGTTTAATTGGTCACCTAATGTTCCTATATTCGTTTCAAAAAGCATGTGCGCCACCCACTGGTCTAGCTAGTTCCACTTTCCTGATTTTTCTCTTGATGCTTAGGGTTTTCCCCTTTTTTCTACTCTACTATGATCTGTGTAGGTGCTTTCTACCATACTAGCATTACTCCACCCTTCAAGCTAAACAACACAACACACAGAATTCGAAAGCTTAGTTGTTCAAATATGATTGTGATATGATACTGATATTAGTTAACCGACACATTTAATTGGTTAGCTAAAGGTCCCACTTGAGTTTCCAAATGCATGTCGCGACATATAGAGAGACAACATAATTGCATTTCTTTGTCACTTGTTGACCGTACTTTCTTGTCCATACCAAATCTTTGTTGTTATTTCAAAGCAAACATCGGTTGCTAACTACCCTTTGCGCGGTTTGCAGCTTCAGATCTGCCATCCCACTGCCACGGTCAACATTGTACTCATCATGCTTATGGTTTCCCCATTTTATGATGACCACAATCAGCATAAGTGGTTCGTGTCGTAATAGCACTGCTCCACCCATCGAGCTAAACAAGCTTAGTTGTACAAATTCATATCTGATATTATTGCCGATATTAGTAAAACTGAGAGATGTTTAATTGGTTAGCTAAATGTTCCTACTTTAGTTTCGAAATGCATGTGAGCCACATATGGAGAGACCGGAAAGAATAGTATTTCTCTGTGCGCTCTGGTTCATCATGGGTGGCCAACCGACATTGTATTGGAAGACTTGTAATATCTTCAATCTGCTTGCTCTTCTACTCTTCTTTAAGATGATCCTCTTCTCTTGCGGTCGACTGGTCAGGTCGAGTTGTTCCCCCTTAGTATATTTTGAATCTGTCAGGTCAGCTCGACTTGTTCTTCTTTACTATATGTTGAAGCTGTCATCTACGAAGTGTCATCACTTCTGGAGCTCTCATATTTTGAGTAGTAGGCCACATTATATTAATGCACACACCAAATTACAGCATGCATGGCATCTCTTAAAATAATTGCAGAGATAGCACAAAGGGGTTTACAGGGAGGCAGTATTGGATTAGAATCACTTCTGCATTACAAAGAAAATCTCACTTGTTTATATGTTTTCATGCATGTCAGATATTGAACATTATCAAAATGAATATGAGAATGGGCGCACGAGAGGAAAACGGCGAAACAATCCACTGGCTAACAAACTTGGCATGGTGGAGGACGGCCTATCTTATTCACCCATCAAGGTGCTTGCTCTAACTTTGCAAAGTTGTATTGGTCGCACATATTTTGCATCTGACCTCTTGCATTACTTCTACTTTGTTACACCATCTGCTTAGTTTAAGCATCATATATATGTATATGCCATACCTATCCATTTTCTGTACCTATTCCATGTGTCGTCACACTATGTTTTTCCAGTCAAATGTTGTTCTTTCGTAATAGATGTCCAAAAGGAAGAGGGTGTGTGCAGATACTCAAGGAGTACAAACTAGGTATTTGGAAAAGGTAGTGATACCTGTTAAATCAGATAGATTAGCAGCCACAAAAAACACAGGCCCAACTGTACCACACTTTACCCCTACTCCAGTGGCTAAGCCCCTATTAGAACTGCTGAGAGCCCAGCGTCAGGTACTGTCTATGATATCAATTCAAAATTTGAACTCCTAAATTTTTGCTTGTGCCTTACCTTCTCTCTTGTATGAAAACTAATTTCAGATGAATCTCCTTTCTCAAAGGATCATACGATCTCACAACAATACTGGGCTCTGCATTGCTCTTGTCAGTACCTCTCTCCCTTTTGCCTTGTAACGCTGTACTTACTTAATTGCTATTTGATTATGTATCATCAGTCTGCACCTGAGCTTCATTATCCTCTGTTTCTTCTAACATTATTTGATCTATATTTACTCTTTGCAAAATGTAGAATAATGACAATGCTTATAAAGAATTTTCTTTGGGGAATTTATTGAATTATCCTTCCATCAACATGGAGAAGGGCTTTGTCCAGCCCGTGTTAACATGTAATGTAAGTTCATCCTTCTCAAGCCTTCAAACTTTTTTCTAGTATATATTTGGATAGGCATCATTTCCTCCACTGCTGTTTGCTTTGCTGTTTACATCTGATTGGATGTTTGCAAGAACTACCAGTTTCAAATTGTAGTTGTAAAAACATGTTCCTTATGCAGAACATATCCATTTATTTGCTTATATAATTGTGAAACCTATTACGTGTCTCCTTGTTTCTCTTTCAGAGTCATATCTCTTACGCCAGGCAGAACTTTAGGGAAGATAATGAGCCAAACCATCTTGAGGATAGCGAGATGACCCCAAGGTCCCGTCTTGATGAAGATAGTGAGTTGAAGCTACTCACCAGCAGGTGTGAGACAACCTCTGTGCAGTCGCTGCCTCAATCAGTTCGACTTCTTCAGTCTCAACTTAAAGCGTGAAGGCTTGCTTCACCTCAGCTCCAACTTGAAGTCAAAGATGCAATGAAGATGTCAGAGGACTACCGTGCGCACCATCATGCCATACATCTACTGTTGATGCATCTATCGTTGACACAACTAAGGTCTACTTAGCTTCTTTGGCTATTTGGGGGGCCCGACCTGGCCAGGCCTAGTGCCTTCTGAAGTGCTCTCAGTTTTGTATATTCTTTTGTCGGCGCGTTTATTTGCACTGGTGGCGAACTTTGATGCCCAGTGGATGTAATATGTGTGATAGCCGTGATAGCCTAGCGTAGGTTGCTTGCTTATTTATTTCCTTGTTGTCTTGTTTATTTGTTTGCTTGTAGTCATTGCAGTTCTTTTTCCGCGGTTTGCTAGTGGCTGCAATAACCTATTTTTTAAAACTAGACCACAATAACCATGGGCTAATATTTACTATAGTGACACTGGGCCTCCTACGGTCCGTAGAAACAGTGGGTCTTCTACGGGCCATAGAAACAATGGGCCTTCTACGGGCCATAGAAACAAAGGGCCTTCTACGGGCCGTAGAAACAATGGGCCTTATACGGGCCGTATGATCGATTGGCCAAACATGGGCCAATAACAGACCGCATTATGGCTGTAAACGGGCTAGAGTTGGAATCGTCCGTTCATGGGCCGACCATAATGGGCCATCGTTAATAGGCCGTATTTGATGACGCTATGAAAACGACCCAACGTATTAACGGAACACAAACGGGCCGACTGTAACCACGGGCTGAATTTGGCCCACAAGCAAAAAATGACAGTAACGGGCCGTAAGTAAAGGAATGCTGGAAATGAGCCCAAGAATTAATGGGCTCTGAGAAGGCCGAAAGATAACATGGGTTGGAGACGGCCCAACGGAATAACGGGCCGCTAATGGGTATAAAGTGATACACTGTTCATTACGGGCCAGTTTCACCACGGGCTGTTAATGGGTGTAAAGTGATACACTGTTCATTACGGGCCAGTTTCACCATGGGCCGTTAATGGGCCAAGAGTTACAAAGGGCCTCATATGGGCCGAAAGACATCATAGACCATGCATGGGCCAGAAGTGAAAACGGGCTGGAATAATATTGGATGGCCCAGATGACGCTACTGGGCCTAATTCGGATAGGGCGTAACGGGCCTTGTGTTAGCGGGCTGTAAATGGGCTATATGCGAACAAGCTGTTAACAGGCTTTCCATGGGCCGGGCCGCCACCTTTTGACCAAGTCAAATGAGCCGACCTTTTCACAGGAAAGGGCCTCTGTTGGGCCGTGCCACGTGTCGACGTATCATAGGCGCCTTCTGTCCAATGAGTGGATGACATCTGTCCCAACAATGAGCGGACACGTGTTTCCTCCAGCCAATGATGATTTTACACGTGGAAAATCCCCATTGGTCGGGGCTGTTAATGGGTTATCGGATCCAAAACCCGACCCGATAGCTTAACGGTGTTCCGTTACGGTGGATGCCACGTGTCAGTCATCCTTGACGAAAGCACTTATGTGATGCGCGATTTATCGTCATGGAAGTGGACACTTCCGTGATGATAATTTTGGTAATGTCATGGAACATTTCTACGACAGCATAGGTATGACTATCTTGATTCTGTCATAAAATCGTGATGGATGTACATGCATGACAAAAAACGCGACCTACTGTGGCAAACACGTATTATCACGGAAGTGTATTTTTTTGTAGTGTATGCGAACATATCACGCATGCATCTCCAAGATAGAAAAACGAGGCGAGGAGATACACGAAGATAGCTAGTGTGTGATAGTTTGCAATGGAGAGAGACACCCCTATAGCACATGTCCAATAGAGGTCTGTGAGGGAGTCCTGGATTAAGGGGTCCTCGGACAGCCGGACTATATACTTTGGCCGGACTGTTGGACTATGAAGATACAAGATAGAAGACTTCGTCCCGTGTCCGGATGGGACTCTCCTTGGCTTGGAAGGCAAGCTTGGCGATTCAGATATGTAGATTCCTTTCTCTGTAACCGACTTTGTACAACCCGAGCCCCCTCCGGTGTCTATAAAAAGCGGAGGGTTTAGAATTTTAGGGTTTAGCCACAACAATCATAACCTCATAGGCTAGACTTCTAGGGTTTAGCCATTACGATCTCGTGGTAGATCAACTCTTGTAATACTCATATTCATCAAGATCAATCAAACAGGAAGTAGGGTATTACCTCCATAGAGAGGGCCCGAACCTGGGTAAACATCATGTCTCCCGCCACCTGTTACCATTAGCCTTAGACACATAGTTCGGGACCCCCTACCCGAGATCCACCGGTTTTGACACCGACAGTCTGGCCAACAAGGAACAAAGGTCGAGAGGGACACATGGAGAACATGGACGCATGGGGAGGGAGAGAGGGTGTGTTTGTGATAGAGAGATCCCCTCGAGATCATGAGGGGACTATATGGGTGGGAGATCGAGGGAGGTGCGTGCGCGATAGAAAGATGCCCCGAGAGAAATCGAGATAGACCATGCACATGTTTGTGATGGAGACTAAGATTAGCTAGTCATGTACATATAGGGGGGACTGCGTGTCCCTACAATTGAGTGAGAGACCATCATACTTGGCTAGCTAGGCATGAGATTGTGTGTGTGTGCGTGTGAGAGATAGAGTTTTAGATGGGCCTATCGAGGGCGAGTGAGATATGCATGTGTATGTGTGACCCAGGAAGGTGGAGACTTTGAGAGAGAGGGGGAAGAGCTCCGAGATGACAGAGTGGTGCGTGAGAGAGTTACGGGCAACGAGCCAAGGAATTTGTGTGCGTACGATGAGTGCACCCAAGATATCTAGCTTGGACTAGAGTAGCATACATAGTGTGCGAGAGAGACCTATAGATGGAGTATATATGCATGCGAACTAGAAAGACCCCCCACACAAAGAGAGAGAGAGATAGATAGATAGAGAGAGAGAGGGAGAGAGAGATAGAGAGAAAGGGAGAGGGACCAACAAGGTTTGTGTGTCGGATGCGTGCGACAGAATTGAAGATTGTCGGAGAGAGAGAGAGAGAGAGAGAGAGAGAGAGAGAGAGCAGGAGTCCGGGCGAGGGTGAGGTCCCGTTTTATGCATCAAAGACTGGTATAAACCATGTTTCGGTATAAACTTGCATTCAAATATTTAAATTGGAGAACATGTTGTCTATAATCCACACACGAACGGATATATGCGTATATCAAACAAGTTCATTAATTTGACTTTCAACATGTTCATGGAGTACTATAATACTGTACAACATGCTACTCGATTGAGGTGTTCAATTTTGGATTTGGTTCACTATTTTGACCTGGTGAATGAGCTATTTCATTGAATCGAGATATTTCATTTTGGGTTTGATTCCCGTTTTTGAGTGGGTCAACTATTTGTCATCTAGTAAATCGCTAGCAACGAGCATGTAAAAACACATTACTCCCGAGCATCATCTCTCCATCTGAAAAAGAAGTGGCAAGCTAATATTTCAAAATTTGATTTGAATCGACTAGGTAAGGTAGACGTGGATGCTCGTTCTCCCAAAATTTGAACGAACTGTTAAACATCCTCTGCTCGGTGGAATTTGCCCGAGCAAATAAATGGGAGACGCGAAATTACCGTCCTATGTGGGACACGCATCAATTGGCCCGTTGTACATCGAGGGTAGGTTTGTAACTTCATCCAAGCGCGCCTTCTCCTTGGCCGAAATGACATGTGCCGAATAATTCATAAACCATGGTCGGCAAAACACGCTCTCCTCGCCCGAAATAGCTCGTGCCCACTATTTCAAAACACGCTCTCCTCGCCCGAAATCGTTCGCGCCCACTATATTTCAAAACACGCCCTCCTCGTCCGACATCGCTCCCGCCCACTATTTGGGGAGAAGCAAACTTACTCTACTATCCCTGACCCTCAGTACACAGACCCAAGCCGAGAAGCCTAAAGGCAGGGGTAGAACTGTAACTCCCCCTCACATTTCAGACAAATACGTTCGTAAGACATGGTTCCACTCCCCTCCCAATGCCCCCCCCCCCCGCCCCCATTCATACCTTGTGGGCGCCAAATCACCTTCTCCCTGGAAGCTCCCTTCTCCCGAGCCGCGAAACCTCAGCCCCTCCTCCATGGCGCCCCACCGCACCAATTTCACAGCCGCCCTCCTCCCTAATGCCGGAGACGTTGTCCATTTGCCATTGTGCATTGGGTCATGTGCCTCTTACTCCATGCTACTAGAGCTGCCTCAACGACGGCCGCGTGAACCACACCATAGCCGATTCACCCCCGCTGTTGCTCACAGCACCGGAGAGGCTCCAACTTCGGATCCGTCCGGAGTCCCGGCGCTGCTTCCCCATAGCCGTCGACTGTGGCGACATTGTTGTCTCCCTGCCGCCGGTCGCCACCGCAACCGCGCAGGCCTCACCGACTCGGCAGCTGGACCTGCCTACTTCACCATGCCACCAGATAGGTCGCACCCTCATCTCAAATCACTTTATTTAGGCGTCAGTTGTCTGAATTTTTATTTTGGGCCAATCGATTCCCAATGGGAAGCAGCACCCCTTGAGGCGGCGGAGCTCCTAGGCTGCTGGTTGGCTGGTGTCAAACGTAAGGATGCGGGGCCGCAAGTTCGCCGCGGAAGTAGCGCTTAGATGTCTATCTTAGATTTGCGTGGGTTGAAGGTGCTGCCGACGCCGGATCTGGATGACGGGGAGTCTTTGTGGATTGGCCCGGGGGCGGCGCAACCACGGTAGTGCGGTGGGGCAAGGAGCGGGATTTTGGCCGAGGCCATGAATGGCAGAGGCAGGCTGCTCTGCCGTTGGTCGCTGGCTCTTCGGGGAAGATTCCGAACAGTGTCAGCCGGGAAGCACAAGACGACCATCAAGCCATCCGGCGTAGATCGGACAGTACCAAAATAAAATAAAGTCGTGTGACCCCAATTTAGTCTTCAGTCAACAGACGTGTGACCACTCTCGTACCTTGCTGTTGATCTCTTAGTGCATTTCTTTAGATCAAAGAGATGTGTCGTTCTTAACATTATGCATTATCTGCATCTTCAACCACACCGTCTTCTGACTCACCGCAGTTGCTCCAACAAGGGAAGCATACACCAGAAGGGAGCTATAGTCCCCACTCAACAGTTCCCTGCATCGAAAGCACGTGCCTGACATGGACAGCCACAGTAACTGCAGGGCCATCGGCAAATCAACACATGATGCTCACTCCTATGGATGGAGGCTAGATAGGTTGTACCCTCATCTTACTTGTGTGCAACATTTATGGCTTTGTTATTCATCTAAGCATGGAAAATAGATTATCACTTTTCACTGTATATTCATGCTGATCTCTTATGTGTCTTGTTCAGGAGTTAACGCTGTCCCATAGTTCAGGTAAGATACTTGTTCTTTAGGTAAGGCTGTTCCATAGTTATCATCCATCAGCCAATGCTATCCCACAGGCTGGTGATTATAGTATTACACTACTGGAATTAGCTTATTTGCCATCTGCCAACTCTTTACCGTCCGCTGGCGGACGGCAAAGAAGGTCTTTGCCATGAGCCACACGAAAACGTACGACAAAGAAGTGGATGATGGCAAAAAGGTCTTTGCCATCAGCCAACTCTTTGCCGTCCGCTGGCTGACGGCAAAGAAACTATGCCGTCCGCTAGCAGACGGCAAAGAGGTTGGTTGGTCCATTTATTGTGTAACCAACCCAAGCCCACCGACCCCACCTCTTTGCCGTCCAGAAGCGAACGGCAAAGAATGTTTGCCGACCTTTGGCAGACGACAAAGAGACGAGTATGTTAACGGTCGTCCTGCCCCCGTCCTCTGTCTCTTCTCTCCACTCTCTCTCGCTCGTTCCCTCCCCACCCACAACCATGCCGCCGCCGCCGACCCCGTCTGCCGTAGCCGGCCACCCCGCCGCCAGGCACCCTTCCCCTGCGGCGCGCCAACCTCCACCGCACCCCTGCCGCCCCTTCCATGTCGCCCCCTGCCCCCTCCTCTCCTTCGCCATCCCCCACCCACACCGGACCGCGCCACCGCCGCTGACCCCGTCCGGCATAGCCGGCCGCCCCGCCGCCCCACACCCCTCCCCGACCTACACCGCGGCCCCGCCGCTCCTTCCACGTCGGCCAGCCACGCCGCAGCCATCCCTGCCCCGTCGCCATCCCCGCCCCATCCCGTCGCAGCCACCCAGCCCCCCCCCTCCACCGGGTTGCCGCCTCCTCCAGCGGCCGCCGCGGCCGTCCGGCCTCCCCTCCAGCGTGTCGCCACCTCCTCCTGCAGGTGAGATCCTCCCCCTTTTTTAAATTAGTTTCTTTTTGTTTCTGTTAGTTTAGTTTCTATTTTAGTTATAGTTATACTTTTGTTTAGTTTTAGTTTAGTTTATTTAGCATAGTTTTAGTTTTAGTTTATCTTAGTTTAGTTTATTTTACATTAGTTTTAGTTTTAGTTTAGAAGAAGAAGTAGAAGGAGGAGGAGGAGGAGGGAGGAACAGGAGGAGGGAGAAGAAGAAAGAAGAAAAGAAGAAGAAGAGGAAAAACGAGAAGAAGAAGAAGAAGAAGAAGAACAAGAAGAAGAGGAGGAGGAGGAGGAGGAAGAGGAGGAGAAGAAAGAAGAAGAAGAAGAAGAAGAAGAAGAAGAAGAAGAAGAAGAAGAAGAAGAAAGAGGAGAGCAGGACAAGAAGAAGAAGAAGAAAGAGGGGAGGAGGAGGAGGAGAAGAAGAAGACAAGGAAAAAAGAGACCCCGACCCCCGACACCCTGACACCACACCCCGACCCCGACCCCGACCCCCGACCAACCGACACCCTGACACCATACCCCGACCCTCACCCCGACCCCGACCCGGACCCCGACACCCTGACACCCCGACCCCGACACGACACCCCGGCACGACACCTTGACCCCGACCCCGACACCCTGACACCCTTACCCCCGACCCCCAACACCCTGACACCACACCCCGACCCCAACCCCGACCCCGACACCCTGACACCCGACCCCAACACGACACCCCGACCCCGACACCCGGACACCACACCCCGACCCCGACCACCGACCATCGACACCCCCACACCTGACACCCCGACCACCGACACCCCGACCCCGACCCCGACCACCGACACCCCGACCCCGACCCCGACACCCTGATGACCCACAATTATAGGGAATCTATCATAGTCCTTTCGATAAGTAAGAGTGTCGAACCCTACGAGGAGAAGAAGGAAATGACAAGCGGTTTTCAGTAAGGTATTCTCTGCAAGCACTTAAATTGTAGGTAACAGATAGTTTTGTGATAAGATAATTTGTAACGGGTAACAAGCAATGAAAGTAAATAAAGTGCAGCAAGATGGCCCAATCCTTTTTGTAGCAAAGGACAAGCCTGGACAATTTCTTATAATGAGAATAGCGCTCCCGAGGACACATGGGAATTATCGCCAAGCTAGTTTTCATCACGCTCATATCATTCGCGTCGGTACTTTGATACTTTGATATGTGGGTGGACCGGTGCTTGGGTACTGCCCTTACGTGGACAAGCATCCCACTTATGATTAACCCCTATTGCAAGCATCCACAACTACAAAAGAAGTATTAAGTTAAACCTAACCACATCATTAGACATATGGATCCAAATCAGCCCCTTACGAAGCAACGCATAAACTAGGTTTAAGCTTCTGTCACTCTAGCAACCCATCATCTACTTATTACTTCCCAATGCCTTCCTCTAGGCCCAAATAATGGTGAAGTGTCATGTAGTCGACGTTCACATAACACCACTAGAGGACGAATACCAAATTCACATGACTACTAATAGCAAGACTTCACCCATGTCCTCAGGAACAAACGTAACTACTCACAAAGCATATTCATGTTCATAAACAGAGGAGTATTAATATGAATTAAGGATCTGAACATATGATCTTCCACCAAGTAACCAATTAGCATCAACTACAAGGAGTAATCAACACTACTAGCAACCCACAGGTACCAATTTGTGGTTTTGATACAAGATTGGATACAAGAGATGAACTAGGGTTTTGAGAGGAGATGGTGCTGGTGAAGATGTTGATGGAGATTGACCCTCTCCCGATGAGAGGATCGTTGGTGATGACGATGGTGATGATTTCCCCCTTCTGGAGGGAAGTTTCCCCGCAGAACAGCTCCGCCGGAGCCCTAGATTGGTTCTGCCTCATGCGGCGGAGGTTCGTCCCGTAAGCTTGCTTATGATTTTTCAGGGTAAAAGCCTTCATATAGCAGCAGATGGGCACCGGAGGGCCACCAGGGGGCCCAGGAGACAGGGGGCGCGCCCCCACCCTCCTGGCCAGGGTGTGGGCCCACTCTGGTGTTTTCTTCACTTGATAATTCTTATTAATTTCAAAAATGACTTCCCTAGAGTTTCAGGATTTTTGGAGCTGTGTAGAATAGGTTTCCAATATTTTCTCCTTTTCTAGCCAGAATTCCAGCTGCCGGCATTCCCCCTTTGCATGGTAAACCTTGTAAAATAAGAGAGAATAGCCATAAGTATTGAGACATAATCTGTAATAATAGCCCATAATGCAATAAATATTGATATAAAAGCATGATGCAAAATGGACGTATCAACTCCCCCAAGCTTAGACCTCGCTTGTCCTCAAGCGGAAGCCGAAATCAAAAAATATGTCCACATGTTTAGAGATAGAGGTGTCGATAAAAATAAAATACGGACATGAGGGCATCATGATCATTCTTATAACAGCAACATATATAGATTTTGTTATATGATTTCTTATGCTCAAGTAACAATCGATTCACAATGTTAACTATGGTTCATAAACTTCATTGGGAACTAACACACTATAATCTCAGTCATTGAAGCAATTGCAATTTATCATAACATCAGAAAGAGTCAAGAATAGAGCTTTTCAGCAAGTCCACATACTCAACTATCATATAGTCTTCTACAATTGCTTACACACACGCATTACTTGTGGTTATGGAGTTTCAACCGACACTGAGAAAGATAGGGGCTTATTGTGTTGCCTCCCAACGTATTCACCTTTGGGTGATGTCAACAATAATAGCTCATGCTAACTTACATCCAATTGGATATATATATCAGGATCTTTCAAACACAAGGAGCTTGCCAAAGGATAAAATGAAAAAGGGAAAGGAGAAGATCACCTTGACTCAAGAATAAAGTAAAAACATAAAGTAAAAGATAGGCCCTTCGCAGATGGAAGCGTAGGTTGTCATGTGCTTTTAGGGTTGGATGCACAAAATCTTAGTGCAAAAGAACGTCACTTTATATTGTCACTTGTGATATGATCCTTTATTATGCAGTCCGTCTCTTTTATTACTTCCATATCACGCGATCGTATAAAGCTTATTTTCTCCGCACTAATAAGTCATACATATTTAGAGAGCAATTTTTATTGCTTGCAACATGACAACTTGCTTGAAGGATCTTACTCAATCCATAGGTAGGTATGGTGGACTCTCATGGCAGAACTGGGTTTAAGGATATTTGGAAGCACAAGTAGTATCTCTACTTGGTGCAAGGAATTTTGGCTAGCATGAGGGGGGAAAGGCAAGCTCAACATGTTGGGAATATCAATGACAATATACTTTAACCGAGATGTGAGAAAACATAAACCGTTACGTTGTCTTCCTTGTCGAACATCAACTCTTTTAGCATGTCATACTTAATGAGTGCTCACAATCATAAAAGATGTCCAAGATTGTATATTTATATGTGAAAACCTCTCTTTCCTTATTACTTCCTATTAATTGCAACGATGACCAAAACTACATTTATCAACTCTCAACAACTTTTACGCCTCATACTTTTTATGTGTGAAGTCATTACTATCCATAAGATCGATATGAGCTCTTTTATTCTTTTTATACTTTCTACTTCCTCAAGATCATAGCAAGATAGCAATGCCCTTGACTCAACACTAATCTTTATTATAGATAGCTCACGGACTCGATTACATAAAGAGATCACAAAGCAAAACTCAAAACTAATTCATACCAAAACTTCAATCTACTAGATTAAGATATTACTAAAAGGATCAAACTAAGTAAAACGGTAAAGATAGGAGTGTGATGGTGATACGATACGGGGGCACCTCCCCCAAGCTTGGCAGTTGCCAAGGGGAGTGCCCATACCCATGTAATTATGTCCTCGGAGGTGGTGAAGTAGGAGTTGTTGATGATGCAGGTTTGTCGTCCATCTTCCAAGGCATAGGCTCACCATCATAGAAGGATAGTCTCCGGGATCCTCAAATCTGCAGCCAAACTCATCCTCTTGAATCTATATTCATACTCACAATTTTGGTTTTGCAGGTCATAGATCTGGGGTTCGAGGTGCTCGATTTTCTCTTGAAGCTTGAAGATGGTCTCCCCAATGATCTTGGCGTCTAGCTTGTGGTTGTTGGTGAACTCCGCGATTATCATCTGGTTGGCGTTGAGTCCACGCTCCACCATCCCTTGGCACTTGAAAACTTGTTGCTCCATGGCTTCGAGCTTTGTCTCCACGCTTCCGGTACGCCTTGGTCCCTCCACATCGTGGATGTGCAGCACCCCCTTACGCATCTCAATGGTTTGAGGGTGTAACAGCACCTCCGCGAGATAGGGGTTGATAACCCTCTCGAAATACTTGTCCTTGGGAGCATTTAGAGACGTCATGGTGCTCTACATCTGTAAGAAAAATAGCTTGAAACAAAAATAGAGGATATTTGCGTGATACGGTGGTCAAAACTTTTGGGAGATTATATAATGAATTTTTACCGACCAAGATACGTAACGTGCAAGAAAACGGAGTCCGGGAGGCACATGAGGTGTTCACGAGACAGGGGGCGCGCCCAGGAAGGGTGGGCGCGCCCTCCACCCTCGTGGAGGCCTCGTGTCCTTCCCGGATTACTTCTTGCTTTCCAAAATTCTTAAATATTCCAAAATGGAGGAAAATTGCCATTAGAACTATTTTGGAGTCGGTTTGCTTACCGTACCACATACCTATTCCTTTTCGGAGTCTGAAACTTTCTGGAAGGTGTCCCTTATGTATTCCTCAGGGGTTACGGTCTCAATAATATTAGTTTCAGCATTGATAGGATTACCTGAGATATAATGTTTGATTCTTTGACCGTTCACCACCCTCGGACTTGTGCCTTCGAAGTTGTTGATTTTATGGCACCGGAACAATAGACCTCCTCGATAACGTAAGGACCTTCCCATTTAGAGAGAAATTTTGCTGCAAAAAATCTTAGACGAGAGTTGAATAGTAACACATAATCACCTACGTTAAAATCACGCTTTTGTATCCTTTTGTCATGCCAACATTTAACTTTTTCTTTGAATAGCTTGGCATTCTCATAGGCTTGAGTTATCCATTCATCAAATGAGCTAATATCAAATAACCTATTCTCACTGGCAAGTTTGAAGTCATAGTTGAGCTCTTTCATAGCCCAATATGCTTTATGTTCAAGTTCTAGAGGTAAGTGACATGCTTTTCCATAAACCATCTTATACGGAGACATACCCATAGGATTTTTATACGCAGTTCTATAGGCCCATAATGCATCATCAAGTTTCTTGGACCAGTTCTTTCTAGATCAATTGACAGTCTTTTGCAAAATTAGTTTGAGCTCTCTATTGCTCAACTCTACTTGACCACTAGACTGCGGGTGATAAGGAGATGCGATTCTATGATTAACATCATACTTAGCAAGCATCTTACGGAAAGGACCATGAATAAAATGTGAACCACCATCAATCATAAGATATCTAGGGACTCCAAACCTCGGAAAAATAACTTCTTTAAGCATCTTAATAGAAGTGTTATGATCAGCACTACTAGTTGGAATAGCTTCTACCCACTTAGTAACGTAATGAATAGCAACTAGAAAATGTGTGTAACCATTGGAGGCAGGAAAATGTCCCATATAATCAAAGCCCCAAATATCAAATGGTTCAATAACAAGAGAATAGTTCATAGGCATTTCTTGACATCTACTAATATTACCAACTCTTTGACATTCATCACAAGACAAGACAAACTTACGAGCATCTTTGAAGAGAGTAGGCCAATAAAAACCGGATTGCAATACCTTATGTGTAGTTCTATCTCTAGCGTGGTGTCCTCCATATGATTTAGAGTGACACTTGCGTAGGATCTGTTCCTGTTCATGCTCAGGTACACAACGTCTAATAACACCATCTACTCCTTCTTTATAAAGGTGTGGGTCATCCCAAAAGTAATGTCTTAAATCATAAAATAACTTTTTCTTTTGCTGGTATGTGAAACTAGGTGGTATAAATTTAGCAACAATGTAATTAGCATAATCAGCATACCAAGGAGCAGTACGAGAAGCATTAATGACCGCTAATTGTTCATCAGGAAAGCTATCATCAATAGGTTGTGGGTCATCAAGAACATTCTCTAACCTAGACAGGTTGTCTGCAACAGGATTCTCAGCTCCCTTTCTATCAATAATATGCAAATCAAATTCTTGGAGCAAGAGAACCCATCTAATAAGTCTAGGCTTAGCATCTTTCTTTTCCATAAGGTATTTAATAGCAGCATGATCAGTGTGAATAGTGACTTTAGAATCAACAATGTAAGGTCTGAACTTGTCACAAGCAAATACAATTGCTAAGAACTCTTTTTAGTAGTAGCATAATTTCTCTGGGTAGTATCAAGGGTTCTACTAGTATACTGGATAACATTCAATTTCTTATCAACTCTTTGCCCTAGAACAACACCTACAACATAATCACTAGCATCACACATAATTTCAAAGGGTAAATTCCAATCAGGTGGCTGAACAATAAGTGCAGTGATCAAAGCTTTCTTAAGTATTTCAAATGCTTCTACACAATCATCATCAAAGACAAAAGGAATATCTTTTTTCAATAAGTTAGTCATAGGCCTAGAGATTTTAGAAAAGTCCTTAATGAACCTCCTATAAAAACCGGCTTGACCAAGGAAATTTCTTATACCTTTTATGTCCTTGGGACATGGCATCTTTTCAATAGCATCAACTTTAGCTTTATCAACTTCAATACCTCTCTTGGAAATCTTATGCCCCAAGACAATGCCTTCAATAACCATAAAGTGGCACTTTTCCCAATTCAATACGAGACTAGTGTCTTCACATCTCTGCAAAACTCGATCAAGATTGCTTAAGCAATCATCAAAAAAGGACCCATAAACGGAGAAATCATCCATGAATACCTCACAAATCTTTTCACAAAAGTCAGAGAATATAGCCATCATGCATCTTTGAAAGGTAGCAGGTGCATTACATAAACCAAAAGGCATACGTCTATAACAAAAGTACCAAAAGTGCAAGTAAAATTAGGTTTTGATTGATCCTCCGCTGACACAGGTATTTGAGAGAAACCAGAATAACCATCTAGAAAGCAGAAATGTGTATGTTTGGATAGTCTTTCTAGCATTTGATCAATAAAAGGTAAAGGGTAATGATCTTTCTTAGTAGCTTTATTTAATTTACGGAAATCAATTACCATCCTATAACTTGCAATAATTCTTTGCGGGATCAATTCATCTTTATCATTAGGAACGACAGTAATACCTCCCTTAGGAACGCAATGGACAGGACTTACCAAATCACTATCAGCAATGGGATAAATTATACCTGCCTCAAGGAGCTTTAGTATCTCCTTTCTTACCACTTCTTTCATCTTAGGATTTAACCATCGTTGAGGATCTCTAACTGGTTTGGCATCTTTCTCCACTTTAATTTTGTGTTGGCATAGAGTGGGACTAATGCCCTTAAGATCATCCAGAGTATATCCAATAGCAGCACGGTGCTTCTTCAGAGTTTTCAATAATCTTTCTTCTTCTTGCTCTGAAAGGTTAGCACTAATAATAACAGGATATATTTTCTTTTCATCAAGATAAGCATACTTAAGATTATCAGGTAATGATTTGAGATCAAACACGGGATCACCCTTGGGTGGAGGGGGATCCCCTAGGATTTCAACAGGTAGGTTGTGTTTCAAAATAGGACCCTGTTGAAGGAAGACTTCAGCTATTTCCCTTCTTTCATTCATAAACATATTATTTTCATGATCTAGAAAATATTGTTCTAATGGATCAGTAGGAGGCACGACAATAGAAGCAAGACCAATAATCTCATCCTTACTAGGTGATTCTTTATCATGGGGTTGTCTATGAAACTTAGCAAAATTAACCTTATGAGACATATCCCCTAAGCCAATTGTAACAGTATCCTTTTTGCAATCAATCCTAGCATTAACAATATTCAAGAAGGGTCTACCAAAAATAATGGGACAAAAGTCATCTTGTGGGAACTAAGAACAGGAAAATCACCAGGGTATTTAACTTTCCCACACAAGACTTCAACATCTCTAACTATCCCTACTTGCTTAATGGTGTCCCTATTGGCAAGCTTAATAGTAACATCAATATCTTCTATTTCAGCGGGTGCAATATCATGCATAATTTCTTTACATAAGTCATAGGGTATTGCACTAGCATTAGCACCCATATCACATAAGCCTTGATAACAGTGATCTCCTATTTTAACAGAAATAACAGGCATGCCTACAATATGTCTATGTATCTTAGCATCTGGTCTAGCAATATTAGCAGCCTGTTCACAGAAGTAAATAACATGCCTGTCTAAATTATCATCCAAGAGATCTTTAACCATAGCAATACTAGGTTCAACTTTGATTTGCTCAGGAGGTGTATAAGTTCTAGTATTACTCTTATGAACAACAGTTGAGGTTTTAGCATGATCCTTTATCCTAACAGGAAAAGGAGGTTTCTCAACATAAGTAGTAGGAACAATAGGATCATTATAAGTGACAGGCTTTTCTTCAACTGTAATAGGTGCAACTACTTTTACTTCAATGGGAGGATTATATTTAAACCACTTCTCCTTAGGGAGATCAACGTGAGTAGCAAAAGATTCACAAAAAGCAGCTACTATCTCAGAGTCAAGTCCATACTTAGCGCTAAATCCACAAAAAGCATCGGTATCCATAAAAGATTTAACACAATCAAACTTAGGTGTTATACCTAACTCCTTACCATTGTCGGAACCCCAATCTTCAGAGTTGCGTTTAATTCTTTCCAATAAGTCCCACTTGAATTCAGTAGTCTTCAGCATATAAGAACCAACACAGGAAGTATCAAGCATGGTGCGATCATTGGGAGAAAGCTGAGCATAAAAGTTTTGAATAATCATATCTCTTGAGAGCTCATGATTGGGGCATGAATATAACATTGACTTAAGCCTCCCCCAAGCTTGAGCGATGCTTTCTCCTTTGCGAGGCCAAAAATTATATATGTAATTACGATCACGATGAACAAGATGCATAGGATAGAACTTCTGGTGAAATTCCAACTTCAATCGTCTATAATTCCAAGATCCCATATCATCACATAGCCTATACCATTTCAATGCATCTCCCTTCAAAGATAAAGGGAAGACCTTCCTTTTGACAACATCATCGGGAATACCTGCATGCTTACATAATCCACAAACTTCATCCACAAAGATAAGGTGTAAATCGGGATGCAATGTTCCATCTCCTGCAAAGGGATTAGCTAGCAGTTTCTCTATCATACCCGAAGGAATCTCAAAGTAAATATTTTCAGTAGGTTCAGTAGGTTGAGGAGCAACTCTTTGCTCTACTGGTCGGGGTGAAAATACCCCGAATAAGACCCTCAAAGGATTAGTTTCCATAGTAACAAGTGATAGAAAATTTCAGCACACTATATAAATGTTTCCTTACCAAGTTCCACTCACCAAAGGCGCTTCACTCCCCGGCAACAGTGCCAGAAAAGAGTCTTGATGACCCACAAGTATAGGGGATCTATCGAGGTCCTTTTGATAAGTAAGAGTGTCGAACCCAATGAGGAGCAGAAGGAAATGACAAGCGGTTTTCAGTAAGGTATTCTCTGCAAGCACTGAAATTGTAGGTAACAGATAGTTTTGTGATAAGATAATTTGTAATGGGTAACAAGCAATGAAAGTAAATAAAGTGCAGAAAGATGGCCCAATCCTTTTTGTAGCAAAGGTCAATCCTAGACAACTTCTTATAATGAGAAAAGCGCTCCCGAGGACACATGGGGATTATCGTCAAGCTAGTTCTCATCACGCTCATATGATTCGCGTTCGTTACTTTGATAATTTGATATGTGGGTGGACCGGTGCTTGGGTACTTCCCTTACTTGGACAAGCATCCCACTTATTATTAACCCCTATTGCAAGCATCCGCAACTACAAAAGAAGTATTAAGGTAAACCTAACCACAACATTAGACATATGGATCCAACTCAACCCCTTACGAAGCAACGCATAAACTAAGGTTTAAGCTTCTGTCACTCTAGACGCCCATCATCTACTTATTACTTCCCAATGCCTTCCTCTAGGCCCAAATAATGGTGAAGTGTCATGTAGTCGACGTTCACATAACACCACTAGAGGAGAGACAACATACATCTCATCAAAATATCGAACGAATACCAAATTCACATGACTACTAATAGCAAGACTTCACACATGTCCTCAGGAACAACGTAACTACTCACAAAGCATATTCATGTTCATAATCAGAGGAGTATTAATATGCATTAAGGATCTGAACATATGATCTTCCACCAAGTAAACCAATTAGCATCAACTACAAGGAGTAATCAACACTACTAGCAACCCACAGGTACCAATTTGTGGTTTTGATACAAGATTGGATACAAGAGATGAACTAGGGTTTTGAGAGGAGATGGTGCTGGTGAAGAGGTTGATGGATATTGACCCTCTCCCGATGAGAGGATCATTGGTGATGACGATGGTGATGATTTCCCCCTCCCGGAGGGAAGTTTCCCCGGCAGAACAGCTCCGCCGGAGCCCTAGATTGGTTCCGCCAAGGTTCCGCCTCGTGGCGGCGGATTTCGTCCCGTAAGCTTCCTTATGATTTTTTTCAGGGTCAAAGCCTTCATATAGCAGAAGATGGGCACCGGAGGGCCACCAGGGGACCCAGGAGACAGGGGGCGCGCCTAGTAGGGGTGAGCGCGCCCCCACCCTCTTGGCCAGGGTGTGGGCCCCCTCTGGTGGTTTCTTCGCTCAATAATTCTTATTAATTCCAAAAATGACTTCCGTGGAGTTTCAGGATTTTTGGAGCTGTGCAGAATAGGTTTCCTATATTTGCTCCTTTTCCAGCCAGAATTCCAGCTACCCCCCCTCTTCATGGTAAACCTTGTAAATAAGAGAGAATAGCCATAAGTATTGAGACATAATGTGTAATAACAGCCCATAATGCAATAAATATTGATACAAAAGCATGATGCAAAATGGACGTATCACACCCCGACACCCTGAGACCCCGACAATTGACACCCCGACCCCCCCCCCCACCCCGACCCCGACCCCCAACACCCTGACACCGCACCCCGACACCCTGACAGCACACCCCGACCCCGACACCCCGACACCCTGACACCCCGATCGACCCCGGACATGATGATGATATAAAAACATAATATATATTTGTGTTGATCGGGTGTATTTTTATTATGTTCATGATGATGATACACTTAAATTATATACATATTATTATGTTCATGTCATGTATCCATTTTTTATGTTGTACTAATTTTGTTTACTTTTTGTCATTGTAGGTGTTGACATGATGGTGGGAAAGGGTCCAAAGCGCCCCAAGCCTCCTGCTAGTGCTACTGTGAGGGGTGGTTCCATTATTGCACCCCAGCCCATCTGGAGAGCACTGCTAGATAGTATGCAGACAACTGGGGCGGGCGCTTCTACTTCAGCTGGGAGAGGTCGGGGGAGGACGAATGAGGCTGGTAGAGGTGGACGTGGCAATGGGAGAGGTAGGAAGGCTGCTACGCCATCCTCGCTGCCACCCTCAGCTGATTCACCCGACCACAGGACTGCTTCGTCTGACGTGGACCCGTCTTGGACTCCGGTCCATGAGCCTCTGGTCGCTGATCCTTCGCCCCACCAGACTCGGGTCGCCGATCCTTCGCCCCACGTGAGTCCAGTCCTAGAGTCTTCGTCCCAGAAGACTCCGGTCACGGGGTCTTCATCCCAGAAGACTTTGGTCATGGGGTCTTTGTCCCAGAAGACTCTGGTCTCGCCATCTTCTTCCCACGAGACTCCGGTCCCGCCGTCTTCTTCCCATGAGACTCTGGTCCCGCCGTCTTCTTCCCACGAGACTCCAGAGGCTAGTGGCCTAGAGGATGGTAGCGAGGACACCTTTTTAGATGATAGCTACAACAACAACGAGCTGGTTGAGAAGGGCAAGAAGGTGTACAAGCGTGGCGGTACAAAGCTCCCGCCCGTGCCGACGACCTCCGACCAGAGGTGGTTGATTACGCCTAAAGGGTTGAAGTAAGTGCATTTACTATTTTTTAACCTTTTGCCTTCATGTTCCTTCAAATTAATATATAATGCGTTGGCCTTGTCATACTGCAGGGGCTGGTTATACCCCCGTGACAGTGGTGTCTGCAGGCCCAACTAGGTCCTTGGCACGCTTTGCCGGTAGCACTTCCCTGGGTGGGTCACGATGCCCAGTGAGGTTCAGGTTCCACTGCTAGCACTAAGCTGGGAGTTGTACTCTGTTGCCCCGACACCTCCAGGGAAGAGGGTCGCCGGTGTCGCGTGCGAGACGGTGGCCGACATTGTGTTCCGTCGGTTTTGGATAATTTCTCCTTTACAGAATTAAATATGAACACTACCTACCTAGTGATTGTACTAATCATTGTCGTCTTCTTTGATTGCAGACCATCTACATGGTTTCAGAGGGAGAACAGGAAGTCGCGGCTATGGTTGTCGAAGCCGGGTGCAAGCGCCTACTTCAGAACTTACGACACTAGGCTCGGGTGCAGGACGTTCGAGACTACTACGCCTCGCAGGGTATTAGGAGGGCAAAGAAGAAGTGTCGCAGCAAGTTTCTGAGTAGGGAGAAGTACTTGTCGGTAATTATACCTATTCTTAAGGCCTTGAACTTAGTTTCCTTGATTTGATTTGTAGCGCTGAAATTTCTCTTGACTCACTTAGGTGCCCACGAGATGGTGTGTCGATAAGATGGACTGTTGGGAGGCGTTGGTGGATGCGTGGTGCTCTCCCGAATGGCGGCTCGGACACCAAAGGGCCAAGGATAAGCGCCACCAAATGGAAGGTGTGCCATACCATCAAGGGGGGTCCAACCTATTTGAGTACGGGGATAACTGGGTATGTGGTTTGCTACATGATTCATGCAATTTCATTCTTCATGGTAGCATTTATCCTTTCCAAATGACTTAATATGCTTAGTTAGTTAAAATGACATAATAACTACCTTGGATAGTTCATTTATTACATAGTTAGCTCTAAAATGACATAATAACCTTTAGATAGCTCTATAAAATGACTTAATATCCTTTAGTTAGTTAAAAATGGCATAACTACCTTCAATAGCTCAATAACGACCTAAACTAATCTTAGTCCATTTCATTCATGACATAATTAGCTCTAAAATGATATAATAACCTTAGATAGCTGTATAGAATGCCTAAATATGTTATAGATAGCTAAAAGTAGCATAACTACCTTGGATAGCTCAATAATGACATAATTAGCATACTTTGGTAAAAAATGGCATAATAATCTTTCTTAGCTCCAAATGACCTAAACTTAGCTTATTTTCCTCGAAAATGACATAATAACCTTTCTTAGCTCCAAAATGACATATTTACATAGTAATATCATTCTTAATGCTAGCTTGAGCCCTAATTAACTAATATTTTGGTCCTCTCTCTCAGGCGCAATACCACAAGAAGCCTGTGCCTACTCTGTTCGACCTCTATGGCATGGCTCGTATGGCCCCATACAAGAAGGCCAAGGCATTCACGGAGTCTGACCTAGATCATCCAGAGAACTTCACCAACATCTCCTCCCACCACAAGCTTGTGAAGTACAGAGACGAGGGGAAGACGAGGAAAGGGGAGGACTTCAACCCGAGCCAGGATCCTTTTGATATAGAGCTGGTGATGATATTTGGTGGCGGGAGGTCCCATGGCTCTCAAGCCATTGGTGATGGACTGATACGTTATCCTAAGACTCTCCCGCAGATCAAGAAGCGCCTGAGTAGCTCTGATCCTGAGATAACACCTCATGCACGGCCCGCGGAGCTTGCCGTGGCGGTTAGTTATAGGGACTCTCTGACCCTTCCTCCATTACATTGTGTGTGCGTCCGTCTATGATTACAATGCTAACAAGGAGTGATGTGTTGCAGGGAGCAGTTGAGAAAGAGAGATTGAAGACCCAGGTGCTTTTGGAGGAGGTAAAAAGGGAGGCGCAGAGAGGGAGAGGGAGAGGGAGGAGAAGATGGCTAAGCTGTTGGAGGAGGAGAGGAACCGGAAGAGGCGTCTCACCGGGCCCTATACGAGCTCATCGTGGTATGTTTCTTGTGCATATTAGCCCAATCATGCACGTAATGTTCGCATTACTAACTAATATGACTAACTCGTGAGAACCAAAAGTGCAGACCATGTGCGAGAAAAACGGTCAGGCCCCTCCGCTGATGCCCCAGATTGCTCCGGCGGGCACGGTGAGTTTGATTTGAATGGTCCTTAGTTACTACTATTTGCATTTCAGTTTGCATCATGCTAATGAGACATGATTGGAAATGATATTTGGTTCAGCATGGTTCCCGACAAGCATCGACCAATCCTTCCACGTCTGCCAATGCCGGAACCTCGACCGGTCCTTCACCTCCGTCTGCCAACAATGGCGCAGCCCTGACCATTCCTACACCTCCGTGATAACGGTATTTTTCTTCTTATTTATCCTGTCTAGTCCATTTATGCCATAATTTAGCTTATTTAGTCCACAAATGACATAATAAGATGAAGAAAATCAAGGAAGAGGAAGGAAAGAAGGAATAGAAAGAAAAGAAGAAGAAGAGGAAGGAAAGAAGTCTTCTTCTTCTTCTTCTTCTTCTTCTTCTTCTTCTTTTCTTCTTCTTCTTCTTCTTTTCCTCCTCTTACTCGTTTTTATTCGTAAATGGCATCATAACCTTGCTAACCTCATAAATGTCATATACTTAGCTTGTTGTCCTCTAAAATGACACAATAAGCTTAGTTAGGTCAAAAATGGCATAATTTGCTATGTTAGCTCAAAAATGGCATTTTTCTTCTTATTTAGCCAATTTAGTCCATTTATGACATAATTTAGCCTATTTAGTCCACAAATGACATAATAAGATGAAGAAAATCAAGGAAGAGGAAGGAAAGAAGGAATAGGAAGAAAAGAAGAAGAAGAAGAAGAAGAAGAAGAAGAAGACTTCTTCTTCTTCTTCTTCTTCTTCTTCTTCTTCTTCTTCTTCTTCTTCTTCTTCTTCTTCTTCTTCTTCTCCTTCTAGTCTTCTTCTCCTTCTAGTCTTCTTCTCCTTCTTCTAGTATTCTTCTCCTTCTTCTCCTTCTTCTTCTTCTTCTTCTTCTTCTTCTTCTTCTTCTTCTTCTTCTTCTTCTTCTTCTTCTTCTTCTTCTTCTTCTTCTTCTTCTAGTTTTCTTCCTCTTCAAGAAGAAGAAGAAGAAGTTCTACTTCTTCTTCTTCTTCTTCTTCTTCTTCTTCTTCTTCTTCTTCTTCTTCTTCTTCTTCTTCTTCTTCTTCTTCTTCTTCTTCTTCTTCTTCTTCTTCTAATCTTCTTCTACTTCTTCTAGTATTCTTCTCCTTCTTCTCCTTCTTATTCTTCTTCTAGTTTTCTTCCTCTTCTTCTTCTAACTTTCTTGTTTCCCATTTTGCAGATTTAATTCACTATATGGAAGCTTGCATGGATGGAGTGCTTGTTTCTCTGTTCTTCTTTTTGTTTTTATCAAAGAATAATGTGGAACTTGTTATATGGATGCATGGAACAATGTGTTGGATGAATATTGTGATAGTAGTGTAAGATGTATGGATGATACTGTGTTTCTTATGTATGTATATATGTTGTCATGGATGGAGCTATGTGTTGCATAGATCATATGTCTGCTGTGCCTGTGAAAAAATTTATATATGTATATCTGTGTGTGAATTCCAGTGAAATTAAATGGATATAAATGTAAACATGGGATATATAGCCTCTTTACCTTCTGCTAGCGGGCGGCAAAGCTCTTTGCTGTCCGCTAGCAGACGGTAAAGAGTACACGTGGCAGCTTCCTGTAGACACTGGGAACACTGGCTACCTATTTTGTCAGCTATGCTGTCTGCTGGCGGATGACAAAGACCTTTGAATCTTTGCCGTCTGCTGGCGGACGGCATAGCTGGCCACATGGCAGCTTCCCACTGCTGGCCTAACTGAGCTCCTTGTCGTCCGTTGGCGTACGATAAAGACCTTTGAATCTTTGTCGTCCACTGGCGGACGGCAAAGAGCGCCGTTAATGCCCTAACGGCTCTGATGCCACCCTACTGCCGTCCGTTGTCTTTGCCGTCTGCTGTCCTCAGACGGCGGACGACACAATCGTTTGCCGTCCGTTTCGTGGATGTGGATGGCAAAGAATGCCTTTGCTGGCACCTGTTCAGATGGACAATTTGCCGTCTGCTGGCGGACGGCAAAGATGTTTGCCGTCCGGGATCTATGCCTTTGTCGCTGCCATGGCAGACAGCAAAGAAGTTGTTTCCAGTAGTGTTATACCACTTCTAGTATTACCTATGTTGTTCTTTAGTACTTTTGTGTGCCATCTAGTTAATCTCGAGTACAAATCATACATATTCTATAGCTTTCATCTATGTTCTCCCTGACCTGTTGCTGCTAGTTAACCCCAGTCCTACTATTTATGTTGTCTCCTACAGGCACTCATTACATAAATCTAACTACTAATTGTATTCCATGCACGTCATATATAATTTCACACACTAATATATCCACAAGAACCTCATGGAGCAATGTAAAGGCCAATAAACTTGATGTCAATGATACCCAATATGATGGAACATGTAAAGGCAGTTCTTCAGAATACTTGCATAAAGATGATGAATCCTCTTCACCCCACAAGATCCTTGCTCTAACTTGGCCCATGATATGGGTACAACATGCATATAATGTCCTGGAATGTATCTACTCTGTTGTAATGCCATGTGCTTAGCATGCTGATCATGCATGTAAATATGTCATGCCTTCCTGTTTTTCAGTACCTATTCCATTCATGATAACATGTTTTCAAATTCAAGTACTGTCATTCTACTCTATCGCAATGCCATCTGCTTAATTTGGACATCATGCTTCTGAATATCTTATGCATTGTTATTCATCAGTATGTACTTCACATGTCTACCATACCATGTTTTTTACATTGAAGTGATGTTCTAGTGCTCTGTTGCAACGCCATCTTAGTTTCCCAATCATACACATGTATGTTGCCTTAGTTTTTTCTGTACGCACTCCGCTAGCATATAGTTTTACATTCAACTAGTGTGTTTTTTTACTATGTTGTCCTGTCGTATCCCTAGCTCTTACACCATACTCCCCCCGTCTGGATTACATGTTGCCGAAATGGATAAAAGAGGATGTATCTAGAACTGAAATACACCTAGACCCATCCATTTTTTTTCCAGATGGAGGGAATACATGTCAATATGTCATGGCTTTCTATTCTTCAGTACCTATTCCATCTCTCTGCTCTAGCATGTTTTATAATTGAAGCACCATTCTTCTATACCAGGCATGCAAGGGGAAGACGACTATGTTAGAATCTGAAGGGTTACAAACAAGGTCTTTGCAAAAGATCCAAACGCCAGGAGATAATAAACCAACTCCAGTTTTTATAGATACTACTCCAGCACAGAGAAACCCAACTCCTACTGATAATAAGCAAATTCCAGTGGCCAAAGAACTAGTCCGCTCCAGTCCAGTAAAAATATGTCAACTCCATTCTAAGAAGCGTGTGCGTATCCTTGCATCATGAAATTTTATAGTATGCTGATCATATTTTCTACATGTTTCTTACCCATCTCTCTTTTAGAAAATAAGCTTAACAGATAGAAGAATTTCTGCACTGGTATCGTCTGTGAGGAAAGATTCTTGCAGGAATTCTCTGTGCTCCAATGCAGATTTAAGTACCTGTTGTATATCACTATATTTTTACATCAGCATGTATTTTGTTAATCGGCATGAATCCAACCTTTATCTGATCTAAAGTTAGCTATAGCAAAATGTATGATTAAAGGCCACAATGTTGATTTTTGTAAGGAAAACTGATTGGTACTTTTGCATCCTGAGCTACATGAGTGTACTATCTCATATTTGTGGGTTTGAATACTTTGGTTCTGCGGTGGGGTTTCAGTGTTTTTTTACTGTGTTGTCCTGTCATATCCCTAGCTCTTACATCATACTCCTTTCGTCCGGACTACATGTCGTAGAAATGGATAAAACTGGATGTATACAACAACAACAACAACAAAGCCTTTAGTCCCAAACAAATTGGGGTAGGCTAGAGGTGAAACCCGTAAGATCTCGCAACCAACTCATGGCTCTGGCACATGGATAGCAAGCTTCCACGCACCCCTGTCCATAGCTCGCTCTTTGTCGATACTCCAATCCTTCAGGTCTCTCTTAACGGACTCCTCCCATGTCAAATTCAGTCGACCCTGCCCTCTCTTGACATTCTCCGCATGTTTTAGCCGTCCGCTATGCACTGGAGCTTCTGGAGGCCTGCGCTGAATATGCCCAAACAACAATTTATTTCGGGATGGAGGGAATACATGTCAATATGTCATGCCTTTCTATTCGTCAGTACCTACTCCATCTCTGTTGTAGCTTGTTTTATAATTGAAGCACCATTCTTCTATATAAGGCATGCAAGGGGAAGACGACTATGTTAGAATCTGAAGGGTTACAAACCAGGTCTTTGCAAAAGATCCAAATGCCAGGAGATAATAAACCAACTCCATTTTTCATAGATACTGCTCCAGCACAGAAAAACCAACTCCCACTGATAATAAGCAGATTCCAGTGGCCAAAGAACTAGTCCGCTCCAGTCCAACAAAAGAATGTCAACTCCATTCTAAGAAGCGTGTGCGTATCCTCGCATCATGAAATTTTATAGCATTCTGATCATATTTTCTACATGTTTCTTACCCATCTCTCTTTTAGAAAATAAGGTTAAATGATAGAAGACTTCCTTCATTGGGATTGTACTTGAGGAAAATATCTTGCGGGAATTCTCTGTGCTCCAATGCCGATGTAAGTACCTGTTGTATATCACTATATTTTTACATCAGCATGTATTTTGTTAATCGGCATGAATCCAACCTTATCTGATCTAAAATTAGTTGTAGAAAAATGTTAAAGGCGCCAATGTTGATTTTTGTAAAGAAAACTGCCTGGTAGTTTTGCATACTGAGCTGCATGAGTGTACTATCTCATATCATGCACATTATTGAATTGTAGTGCTGCTCTGGTTGCCCATTCATTCATTGTGTCAATGTTGCTTTCGTATTACCTTACCTGGCTGATGATAGCTGTGCCATATTGTGTTAATTTGGTGTAGGCTAGTTACCCAAACGTTTAGTGTGTCAATGTTGCTTTCCTATTATCTGACTTGGTCAATGATAGCAATGCTAGTGTGTTATTTTGGTGCAGGCTGCTGAAGATAAGAATACAAACTCTGAAAACAGCAAGGCAACCCCATTGTTTCTTTCCAATAAATCTAGGCCAGGTAATATGGCAATAACTCATGATTAATCTGTTTGGTTCCCCTCCTAATTTATGTTATGATGCAGTGGTTGAGACACTCTCCACTATCAATAATACAAGCCTGCCAAAATCGCCATCTGAATCTGCTCAGTATCCTCTGTCTCAAATGCAACGAAAAAAATATATGTTTGTGAACCAATTAATGGCTGAAGCAATGATGGAAATGGTGGAGGAATCAGAGGTGCAGAGTCGTGCGACACAACAACTGATCAATGTTTTTAGAGACAGTGTAGCAAAGAAGCAAGAACTTGCCCACATGCTTATGGGCGTCATCCATGCTGAGGTTGCAGATTGTGATGTTGTAGATCGTTAGGTTCTGTTCATTTATTTGCACTGGCATCAATTTTTGATTGCCCAATGGATGTAATTTCCTGTAATATATGCTGGATATGCAACGTTTTTCCCTGTATGCCATACCTTTGCTTTATCGGTTTTGGTCCTGTGCATAATTGCTCGTCGTAATGGGCTCAAATTATCTAATTTGGCCTAAAGACATGTATGAACTTTAGTGGGCCGAATAAGTTAATGCGACGTTACAAGGCCGAAAGTTAATGGTCGGCCCTCTTACCTCCCGGGTCGTTAATAGGCTGACATTGAAGCGGGCAACATGTGGGCCCAATTGATTTCACGGGCCGTTAACAGGCCGTTACTAAGTTCGGGCTACATATGGCCCAACTATACTGTGGGCCTTTAGCAGGCCAAAAGAGACAGCGGGCTTGTACTGGACCATGAAGAGCATGGGCCGCTAAGAGGCCGAAAGTCAGGTTGTATTGTAAATGGCCCAACTGTGTTGTGGGCCTTTAGCAGGCCAAAAGAGAAACCGGGCTGGTATTGGACCATGAAGGGCATGGGCCGTTAAAAGGCCAAAACTTAGGTCTGACTACAAAATGGCCCAACTCATTTATGGTCCGTTAACAGGTTGAAAGGCACACAGGGCCGGGAATTGGCCCAACACTTAAATGGGTCGCTAAAAGGCCAAAACTCAGGTCCGACTACAAATGGCCCAACAGATTTATGGGCCGTCAACAGGCTGAAAGACACACCGGGCCAGAAACGGGCCCAACACTTAAATGGGTCGCTAAAAGGCTGAAACTCAGGTCTGACTACAAATGGTCCAACTGATTTATGGGCTGTCAATAGGCTGAAAGAAACACCGAGACAGAAATTAGCCCAACATTTAAATGGGTCGCTAAAAGGCCGAAAGATGTACATCCTAAAAATTGGCCCATCCATTCAATGGGCCATTAACAGGCTGAAATCTCATCGGGCCGATATTGAGCCCAAATATATAGCGGGTTGTTAATGGGCTCGAACTGACGATGGGCTGCAATGGTGTCAAATCTTTAACGGGCCATTGACAGGCCGAATTGGCACATCTCGTATGGGCCGTGGGCTTGAATGGACCTGACACAAGTAGGCCTTATATGGGTCGGCCTGCTAATTTTTACTGGGCCGGCCTTTTTCACTAGAATGGGCCACTGTTGGGTCGTGCCACGTGTCAACCTATCATAGGCGCCTCCTGTGCAATGAGCGGATGACATTTGTCCCAACGGTGAGGCAACACGTGTTTCCTCCGGCCAATGATGATTTTACACGTGGAAAATCCCCATTGGTCCGAGCTGTTAATGGGTTATCGGATCCAAAACCGGACCCGATAGCTTAACCGCGTTCCGTTATAGTGGATGCCACGTGTTGGTCACCCTTGACGAAAGCACTTATGTGACGCGTGATTTATCGTTATGGAAGTGGACACTTCTGTGCTGATAATTTTGGTAATGTCATGGAACACTTCTACGACAGCACATGTATGACTATCTTGATTCTGTCATAAAATCGTCATGGATGTACATGCATGACAAAAAACGCAACCTACTGTGACAAACACGTATCATCATGGAAGTGTATTTTTTTTGTAGTGCATGTCGAGGCGTAGTCGTGGAAGTTTCTTGTGGCGCATTTCACTTTATCTTTGGAAGGAACTTGATGTAGCTTGAGGTAGTCGTCCATCAAGTGCTCCCACTCGAGATACTCCTCGGGTTCTTGAGTTCCATAGAAAGGAATCGCGTGGTCGATGTCGAGGTCATAGTAGCTCGGGGAAGTCGCGGACTTGAGCTTAGGGAGCTTCTCTTGAGCGTAGTATTGTGGTGCTTGTTGACGAAGATACCATATGGCCGTAGGCGAAGATGTCTTGAGGATGCCAAGGGAGATGGTGAAGTCATTGAGTGGTTGTTGGTGTTGAGCTCATGACCTGCATGTTCTTGTTGGTGATGGTGTCGATGCCGATGTGATCTTGCCGGAGGTGGTAGCTCGGAAGGATGTGCTCTTGAGCGTCTTCTCGAAGATGAGGAAGATCACTTGTAGGACTTGATGAGGGCTTTGATCTCCTCCATTCAAGCTTGCATCTTGGCGTCAAAGTTGTTGTTCATGGCATCGAACTCGTCGTTGTTGTTGTAGACCAAAGGTGAAATACCTTGCCTATCCATCACAAGACTCGAGTAGAGGTGAGTAGGAAATGAGATAAACAATACCAAGTTACCTTTTCCCAAAGTTGAGGATGTATCCCGTTTCGCTCAATGTGAAATGAAAGAATAGTGGAATTGGTACCGGACATGTTCACTCACACCTATCAAGTAAAGCTTATGGTGGAGCTCGGTGAGGATAGTGGCACAAAAATTTAATGCAAAATTTTAGCAGGAGTCAATAATGTTGAAAGAGATTCACAAATTCGCAAATGAAACAAGTAGACCAATAGCAATGAAAGGCACATGGAAACACACACATGGATAGATAAATGGGGCCGTGCAACCAAGGAGTGAGCGCAAAATGTGGAATCCACGAAAAATGCTCATGTTGCACAACTCAAGAGAGACGCTAGCACGATTGCTCAATAGGCGGATACGACACTTGTGCACAACCTATAAGATGCAAAATGGATAAACTTTCTATCCCAAGTATGCTATGTATGTATGTTCCGGCGCTTTAGCACAAGATGATCCAAGATGAGCGAGTATGATACCATATGATACATTTTGATGCTATTGCTATTGCTTACAAGCTCTTTGTTCACTCTTTTTCTTTGCTTAAAAGCTGATTCTTTTTTTTGATATGGCCACTTATGCGAAATGCGCAAACCAAGATAGCAATTGTGTATATGCGGGGACAATCTTCTGACACAAGGGATGATATGATGATACCAAGATGATATGGTATATATGCAATGGAAGGTATGGATCACTAATATGCACAAGTAACGTTGCCGGCAATACTCAAAGGCTAGTCTCGATAGGCAAGTGACGCAAAATGGGCTAGGGGTTATCAATGCAATTGAAAGGAGAATATACAGTGGTTTCGTCGAGGTTACCCCTTGGCGATGATGAGAGGTGGTGTTGCCGATGTTCACCCGTTCCTAGTTAGCCGAAACACCCTAGGAAATGGAAAAACCACAACTCAAAATCTCAAGGACAAAAGTTAAATAGTGGTAGCGGAAAAGCGGTGATGGTTTGCACTTGGCAATGAGGAAGTAGAATGATGGGCTATACACGTGCGGAGTTGAAGTTGCCGCCCCTAAGTAGCCGTAACACCTTAGGAGACACAAGCCACAACTCAAACAATAATTGGGTTAAGTTGGGGTGTCGGAAGTGTATGGTGGGCAAGCCTATGCAGAAATGGTGGTGGTGGTTGATGAAGAAGCAACCATCCCTAAGTAGCCGAAACACCTTATGAGATTTGAATCACTACTCAAGCAACCACTAATGCTATGGCAAGAAAAATGGGTTAGCTTGCGGAAGTCGGTGGTGGTATAGCGGATGATGTGGTGGAAGGCCTAGGCAAACTTTGCCAAATTTTGGAAAATTTGATGGAGTCAAAAGGTGTTGGTAGTATTTTTTTGGGATGGGGGGTGCCAATAGCTTCAAAACGAGCTAAAGAACGTTAAAATCGGACTTCGGATGAATTAGTTGTGGCCAAAGCAAGAATCAGCCGAAGTCAATATCTACACGTAGCGGACGTCCGGAAATGGACGGATGTCCGGTCAGGTCGGAAATCCGCTAATTTCGTTCTGTTGGGTGGTACCGGTCGTCGGAAGGGGGCGGACGTCCGGTGGTTCCTGCTGCTCCGGACGTCCGGTAAAGTGCCGGTCATCCGGTGGGTCTGGGTCAACGCGAGATGCGGGTTCGGGACGCGATTTTGGGCGGAAATTGGGGATTTCGGGGTCAAATTGATGAGATTTCATGGATGAAAGAAGGGGAAACTGGGGGAAATGCTAGATCCACTTGAAACCAAGCAAATCCATGGATCAAAATCAACAAAATATCATCAGACCAACAAATCACAAAAAATTGGGGCTATTTTTGGTGGGGATTTTCGAAATTTAGGATGAAATCAAGCAAAAGAAGGCTAGAAAACGGTGGGAGGGACTCCAAATACGTGATGAACCTAAGCTCTGATTCCATATGATATGGGGCTAACCCGGCGCAGGCCAATATTTCATGATTGGAGTGGGTTCCCTCGAAGAACACATGAACACGGGGAAGAACGGAGAGAAATCACAAGGGAAACACTCAAGAACAAGTCCAATCACACATCCACTAGACAATCAAACACACAAGATCCACAAGGTACATGAACAACAAAGGGAAAGATACAAGGTAAGGTTCATCTCCAAGAGGAGGTCTTGATGGTATCCTAGATGGATCTTCCCGCGAGGGGGACTTGATGATATCCCGTAGGATTTTCCCACATGGAGGTCTTGAACTCCATGGGAGTGTTAGTCTCTCTCTCTCAAGAGTAGAGGTGGGAGAAAAGCTCACATAGAAATGAGCTATCACTTTGCTAACCCTAGCTAGGAGGAGGGGGAGGTCTATTTATAGTCTTAGTGCAAAAGAGGGGGTGAAGTGAAGGGGTACATGGGCTTCGACCCAAAACTGTGCGCAGACAGGGACCGGTTGTCCGGTGGGTAGCGGACGTCTGGTGTCTCGAGATTGACCAGTCGTCCGCTAGTCGTCGGACGTCCGCTGGATCTGTTCTGTGAAGGGACACCAGTCGTCCGGTATCTTCGGACTTTCGTTAATATTACCGGTCGTCCGGTGGGGGCCGGACATCCGCTCGCTGGGAGGTGTTGTAGCTGGCGTTGGCTGGGCTTCAGGCACCGATCGTACGGTGGGGACCATACGTCCGCTCGCTGTAGCTTCTTTGGTAGCTCTTCTTCTTGTGTCTTCGTTACCACGCTTCCCTCGCGGATGATGTAGGCATTCCTTGGCGCTTGCACTCCTCCTCGTCATCCATGAAGCTCCGGCAATACCTATGCATGCACACGAGAGGAATGTCAAGTAGTATACTATCCTTGAAGGGGTCAAGTGAATACGTGTAAAGGAGATGATTCACCTTTGTGTACGTGAAGTAGATGTGGCACGTGTCACTTGCCAAACGGACTCTTGACATGGTGATGTCCATAGGATGCTCTGCATCAAGGTTAGTCTCAAAAATGATATAAAGTTGCTATAAAATGATTGTAAAACAACAAAAAATGATAATATAGCAGCATGGAACAAGCAAAAATTGTAGATACGTATCACGCGCTCATTGTGCACCTTAGTGATACGCTTACGTCACATAGCTACATTTAGCGTGCGATCATCTTGCTATCATCGTTGTGCCATAAGTCTCTCTCATGCATATCTTACATACTTATCTCATATCAAGCATATAAAAAAAGACGAAAAAGCTTTTAAGCAAAAGAGGAGATACAAAAGAGCTTGCAAGCAACAGAAATAGCATTCATACATTTTGCATAGTATATCATCTTTGAGCATCCATATAGAGCATACTTGGGATTGAAGACGGCACGATTATTCGCATAGGTTGGTGCACAAGCGTATCTAGCTCATTTGATTAATCGAGCTATTGTCTTTCTAGTATCCGTGCAACAAGAGCTTTTTGTGTGGTAACACATTTTATGCTCATTCCTTGGTTGCGCGGATCCCACTTATCTATCCGTGTGTGTGTTCCTTGTGCCATATAGCTATTGATCTATTTGCTTTACATTGCAATTTTGTGAATCTTCCTCGACATTTTTGATGTCATTGACTAACACTTGCTTGAATTTTGTGCCACTTGTCCTAGCTGAAAGATCCAGGATGTCGCCTAGAGGGGGGGGGTGAATAGGCCCTTTAAAATAATTATTGTTTAGGCTTGAACTAATGCGGAATAAACCTAGTGGTTAATTTGTCAAGCACAAAACCTACAACAACTAGGCTCGCCTATGTGCACCAACAACTTATGCTAAACAAGATAAACAACTATGTGATAGCAAGATATATAACATGAAACACTATGGCTATCACAAAGTAAAGTGCATAAGTAAAGGGCTCGGGTAAGAGATAACCGAGGCACGTGGAGACGATGATGTATCCCGAAGTTCACACCCTTGCGGACGCTAATCTCTGTTTGGAGCGGTGTGGAGGCACAATGCTCCCCAGGAATCCACTAGGGCCAACGTAATCTCCTCACGCCCTCACACAATGCAAGATGTCGTGATTCCACTAAGGGACCCTTGAGGGCAGTCACCGAACCCATACAAATGGCAACCCTTGGGCGCGGTCACCGGACCCGTACACTTTGGCAACCCTTGGGGGCGGTCACTGGTACCCATCAAATTGCTCGGTGCGATCTCCACAACCTAATTGGAGACCCCAACGCTTGCTCGGAGGTTTACACCACAATGATTGATCTCCAAACATCACCAACCGTCAAGGGTGCCCAAGCACCCAAGAGGAACAAGCTCTAGGGTACCGAGCACCCAAGATTAATAAGCTTCTCAACTTGTAACTTACACGTATCACCGTGGAGAACTCAAACCGATGCAACTAATGCAATGGCAAGGGCACATGCAGTGCCCAAGTCCCTCACTCCTAAATCCCACCAAAGCAAGAAAAGCTATGGAGGAAAATGAGAGGAATAACAAGAAGGAGAACACCAAGAAATCCAAGATCTAGATCTAAGGGGTTCCCCTCACATAGAGGAAATGTGGATCTAGATCTCCTCTCTCGTTCCCCCAAAAAACTAGCAAGAATCCATGGAGGGATTGAGAGATAGCAAGCTCGAAGAAGGTCAACAATGGGGGAAGAACACGAGCTCAAAGGATAAGGCTCAATGGGGAAGAAGACCCCCTTTTATAGGAGGGGGGGAAATCCAACCGTTATCCCCATTCACATCCCGCAAGCGATACTATCGCTCAAGGGAGCGGTACTACCGCTGGCCGCATCGGTACTGCCACTCGGCCCAGCGTTACTACTGGGACCTCGCACAACGCCTAAGGGAGAAGAAACAGAGAGGAGGGTCATTGAGCGGCATTAGTAGCGGTAGTAGGGGCGGTACTACTGCTCCTACAGCCGCTGCTGCTGCCGCTGAACCCGACATGAGACACTAGCGCGGAACCAGAGCCGTATAACTGCGTGTGGCCGTGGGAAGTACTACCACTTATGGCTTTCGGTGATACTGCGGCTCCGGGGCCGCGGTACTACCGCTGGCGCCTCCCCTATGCCACTTCCATGAAAACAAGAATACTCCAAGGAAAACCAGAAATGCCACAACTTCTGGAAATGAGCTCCAAATTGAGAAAACTCAAGCTTGTTGGATAGAGGACAAGAAGAACTATCCAACATCGAGGCATGGGAGGTATGCCTAACATATAGATGAGTGAACCCTCCAACAGAGAAGAACCGACATAACCTCCAACATCAAAAACATCATAGAATATGCATGTGAACTCCGTTTTTGATGAACTCGAGATTGTCGTGAAAATGACCAGAAGCTCTAAAACTCACCAAGGGAAATACCAAACAAGAACTAAGTAAGATGATGCAAGGATGCAATGGTTTCAGTTCTCTACGAACAATACGATCAAGCTACCAACTTGAGAGCCCCCCTTGACAGTACGGCAATCGATCCTATAGCCCGGTCTCCCACCACCATGAGACCGGTAAAATAGAAAACCTATCAAGGGAAAACCTTTGCCTTGCGCATGATCCACTTGAGCTAGATGATGACAATCTTGTCCTCCTCAAGATGGACCACTCTTCGGCACTCTTCGGCACATCTTCACAAGTCCATTGTCACCACAATGGACGGCAGGCTTCAAGCACTTGGTCTCTTCGTGATGCTCCATTTGAACTTGCACACATCAACCTTGATGACGATCACCACTAGATGTCATCCTCCATGGGTTGTATGATATCTTCCTCTTGATTCAATCCCATGGACACATACCATACCATGGGATCACTTGATCCCTCTCGGTACATCTTCTACGCTTTGTGAGTTGATCAACTTAATTCACTCCTGACTTAGTCTTGATCAACCTTTAATCTTTCCAACTCTCTTCATTTGGATGATGCCTTGAAGGTAAACATGAATGATCACACAATCTTCTTCTTCAAGACATGCTTGCAATAAGCCCAACTCTCACATGACCAATCTTTGGATAATTCCTTGAGTAGCACCTTGGCCAACATAAACTCCTTGAAACCAACAAATGGACTTCAAGAAATTCCTATGGAGAAATCCTTCAAATATAACTCAAGACAACCATTAGCCCATAGAGATTGTCATCAATTACCAAAACCAAACATGGGGGCACCACATGTTCTTTCACTAACCAAGCCACTTGATAAGCTTTACTTTGTAGGTGTGAGTGAGCAAGTCTGCTACCAATTCCACCGTTCTTTCATTTCACATTGAGTGAAACTGGATACATCCTCAACTTTGGGAAAAGGTATCTTGGTATTGTTTATCTCATTTCCTACTCACCTCTACTTGAGTTTTGCGATGCATAAGCAAAGCACATCTACTTCGGTCTACAACAAAAACGACAAGTTTGATGCCACGAAAAACTTCATCGACACCAAGATGGAAGCTCAAATGGAGGAGCTCAAATCACTCATCAAAACTGGCAAGAGGTCTCCCTCATCTTTGAGAAGACTCTCAAGTGCACATGCTTCTGAGCTACCATCTCCGACAAGGTCACATTGGCATCGACACCATCACCGATGAGAACGTGAAGGTCAAGAGCTCAACACAAACCAGTGCTCTATGACTTCACCATTTACCTTGGCATCTTTGCCAAGTGACATCAAGGCATCTTCGACTTTGGACATGCGACATCTTCGCCAACAAGCACCTCAAGATTATGCTCAAGAGAAGCTCCCCATGCTCAAGTCCGTGACTTCCATGAGCTACTTGACACGTCTCCAATGTATCTATAAATTTTGATTGTTCCATGCTATTATATTATCTGTTTTGGATGTTTAATAGGCATTTATATGATATTTTATATTATTATTGGGACTAACCTATTAACTGAGGGCCCAGTGCCAGTTTCTGTTTTTTTGCCTATTTTAGAGTTCTGCAGAAAAGGAATACCAAACGGAGTCCAAACGGAATGAAACCTTCGCGATGATCTTTCTTCGACCGAAAGCAAACCAGAAGAGTTGGAGATGAAGTTGGAGACGCAACAAGGAATCCATGAGGCAGGAGGGCGCGCCCCCACCCTTGTGGGCCCCTCGTGGCTCCCCTGACCTAGTTCCTTCGCCTATATATACTCATATACCCTGAAAACATCCACGAGAGCCACAAAACCACTTTTCCACCACTGCAACCTTCTGTACCCGTGAGATCCCATCTAGGGGCCTTTTCCTGCGTCCTGCCGGAGGGGGATTTGATCATGGAGGGCTTCTAAATCAACACCATCACCTCTCTGATGAAGAATGAATAGTTTACCACAGACCTTCGGCTCCATAGTTATTAGCTAGATGGCTTCTTCTCTCTCTTTGATTCTCAATACCATGTTCTCCTCGATGTTCATGGAGATCTATTCGATGTCGTATTCTTTTGCGGTGTGTTTATTGAGATCCAATGAATTGTGGATTTATGATCAAGATTATCTATGAATATTATTTGGTTCTTCTATGAATTCTTATATGCATGATTTGATATCTTTGCAAGTCTCTTCGAATTATTGGTCTAGTTTGGCCTACTAGATTGATCTTTCTTGCAATAGGAGAAGTGGTTAGCTTTGGGTCCAATCTTGCGGTGTCCTTTCCCAGTGACAGTAGGGGCAGTAAGGCATGTATTGTATCATTGCCATCGAGGATAAAAATATGGGGTTTTCATCATATTGCTTGAGTTAATTCCTCTACATCATGTCATATTTCTTAATGCGTTACTCCGTTCTTTATGAACTTAATACTCTAGATGCATGCTGGAGAGCGGTCGACGTGTGGAGTAATCGTAGTAGATGCAGGTAGGAGTCGGTCTACTTGACACGGACGTGATGCCTATGTTCATGATCATTTCTTAGATGTCATCATAACTATACGCTTTTCTATCAATTGCTCGGCAGTAATTTGTTCACCCACCGTAATATTTGCTATCTCAAGAGAAGCCACTAGTGAAACCTATGGCCCCCGGGTGTCTTTTCCATATTATTGAATCTCGTTTACATCTTGCTAGTTTCCGATCTACTATTTTGCACTCTTTACTTTCCAATCTATAAACCAAAAATACCAAAAATATTTACTTTGCCGTTTATCTATCTCTATCAGATCTCACTTTTGCAAGTGATCGTGAAGGGATTGACAACCCCTTTATCGCGTTGGGTGCAAGTTGTTGATTGTTTGTGCAGGTATTCGGTGATTTGTGTGTTGTCTCCTACTGGATTGATACCTTGGTTCTCAAAACTGAGGGAAATACTTACGCTACTTTGCTGCATCACCCTTTCCTCTTCAAGGGAAAACCAATGCAAGATCAAGAGGTACCAAGAAGGATTTCTGGCGCCGTTGCCGGGGAGATCTACGTAAAGTCAAGCCATTCCAAGTACCCATCATAAACTCTTCTCCCTTGCATTACATTATTCGCCATTCGCCTCTTGTTTTCCTCTCCCCCACTTCTAAAACGATTTTCTAAAACCTTTGCCTTTTGTTCGCCCCTCTTCTGTTCGTCTCTTTTCGCGTGCTTCTTGTGTGCTCGTTTGTTAGATTGGTTTGTTGCCATCATGTCTGGAACTGGGGAGGTTATCGTTGAAACTCTTGAAGAAACACTTGAGTCTTGTTCTTTGAATCATGAAAGTAAAACTCCACCAAATTACAAAGCAAAAATCCTTAATATTATCGGAAAAAGTGTTATCGAAGAATTATTTGATTGCACGGGATCCATGCCTATTAATAAAAAGTATATTCTTCTTGAGACTAACTGCTATGCAGATGCCATTGTTATGCTAGTTGAGAAATTAGAAAGAAAATTTGTCCATATTCATCCTGCTTTCCAAAAGGTGTTTTATGAACTTCCCAATATCAATCACCCAATAGCTAAAAAGATTGCCACCATTATCCTTGTGCATGAATTCGATGTTATAATACAAGAAGTTAGGGATATTTTTTCTTTCTAGGAAAAGGATGTTGAACACCCTCCGATTATAGATGTTCTTTATGATAAAGAAACCATGCGTAGTTTGGAAGCTAGAGATTATCGATCTTATAGTGAAAATCTTAGGAAGAGAGTTCCCTATCCTGAAATATCTCAATATTTGTACCTTGAGGCTTTTGAAGAGTTTGATTGGATTACTAGAGGAATTTATGTAGGGTTCAATAGGGATTGGTTGAATAAAATGATGAAGGAACCCGTTAGAAATGAACTACGCATTTTATATGATGATATTTACAGTGATGATCCCGATAATGGGTTTATGAATGTTAAAATTACAAATGAAAGTCCTTTCCATGATTTAAGTTCATCTTATAAAAGGGAAATAAGGGAAAGTGTAGATTTGCTAAGACGAGTTTTGGAGGATTTGATGAGGAAAGTTGCACACCGAAGATGGCAATACCTAGATCTATTCGTGTTTTTATGCCTAGTTAGGGGAGTTAAACGATAGCGCTTGTTGGGAGGCAACCCAATTTTTTTTTTACTTTTTACTCCTGTTTAGAAATAAATAATTCATCTAGTCTCTGGTTAGATGTGGTTTTATGTTTCAGTTAGTGTTTGTGCCAAGTAGAACCTTTGGGAAGACTTGGGTGAAAGTTAATGTGATCTTGCTGTAAAAAACAGAAACTTTGTGTTCACAAGAATAATTGTCGTTTTTAACACAAGAGTGATTTTAAGTTGATTATTTTTGCAGAAGATTAATAGAAAAATTCCTCATGTCCACCAATTTATTTCAGAATTTTTCGAGTTACATAAGTATTCGAGAGTTACAGATTACTACAGACTGTTCTGTTTTTGATAGATTCTGTTTTTCGCGTGTTGTTTGCTTATTTTGATGAATCTATGAGTAGTATCGGGGGGTATGAACGATGGAGAAGTTGGAATACAGTAGATATTACACCAATATAAATAAATAATGAGTTCACAACAGTACCTTAAATTGGTAATTTATTTTCTTATACTAACGGAGCTCATGAAATTTTCTGTTGAAGTTTTGTGTTGTGAAGTTTTAAAGTTTTGGGTAAGGATTTGATGGAATTTGGAATAAGGAGTGGCAAGAGCCTGAGCTTGGGGATGCCCAAGGCACACTAATGTAAAATTCAAGGACAACCAAAAGCCTAAGCTTGGGGAAGCCCCGGAAGGCATCCCCTCTTTTGTCTTCATCTATCGCTAACTTTACTTGAGGCTATAGGTTTATTCACCACATGATATGTGTTTTGCTTGGAGCGTCTTGTATGATTTGAGTCTTTGCCTTTTAGTTTACCGCAATCATCCTTGCTGTACAAACCTTTTGGGAGAGACACGCATGAATCGTGATTTGTTAGAATACTCTATGTGCTTCACTTATATCTTTTGAGCTAGACAATATTGCTCTAGTTCTTCACTTATATCTTTTTAGAGCACGGCGGTGGTTTTATCTTATAGAAATTGTTGAACTCTCATGCTTCACTTATATTATTTTGAGAGTCTTTTAGAACAGCATGGTAATTTTCTTTGGTTATAAAACTAGTCCTAATATGATGGGCATCCAAGATGGATATAATAAAAACTTTCATATGAAGTGCATTGAATACTATGAGAAGTTTGATTCTTTATGATTTTTTTGAGATATGAAGATGGTAATATTAGAGTCATGCTACTATAGTGGTTGTGAATTTGAGAGATACTTGTGTTAAAGTTTGTGATTCCCGTAGCATGCACGTATGGTGAACCGTTATGTGATGAAGTTGGAGCATGATTTATTTATTGATTGTCTTCCTTATGAGTGGCGGTCGGGGACAAGCGATGGTCTTTTCCTACCAATCTATCCCCCTAGGAGCATGCACATAGTACTTCATTTCGATAACTAATAGATTTTTGCAATAAGTATGTGAGTCCTTTATGACTAATGTTGAGTCCATGGATTATACGCACTCTCACCTTTCCACCATTGCTAGCCTCTCTTGTGCCGTGCAACTTTCGCCGGTACCATGACACCCACCATTACCTTCCTCAAAACAGCCACCATACCTACCTATTATGGAATTTCCATAGCCATTCTGAGATATATTGCCATGCAACTTTCCACCGTTCTGTTTATTATGACATGCTTCATCATTGTCATATTGCTTTGCATGATCATGTAGTGGACATCATATTTGTGCCAAAGCCACCGTTCATAATTTTTTCATACATGTCAGTCTTGAATCATTGCACATCCCAGTACACCGCCGGAGGCATTCACATAGAGTCATATTTTGTTCTAAGTATTGAGTTGTAATTCTTGAGTTGTAAGTAAATAAAAGTGTGATGATCTTCATTATTAGAGCATTGTCCCATGTGAGGAAAGGATGATGGGGACTATGATTCCCCCACAAGTCGGGATGAGACTCCGGACGAAAAAAAAGAGGCCATAAAAAAGAAGAAGGCCCAAGTAAAAAAAAAGAGAGAAGGGGCAATGTTACTATCCTTTTTCCACACTTGTGCTTCAAAGTAGCACCATGATCTGCATGATAGAGTCTCCTATGTTGTCACTTTCATATACTAGTGGGAATTTTCGTTATAAGAACTTGGCTTGTATATTCCAATGACGGGCTTCCTCAAAGTTCCCTAGGTCTTGTGAGCAAGCAAATTGGACGCACACCCACTTAGTTTCTTTTTGAGCTTTCATACACTTATAGCTCTAGTGCATCCGTTGCATGGAAATCCCTACTCACTCACATTGACATCTATTGATGGGCATCTCCATAGCCCGTTGATACGCCTAGTTGATGTGAGACTATCTTCTCCTTTTTGTCTTCTCCACAACCACCATTCTATTCCAGCTACAGTGATATATCCATGGCTCACGCTCATGTATTTCATGAAGATTGAAAAAGTTTGAGAACAACAAAAGTATGAAACAGTTGCTTGGCTTGTCATCGAGGTTGTGCATCATTTAAATATTTTGTGTGATGAAGATAGAGCATAGCCGGACGATAAGATTTTGTAGGGATAGCTTTCTTTGCCCATGTTATTTTGAGAAGACATGATTGCTTTGTTAGTATGCTTGAAGTATTATTGTTTTTATGTCAATATTAAACTTTTGTCTTGAATCTTTTGGATCTGGACATTCATGCCACAATAAAGAAAATTACATGGATAAATATGTGAGGTAGCATTCCACATCAAAAATTCTATTTTATCATTTACCTACTCGAGGACGGGCAGGAATTAAGCTTGGGGATGCTTGATACGTCTCCAACGTATCTATAATTTTTGATTGTTCCATGCTATTATATTATCTGTTTTGGATGTTTAATAGGCATTTATATGCTATTTTATATTATTTTTGGAACTAACCTATTAACCGAGGGGCCAGTGCCAGTTTCTGTATTTTTGCCTATTTTAGAGTTTTGCAGAAAAGGAATACCAAACGGAGTCCAAACAGAATGAAACCTTCACGATGATCTTTCTTGGAGTGAAAGCAAACCAGAAGGCTTGGAGATGAAGTCGGAGACGCAACAAGGAAGCCACAAGGCAGGAGGGTTTGCCCAGGGGGGTAGGGCGCGCTGTCGGTGTCAAAACCGGCGGATCTCGGGTAGGGGGTCCCGATCTGTGCGTCATGGCTGATGGTAACAAGAAGTAAGGGACACAGATGTTTACCCAGGTTCGAGCCCTCTTGATGGAGGTAAAACCCTACTTCCTGCTTGATTAATATTGATGATGTGGGTAGTACAAGAGTAGATCTACCACGAGATTGTAGAGGCTAAACCTTAGGAGCTAGCCTATGATGGTATGAATGTAATTGTGATCGGCCTTCTAAGGACCAACCTCTCTGGTTTATATAGACACCAGAGAGGGCTAGGATTTACATGGAGTCGGTTACAAGGAAGGAAATATAATATCCAGATCGCCAGGCTTGCCTTCCACGCCAAGGAAAGTCCCATCTGGACACGTGCCAAAGTCTTGAGTCTTGTATCTTCACGCTTCAATAGTCCGGACGTTGTACATAGTCCGGCTGTCCGGATACCCCCTAATCCAGTACTCCCTCAGTAGCCCCTGAACCAGGCTTCAATGACGATGAGTCCGGCATGCAGTATTGTCTTCGGTGTTGCAAGGCGGGTTCCTCCTCCGAATTCTTCAAAGTGGTTATCGAACACGTAGACCGTGTCCGGATCCGCAAGATGATCTTCGTATGGTATAGATCTGATTTGCTGGCAATCTTCGTGCGTCGTGCCCTTGTATCGTGGCTTGGTCCAATGTGAACCGACGTTTCCTACCCCACAACGGCTCATGATATGAGGCAGTTTTATTGGCACGTCCCGTCGGGGCAGAATCGTGTCCCTTTTATTACGGGATTTTCCATCAATATGAGCGTGCGTGACCCCACGACGGCTGTTGGTATTACCCCATGTGTTTTAAGATAAGCCTCAAATGGTCACACCGGGGACTCTTGATATTCACCCTCTTTATAAAGGGGTCGAGACCTACATCTCTTTCTTCATCTTCATCGCGCCTTCTCGCACCTCGAGTTCTAACACCCAAAACCTAAGCTCCACCCCTTCAGAATCCGCCAGTATGTCCGGATCTGATCCTCAAGGCCGATGGGTCGCCTCCTCGATCGAGGAGAAGGACATTGCGAAGCTTAGGGAGGTCGGATACTTAACCGCAGATATCCAGCACAGGCTTCCTGCTCCGGGGCAAGTTATCCCCACGCCGGAGCCCAATGAGTGTGTTGTTTTTGTCCCACACTTCCTCTGTGGTTTGGGCTTCACCCTCCATCCTTTCATGAGGGGGCTCATGTTCCATTATGGGCTGGATTTTCATGATCTGGCTCAAGATGCCATCCTCCATATCTCGTTGTTCATTATCGTGTGCGAGGCCTTTCTCCATGTCACGCCACACTTCGACTTATGGCTCAAGACCTTCAATGTGAAGCCGAAGATGATCGAGGGGCGGCACGTGGAGTGCGGAGGTGTTGTAATAAGCAGAAACGCCGATGCCCCATGGCCGGAGGGTTCTTTCCCAGAAGTATCTGACGTATGGCAGCGGAGGTGGTTTTATGCTACGGCCGCAAGGGGCACAAAGTGGGTAGCCGCCCCTGAGTTCCGCTTGGGCCCCCCGTCGCAGTTGGCATCCTGAATAGACGTAGGACGTAGTTGGGGACCCGCAGGCGACATGCCAATACTGCAGAACCGCATCCGGGAGCTTCTCGAGAGGGATATCAACCTTGTCAGCGTAATGCAAGTGATGTTAATCCGGCAGATGTTGCCGTGCCAGCGCCGGCCTCTTCGGATGTGGGAGTTCAATCCGGAGGGTCCCTGGACTATGAAGAACTTCTTCGGCTTAAAGCCCAAAGAGATGTGCAAATTATTCTTCGGACGGAAGGTAACGTGTCCGGATACCACCGAGGATGCGGGCCTAAGCTGCAACCGCCTAGATACTCAAGTAAGTAGCCTTGATACCGGACACCCTGTTTTGTATTCGTCATACTTATTTATTCTAAACATCATCCGCGTCCAGGAGTGGCTCAGCAAGGCAGAGAGAATCAGGTGTCCGGCACCACTTCCGGAAGGCTCACCCGCCCCTACCGTGGCTAAGATGCTCGACCGGGTACTCAGCAGAATGCCCTCGGGGAAAGACAAGGGGAAAGACGAGAAATCCGAACCCCACACACTACGCATCCGAACCGGGGATAGTCGGGGAGGAGAGGTCGAGGCCGCCTTCCCATGCGGGAAGAAGAGGGCCGCCTCCGAAGATTTGGAGGCAGAGATGCCCAAATTGGGGAAAAAGGGATCCCCAGGGGTCCTTGCCCTGACAGGCACCCTCACCGCATCATGCCCTCCAACGGGCCAACCCTCCAACGAGTCATAAGTCAATCATTAACTTAAAGGTAGTGTATTTCTCCTGGATCAATGACCAGGACTCAACTTTTTGCAGTCCAGCTGGCAGCTCTTCTCAACAAGGACCGTCTTCGGGCGACCTTCCTCCGGAGATGATGGAGAGCGAGACCCCACCCGCCTCTCCGGTTCTTGACGCGGGCAACACCAACGTGTCGTCACAGAGGAGCCCGGATCCGCCAAGGCCGGAAGCCAATGCGTCAGCCGCCCCGAGTCCAGACGTGCTGACGGGCTTACTGGAGCGAGCTATGCTCTCGAAGAAGGACTGTTCATTAATGAGCGCGGTGCTCAAGAAGATTTCATCCGCTACAAGCAGTTTGGCTGGAGCATTCACAAGCCTTCTCAGAGGCTTTGAGGTATGTAATGGAGAGCTCACTATTTCTTTGGTTGTAAGGCACGCGCTAGGTGTGCTCCATATAGATAGTAGCCCCTGAGACTCTGGTTGCATGCCCTAGGCAGCAAACGGGGGATCGTAAACCAATGATAGTGCTGTAAACATATGCAGGTACCTGTGGGTCCAGCCGCCGGCCCGTCCGTTGAAGTTGCCGAACTATCGAGGCAAATTGGGTCGATTGATGCCAATATCACTCTGATGAATGAGCGACTGGATATATCACAAGGTATGTGCCCTGTCTCCCATTGCATAGGAAGATATTAAGGTGGCACGTATTAATATAATTTGTTCGGACTGCAGATGGTGCTGCTGCCGTGGAGGCCCTAAGGGCTGAACTTGCTCTAGCCAAGGAACAAGCTCGGGTGAGCAATGCGGCTGCCCTAAAGGCGGCCGAGGAATTGAGAGCCGAACAGGCTGCTCATCGCCGAAGCGAGGAAAAGATAGCCGCAATGGCTATCGAGTTAAAACATGCCGCTGACCGGTATGAGCTCCTGAAAAAGGAGCATGAAGATAAATCGGCTGACCTGAGCAAGGTGCTGAATGCCACCAAGGAAATACAGACCGAGCTCAGGGGTGCGCGGGAGGAGCTTCAACAGTCCGGAAAAATTGCGGCCGGAGGCTCCTATTTGCTGCGGACGAAGTTCTTCAATCTGAAGTACGCTCCCCTTGATGGACGCTGGAGCTCGCCGGACGCCTACGCGGACCTGGCGAAGAGTACAACTGATGCTATGGAGTTCTTCAAAGATCAGGGTGAAAAGGAGGTGGAGAAGCTTTTTTGGTCGCAGTTCCATGCTCCCACTTGCCCGCTGCCGTTAAGTGATAAGATGGCTGCTGTGGCGGAGCTTCACAGGCTGTCCGGGCTTGCGATGCGGTCTGTAATAGATCATCTTTGGCCGAAGGAGCCTAAGCCGGACAACTACTTTTGTTTAGTGCAACAGTTCCTTGGGGCCGTGCCCCGGATCGATGCCATGAGGAGGTCAGCATGCGTAGAGGGTGCACGGATGGCCCTTGCACGTGTTAAAGCGTATTGCACGGATATGGATGCCATGATGATAGCGTCTCAGGATCCGGTAGGGGGGCAATATCCGGCCGGGCACTACTTGGCGCAGGTCACAGAGGGTGCCCGCCTGATAGAGGCGTAGTGCCCGAAGGATCTCCTCTTCGAGTGATGATTCAAATTATTGTAAAAACATTTTGATTAGAAGGTTATATTTATAATTTGTGTCTAAAAATATGATTGTGTCCCCTGTGTTGCCGTTTATATATATATATATGTGTGTGTGTGTGTGTGTGTGTGTATGTGTGTGTGTGTGTGTGTAATCCGAAAGATAGCAGTCGTTGGCTTCAGCCCCCACACATACAATGCGGGGGTGTTCACGAAAAAAATGTGCCTGATCACTCTTTATCCGACATCTTGGTCCGGCAAGGAGGTGATCGCACGTCGAACTAGGCAACCGGACTATATAGCTGTAACACTTTCGCTTAGCCGCGGGATTCTAATATTGGGGCTACTATGTAGCCCCTGGTACCATCGCGTGCATCCGAATACGGGCGCGTATGTACCTGGCCGGGAAATGGCCCTTCATTAAGGTGGAGGAATCCTAGAGATTCTGGTGAGTCGTCGAGTGGTTGATCAGTCTCTCGCTGTATCATGACGGTCAGTTTTCGGCTTTCTCTACTGAGGTGCTCATCCGGAATAACCAGGGCACAATCGCAGTAGTTATCCTTTGGCCACCTTTTCCGATTATAACGGAACGCAAGGCGGCAAACCCAGGAGCCGGGCAATCCCAACATTTGACCAAAGACATGATTCGGAGTTGATGCATATAAGGCCAAACTCGTGGCGCCAAACACTCCCGAAGGTATTCGGACTTTCTAACAGATGATGGGCTCAAGAATGCCCATTCATTATAAACCCTGTATGTCCAGGTGCGTGCATTAATCTGTCGTTGCATAATGCCAAAAACGGCAGTATCCTCTGTGGGTATGGAACCCGTGGGATGATGAAACAACAAGAGGCAATAGAAAAGTTTTACGCAGGGGCTTGATCTAAAAAGAAACCTGTTGGACGGGGCCCTGCTGCACGTCTGTGCCTTTGTCTCCATTGTGCCGCATCCTGGAAGGGTATCGCGCGAACGTTGTCTGCGGAAAAAGGGTATCTCATAGAAGAGTGCAACGTAAGTGTGCGATGGATAGTAGAAAATGTAAAATGCTGGCCTGCCAATAAGGTTGAGCCGAGAGTGTGGGGCTGTATTATTAGCCCCTGGTGTCCGCTATAGGATTACATATACAATTGCCCTAGTTTAATGTGGGCTGCCGGACTCGTCTAACCGTGTCCGTGGTCTTAACGACCTGGTATAATTTTGTTTAGAGGCCGCTTATAGTCCGGCCGCTAGGGCCGTCATGTATTCCTCTGCGTGCGAAAGGCGCTCCGTTGTTCCGCTAACAGTGATGACGCCGCGTGGACCGGGCATCTTGAGTGTAAGGTAGCCATAATGCGGCAATGCGTTGAAGCGGGCGAAGGCCGTTCTTCCAAGCAATGCTTGATAGCTGCTTTGGAACGGTGCGATGATGAAGACTAGGTCTTCGCTTCTGGAGTTACCTGGAGAGCCAAATGTTACCTCCGGTATGACGGAGCCCTTGCTATAGGCTTCAACGCCTGGTATCACCCCTTCAAAGGTGGTGTGAATCTTGCTGATTCTGGATGAGTCTATCCCCATCCTGCGGACAGTGTCCTCATATATTAAACTGAGACTGCTGCCACCGTCCATGAGGACATGAGTGAGATGGTATCCGTCGATTATTGGGTCAAGCACCAAGGCATTTAATCCTTCGTGCCGAATGTTAGTTCGGCCGTCTAGGTGATCGAAGGTGATCGAACAAGACATCCAATAGTTAGGTGTGGGTACGATGGGCTCTATATGGGCGCGTTCATGCCTTCCCAAGGATGTATGAGTCGCGTGGATCATGTTCACTATTTTAACCTCTGGCGGGAATGTTTGCTGTCCCCCAGTGTTCACCCTCGTCTTCACTTGGTTCATCCTCGTCTTCACTTGGTGTTTCCCTTCCCTTGTGTTCGGCGTTTAGTTTGCCGGCCTGCTTGAAGACCCATCACTCTCTGTGCGTATGGTTCGCAGGTTTGTCGGGGGTGCCATGAATTTGGCATAGTCTGTCCAGAACTCTGTTCAGACCGGACGGTCCCTCTTTACTGCCTTTAGGTTGCTTATTTTGCTGGTTAGGTCGAGAGCCTCAGAATCCGGCATTAACCTTTATGTTGTTTGGGCTCTCCTCCTTGTTTTGGCGCTTGTTTTTATTACGCCATGGCTTCCCGTTGCCATCCCTTACTTCGGATGTGCTGGGGTCGCAAGTGCCTTTACGGGCGAGCCAGCTATCTTCTCCCGCACAAAAGCGGGTCATAAGACTTGTTAGGGCTGCCATTGTCCTTGGCTTTTCTTGGCCGAGGTGCCGGGCAAGCCACTCATCCCGGATGCTGTGCTTGAATGCCGCTAAGGCTTTGGCATCCGGACAGTCAAAGATTTGATTCTTCTTAGTGAGGAATCTGTTCCAAAGCTTGCGGGCAGACTCTCTGGGTTGTTGGATTATGTGACTTAAATCGTCAGCATCCGGAGGCCGGACATAAGCCCCTTGAAAATTGGCCCTGAAAGCATCCTCTAGTTCTTCCCAGCTCCCAATTGAATTTTCAGGGAGGCTTTTCAACCAGTGCCGGGCCGGTTCCTTTAGTTTGAGGGGAAGGTATTTGATGGCATGGAGGTCATCTCCATGAGACATGTGTATGTGGAGGATAAAGTCCTCGATCCAGACCCCTGGGTCTGTCGTTCCGTCGTATGCCTCTATGTTTACAGGTTTAAAGCCCTGTGGGAATTCATGGTCTAGTACTTCATCAGTAAAGCACAAGGGGTGAGCAGCCCCTTTGTATCTGGACGCGCTGTGGCATGTCTTCGGCTGTTGTTGTGTTCGATGTTTATTCCGAACTGGTGTTTGGTTGTCAAAATTGTTTTGACAGCCATAGTCCCTCGCCGGGGTGTCTCCTTTAGATCCGTAGATGGACCTAGCTGCGCCAGCTTTCTTCTCCAGGTGCTCACGTAGATCGTGGGCATCTTCGGCAGCTGATTTATTGCGGCTATGAGGTGGTACTCCTGGTCTCCTGTTCGTGTTGTTCTTTGGTGGAACGGCCTCGTCGTCGAATTCTGGCAGTAGCTTGCGTTTTGGGTAGCTCTTTGTATGGCGATTGTCGCCATATCTTTCTTTGGTGTCTAGCACTTTATTCCATCTGCGATTGAGCGTTTCCTATGCGGCTTTAAGTTGTTGCTTCTGCTTCTTCAGACTTCTCACCGTGGCCATAAGCTTTCTATGGAGGTTCTCTCGTTCCACGCGTTCTTCGGAACGATGAATGCGTCGTCATCCGGACTGTCTTCTTGTCCTGGGCCGGATTGATGAACTCGTCCCTCTGGATCGTTCTCTTCGGGCGTATGACCCGGACTATGTTTGGTGTGACCTGGTTCGTCCTGCTCCATCGCCGGTTCTGTTTTGTCATTCTTGCCATTGGGGTTGACCAGAGTATCCATTCTTCTGGCGCTCTTGCTGATATTGTTATTGTTGCCGGATTTGGAATGGCGTCTGCGCCGTCGCTTTGGTTTTTGCCTAGGGGTGTTATCTTCCGGATTGTCACCGTCGCCTTCCTTGGGCGTACCCACCATGTATATGTCGTGTGGCGAGGCATGAATCCGGCACCTCATAGATTCTGAGTCTTGTCCTGCATCGTCGTCCATACCGTCGATGTCTTCGGAGTCGAAGTCTAGCACGTCGATTAAATCATCAACCGTGGCTATGAAGTGGGTGGTGGGTGGGCAACGAATGTCTTCATCGCTTGCTTCCCACTCGAGCCGGACATAATTCGGCCCAAGATTCTCTGTCAAAGAGAGGGTTTTGAATGAGTTTAGTATGTCGCTGAAGGGCGAGTGCTGAAAGATGTCCGCCGCGGTGAACTCCATCACCGGAGCCCAACCGGGAGTGGTGGGCCTGGGCACGCACGGACTGGAGCCTATAGCCGGACAAGAGTCCAGGGGCCCAGGGTCACCGGTTTCCTCAAAAGTGAAGCCTGCGTTCGGCTCCATCACCGATGAGGGTACGACCTATGGGGCGGGGTCCAGCCCTCCGTCTTTAGGCAACGCTACCTGTCCTGGATTTAGGTCCGGGGCTTCTGCCGGGATGATATCCCAAGCAACGTCTGACAGCAGGTCTAAGCCGTGCCCATCGTGACTGTTCGGCGCTTTTGGCGCTGGCCCGAATCTGCCGAAGATCAGCTCTCCTCGGGTATCCGCCGTTTGGTTCAGGTTTCCGAACCCGATTCGAGGGTCGGGGCCATAGCTCTCGATCTGCTCCAAGTGGCCAAGCGAATTGGTCCGCAGCGCGAAGCTGCCGAACACGAAGATCTGTCCGGGGAGGAAAGTCTCACCCTGGACAGTGTCGTTAATGATGATTGAAGCAGCCATCGAGCTTGACGGCAACGTCATAGAGGAACTCTCAATGAAAGCACCAATGTCGGTGTCAAAATCGGCGGATCTCGGGTAGGGGGTCCCGATCTGTGCGTCAAGGCTGATGGTAACAAGAAGTAAGGGGCACCGATGTTTAGCCAGGTTCGGGCCCTCTCGATGGAGGTAAAACCCTACTTCCTTGTTGATTAATATTGATGATGTGGGTAGTACAAGAGTAGATCTACCACGAGATCGTAGAGGCTAAACCTTAGGAGCTAGCCTATGATGGTATGAATGTAATTGTGATCAGCCTTCTAAGGACCAACCTCTCCGGTTTATATAGACACTGGAGAGGGCTAGGGTTTACATGGAATCGGTTACAAGGAAGGAAATATAATATCTTGATCACCAGGCTTGCCTTCCACGCCAAGGAAAGTCCCATCCGGACACGGGCCAAAGTCTTGAGTCTTATATCTTCACGCTTCAATAGTCTGGACGTTGTACACAGTCCAGCTGTCCGGATACCCCCTAATCTAGGACTCCCTCAAGCGGCCCCACCCTCGTGGGCCCCTCGTGGCTCCCCTGACCTAGTTCCATTGCCTGTATATAGTCTTATACCCTAAAAACATCCAGGAGAGCCACGAAACCACTTTTCCACCACGGCAACCTTCTGTACCCATGAGATCCCATCTAGGGCCCTTTTCCAGCGTCCTGCCGTAGGGGGATTCAATCATGGAGGGCTTCTAAATCAACACCATTACCTCTCCGATGAAGCGTGAGTAGTTTACCACAGACTTTCGGGTCCATAGTTATTTGCTAGATGGCTTCTTCTCTCTCATAATCTTTAATTTTAATTTTAATAGTAGGTTCCCATTCATCATAGAGTTTTCTAGGGATAGAAACTTTCAACTCAAGTTTTTCTTCATTAGATTGCATCATGGCATCAACAATATGTTCGGCAAAGGCCTTATTTTGACTATAAGCATGAGGAGAATCTAGCACGGATTGCAACAAGGAAATACAACCAATCAAAGAACAATTTTCATAATTAAATTCCTTGAGATCCAAAATAGTGGGTTTAGCAACATCTAGGTTTTTATTTCTTTCAATCCCACTTTCATCAAATTCATCATCAAGATCTAGAAACTCCGAATTCTTAGAACGCCTTCTAGGTAAAGGAAGATCATATTCAGTTTCATGAAGATTCATATTGCAAAACAAAGATTTAATGGGTGACACATCAATAACTTTTAGATCTTCATCTTGATTTTCATAGGAATTGGAAGAACACGCTTTAATAAAGGCATCTTTGGAAGCACGCATCCTAGCGGTTCTTTCCTTGCACACATCAATGGGAATTCTCATGGCTTTGAGAGACTCATTGATATCATGCTTAGGAGGAATAGATCTAAGCTTTAAAGAATCAATTTCAAGAGAAATTCTATCAACGTTCCTAGCCAAATCATCAACTTTAAGCAATTTCTCTTCAAGCAAAGCATTAAAATTCTTTTGTGAATTCATAAACTCTTTAACACTACTGTCAAATTCAGAGGGCATCTTATTAAAATTTCCATAAGAGTTGTTGTAGGAATTTCCATAATTATTAGAAGGATTACTAGGATAAGGCCTAGGATTAAAATTCCCTCTATAAGCATTGTTTCCGAAACTATTCCTACCAACAAAATTCACATCCATAGATTCATTATTATTCTCAAGCAAAGTAGATAAAGGCATATCATTGGGATCAAGAGGAGTATTTTTAGGAGCAAACATCTTCATAAGTTCATCCATCTTTTCACTCAAAACATTGATTTCTTCTATAGCATGCACTTTTTTACTAGAAGATCTTTCGGTGTGCCATTGAGAATAATTAGCCATAATATTATCAAGAAATTTTGTAGCATCCCCTAACGTAATTTCCATAAATGTGCCTCCCGCGGCTGAATCTAAAAGATTTCTAGAAGCAAAATTCAATCCGGCATAAAATTTTTGTAGGATCATCCATAAATTCAAACCATGAGTAGGGCAATTGCGAAGCATCAATTTCATTCTTTCCCAAGATTGGGCAACATGCTCATGATCAAGTTGTTTAAAATTCATGATATCGTTCCTAAGAGTGATGATCTTAGCGGGAGGAAAATACTTAGAGATAAAAGCATCTTTGCACTTGTTCCAAGAATCACTACTATTTTTAGGAAAAGATGAAAACCAAACTTTAGCACGTTCTCTAAGTGAAAACGGAAATAACTTCAATTTGACAATATTGTTATCCATATCTTTCTTCTTTTGCATATCACACAAATCAACAAAATTGTTTAGATGAGTAGCGGCATCTTCACTAGGAAGGCCGGCGAATTGATCTTTCATAACAAGATTCAACAAAGCGGTATCAATTTCACAAGAATCATCATTATTAAGAGGAGAAATTGGAGTACTAAGGAAATCATTATTATTGGTATTCGAGAAATCACACAATTTGGTATTATCTTGCGCCATGGCAACAAGTAATCCAACACACAAGCAAACAGAAAGGCTACGGGAAAAAGGCAAACGGAAAAAGAGAGGAGGAGATTGGGAAAGAGAGGGCGAATAAAACGGCAAAGGTGAAGTGGGGGAGAGGAAAACGAGAGGCAAATGGTAAATAATGTAATGCGAGAGATAGGGATTGCGTGGGTACTTGGTATGGTTGACTTGCTTGCGTGAGCCTCCTCGGCAACGGCACCAGAAATTCTTCTTGCTACCTCTTGAGCACTGCATTGGATTTCCCCGAAGAGGAGAGGATGATGCAGCAAAGTAGCGTAAGTATTTCCCTCAGTTTTTGAGAACCAAGGTATCAATCCAGTAGGAGACCACGCTCAAGTCCCTCGTACCTACACAAAGCGTTAGCAACTCGCAACCAACACGATTAGGGGTTGTCAATCCCTTCACGGTCACTTACGAGAGTGAGATCTGATAGAGATAATAAATAATATTTTTGGTATTTTTGATAGATAGATGCAAAGTAAAAAGTAAAAGGCAAAGTAAAAACAAAGAAAGTAAATAAAGTGATAGAGATTGATATGATGAGAATAGACCCGGGGGCCATAGGTTTCATTAGTGGCTTCTCTCAAGAGCATAAATATTCTACAGTGGGTGAACAAATTACTGTTGAGCAATTGACAGAATTGAGCATAGTTATGAGCATATCTAGGCAATGATCATGTATATAGGCATCACGTCCAAGACAAGTAGATCGAAACGATTCTGCATCTACTACTATTACTCCACTCATCAACCGCTATCCAGCATGCATCTAGAGTATTAAGTTAAAAATAGAGTAACACTTTAAGCAAGATGACATGATGTAGAGGGATAAATTCATGCAATATGATAAAAAACATCTTGTTATCCTCGATGGCAACAATACAATACGTGCCTTGCAACCCTTTCTGTCACTAGGTAAGGACACCGCAAGATTGAACCCAAAGCTAAGCACTTCTCCCGTTGCAAGAACTACCAATCTAGTTGGCCAAACCAAAAAGGATAATTCAAAGAGACTTGCAAAGATAACTCAATCATACATAAAAGAATTCAGAGAAGAATCAAATATTTTCCATAGATAATACTGGATCATAAACCCACAATTCATCGATCTCAACAAACACACCGCAAAAAGAAGATTACATCGAATAGATCTACACAAGAGAGGGGGAGAACATTGTATTGAGATCCAAAAAGAGAGAAGAAGCCATCTAGCTACTAGCTATGGACCCCGAAGGTCTGAAGTAAACTACTCACACTTCATCGGAGGGGCTATGGTGTTGATGAAGAAGCCCTCCGTGATGGATGCCCCCTCCGGCGGAGCTCCGGAACAGGCCCCAAGATGGGATCTCGTGGATACAGAAGGTTGCGGCAGTGGAATTAGGTTTTTGGCTCCCGTGCTGATCGTTCGGGGATACGTAGGTATATATAGGAGGAAGGAGTACGTCGGTGGAGCGTCAGGGGGCCCACGAGGTAGGGGGCGCGCCCAGGGGGCGTGCCCTCCACCCTCATGACCGCCTCTGGCACTTATTGGAGTAGGGTCCAAGTCTCTTGGATCACGTTTGGTGAGAAAATCACGTTCCCGAAGGTTTCATTCCGTTTGGACTCTGTTTGATATTCTGTTTCTTCGAAACACTGAAATAGGCAAAAATAACAATTCTGGGCTGGGCCTCCGGTTAATAGGTTAGTATCAAAAATAATATAAAAGTGGAAAATAAAGCCCAATATAGTCCAAAACAGTAGATAAAGTAGCATGGAGCAATCAAAAATTATAGATACGTTGGGGACGTATCTGGCATCCCCAAGCTTAATTCCTACTCGTCCTCGAGTAGGTAAATGATAAAAAAGAATTTTTGATGCAGAGTGATACTTTGGCATAATTTCAATATAAATCTTCTTATTTGTGATATGAATATTCAGATCCGAAAGATTCAAGACAAAAGTTCATATTGACACAAAAATAATAATACTTCAAGCATACTAATCAAAGCAATCATGTCTTCTCAAAATAACATGGCAAAAGAAAGTTCATCCCTACAAAATCATATAGTTAGGCTATGCTTCATTTTCGTCACACAAAGATGTTCCCAACTTCTATACCCCCGATGACAAGCCAAGCAATTGTTTCATACTCAAATAATCTCAAACTTTTTCAACCTTCATGCAATACATGAGCGCCAGCCATGGATATAGCACTATGGGTGAATAGAATATGATGATGGGAATTGTGTGGAGAAGACAAAAAAGGAGAAAGTCTCACATTGACGAGGCTAATCAACGGGCTATGGAGATGCCCATCAATTGATGTCAACATGAGGAGTAGGGATTGCCATGCAACAGATGCACTAGAGATATAAGTATATGAAAGCTCTACAAAATAAACTAAGTGGGTGTGCATCCAACTTGCTTGCTCATGAAGACCTAGGGCATTTTGAGGAAGCCCATCATTGGAATATACAAGCCAAGTTCTATAATGAAAAATTCCCACTAGTATATGAAAGTGACAAAATGAGAGACTCTCTATCATGAAGATCTTGGTGCTACTTTGAAGCACAAGTGTGGTAAAAGGATAGTAGCATTGTCCCTTCTCTCTTTTTCTCTCATTTTTTTTAATTTTGGCCTTTCTCTTTTTTTGGCCTTTCTCTTTTTTTTCGTCCGGAGTCTCATCCCGACTTATGGGGGAATCATAGTCTCCATCATCCTTTCCTCACTTGGGACAATGCTCTAATAATGATAATCATCACACTTTTATTTTTCTTACAACTCAACAATTACAACTCGATACTTAGAAAAAGGTATGGCTCTATATGAATGCCTCCGGCGGTGTACAGGGATGGTGCAATGAATCAAGAGTGACACGTATGAAAAATAATGCATGGTGGCTTTGCCACAAATACGATGTCAACTACATGATCATGCAATGGCAATATGACAAAAGTAATGTATGTCATGATGATGATGATGATGATGGAAGTTGCATGGCAATATATCTCGGAATGGCTATGGAAATGCCATGATAGGTAGGTATGGTGGCTGTTTTGAGGAAGATATAAGGAGGTTTATGTGTGATAGAGTGTATCGTATCACGGGGTTTGGATGCACCGGCGAAGTTTGCACCAACTCTCAAGGTGAGAAAGGGCAATGCACGGTACCGAAGAGGCTAGCAAAGGCGGAAAGGTGAGAGTGTGTATAATCCATGGACTCAACATTAGTCAAAAGAACTCATATACTTATTGCAAAAATTTAGAAGCCATCAAAAATCAAGTATTACGCGCATGCTCCTAGGGGGATAGATTGGAAAAGACCATCGCTCGTCCCCGACCACCACTCATAAGGATGCACAAGCCAGGTACACTCCATGTTTCAAATTTGTTACACAACTTTAACCATACGTGCATGCTACGGGACTTGCAAACTTCAACACAAGCATTTCTCAAATTCACAATTACCCAACTAGCACGACTTTGATATTATCACCTCCATATCTCAAAACAATTATCAAGCATCAAACTTATCTTAGTATTCAATTCTCTCAAAAGAAAGTTTCACATATCTTGAACACTAAGTATATTAACATTAAGCAAATTACCATGCTATTAACGACTCTCAAAATAATCTAAGTGAAGCATGAGAGATCAATAGTTTCTTTAAAATAAATCCACCACCGTTCTCTAAAAGATATAGGTGAAGCATAGAACAAAAATTATCACGCTCAAAAGATATAAGTGAAGTACTATGAGAAAAACTATCAAGCTCAAAAGATATAAGTGAAGCACATAGAGTATTCTAACAAATTCCAAATCATGTATGGCTCTCTCAAAAGGTGTGCACAGCAAGGATGATTGTCATAAACTAACAAGCAAAGACGCAAATAATACAAGACGCTCCAAGCAAAACACATATCATGTGGTGAATAAAAATATAGCTCCAAGTAAATTACCGATGGAAGTGGACGAAAGAGGGGATGCCTTCCGGGGCATCCCCGAGCTTTGACTTTTTGGTGTCCTTGGATTATCTTGGGGGTTCCATGGGCATCCCCAAGCTTAGGCTCTTGCCACTCCTTGTTCCATAATCCATCAAAAGAATTCACCCAAAACTTGAAAACTTCACAACACAAAACACAACAGAAATCTCGTGAGCTCCGTTAGAGAAAGAAAACAAAGAAATACTTAAGTTACTGTAATGAACTCATTTTTTATTTATATTGGTGTTAAACCTACTGTATTCCAACTTCTCTATGGATTATAAACTATTTTACTAGCCATAGATTCATCAAAATAAGCAAACAACACACGTAAAACAGAATCTGTCAAAAACAGAATGGTCTGTAGCAATCTGTAACTAACGCAAACTTCTGGAACTCTAAAAATTCTAAATAATAGGAAGTCCTGGACAATTTGTTTATTGAACAGAAGCAAAAAGAATCAACTCAAAAGCACGTTCCTGTGATTTAAAAAAAATTATATTCATGCGCGCAAAGTTTTTGTTTTTCAGCAGAATCAAATCAACTATCATCGTAGGTTATCCTATAGGTTCCTCTTGGCACAAACACTAACTAAAACATAAAACCACATCCAAACAGAAGGTAGATGGATTATTTATTCCTAAACAGAAGCAAAAACAAAAAACACAAAATAAAATTGGGTTGCCTCCCAACAAGCGCTATCGTTTAACGCCCCTAGCTAGGCATAAAAGCATGGATAGATCTAGGTATTGCCATCTTTGGTAGGCAATCCATAAGTGGCTCTCATGATAGATTCATATGGTAATTTTATTTTCTTTCTAGGTAAGTGTTACATACCGTTCTTTAAGGGAAATTGGAATCTAATATTTCCTTCCTTCATATCAATAATTGCACCAATCGTTCTAAGGAAAGGTCTACCAAGAATAATAGGACATGAAGGATTGCAATCTATATCAAGAACGATAAAATCTATGGGCACATAATTCCTATTTGCAACAATAAGAACATCATTAATTCTTCCCATAGGCTTTTTAATAGTGGAATCCGCAAGATGCAAGTTTAGAGAGCAATCATCAAAATCACGCAAATCTAGCAAATCACACAAAGTTTTGGGAATAGTAGAGACACTAGCACCCAAATCACACAAAGCATGAAACTCATAATCTTTAATTTTAACTTTAATAGTAGGTTCCCATTCATCATAGAGTTTTCTAGGGATATAAACTTTCAACTCAAGTTTTTCTTCATAAGATTGCATCAAGGCATCAACAATGTGTTCGGCAAAGGCCTTATTTTGACTATAAGCATGAGGAGAATCTAGCACGGATTGCAACAAGGAAATACAACCAATCAAAGAACAATTTTCATAAGTAAATTCCTTGAGATCCAAAATAGTGGGTTTAGCAACATCTAGGTTTTTATTTCTTTCAATCCCACTTTCATCAAATTCATCATCAAGATCTAGAAACTCCGAATTCTTAGAACGCCTTCTAGGTAAAGGAAGATCATATTCAGTTTCATGAAGATTCATATTGCAAAACAAAGATTTAATGGGTGACACATCAATAACTTTTAGATCTTCATCTTGATTTTCATAGGAATTGGAAGAACACGCTTTAATAAAGGCATCTTTGGAAGCACGCATCCTAGCGGTTCTTTCCTTGCACTCATCAATGGAAATTCTCATGGCTTTGAGAGACTCATTGATATCATGCTTAGGAGGAATAGGTCTAAGCTTTAAAGAATCAATTTCAAGAGAAATTCTATCAACGTTCCTAGCCAAATCATCAACTTTAAGCAATTTCTCTTCAAGCAAAGCATTAAAATTCTTTTGTGAATTCATAAACTCTTTAACACTACTCTCAAATTCAGAGGGCATCTTATTAAAATTTCCATAAGAGTTGTTGTAGGAATTTCCATAATTATTAGAAGGATTACTAGGATAAGGCCTAGGATTAAAATTCCCTCTATAAGCATTGTTTCCGAAACTATTCCTACCAACAAAATTCACATCCATAGATTCATTATTATTCTCAAGCAAAGTAGATAAAGGCATATCATTGGGATCAAGAGGAGTATTTTTAGGAGCAAACATCTTCATAAGTTCATCCATCTTTTCACTCAAAACATTGATTTCTACTATAGCTTGCACTTTTTTACTAGAAGACCTTTCGGTGTGCCATTGAGAATAATTAGCCATAATATTATCAAGCAATTTTGTAGCATCCCCTAACGTAATTTCCATAAGCGTGCCTCCTGCGGCCGAATCTAAAAGATTTCTAGAAGCAAAATTCAATCCAGCATAAAAATTTTGTATGATCATCCATAAATTCAAACCATGAGTAGGGCAATTGCGAAGCATCAATTTCATTCTTCCCCGAGATTGGGCAACATGCTCATGATCAAGTTGTTTAAAATTCATGATATCGTTCCTAAGAGTGATGATCTTAGCGGGAGGAAAATACTTAGAGATAAAAGCATCTTTGCACTTGTTCCAAGAATCAATACTATTTTTAGGCAAAGATGAAAACCAAACTTTAGCACGATCTCTAGGTGAAAACGGAAATAACTTCAATTTGACAATATTGTTATCCGTATCTTTCTTCTTTTGCATATCACACAAATCAACAAAATTGTTTCGATGACTAGTGGCATCTTCACTAGGAAGGTTAGTGAATTGATCTTTCATAACAAGATTCAATAAAGCGGTATTGCAAGACTCATCATTATTAAGAGGAGCAATCGGAGTACTAAGGAAATCATTATTACTGGTATTCAAGAAATCACACAATTTGGTATTATCTTGCGCCATGGCAACAAGTAATCCAACACACAAGCAAATAGAAAGGCAACGGGAAAAAGGCAAACAAAAAGAGAGGAGGAGATTGGGACAGAGAGGGCGAATAAAACAACAAAGGTGAAGTGGGGGAGTGGAAAATGAGAGGCAAATGGTAAATAATGTAATGCGAGAGATAGGGATTGCGATGGGTACTTGGTATGGTTGACTTGCTTGCGTGAGCCTCCCCAGCAACGGCGCCAGAAATTCTTCTTGCTACCTCTTGAGCACTGCGTTGGATTTCCCCGAAGAGGAGAGGATGATGCAGCAAAGTAGCGTAAGTATTTCCCTCAGTTTTTGAGAACCAAGGTATCAATCCAGTAGAAGACCACGCTCAAGTCCCTCGTACCTACACAAAACGATAGCAACTCGCAACCAACGCAATTAGGGGTTGTCAATCCCTTCACGGTCACTTACGAGAGTGAGATCCGATAGAGATAATAAATAATATTTTTGGTATTTTTGATAGATAGATGCAAAGTAAAAAGTAAAAGGCAAAGTAAAACAAAGCAAGTAAATAAAGTGATAGAGATTGATATGATGAGAATAGACCCGGGGGCCATAGGTTTCACTAGTGGCTTCTCTCAAGAGCATAAATATTCTACGGTGGGTGAACAAATTACTGTTGAGCAATTGACAGAATTGAGCATAGTTATGAGCATATCTAGGCAATGATTATGTATATAGGCTTCACGTCCAAGACAAGTAGATCGAAACGATTGTGCATCTACTACTATTACTCCACTCATTGACCGCTATCCAGCATGCATCTAGAGTATTAAGTTAAAAACAGAGTAACGCTTTAAGCAAGATGACATGATGTAGAGGGATAAATTCATGCAATATGATAAAAAAAACCATCTTGTTATCCTCGATGGCAACAATACAATACGTGCCTTGCAACCCTTTCTGTCACTGGGTAAGGACACCGCAAGATTGAACCCAAAGCTAAGCACTTCTCCCATTGCAAGAACTACCAATCTAGTTGGCCAAACCAAAAAGGATAATTCGAAGAGACTTGCAAAGATAACTCAATCATACATAAAAGAATTCAGAGAAGAATCAAATATTTTCCATAGATAATACTGGATCATAAACCCACAATTCATCGGTCTCAACAAACACACCGCAAAAAGAAGATTACATCGAATAGATCTCCACAAGAGAGGGGGAGAACATTGTATTGAGATCCAAAAAGAGAGAAGAAGCCATCTAGCTACTAGCTATGGACCCGAAGGTCTGAAGTAAACTACTCACACTTCATCGGAGGGGCAATGGTGTTGATGTAGAAGCCCTCCGTGATGGATGCCCCCTCCGGCGGAGCTCCGGAACAGGCCCCAAGATGGGATCTCGTGGATACAGAAGCTTGCGGCGGTGGAATTAGGTTTTTGGCTCCTGTTCTGATCGTTCGGGGATACGTAGGTATATATAGGTGGAAGGAGTACATCGGTGGAGCGTCAGGGGGCCCATGAGGTAGGGGGGCGCGCCCAGGGGGGCCGCGCCCTCCACCCTCGTGGCCGCCTCTGGCACTTCTTGGAGTAGGGTCCAAGTCTCCTGGATCACGTTCGGTGAGAAAATCATGTTCCCGAAGGTTTCATTCCGTTTGGACTCCGTTTGATATTCCGTTTCTTCGAAACACTGAAATAGGCAAAAAACAGCAATTCTGGGCTGGGCCTCCGGTTAATAGGTTAGTCCCAAAAATAATATAAAAGTGGAAAATAAAGCCCAATATAGTCCAAAACAGTAGATAAAGTAACATGGAGCAATCAAAAATTATAGATACGTTGGAGACGTATCAATGGCCCCCGTGTCTATTTTCCAAATTATTGAATCTCGTTTACATCTTGCTAGTTTTCGATCTACTATTTTGCAATCTTTACTTTCCAATCTATAAACCAAAAATACCAAAAATATTTACTTTACCATTTATCTATCTCTATCAGATCTCACTTTTGCAAGTGATCGTGAAGGGATTGACAACCCCTTTATCGCATTGGGTGTAAGTTACTGATTGTTTGTGCAGGTATTCAGTGACTTGTGCGTTGTCTCCTACTGGATTGATACATTGGTTCTCAAAACTGAGGTAAATACTTACGCTACTTTGCTACATCAAGAGGTAGCACTATTACGGCCTCGACATCGACCACGAGATTCCTTTCTATGGGACTCAAGACCCCGAGGAGTATCTTGAGTTGGAGCACAAGATGGATTGCTACCTCAAGCTACATCAAGTCCCCTCCGAAGATCAAGTGAAGTGCACCACAAGGAACTTCCACGACTACGCATCGACATGGTGGCTTCACACACCATCTAAGAGCCTCAACATGAGTTGGACCAAGACAAAGAAAGCTATGTGGCGAGATTTTTTGCCTTTCACCTACATGGAACAACTTCAACGCCAATTGGAGAACACCATCCAAGGATCCAAGTTGTGGGGGCCGCCCCAGGATTGCTGCTGCTGGTGGACACTTCCTTGATACAATATTTCAAGCTGTTACAAGAGTTTGAGTACAAGACTGATGACCCACAAGTATAGGGGATCAATCGTAGTCCTTTTGATAAGTAAGAGTGTCGAACCCAACGAGGAGCAGAAGGAAATGACAAGTGGTTTTCAGCAAGGTAATGTCTGCAAGCACTAAAATTATAAGTAACGAGTAGTTTGATAGTAAGATAATTTGCAACGAGCAAGTAATGATAATAGTAGCAAAAGTGCAGCAAGGTAGACCAATCCTTTTGAGGCAAAGGACATGCCAAAACGGTTTCTTATAATAAGCAAAGCATTCTTGAGTGTACACGGGAATTTCAGCTAGTCACTTTCATCATGTTGGTTCGATTTGTGTTCGCTACTTTGATAATTTGATATGTGGATGGACCGGTGCTTAGGTGTTGTTCTTACTTGAACAAACCTCCTACTTACTATTAAACCCCTCGCAAGCATCCACAACTACGAGAAAAGAATTAAGAATAAATTCTAACCATAGCATTAAACTTTTGGATCCAGTCGGTCCCTTACGGAATAGCTCATAAACTAGGATTTAAGCTTCTGTCACTCTCGCAACCCATCATCTAATAACTACTCCACAATGCATTCCTTAGGCCCAAATAAGGTGAAGTGTCATGTAGTCGACGTTCACATGACACCATTAAGGGAATCACAACATACATACTATCAAAATATTGAACACATATAAAATTCACATGATTACTTGCAACAAGATTTATCCCGTGACTTCAAAACAAAAGTAACTACTCACAAATGGTAATCATGCTGAAGATCAGAGGGGTATTAAATAGCATATTGGATCTGAACATATAATCTTCCACCAAATAAACCATATAGTAAACAACTACAAGATGTAATCAACACTACTAGTCACGCACAAGTACCAATCTATAGTTCCGTTACAAAGATTGAACACAAGAGATGAACTTGGGTTTGAGAGGATATGGTGTTGTTGAAGATGTTGATAGAGATTGCCCTCCCCAAGATGGGAGAGTTGTTGGTGATGATGATGACGATGATTTCCACATCCGGGAGGGAAGTTCCCCCGGTGGAACCGCTTCGTCGGAGGGAAAAAGTGCTCCTGCCCAAGTTCCGCCTCGAGACGGCGGCGCTTCATCCCGAACGTGTAGGATCGAAAGTATGTCTAGAGGGGGGGCAGCGATTTGACTACTTGACCAAATAAAAACTTAACCTTTTCCCAATTTTAATTCTTGGCAGATTTTAGCAACTTAGCACAAGTCAAGCAATCTCAATATAATTCAAGCAAGCATGCAAAGAGTATATGGGCAGTGGAAAGTAAATGGGAGGAGTTTGGAAAGAGCAAACGCAATGTTGCACGGAGATTCTTGGCGTGGTTCCGGTAGGTGGTGCTATCGTACATCCACGTTGATGGAGACTTCAACCCACGAAGGGTAACAGTTGCGCGAGTCCACGGAGGGCTCCACCCACGAAGGGTCCACGAAGAAGCAACCTTGTCTATCCCATGGCTATCGCCCACGAAGGACTTGCCTCACTAGGGTAGATCTTCACAAAGTAGGCAATCTCCTTGCCCTTACAAACTCCTTGGTTCAACTCCACAATCTTAACGGAGGCTCCCAAGTGATGCCTAACCAATCTAGGAGACACCACTCTCCAAAAGGTAATAAATGGTGTGTTGATGATGAACTCCTTGCTCTTGTGTTTCAAATGATAGTCTCCCCAACACTCAACTCTTTCTCATAGATTTGGCTATGGTGGAAATATGATTTGAGTGGAAAGCAACTTGGGGAAGGCTAGAGATCAAGATTCTTGTGGTTGCATTGGAATATCTTGGTCTCAACACATGAGTAGGCGATTCTCTCTCAGAAAATGAATGGTGGAAGTGTAGGCACGTTCTGATAGCTCTCCTCATGAATGAAGAATGTGTGGAGGGGGTATATATAGCCTCCACACAAAATCTAACCGTTACACATAGATTCCCAAACTCGGTGGGACTGAATAGTAGAACTCGGCCAGACCGATTCAGGTTAAAATATGAATGTTAGGCTTCTCGGTGGGACCGACTTAGTCATCTCAGTGAGACTAATATGCTAGGGTTAGGGCATAACGTAATCTCGGTGTGACCGATCGCATAAACTCGGTGGGACCGATTTCAGCACTAGGCACATAGAGACTTGGTCAGGCAAACTCGGTGGGACTGATTCTCTCACTTCGTGAGACCGAAGTGTTATGAAAAGGAAACCGTGAATTTGCATTGTAGACTCGGTGGGACCGATTTACTCATTTCGGTGGGACTGAAATGTTACAAAAAGGAAACAGTGAGTTTGCAATCCCATCTCGGTGAGACCGAGATCCCTATAGGTGAGTCTGAAGCAACTAGGGTTTGTGGCATTGGCTATGTCAAATGAAACTCGGTGGCGCTAGATAGATCAAATCAATGGGGCCGAATTTGACTTTTAGGTTTAGGACATATGTGGAAATGAGAAAGTGGTTGACGATTTTGGAGCATATTGATACGTCTCCAACGTATCTACTTTTCCAAACACTTTTGCCCTTGTTTTTGACTCTAACTTGCATGATTTGAATGAAACTAACCCGTACTGACGCTGTTTTCAGTAGAACTGCCACGATGTTGTTTTATGTGTAGAAAAGAAAAGTTCTCGGAATGTCCTGAAAATCCATGGAGGCACTTTTTGGAATTAATAAGAATTTCTGGGTAAAATAAATACACCAGGGGGCCCACACCCTGTCCATGAGATACGGGGGCGTGCCACCCCCCCTATAGGGCGCGCCCCCCTATCTCGTGGGCCCCCTGGACCTCCACCGACCTCAACTCCAACTCCATATATTCACGTTCGGGGAGAAAAAAAATCAAAGAGAAAGTTTCATCGCGTTTTACGACACGGAGCCGCCGCCAAGCCCTAATCTCTCTCGGAAGGGCTGATCTGGAGTCCGTTCGGGGCTCCGGAGAGGGGGATTCGTCGCCATCGTCATCATCAACCATCCTCCATCACCAATTTCATGATGCTCACTGCCGTGCGTGAGTAATTCCATCGTAGGCTTGCTGGACGGTGATGGGCTAGATGAGATTTACCATGTAATCAAGTTAGTTTTGTTAGGGTTTGATCCCTAGTATCCACTATGTTCTGAGATTGATGTTGCTATGACTTTGCTATGCTTAATGCTTGTCACTAGGGCCCGAGTACCATGATTTCAGATCTAAACCTATTATGTTTTCATGAATATATGTGTGTTTTTGATCCTATCTTGCAAGTCTATAGTCACCTATTATGTGTTATGATCCGACAACCCCGAAGTGACAATAATCGGGATACTTCTCGGTGATGACTGTAGTTTGAGGAGTTCATGTATTCACTATGTGCTAATGCTTTGTTCCGGTTCTCTATTAAAAGGAGGCCTTAATATCCCATAGTTTCCGTTAGGACCCCGCTGCCACGGGAGGGTAGGACAAAAGATGTCATGCAAGTTCTTTTCCATAAGCACGTATGACTATTTACGGAATACATGCCTACATTACATTGATGAACTGGAGCTAGTTCTGTGTCACCCTATGTTATAGCTATTACATGAAGAATCGCATCCGGCATAATTATCCATCACTGATCCATTGCCTACGAGCTTTTCACATATTGTTCTTCGCTTATTTACTTTTCTGTTGCTACTGTTACAACTACTACAAAAACCCAAAAACAATTATCTTTACTTTTGCCACCGTTACCTTTATTATCATACTACTTTGCTACTAAATACTTTGCTGCAGATACTAAGTTATCCAGGTGTGATTGAATTGACAACTCAACTGCTAATACTCAAGAATATTCTTTGGCTCCCCTTGTGTGGAATCAATAAATTTGGGTTGAATAATTTACCCTCGAAAGCTGTTGCGATCCCCTACACTTGTGGGTTATCACATATCACTAAGCATTTTGAGCAAGTAAGCCATTAAGCAACACCTCATCCCCTTTTAATAGTATTGGCTTTCCTATGGACTCAACGTGATCTTGGATCACTAAAATGAAAATGTGGAGTCTTGAGCTTGTTGCCAATATGTGTCCTTAGCATTTTGAGGGGTCAACATCTCTAGTCCATGCCATGCCAATCATTGGACTTTCTGAAATGATCATCTTGAAAGAGCATTAGTTCAATGAACTATATGTTGTTAAGAATTACCAAAACCACCCAGGGATTAGTTGCACTTTCAGTCTCCCCCTTTTTGGTAATTGATGACTGTCGGCGTTCTGGATATGGGGGTATCTTGACTTGCCTGCCTGCGGCCCACCACGTGGCTCCCTCGACGGCCTGGTATGGCCCAGCTTCGAGATCAACAGCTCAAGACCCTCGCGAGGGGCCAAGCCTCGCGAGGCGGACGATGCCAAGACCCCCGAGGGGATCGGCCTCTTCAGGCTGGCTCCCGAGGGGCAGAGAGTTCTATGTGAGGTGCACCTCACGAGGCTCAGATGACGTGAGCCATGACGACCAAGGCCAGGCGGGCGCCAGCGGGGGCAAAGCACAAGTTCCCTCTTCGGTTCAAGGGAGGCAAGCCGCAGGTGCAGAGTCACAAGGAATCAGCCAAAGTTTTCCATTCTGGTGCAACAAGACCAAGTCTGCCAGGACTGCAGGACGGAGGTCATCACCGAGCCCACTGCAGCGTCACGACTAGAGGCTTTTCGTAGGCGAAGACTACTTTTGTCAGGATAAGATGTACTACTTGTCCCTTTTCAAATCCGGCCATTGTGGGATCCCCTCCCGCCAACATTTGGGAAGAGGACCAAGGCCACTATAAATAGGACTAGCCACCACCATAGAGTGGCATCGGGGCTAGTCCACATGTCACCAGCTCCCTTGAGCTCAAGAACACCTCACCTCCTGAGGCCAGTTCATCCACTGTACTAGTTCATCCTCAGCCCTTCGAGGCAATCCACCAAAACACTGGAGTAGGGTATTACACCGCAAGGTGGCCCAAACTAGGATAAAATGTTGTGTCTCTTTGTCCCTTAGAGCTCGATGCGCTAGGCTTAGGAGTATCGCGAGTAGGTAGGCTGGGTAGGATGAGATTTCCGCATGCACCCCAGAGTTCGAAACTCTCAAGGGTTTGAGGATCCCGTAATCCGACATTTGGCGCGCCGAGTAGGGGTGCGTCGGATCTTCTCTTCCGTCGATCGATCCACCGTCACTTCGACAACTCCATGGTCGATGCACGACGAGCTCACGTCGAGCGCCAGCCTGCAGTCGCCGCTCATGTTACTCAGACGGCTCCGGCGGGCGATGGTTGTGCTCGTCGTGCTCCATCTCCGGTGGCCAACACCGCCACGGGCCCTGCCGGCCACAGCAGCAAGCTTCTTCGTTGCACCAGTCGGTGCGCCGCGACGGGCGCGCCGCCACTCCATCACTGACTCCAGCAGCTTCGTCCTCCCACGCGTGTCATGGCCCGGGGGACGCGCAGGCCGCTTTGCTCATGGCTCGGGAACTCCTTCGCTACCGCCCGATCAACGACTTCTATGAGGAGTGGCTCAAGCGGATCGCCGAGCTCGTCAGCGTGACTGGGGGCTCTGCCGCGCCGGCCCGCTAACTGCCTCAGGAGCCGCCTGCCGCGGGCAACGTGGCACGTGGGGCTCCTCCACCACCTCCATCCCAGGGCGTCATCATCAAGCCAAGGCGTGTGGCACCACGACGCGACCCGCCGCGCTCGGCGCCTGCTCGGGAGGATTGAGCTGCCAAGTGGTGTAGCGGCCTCAAGGGGAGGCGCGCATGCTTCTTGTGCCCCCACGCTAAGCCCACGTGCCACCACAGGAGGTGGCTGTGCGCGTGCACCAGGACCAGATTCCACCTCCTCGACGGGCGCTAGTGGCCACAGCAGGATGCCACGCGTTCACCCCGGAGCTCTGCAACGTCGTCTAGCCGAGCAAGTTCAAGCCTGACCTGCCCCCATGCTATGGAGGCACCGCCGACCCCGCTGAGTTCCTGCAACTCTACGAGCTGAGCATCAAGGCGGCCAGCGGCGACGAGAAGATCATGGCAAACTGGTTCCCGATGGCCCTCGAGGATGGCACGCATTCCTGGCTCCTAAACCTACCCGAGGGATCGGTCACATCATGGGAGGAGATGCGTGGCCGCTTCATCGCCAACTTCCAGGGCACCCGTGACCGTCCGCCGGCCGCGGGTGACCTGCGTCGCATCAAGTAGCAGCCAGGAGAGACCCTGTAGAAGTATATCCAGCGCTTCAACCACGTTCGCCTCAAGATCCCCAAGGTGTCGGATGAGGCCATCATCTCAGCGTTCACTGATGGCGTCCGCGACGTCAAGATGAAGGAGGAGCTAGCCATCCATGGGGATCTCTGCACAGCCCTGGAGATGTTCAACATGGCGAACAAGTGCGCAAGGGCTGAGGAGGGGCGCCTCTCCCTCCTCGAGCTCCCCGATGCTGACCCAGAAGACAAGAAGGCCAAGGCCAAAGACGTGAAGCGCAAAGGGCCGGCCGTGCTCGCAGCAGAGCCAGAGATGAAGCGCGGTTGCGACCACCTTGAGTCATCCAAGAGCAACCGACCATTCTACATCTTCCACAACGTTCACAACCATAACACCAACGACAACCAGGAGCTCAGGGCCCTCCATGACGGGTGCCTCGGTCGACGCCCTCGGAATCATCCCCAGGCTGTATGGGTCTGTCCCTGCGGCATGTACCCCTTTTGCATCTGTAGAGCTAGTTTACCTTCCTTCGCAAGCTACCTTTAAATTATCAATTGCCGGACTGGCGCTTCATCACCAAGAACATCTTGCACCCTTGTGAGCCCTCCCACGACCGCCTCATGATTAAGGACTGGCATGACGTCTGTGCTCGGGTCCGTCCCTACAGCATCGCTAAATCCAAGAGGCTGAGCTCTAGCTCACGGGCCAGTCCCTGTGTATGTCACCTCCCATGGCCCTTGGTGCCTTGTTCTTGCATGAGCTAATCGCGGGCGGATGAGTAAGGGCACGCGACCTGGTGCCCCAGTGGCCACGGGAACCACGCGCCGGTTGTTTTTCTTCAGGATCTTTGCATGAGAAGACTGGGCACGGCGTCTGTGCTCGGGTCCGTCCCTGCACCATCGATAAACCCAACGGCTGAGCTCTGTCTGGCGGGCCGGCCCCGTTCATGTTACCTCCTGGGGTCGTTGGTGTCTGGCCTTCTCATGCAATAGCCTCAGGAGACTCATTCGGTGGAGGCTGCCTAACCATCTCGCGGGACTAATACAAGTATTCCCAATCAAGACCAGGTGCAACCCGCCTTGAGGTAGGGCCTCGTGAGTCCTGCGCTGGCTCACGGGTGCCCATATACACCTCCTCCAGCCCTGTCGTGCAAGCCACATGTCAGGGCGGGGCTGTACATGCCCCGGGGGCTCTCCTCAGAGGGAGCCCCCACCCACACACCAGTGGAAGCACCATGCTCCGCGCTGGCCATCGATACTGCTGAGGAGCGGCTATGCTCGTGCAAGAGCGGAAGCGCTATGCTCCGCATTGGTGATAAACAACTGGGGGTGGCCTCGCGGCTGCATTAAACTCAAGGAGCTTCCGGGCTCAGTGACCAGCCTCATCGCGCAGCTCTCCCTCGGGAGGGTAGTGCGAGGGGGCTGGGCACGGGGGCTATGCTCAGGTCATGCCTAGTGTTCCCCACCTCACCAGGCCCCACGGGCCTGGTCTTCGCGCGCCCCTCCCGAGCGAAAGTCTGGCGAGGAAAGGTAGGATGGTCGGTTCGTACGTCTGAAAGTGCAACTATCCCTAGGTGGTTTTGGTAATTCATAACAACATATAGCTCACTGAGCTAATGCTATTCCAAGACTATTATTTCAGGAAAGCTTAATGAATGGCATGGCATGGATGATGAAATTGGATCCCTCAAAATACTAAGGACAAAGGATTGGCTCAAGCTCAAAAGCTCAAGACTCTTCATTTTACATTTTAGTGATCCAAGATCACATTGAGTCTATAGGAAAAGCCAATACTATCAAGGAGGGATGAGGTGTTGCTTAATGAGCCTCTTGCTTCATGTGCTTAGTGATATGCTCCAAAACCCTCAACTACTTTCCCACATCCACAAATGACCTAAACCCAAAGCCAAAATCGTTCACACCGATTCTTCCTATCCGGCGCCACCGATTCCAAAAGTCATAGCCACTGCCACAAACCCTAAGCAAATCGGTCTTACCGATAGGGATCTCGGTATCACCGAGATGGGGTTGTAATCTATCTGTTTCCCTTTGTAACATTTTGGTCTAACCGAAGTGAGCGATCGGTCCCATCGAGATTGCAATGTAAACTCTCTGTTTCTTTTTTGTAACATTTCGGTCTCACCGAAAAGAGCAAATCGGTCCCACCGAGTTTACCTGACCAACTCTCTGGAAAGCTTATTACCAAATCGGTCTCACCGAGTTTGTGTAATCGGTCTTACCGAGATTACATTATGCCCTAACCCTAACCGAATCAGTCTCACCGAGATGCATGTCAGTCCCACCGAAAATCACTAACGGTCACTAGGTTTACTAAATCGGTCCGACCGAGTTTAACGATTCGGTCCCACCGAGTTTGGTAAATTGTGTGTAACGGTTAGATTTTGTGTGGAGGCTATATATACCCCTCCACCTCCTCTTCATTCGTGGAGAGAGCCATCAGAACGAACCTACACCTCCAACTTACCATTTCTGAGAGAGAACCACCTACTCATGTGTTGAGGCCAAGATATTCCATTCCTACCATATGAATCTTGATCTCTAGCCTTCCCCAAGTTGCTTTCCACTCAAATCTTCTTTCCACCAGATCCAAAACCTATGAGAGAGAGTTGAGTGTTGGGGAGACTATCATTTGGAGCACAAGAGCAAGGAGTTCATCATCAGCGCACCATTTGTTACTTCTTGGAGAGTGGTGTCTCCTAGATTGGCTAGGTGTCACTTGGGAGCCTCCGACAAGATTGTGGAGTTGAACCAAGGAGTTTGTAAGGGCAAGGAGATCGCCTACTTCGTGAAGATCTACCGCTAGTGAGGCAAGTCCTTCGTGGGCGACGGCCATGGTGGGATAGACAAGGTTGCTTCATCGTGGACTCTTCGTGGGTGGAGCCCTCCGTGGACTCGCGCTGCCGTTACCCTTCGTGGGTTGAAGTCTCCATCAACGTGGATGTACGATAGCACCACCTATCGGAACCACGCCAAAAACATCCATGTCTCCAACTGCGTTTGAATCCTCCAAACCCTTCCCTTTACTTTCTTGCAAGTTGCATGCTTTAATTTTCGCTGCCTATTTACTCTTTGCATGCTTTCTTGAATTGTGTGATGATTGCTTGACTTGTTCTAAAATAGCTAAAATCTGCCAAACTCTAAAATTGGGAAAAGGTTAAGTTTTTATTGGTCAAGTAGTCTAATCACCCCCCCTCTAGACATACTTCAAGGTCCTACAAGTGGTATCAGAGCTTTCGTCTCCATTTGCTTTGATTTCCATAGGTTTTGGTGGTCATAGCCTTGGTTTCACAACCTAGGAGAGTATGGCGTCTAGCGAGGGAAATTATCACCGTAGAGGTCCTTACTTTGATGGTACTAATTTTGCTAGTTGGAAGCATAAGATGAAAATGCATATTCTTGGACATAACCCCGTCGTTTGGGCAATTATTTGTATTGGCTTGCAAGGTGAATTCTTTGATGGGAGAGAACCGAACCGTGAAGCTAATGCGCAAGAATTGAAGATGCTGCAATACAACGCTCAAGCTTGTGATATCATCTTCAACGGATTATGCCCCGAAGAATTCAACAAAATCAGCTGTCTTGAGAATGCAAAGGAAATTTGGGATACTTTGATTGATATGCATGAAGGTACTGAGTCCGTCAAGGAATCCAAGTTGGATGTGCTCCAAAGTCAGCTTCACAAGTTCAAAATGAAGGATGGTGAAGGTCTCGCTGAAATGTACTCTAGGCTTGCTCTTATCACAAATGAGATTGCCGGCTTAGGGAGTGAAGAGATGACTGACAAATTCATCATCAAGAAGATTCTAAGGGCATTGGGTGGAAAGTATGATACCGTGTGCACATTAATTCAAATGATGCCAAACTACAAAGATCTCAAGCCAACGGAAGTCATTGGAAGAATTGTTGCTCATGAGATGTCACTCAAGGATAAGGAGGAACTTCACAACAAGTCAAGTGGTGCTTACAAAGCCTCAAGTGAAGCCCCCACATCATCAAGTGAGAAACCAACCTTCAATGAAGAATTGAGCTTAATGGTGAAGAACTTCAACAAATTCTACAAGAGTAGAAGCAAAGAAAGAAGCTCCAAGTCAAGGTCTTACAATGACAAAAGATCTTCTAGTCGAGAGCGCAATTGCTACAGTTGTGGGAGACCCGGACACTACTCCAATGAGTGTACAACACCCTACAAAAGAAGAGAAGACTCTCCAAGAAGATGGAGCAAAAGAGAAGAATCACCACCAAGAGAGAGGAGGAGTAGAGATGATCGTTATGAACGAAGACCCTCACGGAGAAGCAAGGATTCGGAAAGGAAGGACAAGTCATCAAGGAGCTACACAAAACAAAGACATCAAGCTCATGTTGGTGAATGGGTATCCGGCTACGACTCCGACAATCACTTCGAGAGAAGCTATCACTCCGACTCCGAATATACTCAAGATGAAGGTGTTGCCGGTCTAGCACTTGTGTCAACCAACTCCTACGACATATTTGACTCACCAAATGAAGGTGTTGGAAGATGCTTCATGGCCAAAGGTCCAAAGGTAACACATCCTGAGTATGTTGATTTCAATAGTGATGAAGATGACTTGCTTGTGGATGATGATTTACTTGCTGACAACTCTAGTGATGAATACTATGATGAAATGTCAATTAATCATGCTAATCAAGATAAAACAAATGACAATGATAAGGAGAAGATTGAGCTTCTAACTAAAGAACTAAACTCTCTTAAGTTAGCTCATGAAACTATCTACAAAGATCATCGAGAACTTTTCAGGGCTCATGAGAAATTACGCTTTGAAAAGCTCAATCTTGAGCAAGAGCATGAGTTCTTAAAAGCAATCAATGATGATCTCCGCAAGAAAAGTTCTTCTTACATTGCCAAGCGTTTACTCTTATCTACTTACATGCCTCAACTCAAGTCTAGTAACAAGTACAAGAAAGATACTTCCTCTAGTAGTAACAATAATAATGTCAAATCCAATATTGTTTCTTCTAGTAGTTCTCTTCATTCCACTAATGATTCTCTTAGCCAAGTTACACTTGAGCAAGAAAATAGCTTATTGAAGGGAATTATAGAGAAAGGTGTTTACAAGAGCCTTGCCGGGAGTAAGCAATTCGAGGAAATTGTACGCAAGCAAGGAAGGCACTGGAAGAATCAAGGTGTTGGTTTTGAATGAAAGTTCAATGCCAATGGAGTTGAGTGGGAAGAAGATCAATACCCCAAGACGAAGTTTGTTCCTCAACAAGAGAAGTATGATCCTACTTCCTTCAAGGGAACACAAGCTCAAGATGATCTTCCACCACAAGACCACAAGAACAAAGGCAAGGACAAGCTTCAAGAAGAGATTGATTCATTTGAAGAAGCACCTAAAGCCTCGTTCAAGTGGGTCCCTAAGACTACATCAAGTTCTACTTCATCAAGTACAACTACAACTCCAAGGATTCCCATCAAGATGATGTGGATCCCGAAGAAGAAGAACTAGAGAGTTCTTGAGGGTGACTCTGCCAACATTCTTCACTCATATCATTTTGGCAAGAACAAGTGCAATCAACTTCCACATCTTGCACTAGTTCAAGGAGTCACAAACCCTCATGTTGGTAAGGCAAGGGACAAGGTAAACTAATGAATTCATGGACATCATCTTGTGTGTGCATCACTCTATGTCTATGGATATTATTGTTTGTTCCTTGTGGTAATAACCCATGTAGGTAAGTTGAAAGTGCAACTCACTCCAAAGGATTGCTCCAAATGATCCACATCAACATTGAGCATCTACATCTTCAACACCTACATGAAGTCATCATCGACAAAACCCAAGGTTAGTTCATCCCTCTAAGGGGGGATCTCACATCTAGGGGGAGCTTAACTCTAAGAATTGAGTCAAAGCAACTCTAAAGGTGTGAACACATCAATGCATTATGTAAAAGTGGTAACCCCACTTGAGCTTAAACGATGAGTATGACCTATGATCAAATGTTCTCATTTGACTCCTAAGTCAATATACTCATATATAGATGACCTAGTCATCGCCAATTGTTTGATAGATGCTAGAATTGGTTGTGCATGCTTTGCCACATATTTCATTTGCCATCTTATTGTGTGAGCATGTTGGTGCATATTTTACTCATTCAAGGACATCCACTTGTTGTTTTGATTGTTTGGGTTCTTTTCTTTTAGCCAATTGGATGGACAAGAACGCCTAAGAACCTTCTTTAGCTATCTATGCTTTTCTCATCTCAAACTCTATTCATGCTACATCACAAAATTTGATCAAGTCAGATTCGAACCACTCTGTGTGAGGAGCACTCGGAGTCCCCGATTCGTCATAGGCTTAAACTTCCAAAACCTCTGTGATTCTCAGTGAGACCGATTCCTCCATTTCGGTCCTACCGAGATCATTAAGTTGATCTGAGTTTTAATCTCGGTGCAACCGATTTGAACTCTTCGGTCTCACCGATTTGCTGTAACTGAACACAGTTATGCATCTCGGTGCCACCGAGTTGTTCCACTCGGTCACACCAACAGGGTCGGGCTATATATAGCCACGGGCAAAATTTTGGAAATTTCTTCGAAACCCTTCGCCCGCGCAATAGCTCACTCTGCCATCGGAGGTCTCCGGATCGTCTCCTCGTCGCCAGCAGCCTCCTGTCGCTGGTCTCCGCCGCCGTCAACGAATTTCGTCCCCGCCGTTGCTGCCGTAGCAAGTCCACCTCCAAGTTAGGGTATGGACTTGATCTTTGTGCTATCCACGTCTGATTCCAAGCACATTGTATTTTTATTAAATCTTGCCATGATTGAAACTCTTCTATCCAGCCAAAGTAGTCCATAGATTAGATGAGATTCAAATTTTTAGGGTTAGGTTTCCGCCGAAGCCATCTCGGACCCACCGAATTGAAAAACTCGGTCTCACCGATTTGGCTTATGCCATTGCACTAGTGACTCTCGGTCTAACCGAGAATTACTAATCGGTGCGACCGATTTGAGGATTCTGTGAAACCCTAGCAGTCTCGGTGCCACCGAACTATGACTCGGTCCAACCGAGATCATCAGTTTAGGTTCCAAAACTGCTTCGGTATCACCGAGTTTGAAAATCGGTTGATCCGAAATGCTTTCTGTGGAAAATTAAAACTGAACTTTTGAATCATTCTTTTGCAAAAATCTCTGCATTTTGTGATGCTCATCTTTTCTATCTCATCTATAACTCTTCACAGGGTCAGCAGTCAGCTTTTGCAGTATGTCAGATCAGAGTGACAGCCAGAACAGGTCAGTAGAGCAGATGGACTTGAGTGAGGGCACTAGTCCCTCAACTACAGATGAAGGGAGCAGAAGTACTCCTAGCAATTTGCCTAAGGCTGCAACTAGGCAAAGGAGGAAAAGAACTTCGGATTCAGAGGATGAAGATTACAAAGCTGAGGAAGATGAGGCCACTTCCAAGAAAGTGGTGCTCAAGAAGGAATATGGCTCTGCACATAGCACTAAGCCAAGTCTGAAGAAGAAAGTTCCTGCCAAGAGGACACTAATGCCAAAGGCCAGAAAATCCACTCAAGTGCCAGCTCAGGCTCAACCCAAAGAAGCACCTGAGAAGAAAGTCACTTCTTCCAAACCTCAGAAAGTCCCCACTGGTGAAACTATGAAGTTCACAATTGAATCAGAGGATGATGGTGATCAGGACAAGAAAAAGAAGAGAGCAAGAACCACAACTGCCAAGGTCCTTGGAAAGCCCTCTATGAGAAGGGATTCTGATGAAGAGGAAGAGGATGATGCACCAGCACCTAAGGCACCTAAGCTTATGAGTGATGCAATCAGATCAGGGGCTGCAACATCCAAGCCTAAGGAAGCACCCAAAGCTACCTCCAAGGACAAGCAAGTTCCAAAGAGGAATACTAGGAGTATTCTAGCTGCTGAGAAGAACAATGCCCCAGTGCCCAATGTTGCTGAAGATGCAGATGAAGAAGGTCAAGTCCTAAGAAAGCTCAAGCCCAAGATACCAGACCACATTGATGCCCATCCTGTGGCTGAGGACATGAGAATCAGGAAGGATTCAGGGCTGAGACTGTGGAGGATGGAAGATCCATATGATTCAAGAAGAAGAACTGCTATTGACTATAGGTTCCATACAAAGGAACAACAGGACTTTTATGAAACAATTCTGTTGGAAAAGAAGCCTGTAGTCTGTGACAAGAGGTGGGTCGACTGGACCTACATCAGGTACAATGAGCAGCACTATCCTGAAGTGCAAGAAAGCTTTGTTGCTTGTGGAGTTGCTGATTTTGTTGGAAAAAAGTTCACCAACTGGAATGATGAGCTTATCATGCAGTTCTACTCCACAGCACATTTTTACCCAGATGGTAGAATTGTTTGGATGTCTGAAGGTACGAGGTACCAATCCACTGTTGAAGAATGGGCAAGTCTGATAAATGCCCCCAAGGAAAATGAGGATGACCTGGACATTTATGCAAAGAAGAAGTTGGGTCACAATTCAATGGCTCACATGTACAAGGAGATCCCAGACAAGGCAGTAGAGACTCACAAGTTTGGATCAGTTCACTTTCTGCTGTCAGGGTTGCCAACCATCAATTGGATTCTGAGGCACACTCTGTTGCCCAAGTCTGGTGACCATAACATGATCAGAGGGCATGCCATCAACATGTTGCATGTGTTTGATGTGCCATAGAAGTTCAAAGTCATGAGCCTAATAATTGAAACAATTAAGAGGACCGCAGGAGATCAGAAGAGGAGCTATGGATATGCACCTCAGATTCAGGAATTGATCAACTCAAAGATGGGCACAGGGAAATATCAGTTGGATAAGGAACATTTTCCACTTCATCCAGACTTTGAGGACAATGAGGTTTTCATGAATGAAAATGATCCACAATAAGTTCAAGCTCGGGAGAAGAAGGAAAAGGCAAAGAAGGAGAAGGCTGCCAAGATGCCAACTCAAGAGGAGGCATCTGAATATTTCTTGAAAACCAAACAAAAGCAGCTTGGTTATTTGATAGCATCTACACTGAGGATTGAGAAAGGACTGGCCACCCTCACTCAGAATCAGGAGAGCCTTGAGAGAATCATGGAACTCAAATTCCATGACCTTGATGTTAAAGTAACTGAGATTCAGCCAGTTGTAGAGCAGCTGCAGGAGGACATGCAGGAGAAGCAGGGCAAGACTACCACCAATGTGTTTGCCAGAGTGCCCAAAGCCCAGAGGTCAGTTGCAGTGCCAGTGACAAACACTAGAGCAACAACTTCAGCACCGGCTACAGCCCCTACAGTTCCAGTGCAACCAGCTCCAGCATCCACTCCAGCACCCTCTACTTCAACTGAAGCCTTCGTCCTTGGAGTCATCAGGACACCACCACCAGAAGATCAAGCCTGAGAGTCGATCTATCACTATGCATTTTCTATGAACTTTTTGGCAACTTGTTGCCAAAGGGGGAGAAAAATGTATAGATCATAGGCTTCGAGAGAGAGAGTGTTGCTTTTGTTCTCTCTTGCTTTATTTGGTGGTCTTTAAACTTTGTTTTCTTTTGGTTGAGATACTATGCTTGTGAGACATTGATGATCATGTGTTTGATCATAAGCTACACTTATGCATGCTTGATATTATCCTATCTATCTTATGTGATCATTCACTATGCTTGGTGATGAGTGCATGTATTCATTGTTTATTATTTTGAGCGCTCCACCAAGATGTATGTGACATGGAAGAGTAACCCATGAGCCTAATTCATTGTGCATTTGCAGTCCAAAGCAAATCTTAACCCATGCACAAATTTAGGGGGAGCTCTTGCTTATCACATACTTCTCAAAGCGACGATGTTATTCAATCTTATTATATTTTGTCGAAGCTTTGATCTATATGTTGTCATCAACTACCAAAAAGGGGGAGATTGAAAGTGCAACTATCACTAGGAGGTTTTGGTAATTCATAACAACATATAGCTCATTGAGCTAATGCTATTCCAAGACTATTATTTCAGGAAAGCTCAATGAATGGCATGGCATGGATGATGAAAGTGGATCCCTCAAAATACTAAAGACAAAGGATTGGCTCAAGCTCAAAAGCTCAAGACTCTTCATTTTACATTTTAGTGATCCAAGATCACATTGAGTCTATAGGAAAAGCCAATACTATCAAGGAGGGATGAGGTGTTGCTTAATGAGCCTCTTGCTTCATGTGCTTAGTGATATGCTCCAAAACCCTCAACTACTTTCCCACATCCACAAATGACCTAAACCCAAAGCCAAAATCGCTCACACCAATTCTTCCTATCCGGCGCCACCGATTCCAAAAGTCAAAGCCACTGCCACAAACCCTAAGCAAATCGGTCTTACCGATAGGGATCTCGGTCTCACCGAGATGGGGTTGTAATCTCTCTATTTCCCTTCGTAACATTTCGGTCTAACCGAAGTGAGCGATCGGTCCCACCGAGATTGCAATGTAAACTCTCTGTTTCCTTTTTGTAACATTTTGGTCTCACTGAAAAGAGCAAATCGGTCCCACCGAGTTTACCTGACCAACTCTCTGAAAAGCTTATTACCAAATTGGTCTCACCGAGTTTGTGTAATCGGTCTTACCGAGATTACGTTATGCCCTAACCCTAACCGAATCGGTCTCACCGAGATGCATGTCAGTCCCACCGAAAATCACTAATAGTCACTAGGTTTACTAAATTGGTCCAACCGAGTTTAACGATTCGGTCCCACCGAGTTTGGTAAATTGTGTGTAACGGTTAGATTTTGTGTGGAGGCTATATATACCCCTCCACCTCCTCTTCATTCATGGAGAGAGCCATCAGAATGAACCTACACTTCCAACTTACCATTTCTGAGAGAGAACCACCTACTCATGTGTTGAGGCCAAGATATTCCATTCCTACATATGAATCTTGATCTCTAGCCTTCCCCAAGTTGCTTTCCACTCAAATCTTCTTTCCACCAGATCCAAAACCTATGAGAGAGAGTTGAGTGTTGGGGAGACTATCATTTGAAGCACAAGAGCAAGGAGTTCATCATCAACGCACCATTTGTTACTTCTTGGAGAGTGGTGTCTCCTAGATTTTGGCTAGGTGTCACTTGGGAGCCTCCGACAAGATTGTGGAGTTGAACCAAGGAGTTTGTAAGGGCAAGGAGATCGCCTACTTCATGAAGATCTACCGCTAGTGAGGCAAGTCCTTCATGGGAGACCGCCATGGTGGGATAAACAAGGTTGCTTCTTCGTGGACCCTTCGTGGGTGGAGCCCTCCGTGGACTCACACAGCCGTTACCCTTCGTGGGTTGAAGTCTCCATCAACGTGGATGTACGATAGCACCACCTATCGGAACCACGCCAAAAACATCCGTGTCTCCAATTGCGTTTGAATCCTCCAAACCCTTCCCTTTACTTTCTTGCAAGTTGCATGCTTTAATTTCTGTTGCCTATATACTCTCTGCATGCTTGCTTGAATTGTGTGATGATTGCTTGACTTGTTCTAAAATAGCTAAAATCTGCCAAACTCTAAAATTGGGAAAAGGTTAAGTTTTTATTGGTCAAGTAGTCTAATCACCCCCCTCTAGACATACTTCAAGGTCCTACAACGTCAAGGGGGACTCCTGAGCATCGTGACTCAGGAGCCTAACTGGCCACGTAGCCCCTCACCCCTTTGTCTTGTCCTGGTGATCCGGATGGCCCAGCGGCAGCTGAGGCATGCGCAGGGCCAGGCCCTACCGACACAGAACGCCAAGGCCTAACTTTCGCCCTTTCCAAGCCGTTCTTATGTCAAGGGGGACTCCTGAGCATCATGTCTCGGGAGCCTAACTGGCCACATAGCCCCTCACCCCTTGGTCTCGTCCTGGTGATCCGGACGACCCAACGGCGACTGAGATATGCGCGGGGCCGGGCCCTGCTGTCGGTGTCAAAACCGGCGGATCTCGGGTAGGGGTTCCCGAACTGTGCGTCTAAGGCTAATGGTAACAGGAGGCGGGGCACACAATGTTTACCCAGGTTCGGGCCCTCTCTATGGAGGTAATACCCTACTTCCTGCTTGATTGATCTTGATGATATGAGTATTACAAGAGTTGATCTATCACGAGATCATAGAGGCTAAACCCTAGAAGCTAGCCTATGATTATGATTATGATTGTCCTACGGACTAAACCCTCCGGTTTATATAGAAATCGGAGGGGGATAGGGTTACACAGAGTAGGTTACAGAGAAGTAAATCTACATATCCAAATTGCCAAGCTTGCCTTCCACACAAGGGAGAGTCCCACCCGGACACGGGATGAAGTCTTCAGTCTTGTATCTTCATAGTCCAATAGTCCGGCATAAGCATATAGTCCGGCTGTCCGAGGACCCCCTAATCCTGGACTCCCTCAGTAGCCCCTGAACCAGGCTTCAATGACGATGAGTCCGGCGCGCAGATTGTCTTCGGCATTGCAAGGCGGGTTCCTTCTCCGAATACTCCAAAGAAGATCTCGAACACAAGGATCGTGTCTGGCTCTGCAAAACAAATTCCACATACCACCGTAGAGAGCACAATATTCCACAAGTCTAATCTGCTAACAACTTTTCCATAGCGTGACATCACGCCGCGGCTCAGTCATTACTCGAACCGTTTTTCTCAACCTGCTACTGCACACCTTGCGATGCAGTTTCATAGGCACGTCTTGTCAAAGCAGAGATCATGTCCCCTTATCACGGGATACTCATCAATATGGGTGTGGGTAACCTAACCGCGCCATCAACACGGCGCTTGGGGAATAACCGAGTTTCCAGGACAAGTGGGGAGGCGCGTGGTTTCTACCACCTTTATAAAGAGATAAGGATTCCCCTTTTTCACCCACGCCTTCTTCTTCCTCTGCTCATCCATTCTCGAGCTCCAATGCCCAAGCCTTTCACCTTCTCCGCAGAGTCATTCCAAGCATGTCCGGAGCGGGAGGCAAGTGGATGGATTCCTCCATTACGGAGGGAGAAATCATGAAGCTTCGGGAGGCCGCATACCTGCCCGCTAACATCGCGCATTGGCTTCCGGCCGAAGGGCAGATCATCCCTACCTCAAAACCCTGGGAAAGGGTAGTATTCCTTTCTCACTTCATCCACTGACTGGGATTCCCCCTCCACCCGTTCGTCCGTGGACTCATGTTTTACTACGGGCTGGACTTCCATGACCTGGCCCCCAACTTCATCCTCAACATCTCGGCGTTCATCATCGTGTGCGAGGCCTTCCTCTGCATCACACCCCACTTCGGCCTATGGCTGAAGACCTTCAACGTGAATCCAAAGGTGGTGGGCAGCCAGCAAGCGGAGTGCGGGGGCACCATGGTGGGCAAGATGCCCAATGTCACCTGGCCCGAAGGCTCCTATGTACAGACCGTGAAGGGGTGGCAATTGGGGTGGTTCTACATCACCGAGCCGCGCGACACCAACTGGGCAGTGACCCCCGAATTTTGATCCAGCGTCCCCATGCAGCTCACATCCTGGAAAGAGAAGGGCTTAGCCTGGGGCTGAGCGGTGGAGTTGACCGGACTCCAGACCTGCGTCCAGAACATGATAGGCAAGAAAATCAAGCTTGTCAATGTGGTCCAGGTCATGCTCATCCGCCGGATCCTTCCGTGTCAGAGACGGGCTTACAATCTATGGGAGTTCGACCCGGCTGAACACCAAATGTTGCGAGAGCTCTTTGACACGATGCACGAAGACGTCTGGAAGGTGCTCTTCATGGCCACCGAGGTCCCCCCACCCACAACTGAAGATCGCGGACTCAGCGCGAAACGCCAAGCCCATCCGGTGAGTTTTTATATTTTGCAATATGTGCCTTTTACCAGCATATCCGCAGGAGGAAACTAAGCCTCCATGCTGATTTAATCAGGACTGGGTATCGATAGCGGAGCGGATTGACTGTCCGGCTCCACTACCTGAAGATCAGGCATCGCCTCTCTTAACAAAGATGCTATTTCTGGCGCTCTATGAGGTGCCGGAGAAGAAGGCCAAGAAGAAGGCCGCGGGGACCAAGAAAGGTCTCCGGCGCAAGGTGGCATCGGACGTGACGTCCGAAGACACCAAGACGCGCTCCTCCAATGAAGACGAGGAGGAGGAAGAGGAAATCCTTCCCCCCCCCCAACTGGGGGGAGGGAGAAGAAGAGGAAGGTCGCCCCGTCAGGGGAGGCCGAAGTGTCCAAGAAGGGTAAAACCTTCCAGACGGACCATTCCACCACCGCCACCTACAGCGGCGAGGAGTGGAGCCCAGGGACAAGCCCCTGGCCAAGTCGTAAGTATCCGGACACTATAATACTTCCGATATGTTTTGCTTTATTGCTTCTTATCGCGCCGAACATGCATATGCAGTCCGGCCAAATCCCACATCGATGTATCTTCTTCGGATGGGTCTCTGGGCCCGTCGGCGATGAACATCGATTCGCTCCCGACAGCCTCCTCCCCCAGGCCCGCGGACGACACCGAGGTGTTGTCTCAGAGGATACCGGACCAAGGGGAGACGGTTCTGGAGACGCCCCGGGAAAAATCCCAGTTGTCGGGTACATGGGGGGAAGACCCCCATGGACTCTAATAACGGGGGCCGCAGCAAGTTTGGCCCCCAGCCGGATACTACTCCGGAACCCCAAGTGGTTCCGAATTCAGGCAGGCAGCCTCTCTCTAGAGGAGCGAGCCGCCTGTACCGATGACCTCTGTCCATCCAAAGGCATCGGACAACTTGCTGGAAGTGCTTCGCGGCGCTTCCATTGATGAAGAACACCGTACCATTATGAGTACGGTGATTGAGAAGGTCCGGTCCGCCAAAAGCGGATTGACCGAAGCCTGCCCCAGCCTCCTAACAGGCTTTGAGGTAAGTAATAAAACTGTAAGAAAATATCACAGTATAGGTAGTAGCCCCTGATGCTCTGTTTGTGTTCGAAACGAAAGGCCGAACATAGGATCAAATAACATCCGCAGGATTCTAACAGAAGATGTCTATGTGAATAAGCAGGCGTCACTGCTGGCTGTTGCCTCTTGTACTACGGAGGTCTTCGGACTGAAGCGGGACCTAGAGCGGACCGAGGGAGAGCTCGGCCTCGTGAAGAGGCAGCTCGAGGAAAACAAAGGTACACAATACCCTGTCTGTATATTTATAAAGGAAAAATGGTTTCTGCTAATAGAAGCATCATAAACTTTAATAGGGTCCACGACCGAAGTGGCGGCCCTTAAGAAGGCACTAACCAAGGCCGAAGACAAAGCGGCCAAGGAACGCGCCGAGCGCAAGAAGCAAGAGGCCCGGGTCAACGAGGTCCGGCAAGATCTCCAGGATTTCGTCCAGAAATACGAGTCCTTGGAGCGTGACTCTAAGACTCAAGAATCCGAGCTCGCTAAGGCCGTCCAAAGCGTGCAAGATGCCAAAGCCAAATCCCAAAAGGCCCTCCAGGAGATTCAGGCGATCAAGAAGATTGCGGCGGGTAAGGCATTCATTATGCAAAGCAGGCATGTGAAGGAGACTTTCCTTTTACTTACCCAAATTTGAGCTCTCCAGGAGCGTTCGCAGATCTACCGCGTAGCATATCTGATGCCGCAGAGTTCTACCAGGTCGAAGAAGGGAGCCCGTCAGAGAAGTTGTTCTGGTCTCAGTATCTTGGGACAGAACATCCGATGCCCTTGAGCGACCAGCTGAAGCAACTGGTCGAACTGCACAAGGCGGTAGAACTGGCCATGAAGGACCTCATAGTCCGGATGTGGCCTGCCGAGCCTTTGCCCAGCAGCTACTTCAGCCTCGTGAAGCGGCTTGTAAATGCCTGCCCGCGGCTTGAAGTCATAAAGCGGTCAGTTTGCATTGAAGGAGCGCGCATGGCCTTCGCCCGCGCAAAAGTGCACTGGGCAAAGATGGATGCCGAGAAGCTGATGACGGAGTGGCCACCGAAGGGCAAGGAGCACCACAACCCCGAAAAGTATTATGACAGTGTCCTGAAGGGCTCCCGCCTTGTAGCGGAGCAATGTGCGAAGGATGTAATCTTTGAGTTTATGTACTCATTTATCCTGTAATATGAAAACAAGTTCATTTGCGCAATATAATGCTTGTAGATTTAAAACTTTACCTTCTGTGCGGCCGCTTACAAAATCTGAGAGTTGGCCAGTTGTCGGCTTCTGCCCCCATGTAACTAGTGCAGGGGTGTTCGGGATATATCTAAACACTCTTTATCCAAATTTTTGGTCTTTAAGGAGGTGTTTAGCGCAACGAACAAGGCAATCGGACTATACAGCTTTATCACCCTCACTTATCCATAGAAGTTCTATAATTTTAAATTTTGGCGTAGCCCCTGGTATTCGGAAGGCCAAACTTGGGGCGCGATACACACCTAAATCGGGCAAAGACCGATTCCTCGCCCAAAGCGGAAAAATTCTTTAAGGATTTGAAACCTCTCGAACAGCGAACAGCTCTCGCCGCATCATGACAGTCAGTTTTCAGCTTTCTCTACCAAGGTGATCGTCCGGAAGAATTGGGACACAATCGCAGTAGTTCTCCCTGTGCCACCTTAGCCGATATAGCGGAACGTAAGGCAGCCAAACATGGGAGCCGGGCAACCCAACTGTTGACCCAAGACATGATTCAGAGCTGATGCATATAATGCTATAAGTTCGGGTGGCGCACTGTCGAAAGTGTTCGAACTTTTCTTGTCGTGTTATGGGGTACACTGAAGCCCCTGGCGAACTGAACGTACCAAAATGTACGGGTGCAATTATTAATAAATAAACAGTCAAGAAAAAAAAGAAATGTAATAATAAGCTGATGTTGTACATTGTTTTCCATTGTTTATTTGAATGATACGTCAAGGTGCATGTATACAAGTAGTGCGATAAGCAAAATAGGACTATTTGACATGTCCTAACTAAGAGCGAGCTGCGTGTGGGTATGTAAAATAGGTATTGCGATCGTTATCAGAGACCACCTGGGGATTCCATCGTACGTCAAAACTCCTTGCCTCCTTGGTGTTTTCGTTCCATGATGGGTCTGATAATCAGGTTATCGGAAAAGTCTCAAGAAGATAGGGACCTGAAAGAAAGAAAAAGGTGAAGGAATACGGGTCCTGGGGCGGTTGAGACGCATTGTGGCCCGCATTCTGATTGTGCCTCTGCCTATGCCCATGGTATTTTAAGTGCGTAATTATGTGCGTGCGGCACAAATTTCACCGCTTGATTGGGTCTAGGACGGAGGCCGAATTTCTAGGCAAGCTCTGGACGGGCCGGACAATCCTCTTGTAGAGTACTCCGGACTCGCTTGACGGTGTTCGGGGGCTTTATTGCCGAATTGAGGGTCTGCCTAAGGAGGCTACTTTCTACTTCTGCTGCAAGGGCCACGGTGTGATCCTCCGTATGGAGGGAGCATTCTGTATTTCCATTGACTGTCATAACACCGCGAGGTCCGGGCATCTTGAGATAGGCGTAGTGTGGCACCGCATTGAATCGAGCAAATGCGGTTCGTCCTAGCAGTGCATGATAACCACTGCGGAAGGGGACGATATCGAAGATTAACTCCTCACTTCGGAAGTTGTCCGGAGATCCGAAGACAACTTCCAGTGTGATTGAGCCCGTGCAACAGGCCTCTACACTTGGTATGACACCTTTAAAGGTGGTTTTGGTGGGTTTGATCCTTGAGGGATCGATGCCGATTTTGCACATTGTATCCTGATAAAGCAGGTTCAGGCTGCTGCCACCGTCCATGAGGACTCGTGTGAGGTGGAATCCGTCAATGATAGGGTCAAGGACCAGTGCGGACGAACCGCCATGACGGATACTGGTCGGATGGTCCCTGCGATCAAAGGTGATCGGGCAAGAAGACCATGGGTTGAACTTTGGGGCGACTGGCTCCATCATGTAGACGTCCCTTAGTGCACGCTTCCGCTCCCGCTTGGGAATATGGGTGGCGTATATCATATTTACCATTTTCACTTGGGGAGGAAATTTCTTCTGTCCTCCTGTGTTCGGTGGCCGGGGCTCCTCGTCGTCATCATTATGCGGCCCCTTTTCCTTGTTTTCGGCATTCAACTTGTCGGCCTGTCTAAATACCCAACATTCTCTATTGGTGTGGTTCGCTGATTTATCGGGGGTGCCGTGGATTTGACATAAGTGATCGAGTATGCGGTCAAAACTGGACGGGCCCAGATTGTTTCTTTTAAATTGCTTTTTTCGTTGACCGGTCATGGAGCCACTGAATCCGGCATTGACGGCCGTGTCTTCGGCGTTATCCCCATTATTGCGGTTCTTGTGTCTGTTGCGCCGGGGCTTTCCGTTGCTATCTCTGGCATCTGAAGTGCCAGGATTCCTTGATGTGCTGTTACTACGAGCCAACCAGCTATCCTCGCCCGCACAGAAGCGCATCATGAGCATCGTAAGGGATGCCATGGAGTTCGGCTTCTCTTGGCCGAGGTGTCAGGCAAGCCATTCGTCACAGATGTTATGCTTAAAGGCCGCTAGGGCTTCGGCATCCGGACAGTCGACGATTTGGTTCTTTTTAGTTAAGAACTGAGTCCAGAATTTCCTTGCTGACTCTCCGGGCTGTTGGGTTATGTGACTTAAGTCATCAGCGTCCGGTGGCCGCACATAAGTGCCCTAGAAGTTGTCGAGGAATGCATCTTCCAAGTTTTCCCAACTGCCGATGGAGTTTGCCGACAGACTATTCAGCCTATGCCAAGCTGGTCCCTTGAGCTTTAGTGGGAGGTACTTGATGGCATGCAGATCATCGCCGCGGGCCATGTGAATGTGGAGAAGGAAATCTTCAATCCATACCGCGGGGTCTGTTGTTCCATCATATGGTTCGATGTTCACGGGTTTAAACACTTCTGGGAACTCATGCTCCATTACTTCATCAGTGAAGCATAGGGGGTGTGTGGTGCCTCTATGCCGGGCTACATCATGACGCAGTTCAAATGAGTTTGGTTGGTTGTATTCGGCCCGGCCGGATTTGTATTTAGTATATCCGGCGTGGCGGTCATCGTCACGCGTTGGGGCGCGCCCTTGTGATCCGTAGATCGATCTTGATTGTCCTGCTTTATTTTCCAACTCGTCTAGCAGGTCCTGCGTGTAGCCCCGAGCCTTCGTGTTTTTTTTGTTTGGAGACGGGTGCGGGCTGGTGTTCGGGCTGATACGCCGCTTTGTCTCGGCCACGAGGTGGCCGGTCAGCCGCATCATGCGCTGGTAGTGTAGGCTCCAGTGCCTCCTCCTCAAATTGAGGTAACAACCTGCGCTTTGGGTAACTTTTGGTTGGGCGCTCGAGTCCATATTCCTCGGCTGCCAGGACCTCAGTCCATCTATCAGTTAGCAGATCTTGATCAGCTTGAAGCTACTGCTGTTTTTTCTTCAGGCTTTTTGAAGTGGCTATAAGCCGGAGCTTGAAGCGTTCCTGCTCGACGGGATCCTCAGGCGCGATAAATTCTTTGTCGCCGAGGCTCACCTCGTCTTTGGAGAGGGGCATGTAATTGTCATCCTCCGAGTCTCCATCCATTGCCTATTCATTGGGGCTAGCTTGCCCATCCTCCCATCCAGCTTGCTCGAGGCTTGGCTGGGCGGGATTGTTTTCATCTTCGGCATCATCCGGAGTGCTATTGTCTCTTGTGCCGGTATCGCTATTTTTGCTATGGCGGGGCTTAGAGCGGTGCCACTGACGCCGGTGCTTAGATTTCTCCTCAAGGGGATTATGCTCCGTTGCCACATCGCCATTGCTTTCTTTGGGTGTGTCCACCGTATATATATATATATATCATATGATGAGGTGGCTATCCAGCGCCCTTTGGGTGGTGGTTCCTGTTCTTCTCCGGCATCGTCGTCCATACAGTCGATGTCTTCGGAGTCGAAATCAAGCATGTCAGTTAAGTCATCGACAGTGGCTATTAAGTGGGTGGTGGGTGGGTAACGAATTTCTTCATCGTCCGCTTCCCACTCGAGCCAGACATAGTTCGGCCAAGAGTCTCCTAACAGGGAGAGAGATTTTAATGAGTTTAGCACGTCGCCCAAGGGCGAGTGCTGAAAGATATCCGTGGAGCTAAACTCCATGATCGGTGCCCAGTCAGGTTTGGTGGGCACGGATGCATGATATGTCTCCATCGTATCTACTTTTCCAAACACTTTTGCCCTTGTTTTGGACTCTAACTTGTATGATTTGAATGGAACTAACCCGGACTGACGCTGTTTTCAGCAGAACTGCCCTGGTGTTGTTTTTTGTGCAGAAAATAAAAGTTCTCGGAATGACCTGAAACTCCACGGAACACCTTAGAAAAAACAATAAACAATCCTTGCCAAAGATGAAGACCAGGGGGCCCACACCCTGTCCACGAGGGAGGGAGGCGCCCCCCCTGGGCGTGCCCCTACCTTGTGGGCCCCCTGGTGGCCCTCCGATGCCAACTCCAACTCCATATATTGGCTTTCGGGGAGAAAAAAAATCAGAGAGAAGAAATCATCACGTTTTACGATACGGAGCCGCTGCCAAACCCTAATCTCTCTCGGGAGGGCTGATCTGGAGTCCGTTCGGGGCTCCGGAGAGGGGGATTCGTCGCTGTCGTCATCATCAACCATCCTCCATCACCAATTTCATGATGCTCACCGCCGTGCGTGAGTAATTGCATCGTAGGCTTGCTGGACGGTGATGGGTTGGATGAGTTTATCATGTAATCGAGTTAGTTTTGTTAGGGTTTGATCCCTAGTATCCATTATGTTTTGAGATTGATGTTGCTATGACTTTGCTATGCTTAGTGCTTGTCACTAGGGCCCGAGTGCCATGATTTCAGATCTGAACCTATTATGTTTTCATGAATATATGTGTGTTCTTGATCCTATCTTGCAAGTCAATAGTCACCTGCTATGTGTTATGATCCGGCAACCCCGAAGTGACAATAATAGGGACCACTCCCGATGATGACCATAGTTTGAGGAGTTCATGTATTCACTATGTGCTAATGCTTTGTTCCGGTTCTCTATTAAAAGGAGGCCTTAATATCCCATAGTTTCCGTTAGGACCCCGCTGCCACGGGAGGGTAGGACAAAAGATGGCATGCAAGTTCTTTTCCATAAGCACGTATGACTATATACGGAATACATGCCTACATTACATTGATGAACTGGAGCTAGTTCTGTGTCACCCTATGTTATGACTGTTACAGGATGAACCCCATTCGGCATAATTATCCATCACTAATCCGGTGCCTACGAGTTTTCCATATACTGGTTCTCGCTTATTTATTTTTCCGTTGCTACTGTTACAATCACTACAAAATACCAAAAACATTACTTTTGTTGTCTTTACTTTTGTTACCGTTACCACTACTATCATATTACTTTGCTACTAAACACTTTGCTGCAGATACTAAGTTTCCAGGTGTGGTTGAATTGACAACTCAGCTGCTAATACTTGAGAATATTCTTTGGCTCCCCTTGTGTCGAATCAACAAATTTGGGTTGAATACTCTACCCTCGAAAATTGTTGCGATCCCCTATACTTGTGGGTTATCAAGACCTTTTTCCGGTGCCGTTGTCGGGGAAGCATAGCTCTATTCTTTGAGTCACTTGGGATTTATATCTGCTGGACACTATGAAGAACTTGAAAGATGATCGAACTACTATTTTGCCCTCAACTACGAGGGGAGGTAAGGAACTGCCATCTAGCCTTGCACTAGATTCTCCTTCTGTTATAAGTAAGCTTGCGACACCTAAACCTACTACTACTATGAATTCTGATATGTCGCATGTTATTGATGATGCCACTTTTGCTATGCATGATACTTATGATGAAACTACTTCTATGCTTGATACTACTGTGCCCCTTGGTGAATTTCTTGATGAGCAAATTGCTAAGTCTAGAGAAAGAGAAATTATTGAACCTAATTACGATGATGTTAGTGATGATGAAAATATGCCTGCTATTCTTGAGGGTTATCTTTTTGATGCTGAATCTTCTGCAGCTATCCTTGCTTGCCAGGATAGATATGAACTTAAGAGGTTGCTAGTTAAATGGAGTAAAGAATCTTTTAGAGATAGGATGAAACCCGATCCTGCTTTTGCTACTTCACCTATTTGTGTTCCCGATCAGGATTATTATGATTTTTCTGTTGATTCGGATATAATTACTTTGGTTGAATCTGATCCTTTTTATGGCTATGAATCTGAAACTGTTGTGGCACATCTTACTAAGTTAAATGATATAGCTGCCCTGTTTACTAATAATGAGAGATCGCGCTACCTTTATTTACTCAAAATATTTCTGTTCCCATTAAAGGGTGATGCTAAGATATGGTTTAATTCTCTTGATCCTGGTTGTGTGCAAAGTCCCCAGGATATGATTTATTACTGCTCTGCTAAATATTTCCCTACTCATAAGAAACAAGCTGCTTTGAGGGAAATATACAATTTTGTGCAAATTGAAGAAGAGAGTCTCCCACAAGCTTGGGGGAGGCTTCTCAAGTTACTTAATGCTTTGCCTGATCATCCTCTTAAGAAACCTGAAATATTTGATATCTTTTATAATGGACTAACTGATGCTTCCAGAGATTTCCTGGATAGTTGTGCTGGTTCTCTTTTCAGGGAAAGAACACCGGATGAAGCTGAAATTCTATTGAATAATATGTTGGCAAATGAAAATAATTGGGCACCTCCTGAGCCACCTCCTGAGCCAGTTCCAGAGCCAATTACTGAGCCTATTCCTAAACCAACTCCGAAGAGAGGTGTTCTATTTCTCAGTCCCGAAGATATGCAAGAGGCAAAGAAATCTATGAAAGAAAAAGGTATTAAAGCTGAAGATGTTAAGAATTTACCTCCTATTGAAGAAATACATGGTCTTAATGTACCGCCTGCTGAAGAAGTATATGATCTCAATTACCTATTTACTGAAGAACCTCCCGATATCCCGACACAGGTAGTAAAGGTAAATTCTCTCTATAGATATGATAAAGCTGAAGTTCCTCCTACTAAAATTGCTAGTCAGTGCTTGGATGAGTTTGATGACTTTATGTTTAAGCAAGATGACTTTAATGCTTATTTTGGTAGACAATTAAAATAGAATACCTTTATTATTAAACGCTTGGGTGATTATATGGCTGATATTAGAGGTGAACTTAAACTTGTTAGCAAACATGCTTCTATGGTTACCACTCAAGTAGAACAAGTACTTAAAGCTCAGCAAGAAGTGCTTGATGAAATGAATAGTAAGAAAATTGATTATGTTGTTAGAGTGGCTACTAGAACTGGTAGAATGACTCAGGAACCTTTGTATCCTGAAGGCCACCCTAAGAGAATCGAGCAAGATTCTCAGAGAAATAATATTGATGTACCTAGTTCTTCTAAGAGGAAGAAAAAGAAAAATTATAGGACTTTGCAAACTTCTAGTGAACCTATTGCTGAACCACCTGAGAATCCAAATGATATCTCTGTTTCTGATGCTGAAACACAATCAGGTGATGAACATGAACCTAGTGATAATGTTCATGTTGATGCTCACCCTAGTAATGATAATGATGTAGAAGTTGAACCTGATGTTGATCTTGATAACCCACAATCAAAGAATCAACGTTATGATAAAAGAGACTTCGTTGCTAGGAAACATGGTAAAGAAAGGGAACCATGGGTTCAGAAACCCATGCCTTTTCCTCTGAAACCATCCAAGAAAAAGGATGATGAGGATTTTGAGCGCTTTGCTAAAATGATTAGACCCATCTTTTTGCGTATGCGATTAACTGATGTGCTCAAAACAAATCCTTATGCTAAGTATATGAAGGATATCATTACTAATAAAAGAAAGATACCTGAAGCTGAAATTTCCACCATGCTTGCTAATTATACTTTTAAGGGTGGAATACCGAAGAAACTTGGAGATCCAGGAGTACCTACTATACCATGCTCCATTAAAAGAAATTACATTAAAACTGCTTTATGTGATCTTGGAGCCGGTGTCAGTGTTATGCCTCTCTCTTTATATCGTGGACTTGATTTGAATAAGTTGACACCTACTGAAATATCTTTGCAAATGGCTGATAAATCAACTGCTATACATGTCGGCATTTGTGAGGATGTGCCTGTTGTGGTTGCAAACATTACTATTTTAACGGACTTTGTTATTCTTGATATTCCCGAGGATGATAGTATGTCTATTATTATTGGAAGACCTTTCCTTAATACTGCAGGGGCTGTTATTGATTGCACCAAAGGCAATGTCACTTTTCATGTTAATGGCAATGAACACACGGTACATTTTCCGAGGAAACAACCTCAAGTTTATAGTATCAACTCTATTGGAAAAATTCCATCAATTATATTTGGAGGTTTTGAATTTCCTCTCCCTACTATCAAGAAAAAGTATGATATTCTTATTGTTGGGGATTTTCACATCCCCATTGAGGTAACTTAGTGTTATTCAAAAATTATCCGGTTCCGTGATTATTCGGAATGAGTTTGTTAACAAGACATGATCAACCTTGTTAGTGGGTTCATTTTGATGATCACGAGATGGATGAAACTAGAAGCACAACCTTCTGTACCCTCTTTATATTTTCTGTTATTTAGTAGAAATGAAGTAAAATAGTATTTTTCTGTCTGTCTCCTGACTTATCCATGCAATATAAAAATATCCCAAAAATAAAAGTCCTCAGAATGCCATGCCAATTTAATATGATTTTTTCAGGAATATTTGAGGATTTACTGTGCAAAAATTACCGTGGAGGGCGCGCCCTACCCCCCTGGGCGCGCCCCCCTGCCTCGTGGGCCCACGGTGGCCCTTCTCCACTTATTCCTGCACCCATCTTCTTCCTCTGCCTCAAACAAACACGAAAAACCAACTCAAGCACGAGTTCCAGCCCCGTTGCTGTGATTTTCGATCTCCTTGCTCAAAGCACCTCTCGCAAAACTGCTTGGGGAGATTGTTCCTTGGTATGTGACTCCTCCATTTGTCCAATTAGTTTTTGTTCTAGTGCTTTATTCATTTCAAATTTATGCTACATAGGTGACCATATTCTTGAGCTTGTATGTCAAATTTATATGGTTCCAAGTAGTTCCAATGCTTTATATAGGCTCTAGGCACTTGTGGGAGTTGTTACTATCAATTTTATTGAAGTTGGTTCACTTTATTTGAAGTTACTAAAAATTTCAGATTGTTTCAGAAATAATGAAGAAATTTTTGAGGGGCTCGTCGAGCCGAAGCTTTAAGGAAGAACAAAAGGAAGAAGAGGAGAAGCCCAAATTCAATTTGCCCCGCACCGCGGAGGTCCGGCCGTGTGAATGGCCTTCCGATGACTTCTTGACGAGAGCTGGGATTTATGAAGATTTCTATTTATTGATTGAGAATGCTGGCCTCACCGACTTCCTCCACGACCAACGTCATCAGTATCTCTTACTCACAAATACTTTTGTGCAAAACTTCTACTTTTTCCCTAAGAAATCACCTCCAACAGTAGAGTTTCATTTATATTACGTTGCTAAAGAGATGACATTAGCTGAATTCTGCGAGGTTTGCAGAATACTCTTTGAGGGCACCTTAGATGAACCCCACCGTAACGAAGTAGAAGCTTTTATTAACACTATCGCTGTGGGAGAAACCAGAAAGGTTTCTGATGCAAGGATCACTAGCATACATTTTCCTGTCTTGCGTTACTTTGCCTTATTTGCTAGTCGTTGCTTAATTGGACGCGGGAACTCTGGGAACCTTAGTATTCCTGATATTATTATGTTGTTCCATGGTTTATACCGCAATAACTCTATTAGTATGGGTGGAATTGTTGCTAGACGGTTAAGTCTGAACCATACTAAGGGCCCCATCTTTGGAGGCATTTATGCTTCACGCCGTGCTAAACATTTTGAAATACCTATTAGGCATGAGGAGAAAGAAGAAACAGCGCTGCCCCGTGCTTATTTCGATTATAAGAGTATGATAGCGCATGACTTTCTTGTTAAGAGTTGCGAAGGGGAGCTCAAATATAAATTATACTTTGATAAACATCACCCTGAAACTATTACTTTGCCTGCTCCTTCTTTGTTTAACTTGTCTGTAGAACCTCACATCGTTCCGTGGTCGGCTGTTCAAGCCTATCGGAATCCTGCACCAGCCCCGGAACCGGAACCACAAGATGAGCCTCCACAACTATCTGTTTATTCTTGGGATCCAGAGGAGGCTGCCAGCCAGTGGCAGCCGGAGCCTTCTTCGTCATAGTATGACCCCAGCTTCACCTACGGGTATCCCCCAGGCTATCCCTGGCAATAGACCAACTTAGGCCAAAAGCCTAAGCTTGGGGGAGTACGTATTTCCCACCGACATTACATTCATGTTCACACACACTCATTGCTAGATGTCGGTGCTCATACTCTTTCACTGTAATATCCATGCTAGTTTAAATTTCTTTTTCCTGCTTTCTTCTTGTGTGTTTAAAAACCTTAAGAGAAAAAATAAAAAAATTAGTAGCAGTTTATTTCTTTGTTGTAGTAATTTAAAATGAAAACCCAAAAATATTTTCCCGTTCTTCTTTTGCTTGTTGGGAGCTTTCCCGTGTAAATAGTTTTTATTTCTTTTCCTTTCTTTGGGGGTCGAGAAGACCATATTGAAAATGCTTAGTGTCTCTTATATGCATGATTGTTTATTTGACTTAGAGCCCATATTACTTGTCTTCTCTCTTGAGTTGAATGCTTGCAGATTCCAGCTTAGTCCAATGCACGTGCACTCTTATTATTATTCACATCCTTCGGTCATGCAAGTGAAAGGCAATAATGATGATATATGATGGACTTATTGGGATGAGAAAAGCTGGTATGAACTCGACCTCTCTTGTTTTTGTAAATATGATGATTCATCGAAGTAAACATATTTGCAATAACATTTAGAGATTATAGTTGCTTGTGCCATGCTTGACTAGCTATGAGTTATAATGGTTTACCTTGCGTGCCAACATGCTATTAGAATGATTATGATGTGGTATGATGGGATGGTATCCTCCTTTAAATGAATTGAGTGACTCGACTTGGCACATGTTCACGCATGTAGTTGAATCAAATCAACATAGCCTTCATGATATTTATGTTCATGGTGGATTATATCCTACTCATGCTTGTATTCGGTGTAAATTAATTTTAATGCATGTTTACGACTGTTGTCGCTCTCTCAGTTGGTCGCTTCCCAGTCTTTTGCTAGCCTTCACCTGTACTAAGTGGGAATACTACTTGTGCATCCAAACTCCTTAAACCACAAAGTTATTCCATATGAGTCCACTATACCTACCTATATGCGGTATTTACCTGCCGTTCCAAGTAAATTTGTATGTGCCAAACTCTAAACCTTCAAATAAACATTCTGTTTTGCATGCTCGATTAGCTCATATGTCAACTAGAGCTGCCCTTATCTTCCATGTTAGGCGGGTTATTCTCAAGAGGAGTGGACTCCGCTCCTCATTCACGAGAAAATGGCTGGTATCCGGGATGCCCAGTCCCATGCTTTATACAAACTAAATCAAAATAACTGCAAACAAAACTCCACCTGGGACCCGTTGAATGTTGGAGGCACTCGTTGTTTCGAGCAAGCCATGGATTGATGCTTGTGGAGGAGGGGGAGTATAAAATTTACCATTCTGTTTGGGAACCGCCTATAATCTGTTTAGCATGGAAGATATCGTCGTCTTTTAGTTGTTATGTTGACAATGAGAGTATGCCGCTCAAAATATAATTTATCTCTATTTCAAAACTGAGCTCTGGCACCTCTACAAATCCCTGCTTCCCTCTGCGAACGGCCTATCTATTTACTTTTATGTTGAGTCATCACCCTTCTTATTAAAAATAACCCGCTGGAGAGCACACTGTCGTTTGCATTCATTATTATTGGTTTATATCGGGTATGACTTGACTGGATCTCTTTTACCATGAATTACAATGTTTAGTCAGTCCTTGATCTTTAAAGGTGCTCTGCGTTTATGTTTTACAGTCTCAGAAAGGGCTAGCGAGATACCATTTTGTTGTATCATGTTATGATTATTTTGAGAAAGTGTTGTCATCCGAGTTTTATTATTATGGCTCCCTAGCTGATTATGCTATTGATATGAGTAATTGTGAGACCTATGTGTTATTGTGAGTATGGTTAGTTCATAATATTGGCTGAAACTTGAATGCTGGCTTTTCATGTTTACAACAACAAGAGAAAACAGAGTTTGTAAAAGTTTTTCTTTTTCTCTTTTAGTTTGTCAACTGAATTGCTTGAGGACAAGCAAGGGTTTAAGCTTGGGGGAGTTGATATGTCTCTGTCATATCTACTTTTCCAAACACTTTTGCCCTTGTTTTGGACTCTAACTTGTATGATTTGAATGGAACTAACCCGGACTGACGCTATTTTCAGTAGAACTGCCATGGTGTTGTTTTTCGTGCAGAAAATAAAAGTTCTCAGAATGACGTGAAACTCCACGGAACACCTTAGAAAAAACAATAAAAAATCCTAGCCAAGGATGAAGACCAGGGGGCCCACACCCTGTCCACGAGGGTAGGGGCGCACCCCCCTACCTCGTGGGCCCCTGGTGGCCCTCCGACGCCAACTCCAACTCCATATATTGGCTTTCGGGGAGAGAAAAATCAGAGAGAAGAAATCATCGCGTTTTATGATACGGAGCCGCCGCCAAGCCCTAATCTCTCTCAGGTGGGCTGATCTGGAGTCCGTTCGGGGCTCCGGAGAGGGGGATTCGTCGCTGTCGTCATCATCAACCATCCTCCATCACCAATTTCATGATGCTCACCGCCGTGCGTGAGTAATTGCATCGTAGGCTTGCTGGACGGTGATGGGTTGGATGAGTTTATCATGTAATCGAGTTAGTTTTGTTAGGGTTTGATCCCTAGTATCCATTATGTTCTGAGATTGATGTTGCTATGACTTTGCTATGCTTAGTGCTTGTCACTAGGGCCCGAGTGCCATGATTTCAAATCTGAACCTATTATGTTTTCATGAATATATGTGTGTTCTTGATCCTATCTTGCAAGTCTATAGTCACCTACTATGTGTTATGATCCGGCAACCCCGAAGTGACAATAATCGGGACCACTCTCGGTGATGACCATAGTTTGAGGAGTTCATGTATTCACTATGTGCTAATGCTTTGTTCCGGTTCTCTATTAAAAGGGGGCCTTAATATCCCTTAGTTTCCAATAGGACCCCGCTGCCACCGGAGGGTAGGACAAAAGATGTCATGCAAGTTTTTTTCCATAAGCACGTATGACTATATACGGAATACATGCTTACATTACATTGATGAACTGGAGCTAGTTCTGTGTCACCCTATGTTATGACTGTTACATGACGAACCGCATCCAGCATAATTATCCATCACTAATCCGGTGCCTACGAGTTTTCCATATACTGGTTCTCGCTTATTTACTTTTCTGTTGCTACTGTTACAATCACTACAAAATACCAAAAATACTACTTTTGCTGTCTTTACTTTTGTTACCGTTACCACTACTATCATATTACTTTGCTACTAAACACTTTGCTGCAGATACTAAGTTTCCAGGTGTGGTTGAATTGACAACTCAGCTGCTAATACTTGAGAATATTCTTTTGCTCCCCTTGTGTCGAATTAACAAATTTGGGTTGAATACTCTACCCTCGAAAACTGTTGCAATCCCCTATACTTGTGGGTTATCAAGAATGCACGCGGTTCGGATCCCCTAGCCGGAGACGAGTCCGAGGGTCTGAAGACACAGACCTCTTTGGAAGTGAGATCTGTGTTCGGCTCTATCGCCGCTGAGTGTGCGGCCTCCATGGCGGGGTCCATCCACCCATCCTCGGATGGCACGGTCTGCTCCGGATTTAAAGCGAGGGCAACTACAGGTGCGATCTCTTGAACAACGTCCAATGACAGATCTAAGTCGTGCTCATCGCGACTGTAGGGTGCACCTGTTATGGGCTCGAATCCGTCGAAGATCAAGTCTCCGCGGATGTTGGCAGTGTAGTTCAAGCTTCCAAACCTGACCTGATGGCCAGGGGCGTAGCTATCGATCTGCTCCAGATGGCCAAGTGAGTTGGCCCGCAGCTCGAAGCTGCCGAATACGAAGATCTGTCCGGGAGGAAAACCTCACCCTGGATTGCATCGCTGTAGACGATTGAAGGAGCCATCAAGCCTTACGGTGACGACACAGTGGAACTCTCAATGAAAGCACCAATGTTGGTGTCAAAACTGGCGGATCTCGGGTAGGGGGTCCCGAATTGTGCGTCTAAGGCTAATGGTAACAGGAGGCGGGGGACACAATGTTTACCCAGGTTCGGGCCCTCTCTATGGAGGTAATACCCTACTTCCTGCTTGATTGATCTTGATGATATTAGTATTACAAGAGTTGATCTACCACGAGATCGTAGGGGATAAACCCTAGAAGCTAGCCTATGATTATGATTATGATTGTCCTACGGACTAAACCCTCCAGTTTATATAGACACCGGAGGGGGCTAGGGTTACACAGAGTCGGTTACAGAGAAGGAAATCTACATATCCGAACTGCCAAGCTTGCCTTCCACACAAAGGAGAGTCCCACCCGGACACGGGACGAAGTCTTCAGTCTTATATCCTCATAGTCCAACAGTCTAGCATAAGCATATAGTCCGGCTGTTCGAGGACCCCCTAATCCTGGACTCCCTCACCTGCCGACGCAGAACACCAAGGCTTGCCTGAGCATTTTTTCCTAAGTTGTTTGCACGTCAAGGAGGACTCCTGAGCATCGTGTCCCAGGAGCTTAACTGGTCACGTAGCCCCTCACCGCTTGGGCTCGTCCTGGCGATCCAGATGACCCAACGGCGGCTGAGGTATGCGCTGGGTCGGGCTCTGCCGATGCAGAACAACAAAGCAGACGGAAAAAATTGAAGGACCATAACCTAATTATTACAAAACATATTGTTCCAAGCAAACAATTCTAAACGCCTCCGCGAGGCATGCTACATGATACCGGACGAACAGGAGGGAGCAGCATCACCAAGCCACCTCTTCAGCCCCGGGTGCCGCCGTCACCCGCCAACACAGCCCCATCGCCAGGCGCGTCGCCCGTCCCGTCGGCCCCGACCGGCGGACCGACGACAAGGAACTTGCTCAGCATGTGATAATCCCCAAGTGCAGGGAATCATCGTAGCAATTCCCAAAGGTGGAAGTGATAAGTATGGAGTGTTGAACCCACAAGGAGCTAAAGGTAAGATCAATATTCTCTCAAGCCCTATCTGCCACTGATACGACTCTATGTGCATCGAACGTTTGCTTCCAACTAGAAACTAGAAATAAAACTGTGTTGTGGGTATAAAGAGGATAACTTTGCATGATATCGGAGAGCTAAAATATGAAAGTAAGTGTTGTTATCATAAAGTTAGAATATATTACTAAATATTATAAATAGCAAGTGTGGAATAATGGTGGATCGGTGTGCGGAATTGTCCTAGGCAATTGTTAACAAGATCGGTAGTCGTCATTGCAATTTCGTATGAGGGAGAGGCATAAGCTAACATACTTTCTCTACTTGGATCATATGCACTTATGATTGGAACTCCAGCAAGTGTCTGCAACTACTAAAGATCATTAAGGTAAAACCCAACCATAGCATTAAAGCATTAAGTCCCCTTTTATCCCATACGCAACAACCCCCTTACTCGGGTTTGTGTTTCAGTCACTCACGCAACCCACTATAAGCGAATCATGAACATATTGCAACACCCTACAGCGGGAATCCCTCACGCTTGCGCGACATGGAGGGCACCATAGGACAACACCAAAATAAACATACAACTCGTACCAATCTAGACCATCAATCAACCCAAGGACAAAAGATAACTACCAAAACATCATAGGATGGCAACACATCATTGGATCATAATATGTGGCATAAAGCACGATGTTCAAGTAGGGATTACAGCGGGGTGCGGGAGAGTGGACCGCGTAAAAGATATGAGGATGGTGATGATGATGGTGATGTTGATGAAGACGATCACCGCGGCGATGATTCCCCTCCCGATGGCACTCCGGTGCCACCAAGAGAGAGGCGGAGAGGTTCTCCCCCTTGTGCTTCCTCCTCCATGGCTTTCCCCCCCTCTGGTCCTTGGCCTTCATGGCGATGAGGGCCCCTCCGAGATCCTCCTCCATGGCCTCCAGAGATGATGGCCCCCTCCGGCAGGGTGCCGAAGAGGGCCTAGATTGATTTCTCGTGGCTACAGAGGCTTGCGGCGGCGGAACTTCCGATCTAGGTTATTTCCCGAAGGTTTCTGTATTTATAGGAATTTTTGGTGTAGGTTTCACGTCAGGGGGGTCTCCGGGCTATCCACAAGATAGGGGGCGCGCCCTAGGGGGGTGGGCGCACCCCCCCACCCTCGTTAGCAGCCCGGGACTCTTCTGGCCCAACTCCGATGCTCAGTGGTCTTCTTTTGGTCCATAAAAATCATCAAAAATTGGCACATCAATTGGACTCCGTTTGGTATTCCTTTTCTGTAAAACTCAAAAACAAGGAGAAAACAGAAACTGGCACTGGGCTCTAGGTTAATAGGTTAGTCCCAAAAATCATACAAAATGGCATATAAATGCATATAAAACATCATAGATGGATAATATAATAGCATGAATACTTCATAAATTATAGATACGTTGGAGACGTATCAGCATCCCCAAGCTTAATTCCTACTCGTCCTCGAGTAGGTAATTATAAAAGAAATAATTTATGAAGTTTGAATGCTAGCAGGTGCACAAGTTTGATCAATGATAATTTCAATCACCTTTTCTAGCATCAATAAGTGTCATAATAGTAGCTTATCTCACAGAACTTTTCATGATCACGTAACAATCTATTCACAATGTCAAGTATGGTTCAGAAACTTCATTGAGAACTAACAAACTATAATCTCAGTCACTGAAGCAATTGCAATTTATCATAACATCGGAAAGAGTCAAGAATAGAGGTTTTCAGCAAGTCTTGTAGCGACCCGACCTCAGATGGTCAAGTCTCTGTGCTCAGGTGTCATTCCTGGATCAGTAATGCTGACACCACACAGTACTTCGAAGGATTTATAACAGAGTAGCAATCACACACTTATTAAATCGAATGTCTCAAAGAGAACTTATTACAATAATATGGCTTAAGGCCATCTAATGCGATAACAGCGGAAGGCTTGGAAGATAAAGTGAGTCCATCAACTCCAACGGCATAGCTGAGCTGCACGGCAACGACCTACGAACCTTACTCCTTGTTTGAAAAGTCTGCAACATAATACGTTGCAGCCCGAGAACGGGTCAGCACATGGAATATGCTGGAAATGTAACACAAAAGAGCAATAACAGAATAATGCTACCACTACATGCATATTTGGCTGGTGGAAAGCTCTATGGTTACAGTTTTGCAAAAAGCCAATTTTTCCCTACTTCAAAGGAATCAATTTTAATTTAACTATCATGGTAGTTGAAACATCATTTGAGAAGGTAAACCCCAACTCAATGATCCCAATTAAAAGTACTTAACAACCCAGCAATATTAACTTTAGAGTGTTGAGATACATGCGAATACTCAAGTACTAGATACTCAGAATTGTCCATAACCGGGGACACGGCTAACCATGATTAGATTGTACACTCTGCAGAGGTTTGCGCACTTTTCCCCGCAAGACTCGATCGCCTCTGTTGATTCCCGCACTGCAGGGTGTTTGAGAGACGGATGACCGAGACACAGTCTTTCAAAAGCATTAACTCTCTACTCCGGGCAGACCATACCAAACCTACAAACCCACTACCTGCTGATCCACCTCTTCAAGAGCTTCACGCAACTTACTCAACTATGCTAGAGCCCATAATAGCTTGCGGCTGAAAACGGAAGTTTCTAGCATGAATAGACTCAGTTCCCTTTGAGCCTGGGTGGCGGTCCATAGGAGAATCACACGGTAACCCCGGGATTTCCAAAAAATAAAATAGGCAATCACTGGTAACCCCAGGTGCCTCAATCCACCCAGATGTGTATTAAAGTTGCCACCTTAAGTAAACCATTAATTATCAATCTCACATCTGTCATGGATATCACTCAAACTCAATCCACGTCTACGAGCATAGCATGGCAATATAAGCATAACGTAGAAGTAACTCCCAAGGTTTGAATGCAGGACAATAGGTTCTACCTCATCAACTACTTCCCAATACCCACATGTTAAATGCATCCTAATCTTGCAATGTTTGAGGATTGAAACTAATGCATAAAAACTGGGTATGAAAAGAGTATGATCAATGTGTTACTTGCTTTGCTGACGATCCGGGAATCCTAGAGACTCGTAGTAACACGCTTCGCACTCCGGGAATTCTATCGCAAGCAAACAATAGCATACATAAGCTACAATCAAAGATGCACAAGTAGAACTCCAAATAAAAGAGTTTGACCGGAGAGTTCAACTTAAGAACTCCGGTTTGCAAAAAGAATCAAATCAAACGAAGCAACGAAACTCAAACGGCAAAAGAAACAACTTCGTTTTGCTATTCTGGATCTAAGTCAAATTTTACAGAAGAAAAATCTTTTTTGATTTGGTTATTCGGAAAGAGGGTTTCGAGATGAAACTCCAGGCGCTTGAATCGCTTGATTCCGATAAACGAGCGAAAAGATAAACAGGTTTGAAAATCGGATCAGAAATCGTGATCAGAATAATCGCGGAATAAATCCGATAAAAGAAAAACGACGAAGAGCTAAACGAACGAATGTTCGTTAGCAGAAACTAAACAGTGAACACGTTCGTTAAAACGAACAGACGAACGGACGTTCGCTAAGTAAATAAACCGAAAAAAATAAACCGATCTAGAAAAAAACGATCTAGGGTTTTTCAAAAAAAAACGAAGGGTTTATTTTTTAAAAAAACCGGCGGCGGGGTCGGGTACCTCCGGCGAGGCTTGTCCGGCGGGGCGGCGGCTCCGGCGGGGCTCGGCGACGGCTGCGGGGCTCGGGGGGGCTGCGGGGTGGCGGCGGGAGGCGGCGGCGGCGCGAGGGCGACGGCGGCGGCTCGGGCGTCGGCGGATCGGGGCTCGGGCAGGCTCCGACGGCGGCGCGGGTGGTGGGTGGTGGCGGGTGGTGGTGTGGCGGCGGGGGCGGTGGCTTAAATAGGAGGGCGGGGCAAGCAGCTTGGGGAAGGGGGCGCCCGGGGGTGGAGTCCGGCTCGGACTCGCCCTCGGCGTCCGTGCCAAGCACGGCGGCGGCGCGGGGCTGGGCCAGCCTGCTCGGCTGGGCATTCGGCCCAGTCGGGTGCGAGGTTGTTTTTTTTTAAAATAGTCCGCCGAAAGAAAAATTCCTAGAAAAATAAATAAAAATCTAAAAATTCCAAAACAAGTTTTCTCCGTCTAAATAAAATATTTAGAGCAAGATGAACTTTTCTTGGCCCCTAAAATGCAATTTTTAAAACATGCAACATTTTCCTAGGAGCAATAAAATCCCGAATAAATTCAAATAAAATGCCAAAAATGATTTTAACATTTTTCCTCCAATATTTCAATAATTTTGGAGAAGTCATACTATCTCCCCTCATTTAGTATTTTTGAATGAAATATTTTCCGGAGAGAAAATAATTAAAATCAAATCCTCGTCTTCACTATTTGATAAAAATTTCAAATATGAAAATTAGAAAATCCCCAACTCTCTCCGAAGGTCCTTGAGTTGCTCAGGATTTCGAGGATTGCAAACGAAAAAGCAAAGAAATATGATATGCATGTATGACCTATGTATAACATGCCAAATTGGAAGTTTGGGATGTTACAAACCTACCCCCCTTAAGATGAATCTCGCCCTCGAGATTCGGGTTGGCTAGAAAATAGGTGCGGATGGTCCTTGCGAATATCCTCCTCTCGCTCCCAGGTGGCTTCCTCCTCAGTATGATGACTCCACTGAACTTTGCAAAACTTGATCACCTTGTTGCGAGTGACTCGGCTATCAAACTCAAGAATCTTTACTGGCTTCTCCTCATAAGTCAGATTATTATCCAGCTGAATCGCCTCCAATGGTATTGTATCATTCAATGGTGTATCGGCCAACTCAGCATGGCACTTCTTCAGCTGTGATACATGGAATACATCGTGAACTCCTAGCAATCCTTCAGGTAACTCCAGCTTGTAGGCAACTTCTCCCATCCGTTCCAAAATACGATACGGTCCTACAAATCTCGGGGCTAACTTTCCCTTGACTCCAAAACGTTTTACTCCCTTCAAGGGTGATACTCGTAAATAAGCTCTGTCTCCAATTTCATAAGTTACTTCCTTGCGTTTTGAATCTGTGTAACTCTTCTGTCTGGACTGAGCAATCTTTAGTCTGTCTCTGATTAGCTTAACCTTTTCCTCTGATTCCTTGATCAAATCTGGTCCAAACAACTGACGGTCTCCTACTTCGTCCCACATCAATGGTGTTCTACACCTGCGTCCATACAGAGCTTCGAATGGTGCCATCTTCAAACTGGCCCGGTAACTGTTGTTATATGAAAACTCTGCGTACGGCAAATTATCATCCCAACTAGATCCATAATCTAGCGCACAGGCTCTCAACATGTCCTCCAAAATCTGATTGACTCTCTCTGTCTGCCCATCTGTCTGCGGGTGAAAAGCTGTACTGAACTCCAATCGGGTCCCCAAAGTCTGGTGTAGCTGATGCCAAAACTTTGAAGTAAACTGGGTTCCTCTATCTGATACGATGCTCCTCGGAACTCCATGTAAACATACGATCCTGGTCATATATATCTTGGCCAGCTTTGCACTTGTATACATTGTTTTCACCGGGATGAAATGAGCTATCTTAGTCAATCGATCCACAACTACCCATATAGAATCATATCCTGCCTTGGTTCTGGGTAATCCGGTAATAAATTCCATACCAAGCTTGTCCCACTTCCATTCGGATATTGGCATAGAATGTAATAGTCCAGCTGGCTTCTGATGTTCTGCCTTTACTCTCTGACATACATCACATACGGCTACATACTCGGCAATATCCTTCTTCATTCCGGTCCACCAGAAATGTTCCTTCAAGTCCAAGTACATCTTGGTGTTTCCGAGGTGAATCGAGTATGGTGAGTCATGGGCCTCCTGAAGTATCAACTTCCTGATATCCGAATTGTTGGGCACATAAATTCGGTCCTCAAACCACAAGGTATCGTGCTCATCCTCGCGAAAACCTTTGGCTTTACCTTCGCCCATCCTCTCTCTTATCTCTGCAATCTCTTTGTCTTCCTTCTGAGCTTCTCGAATCTTGTCCAACAGTGTCGACTGAACTTCCATTGTTGCAAGAAAACCTCTTGGAACAATCTCCAATCGTAGTTCCATGATCTCTGCAGCTAACTCCTTTGGCATTCCATTGCTCACAAGAACATTAGCATAACTCTTCCGGCTCAAAGCGTCTGCTACGACATTGGCTTTTCCTGGATGGTAGTGTAGCTTCATGTCGTAATCCTTTATAAGTTCCAACCATCTCCTCTGCCTGAGGTTCAACTCCTTCTGTGTGAAAATGTACTTCAAGATCTTATGATCCGTGTACACATCACAACGGTTTCCGATAAGATAATGTCTCCAGGTCTTTAGTGCATGCACCACGGCTGCTAACTCCAAATCATGCGTGGCATAGTTCAACTCGTGTGGCTTCAGTTGTCGTGAGGCATACGAAACAACCTTTCCTTCCTGCATAAGCACACATCCAAGTCCCAAGCGAGAGGCGTCACAATACACTTGAAACTCCTTATGTATATCTGGCAAGGTCAGCCCTGGGGCTGTAGTCAATCGCTCCTTCAGCTCTTGAAAACTTGTCTCGCACTCCTCCGTCCATTTGAACTTAGTATCCTTCCTTAACAATTCAGTCATTGGTTTAGCAATCTTGGAAAAATTCTCAATGAACCTCCGATAATATCCTGCCAGTCCAAGAAAACTGCGGATCTCGCCAACTGAAGTGGGTGCCAACCATTCAATGACCGACTGAACCTTACTGGGATCTACTGCTATACCCTCTCCGGATATAACATGCCCAACAAATCCAACTTCCTTCAACCAAAACTCGCACTTGCTGAATTTGGCGTATAACTGGTGTGCTCTGAGTTTCTTGAGAACCAAACGCAAGTGTTCCGCGTGCTCCTCTTTGTTCTTCGAGTATATCATAATGTCATCAATGAATACCACAACAAACTTGTCCAAATACTCCATGAACACCTTGTTCATCATACTCATGAAATAGGAAGGGGCGTTAGTCAGTCCAAATGACATGACCGTATACTCATATAATCCATACCGAGTGGTAAATGCTGTCTTGGGTATATCCTTCTGTCGGATCTTCAACTGATGGTACCCCGATCGTAGATCAATCTTTGAAAACACCTTAGCTCCTTGTAACTGATCAAACAGATCATTGATCATCGGTAGGGGATACTTGTTCTTTATCGTTACTTCATTCAGAGCTCGGTAATCAACAACCATCCTCAGGGATTTATCCTTCTTCTCCACCAAAAGTACTGGGGCTCCCCAAGGTGATGAGCTTCTATGGATGTAAACTTTCTCCAACAACTCATTAATCTGCTTCTTAATTTCCTCCAGGTCATTTGCTGGCATCCGATAGGGTCTCTTGGATATCGGTCCTGTTCCTGGTAATAGCTCTATCAAAAACTCAATGTCTCTGTCCGGTGGCATACCAGGTAACTCTTCGGGGAAAACATCCGGAAAATCCTTTACTACAGGTACTTCCTCCTATACAACTCCCGTGAGGGCGTTTACTTGGCTCCTCCTAGGCACATGCCTAGATACATATTTAATCCTTTTTCCCTCCGGGGTAGTAAGATAAATTGACTTACTAGCACAGTCAATACTTCCTTCATACTTTGACATCCAGTCCATACCTAATATCACATCCAATCCTTGCGACTCCAAGATAATTAGGTCAGACGGAAATACATGTGCGCCAATGATTAGGGGTATCTGGGTGCACCATCTGCTAGCCATGTACTCTGATCCTGGCGAGCTCACTAAGAGGGGTGTCCTAAGGGTTTGGGTTGGTAACTTAAACTTTTCCACAAATCCCCTTGATATGTATGAATGCGATGCACCAGTATCGAAAAGAACAATAGCGGTAAATGACTGAACCAAAAACTTACCTATTACCGCGTCCGGCTGCTCTTCAACCTCCTCCACGTTAACGTGGTTCACTTGTCCTTTGTTGAATGGATTGGGCTTCTTCCCTGCGCTCCCATTTCCATTTCCATTCTTTCCTTTAGAGCAGTCATTGGCATAATGCCCTGTCTTCCCGCACTTGTAGCAAACAACCTGGCTTAAGTCTCTCTTTGCGGGTGTAGATGGGTTAGAGCGGTTCTGATTATTGTTGGCTCCGTTCCCATTCCCGTTTTTCGCACCATTATGGTTATGCGATCCTCCTCCAGCATGGTTATGTCCTCCATGGTTATGAACAAGTCCTCCTGAGTTCGGGGTCAAGTGGAGCATCTGGTGAGCTCCGGAGTTGTATTTTCCTTGTCCATACTTTCTCTTACGATTATCAATCTGCTGTTGCTTCCCTTCAATCATTAGGGCCTTATCTACCAACTCCTGGTAGTTGTTGAAGGTTGCTACCATCAACTGCATACTCATCTCATCATTCAGCCCTTCCATAAACTTCTCCTGCTTCGTGGCATCTGTGGCCACATCATCAGGGGCATAACGTGATAACTTGCTAAACTCATCCACGTACTGGCCAACAGTACGATTCCCCTGGCGTAGGTTGCGAAACTCACGCTTCTTCATCTGCATAGCTCCAGTCGAGACATGGGCAGTGCGAAAAGCCTGCTGAAACTGAGCCCATGTGACAGTGTTGATAGGATAGGTGGCTGTGAAATTCTCCCACCATGCTGCTGCAGGTCCATCCAGTTGGTGTGCGGCAAAACACACCTTCTCAGCATCTGTGCATCCAGCGGTGGTTAACTCCCTTCCAATACGACATAGCCAATCATCTGCAACTATTGGTTCGATGCTACTGGAGAACACCGGCGGCTGTAACCTTAAGAAACGGGCGAGGTTATCCACTGGCGGCGGGTTGTTGTTGTTGGCATTGTTGTTATTGGCATTGCCCTGGTTCTGAACTAGCAATTGCATCAAGGCATTCTGCTGCTGGATCAACTGGGTGATCTCCGATGGGAAAACAAACTCGGGATCTCTCCTCGGAGGCATCTGATGGGTTTAGATGGAAGAGATTTGGAATAGAAAAAGATCTAGGGCAAACACAAACATTCATTCAATCAATCAAGCAAAGGCATACAAACGGTCTAAGACTATCGCAAAATTGCTCACTACTATTACTAGTTACATGGGGGAATACTATTATCATATGGTGGTCATCTAGAAATTTTGATCAGTGGAAGACTCCATGATGTCTGCTCCAGCTTCATCTTCGTAGTCATCATCACTTGAATCCGAATCAGTGTCGTCGATGATGATGTAGTTGTCCGAACGAATGGGGTCTTCTCTCGGAACTGGTCCTCCCATGAAAATTCCGATCTTCTCGACTAGGTCGTCATTCTTCTCCAATAGCGTCTTGATTTCCTCCTCATATCCATCGCGTGTGAACTTAAGTTCTTCCTCCAGCTCGATGATCCTGGTCTTCGCCTTCTTCAACTCGATCATGTCTGCGCACATCTGGTTCTCCTGACGTCGAATGTGCTGGTTTCGCTCCTGGATAAAGGCTGCGACTGATCCGTCCTTCCTGGTGCTGATCATCTCCCATTGTTCATCTCGGCGCCCACACATTTGATAGGTGGTATCTTCTAGTTCCTTGTTGTAGATTTCTCCAATGCGTCCCATGGTAATATGAGCTGCCATACTCTTGCCAAGGCTCCAAGTGGGTGCTTCGAAAGAAAATTCTATGGGTTTAGAATTTGGCGAGAACGTCCTTCCTGGAACGCGTACTTGGATCATCCAGCGCTCTTTTTCTGGTAGGGTGGCGTTGTTCGTCCCAGTGAAGCTTGGTATTCCAATATTCAAGTACCTAGTGACTTCCTTCAAGTGACGTCCAAAAGGTGTGTCTTCATCCGGCTGTGCAAACTTGGTGTTCATCTCCTTCATCCTAAAGAGTGGAAAGAGAAGAGGAGTCAGAAATGAGAAGAGAAGTGTGACCTATGGTTCATCTTAGTGGTCGTGTCCTACACTCAGCATGTGCTCTGATACCATCTTGTAGCAACCCGACCTCAGATGGTCAAGTCTCTGTGCTCAGGTGTCATCCCTGGATCAGTAATGCTGACACCACACAGTACTTCGAAGTATTTATAACAGAGTAGCAATCACACACTTATTACATCGAATGTCTCAAAGAGAACTTATTACAATAATATGGCTTAAGGCCATCTAAAGCGATAATAGCGGAAGGCTTGGAAGATAAAGTGAGTCCATCAACTCCAACGGCATAGCGGAGCTGCACGGCAACGACCTACGAACCTTACTCCTCATCTGAAAAGTCTGCAACATAATACGTTGCAGCCCGAGAACGGGTCAGCATATGTAATATGCTGGCAATGTAACACAAAAGAGCAATAATAGAATAATGCTACCACTACATGCATATTTGGCTGGTGGAAAGCTCTATGGTTACAGTTTTGTGAAAAGCCAATTTTTTCCTACTTCAAAGGAATCAATTTTAATTTAACTATCATGGTAGTTGAAACATCATTTGAGAAGGTAAACCCCAACCCAATGATCCCAATTAAAAGTACTTAACAACCCAGCAATATTAACTTTAGAGTGTTGAGATACATGCGAATACTCAAGTACTAGATACTCAGAATTGTCCATAACCGGGGACATGGCTAACCATGATTAGATTGTACACTCTGCAGAGGTTTGCGCACTTTTCCCCGCAAGACTCGATCGCCTCCGTTGATTCTCGCACTGCAGGGTGTTTGAGAGACGGATGACCGAGACACAGTCTTTCAGAAGCATTAACTCTCTACTCCGGGCAGACCATACCAAACCTACAAACCCACTACCTGCTGATCCACCTCTTCAAGACTTCACGCAACTTACTCCACTATGCTAGAGCCCATAATAGCTTGCGGCTGCACACGGAAGTTTCTAGCATGAATAGACTCAGTTCCCTTTGAGCCTGGGTGGCGGTCCATAGGATAATCACACGGTAACCCCAGGATTTCCAAAAAATAAAACAGGCAATCACTGGTAACCCCAGGTGCCTCAATCCACCCAGATGTGTACTAAAGTTGCCACCTTAAGTAAACCATTAATTATCAATCTCACATCTGTCATGGATATCACTCAAACCCAATCCACGTCTACGAGCATAGCATGGCAATATAAGCATAACGTAGAAGTAACTCCCAAGGTTTGAATGCAGGACAGTAGGTTCTACCTCATCAACTACTTCCCAATACCCACATGCTAAAGGCATCCTAATCATACAATGTTTGAGGATTAAAACTAATGCATAAAAACTGGATATGAAAAGAGTATGATCAATGTGTTACTTGTCTTGCTGACGATCCGGGAATCCTAGAGACTCGTAGTAACACGCTTCACACTCCGGGAATTCTATCGCAAGCAAACAATAGCATACATAAGCTACAATCAAAGATGCACAAGTAGAACTCCAAATAAAAGAGTTTGACCGGAGAGTTCAACTTAAGAACTCTGGTTTGCAAAAAGAATCAAATCAAACGAAGCAACGAAACTCAAACGGCAAAAGAAACAACTTCGTTTTGCTATTCTGGATCTAAGTCAAATTTTACAGAAGAAAAATCTTGTTTGAGTTGGTTATTCGGAAAGAGGGTTTTGAGATGAAACTCCAGGCGCTTGAATCGCCTGATTCCGATAAACGAGCGAAAAGATAAATAGGTTTAAAAATCGGATAAAAGAAAAACGACGAACAGCTAAACGAACGAACGTTCGTTAGCAGAAACTAAACAGTGAACACGTTCGTTAAAACGAACGGATGAACGGACGTTCGCTAACTAAATAAACCGAAATAAATAAACCGATCTAGAAAAAAATGATCTAGGGTTTTTCAAAAAAAACCGAAGGGTTTATTTTTTTAAAAAACCGGCGGCGGGGTCGGGTACCTCCGGCGAGGCTCGTCCAGCGGGGCGGTGGCTCCGGCGGGGCTCGGCGACGGCTGCGGGGCTCGGGGGGCTGCGGGGTGGCGGCGGGAGGCGGCGGCGGCGCGAGGGCGACGGCGGCGGCTCGGGCGGCGGCGGATCGGGGCTCGGGCGGGCTCCGACGGCGGCGCGGGTGGCGGGTGGTGGCGGGTGGTGGTGTGGCGGCGGGGGCGGCGGCTTAAATAGGAGGGCGGGGCGGGCGGCTTGGGGAAGGGGGCGCCCGTGGGTGGAGTCCGGCTCGGACTCACCCTCGGCGTCCGTGCCAAGCACGGCGGCGGCGCGGGGAAGGCGGCGGCGCGGGGCTGGGCCGGCCTGCTCGGCTGGGCGTTCAGCCCAGTCGGGCGCGAGGTTGTTTTTTTTAAAAAACATTCCGCCGAAAGAAAAATTTCTAGAAAAATAAATAAAAATCTAAAAATTCCAAAACAAGTTTTCTCCGTCTAAATAAAATATTTAGAGCAAGATGAACTTTTCTTGGCCCCTAAAATGCAATTTTTAAAACATGCAACATTTTCCTAGGAGCAATAAAATCCCGAATAAATTCAAATAAAATCCCAAAAATGATTTTAACATTTTTCCTCCAATATTTCAATAATTTTGGAGAAGTCATATTATCTCCCCTCATTTAATATTTTTGAATGAAATATTTTCCAGAGAGAAAATAATTAAAATAAAATCCTCGTCTTCACTATTTGATAAAAATTTCAAATATAAAAATTAGAAAATCCCCAACTCTCTCCGAAGGTCCTTGAGTTGCTTAGGATTTCGAGGATTGCAAACGAAAAAGCAAAGAAATATGATATGCATGTATGACCTATGTATAACATGCCAAATTGGAAATTTGGGATGTTACATTCACATACTCAACTATCATATAGTCTTCTACAATTACTAACACTCATGCAATACTTGTGGTTATGGAGTTTTAATCGGACACTAAGAAAGATAGGGGCTTATAATTTCGCCTCCCAACGTATTCACCTTTAGGTGATGTCAACAATAATAGCTCATGCTAACTTACATCCAATTGGATATATATATCAGGATCTTTCCAACACGTGGTGTTTGCCAAAGGATAAAATGAAAAGGGAAAGGTGAGGATCACCTTGACTCTTGCATAATATAAAAGACATAAAGTAAAAGATAGGCCCTTCGCAGAGGGAAGCATAGGTTGTCATACGCTTTTATGGTTGGATGCACAAAATCTTAATGCAAAAGAACGTCACTTTATATTGCCACTTGTATATGGACCTTTATTATGCAGTCCGTCACTTTTATTGCTTCCATAACAAGATCATATAAAGCTTATTTTCTTCACACTAATAGATCATACATATTTAGAGAGCAATTTTTATTGCTTGCACCGATGACAACTTACTTGAAGGATCTTACTCAATCCATAGGTAGGTAAGGTGGACTCTTATGGCAGAACTTGGTTCAAAGATATTTGGAAGAAAAAGTAGTATCTCTACTTGGTGCAAGGAATTTGTCTAGCATGAGGTGGAAAGGCAAGCTCAACATGTTAGGAAGATCCATGACAATATACTTTAACTGAGATGTGAGAAAACATAAACCATTACGTTGTCTTCCTTGTACAACATCAACTCTTTAGCATGTCATACTTAATGAGTGCTCACAATCATAAAAGATGTCCAAGATAGTATATTGATATGTGAAGCTTCTCTTTCTTTATTACTTCCTATTAATTGCAACGATGACCAGAACTATGTTTGTCAACTCTCAACAACTTTTATGCCTCATACTCTTTATATGTGAAGTCATTACTATCCAAGTTATAAGCATATGAAACATATATGAATTCAGATTTATGAAATTCAATTCATTCCCCCATTTACTCATAGGATATACATGAAGCGCATGAATAAATGACAAACTACTCCAAAAGATATGAGTGAAGGACACTGAGTAGTCAAATAATTAACTAGCCATGGGAGGGTTCCTTTTTTATTCAATATTTCAGATCCAATGATTTTATTCAAACAGAAAGTAAAATTGAAAATACGCTCCAAGCAAAACACATATCATGTGACGAATAAAAATATAGCTCCGAGCAAGGTATACCGATAGTTTTGAAGACGAAAGAGGGGATGCCTTCCGGGGCATCCCCAAGCTTAGGCGCTTGAGTCTTCCTTGAATATTACCTTGGGGTGCCTTGGACATCCCCAAGCTTAGGGTATTCCCACTCCTTATTCTCCTCCTATCGATATCTCACCCAAAACTTGAAAACTTCAACCACACAAAACTTAATGGAACTTCGTGAGATAGGTTAGTATGATAAAGAGTAAACCATTCACTTTGGTGCTGTAGAAGACAAGGTTCATAATTGTTTTCACACAATGCCTACTGTAACATATCATTTCTACAATTTATATTGCAAAATATAAGCCATAGAAACTTAAAAACAAGCAAACTATGTGATGAAAACAGAATTTGTCAGAAACAGAACAGTCTGTAATGATCTGAAAAATAACCATACTTATGCTACTCCAAAAATTATGAAATAAATTGGTGGACGTGAGTAATTTGTCTATTAATCTTCTGCAAAAAGAATCAAATCAAAATCACTCTTCTGCAAAAAATGACAGCTAATCTCGTGAGCGCAAAGTTTCTGTTTTTTTACAGCAAGATCACATTAACTCTCACCCAAGTCTTCCCAAAGGTCTTACTTGGAACTTTATTGAAACAAAAACTATAAAACATGATTACTACAGTATATTAATCATGTAGACACATAAAAACAGTAAGGGTAAATATTGGGTTGTCTCCCAACAAGCGCTTTTCTTTAATGCCTTTTAGCTAGGCATGATGATTTCAATGATGCTCGCATAAAAGATAAGAGTTGAAACATAAAAGGATCATCAAGAATAATATGACTAGCAAATTTAAATCTAACCCACTTCCTATGCCTAGGGATTTTGTGAGAACACAATTTATAGGAACAAGAATCAAATAGCATAGGAATGCAAAACAAGTTTAACTTCAAAACTTTAAGCACATAGAGAGGAAACTTGATATTATGGCAACTCCTACAAGCATATATTCCTCCCTCATAATAGTTTTCAGTAGCATAATGGATAACAACTTTGTTCTCATACTCAATTGGAACCTCTTCCGAAATAGTGGAATACTAACTAAAGTTGACACTCTTCCAAATCCACTTCCATTTATAGTATGATTCATACTCCAAAAGATATAGGTGAAGTTCATGGAGAATTCTACAATTAATATAGACTAACCAATGTCCAAGCTCAAAATATATAAGTGATGCACACGAAGCATTCTATAAAACCACACTCAAACGATCTAAGTGAAGCACAAAGAGTAATTCTATAAGATCATACTTAAAAGATATAAGTGAAGCACATGAAGTATTCTATAAATCAATGAAGATCTATCTCATACTAGCATGATTCTTAAAGAAAAATAAAAACACAAAGGACACAAATCATGTGAACAAAACAAAAACCGAGGTATACCGATATCTTTTGAAGAAGAAAGATGGGATGCCAACCGGGGCATCCCCAAGCTTAGATGCTTGAGTATCCTTTAAAATATTTACTTGGGGTGCCTTGGGCATCCACAAGCTTGAACTCTTGTCTCTCTTTATTCTTCTCACATCGGTAACTCCTCCTTCTTCAAACACTTCATTCACAAAAACTTAAACAAAAACTTTGTGAGATCCGTTAGTGTAATAAAGCAAACTACCACTTTAAGGTACTGTAATTAACTTATTATTTATCTATATTGGTGTTAAACCTACTGTATTCCAATTTCTCTATGGTTCATACCCTTACATACTAGCCATAGATGCATCAAAATAAGCAAACAACACACGAAAAACAGAACCTGTCAAGAACAGGACAGTCTGTAGTAATCTGGAAGTTTAGTAAACTTCTGTAACTCCAAAAATTATGAAAATTTGACAATTTGAACAATTTGTACAGAAGTAATGTGCAAAACATCAGACACATTTGACTTTCCAGTAAAAAATGTAAATTCATGCACAATTGCCAAAGTTTCTATTTTTGTTCTACACATAGTAAACAAGCAATCTTATCATACTAAAACCAAAGCTTGGCACATTATTTTTTATAATACAATGGATATATACAAGGGGATAATTATTTATAGAGAAACTTCCATGAAAATTTTTACATTGTTTCCGTGAGCATGAACACAAGTGCTCAAGGTCAACCATCACTTCTTCAATGCATAACTTTCCAATCACTTCTCATTTTGAAAAACTTTTTTAGGCACGAGAGGCAGGTAAATATTTTTTTTTGTATTTTCATTCTTTAAATTTTTTTGTATGTTTCACCCACAACTAAACAGAAACAAAAAGGAAAAATAAATCTACTTAGTGAAGAAAGCAAATAAGCACACACGAGAATATCAACCCCACGCTATTGCTCCCCGGCAACGGCGCCAGAAAAGAGCTTGATAATCCCCAAGTGCATGGAATCATCGTAGAAATCCCAAAGGTGGAAGTGATAAGTATGGAGTGTAGAACTCACAAGGAGCTAAAGGTAAGATCAATATTCTCTCAAGCCGTATCTGCCACTGATACGACTCTACGTGCACCAAACGTTTGCTTCCAACTAGAAACAAGAAATAAAACTGTGTTGTGGGTATAAAGAGGATAACTTTGCATGATATCGGAGAGCTAAAATATGGAAGTAAGTGCTGTTATCATAAAGTTAGAATATATTACTAAATATTATAAATAGCGAGTGTGGAATAATGGTGGATCGGTGTGCGGAATTGTCCTAGGCAATTGTTAACAAGATCAGTAGTCGTCATTGCAATTTCATATGAGGAAGAGGCATAAGCTGACATACTTTCTCTACTTGCATCAGATGAACTTATGACTGGAACTCTAGCAAACGTCTGCAACTACTAAAGATCATTAAGGTAAAACCCAACCATAGCATTAAAGCATCGAGTCCCCTTTTATCCCATACGCAACAACCCCCTTACTCGGGTTTGTGTTTCAGTCACTCACGCAGCCCACTATAAGCGAATCATGAACGTATTGCAACACCCTACAGCGGGAATCCCTCACGCTTGCGCGACACAGAGGGCACCATAGGACAACACCAAAATAAAACATACAACTCGTACCAATCTAGACCATCAATCAACCCAAGGACAAAAGATAACTACTCAAAACATCATAGGATGGCAACACATCATTGGATCATAATATGTGGCATACGGCACCATGTTCAAGTAGGGATAATAGCGGGGTGCGGGAGAGTGGACCGCGTAAAAGAGATGAGGATGGTGATGATGATGGTGATGTTGATGAAGACGATCACCGCGGTAATGATTCCCCTCCCGATGGCACTCCGGTGCCACCAAGAGAGAGGAGGAGAGGTTCTCCCCCTTGTGCTTCCTCCTCCATGGCTTTGCCCCTCTAGTCCTTGGCCTTCATGGCGATGAGGGCCCCTCCGAGATCCTCCTCCATGGCCTCCAGAGATGATGGCCCCCTCCGGCAGGGTGCCAGAGAGGGCCTAGATTGGTTTCTCGTGGCTACAGAGGCATGCAGCGGCGGAACTTCCGATCTAGGTTATTTCCCGAAGGTTTCTGTATTTATAGGAATTTTTGGCGTAGGTTTCACATCAGGGGGGTCTCTAAGCAGTCCACGAGATAGGGGGGCGCGCCCCCCACCCTCGTGAGCAGCCCGGGACTCTTCTGGCCCAACTCCGATGCTCCGCGGTCTTCTTTTGGTCCATAAAAAATCATCAAAAATTGGCACGTCAATTGGACTCCGTTTGGTATTTCTTTTCTATAAAACTCAAAAACAAGGAGAAAACATAAACTGGCACTGGGATCTAGGTTAATATGTTAGTCCCAAAAATCATATAAAATGGCATATAAATGCATATAAAACATCATAGATGGATAATATAATAGCATGAATACTTCATAAATTATAGATACGTTGGAGACGTATCGGCAAGGCGTCCATAGAGCTCTTCATGGCGGCAGTAGAAGCGTCCTGGGAGTCGGAGTCCACGGGAGCGAGGAAGGAGGAGAAGTTAAAGACAGCATCCCGGCGATAGAGATGGTTGAAGACGCACGT